>CM077098.1:80872873-82072873 GCA_039513925.1 Platanthera zijinensis | reverse complement strand
TTATTCTAAAGAGTGTTGACTGGTCATGCCACGTGGCAGCCGACTCCTCTCCTTCCAGCCATGGCCGAGTGACGGTTTGCATGGCCATTAATGGATTTTAGGCTCGGCTCCATCCTCTTCCCCTTGAAACGGCTGGATTCAACTCCTCTCAGGGAGAGGAGGAGTTTCCATCCCTCTTCCAGCTGTTACAGAGCCGTTTCAGCCCCACACCATCATGGCCGAAAAAGCTATAATAGGCCATTAATGGCCACCAGCGTTAGACCTTTCCCCTCCCTCCTTTTACTGGTTTAAAATGGCTCCCTAGACTCAGAGATGGAGTTTCCACCCTTACCCGACGGATTTGGAGCTTGTACGGTGCTGTAGAAGAATTCTGATGACGCCACCACCACGCCAATGGCATCCCGACGGTCTGCACGCCTCCAGCCCGCGAACAAGGTCCTCCCCTCCTCTCTCTCTACGGGTAGATCTTAGCTTGCTTAGGATTAAGATTAAGGCTCAAATATGCCCGATCGGAAGAGCTTATCTTTCCGATTTTCCTACAAAAATGAAGTTACGGGCTCGGCCGAAAAAGCCTCTCCGGCAGCTGCGCCGCCGCCCAACGATGGCCACCACCTCAACGGAGGTGGTGGTGGCGGTGGCTGGCCAGGGAGGAGGCTTGACGGCTGGCTGTGGGAGGGAGAAGTGCTCCCAGGTGCGTTCTATCTAGACCGTCGGATGGAGGTTGAAGACAACCTCCCAGCCGACGGATCAACCTTTAAGATCTGTGCAAACATATTGATTAAAGTAATTTCTATATATTTTTTGTAGTTTCTACCTGTAACTTGCATTAATTTCTACAAATACTTAGAGGCTCCTACAGGAAAGTTATCAACAGCAATATTGTAGCTCTATGAGTCTATGAAATTTTAAAATTTGTTTCAAGTAATTTGGATCACTAGATAGACCTCAGCACTCATTTTGGTGAGGTCTATCCATAGGGATGTCCTGACCTTAGAAAAATTCCCCACTCCAATTCAGTCATCAAAATGACTTGAAATTTTGGGTGTGGCCTAATCTTACCTATATCTAGGTGCTGTCCAAAATTTAGGATTTTTGGGATACATTTTTCTAAAGTTTTTAGAAAAATTTAATAAATCATGTGTATTTTAATCAAGTGTCCTAAACACCTCAAAATCCCCCCAAATTTGGTTGGGTGGCCTTAGAGGACATAATAGGACACTGGAAAAATTTTCACATCATTTGGAGGTGTTTTGACTAGGGTTTTACTCAACCCTAGTTGGCCCCATAAGGGGCTATTTAGGGTAAATCACCCCCTTGGTAATTTGAGTGGTCGTATCACCTCAACAGAGGCTTATATTTTGTTCACTGACTTTTTAGGGCATGACACACCCTCCAAGGAGTTTGGGGTGGTTTTGTATAGGGTAGCCCTAGAACCCTAGGGTAGGTCCCTTAATGGGGATCTGTAGGGTTGTGAAGGTCATGGGGTCAAATGACCTTGGACTGACTTGAAATTTGGTGGAGAGGACCATAGGGCCATTATAGTTCTCTGGACAAAATCTTAGGGGATTTGGAGACAGTTAGGTCATCTAAAATCTTAACCCTAGTTTAGGTCACCAATCTTAATTTGAACTATTATGCTGTCAAATGAACTAAAAATCAAATAAAATTTGGGCAGGCTAATTTTCTGGTCTAAATGGCCATAATATAACTTTTTTGAGATTTTTGGGTTAATTTATACAGTACTTCATTTACAACTCTAGTTGTGCCCTAGATAATTATTTTGATGTTTCTTGAATTTATGTTCACTAGAAAGTTATGAAATCTTGGATTAGAGCATCTTATAGCATGTTATATCTTTTTTATTTTTCTTGGGAGTTTTATCTGATTATTTTTGGTACTTACTTCTTTAACTTACCATTTGAAATATGTAGTCAAAAATATAAATAGTGCCCAATTATTAATTAGAAAATTATGACATTTGGTCAGTGGGTGTTTCAAATAATGATAGTCACCCTATAATTTTCTATGGATTTTTAGATAATTAAAAAATAGTACCTCCTTCCTTAAGGTAGGAAAATTAGTATTTTACATTAAAATAAATCCAGAGCCCAAAATATTAGAGGAAAATCATGGGACATGGTTTCTGATAGTTTTAGTTCACCATAAAGCTTCTGTAATTTTATTGTGATTTTTGGGTACATATTTACAGTACTTGCTTCATAATATGGTAAAAGTGGCCTAAATTGGTAAATTAGGAAATATTGGCCTAAACACCTCTGAAATTTCTGAAAATTTGGAATTACTGTTTAAATGCCTCATAGGATTTTTATTGATTTTAGGATTTTTATTGATTTTTTGATGATTTAATGTTGGCTCATTAGTGCTCTTCATGTTAATACTAGGGCATTGAGAGGCTTAGAATAAATAAATTAAATGCCCGATAAAAAGGAAAAATTTAGAAATCTTGGACTTAGTTATATTATGACATGATAGACCTCCAGTAAATATGATAGGAGATTCAGAAGACAATTTGGAGTACCTCCCCTTATATACCTCATGTATCTAGGATGGTCTGCATATAGTAAAACCACGGAAACTGAACTAGCATGGGTAAAGAACTTGGGAAGATGGAATTTTTGGTAGTTGCTGGTTTGGATAGGGCAAGTTAAGTTTAAGTTCATTATTGGAAGTCAGGATAAGTAGAGTGTGAGAGTGGCTAGTGTTAAGTGGCGTTCGGGAATGACGAAAGATCGCCCACCCCGGGTAGGAGAGGAAGAGTCTTAATACTCTAAGGTTAGATCTAAAGTAACTTAAAAAGGGATCGGGTAATGGATATCAACCAATAACAATAAGTGCCTTGCGAAAGGGAACGGTGGGCTTCAGCTACAATCATAGTTCCTAGTGCCCTTTGAGAGCCCTTCACGGGGAATACCGGGGGAAGTCCTGGGCTAACGTTAACCGTAGGAATAATAAATTAAAAGAGCAACTAGTATAACTAGGGTTGCACATACACACACCCCGATAGCTAGGAAGGTAGAATAAGTTGGGTTGGTTGCCATTCAGACGGTAGCTCTGAAGGTAGATGTATGGACGGGACTGTCCGGGGAGCGGAGGGCTCGAGGGTTTGAGTACAGAATAAAGGTGGTGCTCTTCGGTATTTGATTGTCGTTCACACCGACATCGGTACGTTTACTCGGCGATGTCGGACACTTATCCAAAGAAAGTCTTGTGGATATAGCCAGCGCTAGTACGCGGATACTCTAGGTTGTGTTCTTCTAGGGGCGTATGGGAGGGCTAGGCCCGGTAGTGTGGATACCCTCCTAGGAGTGGGGGGCCCGACCCACTGTCTCCGTTTGCAACTACGGAGGTTCCTGGGAGTGAAGCTAGCTTCCCGAACAGGGGAAACTAAAGGTTTGTGCGCATAGAGTCATGTGCGTGAGTTGCACTTGCATGAGTCATGTCATAGCATATCACTACACTCATATTTGCATACAACCGACACCCCAACGTATAAATCGGTATGAGACTTTTTATACGATGGGAGCCTTGCAGAAGACCCCTTAACTTATAAGTTTGTATGGGCATTCGTATAAGTTAAGGTTACTTACTTATTTACTTATTGTTCTCTATTTGTCTTCTTATATATTTGCCACGTACTACATGTCTACTTTATTACTTACTAACGTAGAATTGCTAGATGTACTTTATTCTAGATAGTTGTTTATACACCATGATAGTTGTTAGATTAGCTCCATTGTCATCTGCTTGATTACTCTCCACTTTTGTAGCTTCCCTTTCCTCCTCTCCGCTCGGTACTTAGGAGTCGTGGGGGGAGGGGTAGGGGATGACAGGGCTTAGTCTTTATGACTAATGGTTTTCAAACCACAACATTACAGGAGCTCCGGATGGGAGACAGGGACCAACACCAGCGGAGTACGGTGTGCATGGAGGTGGGTCAGTCTAGCACCGGTGCACCTGCGACCAGCTCCGTGAGTGATTAGTGTTTTTATAGCCTCCGCGATGAGTGATTTGTAGTGAGGAATCTGATGTATCAGGCTCGAGCCCGTTTATCTATATTTCATCTGAACTGTATCTTTGCAGTACCTCTATTTCATGTTATGATCTACTAATGGACTGGATGTGATTTCATTTTATACATGTTTCTGTGGACTTGTTTACATTTTACGTATATTTACTTCTCTTTCTTTGTGATCGAAAAGGGCCGGCAGAATTCGCGTTTTGTAGTGGCAACCTTCCCGTGAGTCAGTGCCACTGCAAATCAGCAATTCTGGGCTAAGACCCCGGTGTTCGAAAAGAAAAAAAGGGGGGTCTTACAAAAGAACTGAAGTCCATGCTTGATGTAGATGGTGCAGTTCCTAATTGTAAAACTTTGTTATATCCAGAACTCTTCTTCTTAAACAAAGACAACTTTTTTTTCTTAGCCAATGTGGCTTCTTCATCTTCAAAAGATTCAGATGTACTTTTAATATCAACAGTGTCCTTTTCAGCTGGGGTATCCTTGGATAACTTCCCCTCTGTCCTTGGAATTTTCTTTTCTTTTTCAATTTCCTCCCCCTCATTCCTATCAGTAAGAGGATCAGGAAACAATTCTTTCATTGTAAATTCCTGCTGTATCTATTCAGAAGGAATAAGATTAGGTTTTTTTTTAAAAAAAACTTAATAGACTAATATCACTTGAAAGACCTCTTTTGTAAACAAAAGTGTTCCTTTGAACAATTTTTGAGGAGAATACTATAATACATCACTATTCTGTGGAGAAGATACTTACTTGCTCATTTTGAGCATCATTCTTATCAGTTACTTCAGCTACAGTGTTGATTTCAGATACAACATCCATTATTGTTTCTACAGCTAAGTCACTATCCAGGACAACATCATCAATACCTCCCCTTTGGGCAGGCAACTCAGTTTCTTTTTCTAGGTTTTCTCCCCCTGGAGTAGAGTCAATTTGTTGCTCTTGGGGCTCACAGTCCTTTGCTTGAGCATGAACATCTTGTTGTTGCTGGTCTTCATCAGAATTGAAGACCACTTCCTCCTCAGAATCATTTGAGGAGTCAGCCTGTACAACCACCTTCTTTTTCTTCTTGTCTTTATTAGTTTGCTCCTTAGGAGCAGGGACTTCCTTGGTTAGAACTCTGTCCCACCTTGACAGTATCCTTACATCCATTTTTCTCATATGATTTATCTTAGAGCCATTTGCTTGCTTCAGAACATCTGGAATTACTGATGTTAAACATAGGCTGAGGATCCTTCCCAGGTTAGGTTTCTTTATTCCTTCTTGTAGTTTATCAAACACTACTGCTACCCAGTCAGTGTTTATCTTGAATATGATTCTCACCATCAGATTGAACATGTGGGCATAAATCCGATCATGTCCACCTGTCTTGCAGATAATAACTTTGCCCACTACTTCTGACAAAAAAATTTCTTGGAAATTCATCCCTTTTCAATTGATAGATGAACCAATCTTGATACTGGGATTCAGTCCACACAAGCTTAATGCTTCAGTTATTTGGGATGGAGTAATTTCATTTGTATCCTTAATCAATGACAGATGTAGTGCTTTCCTGATTGATTTCAAAGTGAGCTTCACCTGGGTATCTTGAATAGACGCCTTGATTTTCTTTTCTTTATTGTCCAATGAAGCGGTTGTGTAGAACTCCATGACTTTTTTCTTCCAAATTTTGGTCGGTTCTGAGACCAAAAATTCTAGTCCATTTTCAGAAATTAGGGCAATAACTCCCTGAATTTCGTCAAAAGCAGTTGTGAAACCTTCGCGAACCAGTTCGTAACCTTCATTAACCTTGTCTTCTTAGTGTGGCGCCATTGATGTAAGTACAAGAGGAGAAGATAAGAGAAGGTCTATGTCGACAGAAGGTGTAGAGTCAAAAATTCTTATAGCGTAGTCGATTAGATTTTGGATTCACCTTTTTATAGTACTTGAGTCAAGGTCAGATCAAAAGTCGGGCTTAAGTCGACAAATTAGTTTTTATGTCGATAAAAATGACCTAGGTCTTGACAGAACTTAAGTTAAGTCGACATGACTATGTATCTACATACTAATGTCTAAGTCGACAAAATGTATTTTAAGTTGACACATCTACGTGTCGACATACTTGAGTCTGTGTCGACATACTTGTGTCTGTGTCGACACTGACAACTTAAGTCTCGACAGAGTTGTGTCGACACCAACTTTTTGTGTCGACACAAATATTCTCATGACTTATAGTCTCGACAAAGTTGTGTCGACACCTATTCTCCTGTCGACACAGATACTGTTTCTGTGTCGACACATCCTTTTCCTGTGTCGACACAACATACTAAGTGTGTCGACACAACTTGCTTGTGTCGACACAAACTTTTTACTTAGACAAATTTCAAGAGAAATTTGGTGCTTACTGATGCTACACATGGAAACTTATGTTAACCTATTCTAGGTTCAACATACCTAATTCAATTTTGAAATTATTAAATTTAGTTTCATCCAGTGGTTTTGTGAAAATATCAGCTATTTGATTATCTATTTTTACAAACTCTAGACTAATATTTTCCTTTTCAACATATTCTCTGATAAAATGAAACTTTATTTCTGTATGATTAGTCCTATTGTGTGATACAGGATTCTTAGCAATAGAAATAACACTTGTAGAATCACAAAATAATGGAATTCTACTTACCTGGATGTCATAATCTTCTAGTTGATGCTTCAACCACATCAATTGTGCACAGCAGCTACCTGTAGCTATATATTCTGATTCAGCTATTGATATAGCTAGACTGGTTTGCTTCTTGTTGCTCTATGACACCAGCCTCCCACCAAGGAATTGACCGGTTCCTGTAGTACTTTTTCTGTCTTCTTTGCATCCAGCAAAATCTGCATCTAAGAAACCTGTTAATAGAAAATCTCTATTCTTAGGGTACCAAAGGCCTAGATTAGGTGTGCCCTTTAGATATCTCAAAATTCTTTTAGCTGTAGTATAATGAGATTCCTTTGGGCATGCTTGATACCTAGCACAGACACATGTTGCATACATGATGTCAGGTCTACTAGCAGTCAAGTATAGTAGGGAGCCAATTATCCCTCTATACAAAGACTCATCAATAGGTTTCCCTGCTTCATCTCTACATATAAGCATACATGTTCCCATTGGAGTTTTCATTGTAGAGGCTGAGTCCAAACCATACTTCTTAATCAACTCCTTGGTGAACTTAGACTTGGATATGGACAACCCACTCTCAGTCTGTCTAACTTGAAGTCCCAAGAAGAACTTCAGCTCACCCATACTGCTTATCTCAAACTTCCCTTGCATAAGTTTTGCAAACTTCCTACAAAGGCTGTTTTCAGTAGAACCAAAGATAATGTCATCCACATATATCTAGACTAGTATTATCTTGCCTTTTGATTCCCTATAGAATAGAGTTTTGTCTATCTTTCCTCTAGAGAATTTATTCTCAATGAGGAAGGCAGACAAGGTTTCATACCTAGCCCTTAGAGCTTGTTTCAAACCATATAGAGCTTTCCTAACCCTATATACATAATCAGGAAAGTGAGAGTCTACAAAACCTGAGGGTTGTTCTATATAGGCTTCTTCTTTTAGATCACCATTCAGAAGCGCTGATTTCACATCCATTTGATATACTTTGAACCCTTGATAGGCAGCATAGGCTAAGAATAGCCTTATTGCCTCCAGCCTTGTCACTGGAGCAAAGGTTTGATCAAAGTAAATACCTTCCTCTTGTCTGTAGCCTTTTGCTTCCAGTCTAGCCTTGTTCTTGACTATAGTGCAATTCTCATCAAGCTTGTTCCGGTAGATCCACTTAGTTCCTATTATATTGTGATCCTTAGGTTTTGGCACCAGTTCCCAGACCTTACACCTTTTGAACTGACTGGGCTCTTCTTGCATTGCATCAATCTAGTTAGTGTCTTGCATGACCTCTTCAATCTTCCTGGGTTCTATCTGAGACAGGAAGCTAGAACATAAAACTGTGTTCATGCTCTTGCTCCTTGTTAGAACACCCTGACTTGCATCATTAATGATCTGGTGAGCTGGATGATCCTTCAGGTGTCTCCTTGCTGGAGGAATTCTGTCAGCATTATGGCTATCTCTAGTTTCCTCATCTTATTGCTCCATATTTTCTTCTTCACCCAGGGGGACTTGATCTCCCCCTGGATAGCTGGAATCCTTATCCTCATCCAGTTTAGCAGGAACATCTTCATTGATGGTCAGCTTGTCCAGCTTATCTGTTAGACCTGTAGAACTAACTAAAGAACTAGATAATTCATTGTTAATAAACATAAACTCATCAAATACAACATGCACAGATTCTTCTACAACTTGAGTAGTCAAGTTGTAGCAACTTGAGTAGTCAAGTTGTAGATCCAGTATGCTCTACTATGGTTATTTTACCCAACAAATATCCCTTCTAGGGATTTGGTAACAAACTTAGTTTGGTAGTGTTTACCATTGACTAGTACAAAACACTTACTACCAATGATTCTGAAATAAGATATGTTTGGTTTTCTGCCTTTTAAAATCTGGTATGGAGTCATCTTGTGTTTCTTGTTGATAGAGGCCCTATTGAGCACATGACTTGCAGTATTTACTGCCTCAGCCAAGAAGTATTCAGGGAGAGTAGTGTCATTCAGTAGAGTTCTACTGGATTCAATTAGAGTCCTATTATTTCTTTCAACAACACCATTTTGCTGAGGAGTTCTAGGTGAAGAGAATTCCTGATGAATCCCAAGTTCTTCACAGAATTTTTTCATACATTCAGACTGAAATACAGCTCCATGGTCACTTCTGATTTTGACCACTGAGCTGTTGTATTCATTCTGTATTTGTCTGACAAAAATCTGGAAAATAGTTGGGGTTTCAGATTTCTGCCTCAAGAAGAAAACCCATGTAAATCTAGAATAGTCATCCACAACAACAAGTGTGTATGCTTTCCTACATTACTATGGACTGGCATAGGACCAAAAAAATCCATATGCAAGAGATACAAACATCTCTTTGAATCTTTGATGTCAAGTGACTGAAAAGAGGACTTAGTCTGCTTGCCTTTTTGGCAAGCTGAGCACACACCCTCTTTTATGCACTAAACTTGAGGACCAATCCTCACTAATCCCATGCTGAACAACAGTCCAATTGACTTATAGTTCAGATGAGCTAGCCTTTTGTGCCATTTGACACATAGAGAAGCTTTCTCTCCTGCAACAAAACAAATAGGTGAGTTGTTAGACTCACACTCTAGGTTAAGGCAATACACATTTCCTTTCCTAGTATTCGTCAAAATGATCTCTTAATCACTTGACCTTTTCACTAGGCACTCCCCTTTGTGGAAAGAAATATCATAACCTAGATCACTAAGTTGACTTATACTTATCAGGTTATGTTTTAAACCCTTTACATAAACAACTTTAGTGATAGTAATTGAATCACAAGATATGTTACCAAATCCTTTGATGATTCCCTTTTCTGATCAACAAAAGATAACTTTTGGTCCATTCTTTATGGGCACATAATCCCTCAACATTCTCCTTATTCCAGTCATATGTTTGGAATAGCCACTATCCAAGTACCATATAGAGGTATGGTCACTTGGATTTACCTGCAATAAATAATGAATCACTTACCCTTAGAACCCAACTTGCTAGTGGGTCCTAGGTCCTTGTTAGTTTGAAACCCTGTGACTGATCTAATAGGAATCTTACTTTTGGTTGTAACACTTAAGTTAAACCAGCAATCCATGGCAAAGTGGCCCACCTTGCCATAACACCAACACTCAAACATATTATACCTATTCTTCGGTACAGACCTTCTTACTTTATTGTCAGTAGACTTTTTAAGTGTTAGTGCTGGAACAGCATTCTTCAAGAACTCCTCTTGAATATGATGGGTATGCCTATAAATTGGTCTATTGGTATTAGCACTCTTGCTCATGAAATTTTCATGCTCATAGTGACCATGTGTGATGTCATGATCATACCTGTTAGTAGGATTCACTACTTTCTTAAAGAAAATAGGGGGATTAACAGCTAGAGACTGAACTGTGGCTTTACCTTTTCTATGAGAATTGGTAGCCCTAGTTCTTCTCTTAAAGCCTAGACCAGTCTTTCCTTTTTGTGAAACAATATTATCTATCAAAGGTAAGACAGATTTTGGCTTGGAGAATTTTGCCACTAGCTCTCTCTCTCTTGCTGAAGTTTTCCCTCCAGTTTCTTGATATGATTCTCTTTGAATGAGATTGTACCCATCTGAATAACTGTAATGTTTTTCAATTTGGTAACCTCATTCAGTTTTTGATCCAATAGTTTTGCTGAATCTGCTGCAGCCAGTTTGAGAGACTCAGTCTCCTTTGCCCGCTCTTTAACAAGAAACTTGCTCTTCTTTAGAGCATACAACAGCCCACCATACTCATCAATGAGTTGGTGAACATCCCTCTCAGACTCAGATCCATCCACTTCTTTTGAATAAGATGCTTCTGATTCTGATCCTGTAAAGTAATCTAAGACTGAGGAAGAATTGTTTACGTTACTTGGTCCAGGCTGATCCTGACACTTATCTTCTTCAGATTGAGCCATCAGCTCTTTACAGTAATACTCATCCACTCCATTTATGGAGTCCAGCATTTGTAGGAATTCTAGTTCCCTATAATCCTCTTCTGTTGAGAAGAGTCCAACATATGCTTCTGCCTCTTCTTCTTCAGATTCTTAAGACGAAGAGTCTGTCCAACTCTTCTCCTTCTTAGCCACTAGAGACTTCTCCTTCTTGCCTTTGATTTGCTTCTTCTTCTTGTCCTTTGATTTATTTCTTTTGTCAGGACAGTCAGCTATGACATGCTCAGACCTGTTGTAGCAATAACACACAATCTTAGAATTAGATTGTTTACCAGGTTTAGAAGCATACCCGTCCTCCATAGGTGTTTTCTTCTTCCTGTAGTATTCATCCTTGTAATAGGATATTGATGAAGGCCTGGTTCTCCATTTCTTTTTCTTCATGAACCTTTGAAATTGTCTAGTGAAGGCAGCAAATTCTTCATTAGATGTATGACTATCTGATGTACTTGTTTCAGGAAATCTTCTTCTGCTTCAGTACTCCTTCTAGGTGGAGAAGGAGATTTTCTCCTACCCTTCCTTGATCCCTCAGCCATGAAGGCTACTAACTTTTCTTTATGTTCAGATCTGCTGCCCTTCTCTTCCTCTTTCCTAGCAGTAAGCTGTATTTCATATGAAAGCAGTTTTCCAAAAAGTATAGGTGGAGGTGTGTCAGCCAGTTTGGCCACTTCCCTAATGGCACATATCTTTGTGTCCCAATCCTTTGTTAGGGACCTAAGAAACTTGTCATTCAGTTCATAAGTACTGAAGACTCTTCCATATGTCATAAGTTCATTCACTATTCTGAAAAACTTTTTATAACATTCAGCTATGCTGTCAGTTTTATTCTGCCCAAAGCTCTCATATTCCTGATTTAGCATAGACTTTCTGTCCTCTCTGACTTCTTCTATTCCTTCCATATAGACAATCAATATATTCAACATTTCTTTGGAAGTTTTAAAGTGCACAAGATTCTGGAATATTGCATCATCTATGGCACTTATAATTATATTCTGAGCTCTTTTATCTAATGTAGCCAAGATGATTTCATCCTTAGTCATCTCTGAATAACTCTTTGGAGTTTGAATGTTTGCATCAAGAACTGAAACCTTCATTGGGATGAAGGGGCCTTCCTGTACTGTGATATAAATTCTTGGATCAGATGCTTTCATAAATAGCCTGACCATTTCTTTCCAAATGCCAAAAGATTTTTTCCTGCATATGCGTAATTTCATAGAAACAAACTCCTTTTGATTTTCACTTGAACCCATTCTTGTTGTCTGTTATTAGCCTTGAAGAAATCCTCTGACTATTAGGTCAAATTTTAAGGAACCTCCCTCTGATACCACTTGAAAGACTTAGTTTCAAGAGCCTAAACACCTAAAGGGGAGGGGGGGTGAATAGGTTCTAATATTTTTGAGTCTTTTTGATTTTAAGGCAAACAAATATATGTAACTTCTTTTAGTACAGGATAATTCTATCTACAGAAATTAAATACAACACAGCAAACACCAGATCTATAGTGGTTCCCCAAGATATGGGTACATCCACTTTCCCCCTTCGCCTATCCAGCAGATAACTAGATTCAGCCTAACTTCCTTCCATTGGCTCGGATCCGCAGATCTTACAAACTCAGAACCCAAAATGGTTCCTACACCTCAGACTTTACACAAGTCCTACCTCAGATTCTTCCCTGAATCCTACCTCAGCCCTCAGCCCTACCTCAGCCTTTATAATTAGGCTTACAACTCAGACTTTCCACAAGTCATTCCTCAGGCACACTGCCCTACCTCAGCCTTTATAATTTTAGGCTTACAATCTCAGATCTAACAATAGATCCTACAAGAATTTGTGAGGAATAAGTATCAGAAAACTTCACCAGCTAGATTTCTCTGTTGATGTTTTCTTCTTGATCAGTTCTTGTATAGACTGATCCTTCTGATCCAACCTAACTTAGCTTTTCAAAGCTTCTTGATTAGGACAAATAAGGTGGATCTTCTCTTGAAGTTGAAGTTGATCTTCAGTCAGCTTCTTCCTTAGATTCAGATAGAACTCTGAATCTTTCTTGCAGACAGCCCTTGATCTGTCAGAATTCTTCTTATTGATGCCTCACATTGTTGTTGTATTTTTCCGTTTCCGATCTGTCTCTTATATAGAGCTTGCTTCATGGTTACCGGCTGATCCAGTTCATAACAGACTTCTGACAGTTCTGACAGTGGTGTTAGACCGGTTAGTTATGACAGCTATCAAGTCACCAGTCACGTCACCAGGTTCTTTAATGTCTTTTCAACTCAACATACAACACTCAGCAGAGTGATTCACATATGTCGACACATATAGGCTAAGTGTCTACACAAGTCTTCAAGGTGTCGACACAAATACTCAAAGTATCGATACAGTCATACTTCTGCTTCTCGACACTGCTTATGTTGTATGTATCGACATAAGTCCTGTGTGTCGACACAGCAGCTTCTTGTCTCGACATTTCTGTTGCAGACAGTTGGTGTTGAGTGTTTGTCAAATGGCGTTGAGTGTGTGTCGACACAAGTCCTGTGTGTCGACACAATTACTTCTGAACTTGACACAATCTTTTGAGAGTTGGTGTGTCGACACAAGTCCTGTGTGTCGACACAATTGCTTCAGGTGTCAATATAGCTCCTGAGTGTCGACTCATCTTCTGTTTTAAGTGTCGAAATAATTCTGTTTTAAGTTGTCGACACAATTCTGGATGTCGACACAATTCTTCTTCTTTAGGTCTCGACATAGCTTTGAGTGTCGACACAACTTCTTTATAAGTGCCGACACATTTTGCCAGTGTGTCGACACAGCTTCCCTGAGTGTCGACATAGCAGTTGGGTGTCGACATAGCTTATTCATAAGTGTCGACACATTTTGCATGTGTGTCGACACAGCTTGCCTGAGTGTCAACACAGTCTCCTTGAGTGTCGACACAGTTTCTTCACAAGTGTCGACACTTGTACTTAGAAAATTTTCCTTCAAATTTTTAAACCTGCACAATGAAACTCAAACTTCTATCAAATACACATTGATGCATATCAATGACTACTTTATGGCTTCTCCAAATCTAGTACACATATTCCAATGTACCCAACAACTTCCATGTCACGAGATAGCCAATCGACCATGAAGACAAGACCACGCCTTAACACATCACAAACATCATCTTTTCGCACCAGATTTCTACCAAAATCCTTAAGTTTGTCTTGCAACATCACCGATTCGGACAAACGGTCGTGACCATGGCTTCATCCATAATGCCTAATCCACTAATGGAGTGGATCTCTAATGCAATATCATATCGGGGATGGAAACAATCGACCCGTTATTTCCTCTTGAATCATGATAAACAAAACTCCTCTCATTTGAGAGATCTGGTGCCTAAATGCTTGAAATAAAATCAAGAAAAGGAAAAGATGCCATGCACGCATTCTATAACCAAGAGGAGAAATATCATTACCTTACGAGCACTCTTCCTTGCCATGGAAACCTGATTTTCACGGATGAAGAGATGCGCCTCCACGTCCTCTCCATGAATCTGGCCTCGGAATGACTATCGGAGCTCTGAAGCTTCGACAAAGGCCGAAGAAAGCTTTTTTCTTCCTCCAAAATCTCTCTCTCTCAAAACCCTAAGTCAACTCCAAAATGAGCACAAGAGAGGGAGAGAACCTTTCAGCCCTACTAAACTCGTCGGGCATAAGATCCTGGGGTCCAGGATCAACCTTGAAGTAAAAACAATCGGTTAAGATTTAAATCTACGAACCACATTTCAGCAATTAGTCGAACGGTTCAGGCTTCATCGATCGGCCTGCGCTCGACGAACAACCGAGAGCTCGGCGAATAGCCAAGAGCTCGACAATCGGCCAAGCTCGACGAAAAGAACCGAGCTCGACGAAAAGTCGTGAGCTCGACAAAATGGCCCGAGCACGATGAAATGTAATGAGCTCGACGAAATGGCCCGAGCTCGACGAAATGTCGTGAGCTCGACGAATTGGCCCGAGCTCGATGAAAAGTCGTGAGCTCGATAGAATGTACCGAGCTTGACGAAAAGTCGTGAGCTCGACGAAATGGCCCAAGCTCGATAAAAAGTCGTGAGCTCGATGAAATGGCCCGAGCTCGACGAAAAGTCGTGAGCTTGACGAAATGGCCCGAGCTCGATGAAATGTTGTGAGCGGCCTTATTTCACCATCTCAACCCGACAGCTTGCTATGGAAAAACGGGGTGTTATAACTCCTCCCTCCTTACAATAATGTTGGAACCCCAATTTGGATTTGGGTTAGGTTCACTATTAGGTTTGTTGACCCAACATATATAGGGTCATTTGTTAGTTCTAGGGTTAAGGTTAGTCACATTAGGTTAGATTATTGAAAACTACCTTCAGAAGGCTTCAGAGACTCAAGACTTTATAGACAAGACAATTTAAAGATTGTAGAAAAAGTCGCTCAACGATAGATGAACTCAGCTCGACGATCGTTGATCTCAGATCGACGAACTCAAAGTTCCTTCTCTGAGTTGAGCTCGACAAAAGTCTAGCTGAGATCAAAGATCTCTGATCTCACATCAAAACTTCAGCTCGATGAAGGACTATCTCAGCTCGACGAACTTGGAGCTCAGTTTGGCAAGTACATTTTCAGCTCAACGTTCTTGGAGCTTAGCTCGACGAAAGATAATTCTCAGCTCGACGATCTTGGAGCTCAGCTCGACGAAAAATTTGTTGAGTTCGACTAATTTCTCCCTGGTTTAGTTCGACTAATTCTTTGTGATTTTAGTTCGAATAAGGCAGATGAATTTCAAATTATATTATAATATGTTTGTAATGCTCTGATAATTAATGCACAATATTTTTATGAATATAGCCGTTCCATGACAACATTAATTATGGTTTTCACAGAGTTATTACTTGGCTTATTTTATTGAGACAGTTGGGGAAACTCATTAAAGACAAATTCTAGCCGTTCAACTCCCAGAATTTCTACAGTCAGTCAAGAAAAGGAATTCAAAATTCAAAGGCTGAAATCTGTAAGGAATATATAAGGATTATCTTTTCAAGATAGCAAAAAGTTAGTTAGCTGTGATAAAAAGAATAATTCACAAAAAACTGAAAGAAGAATAGCTCATATACAACTTAAGTTTTTCATCAATTTTTTGCTTCAGGTCTTTCAAGAGACAATCCATCAACATCTGTCTAAAAGCTTCCAGAAGATCAACAAGCAATCTGAAGGCCTACACCCTAAGCAAAGCTTCCATTCTCCTGAACTATTCTACATCTCAGGGGAGCTTTGACAACAATAACAACCCACTAGTCTTCTCAGAACATTGAGAAAGAGAAGACAATATCAAATTTCTTTTCACTTTACTGTAAAAGGGTTTTTAACTCCCTTCAAAAGTTATCCCTTTGGTTGTTAAGTCTCCTGATAAAAAGACTTAGTTTGGTTTTTGAGCACCTGATCAAAAGCTCAAACGGTTGTTAGATCTCCCTTGAAAATAGATCTTGTGGTGACAGGGCACCTGAGCAAAAACCTGTGGTTGTAGGGCACCTGATCAAAAACCTATAGTGGATTCCTTCCAGGGTGGTAGAAGAGTGGATGTCCCCAAGTTTTATGGGAACCACTATAAAATCTTTGTGTCGTTTTGTTGCCCTATTTGTTATTTTCTGTGCTGTGATTTTCTGTGTTTTTATTTCTGCCTATTTACATATAGATATCACTTATTTTAATCCACTATAAAAATTAATCAAAAGATTTTTAATACTCTATTTACCCCCCTAGAGTTAGTGTGATCTATCCCTTCACTTTCAATTGGTATCAGAGGGTGAGGTTATTTGGTTTCATAGTCTAACACCTGAACCAAAAGATCTTTGATAGATCCCATTTACTCTAGTGTCTTTTTATATCATGGCACAAAATAAGGAGTACTCAAAACCAGACCTCCAGTGTGAAATCTTAACAAGTGTGCACTTTGGAAGGCAAGGATTAGGCTTTATATGAATTCAATTGATGAAGACATTTACAATTCTATTTTGATAGGTCCCCCTACACCAACTGAAACTACATCAGATACAACTATAGTTCCACCACCTGAGTGGACTGATGCTCAGAAGAAAGCTAAGGTTACTAATGCCAAGGCCATGAACATTCTCGCTCAAACTATGTCTGATGACATATTCCAGAAAGTGGTTGAATGCACATCAACAAAATCCATTTTGGATTCCCTTAACCAAATGGTAGATGGATCTGCTGATGAAAGGAAAGATAGGAGATCCTTTCTCATTTTACAATATGAGAATTTCAAGAAGGAAGAGTCAGAGTCAGTTGCAAATATGTACAATAGACTCAGACTGATTATCAATGAGCTGAAGAACTTGGACAAGAACATCTTATTAATAGAAATTAATGATAAGATTCTTATGTACTTCCCCAGCACATGGGATTCTAGGATCTGGCCAACCAAGGAGGCCAGAAGCCTAAATGAGATTTCTACTGAGTCATTATTAGGCAAGCTCAAGTCTTATGAGCAGCTTATCAAAACCAGGGAAGCAGCTGAACAAAAGACTTCTACATCAGGAAGGAAGGAGCAAAGTATTGCCTTCAAGGCATCTGAGGAATCAGAAGTACTAACTGCCAATGAAGAGCTAATGAGTCTATTAGCTAAAAGATTATACAAAATAGCTAAGAAGGACTTCAGAAGAAGGTCAACTAGAAATGAGGACAAGCCAAGGTATGACAAGACTCCTACTAAGGAAATTGTTTGATATGGATGTAGGAAGCCAGGACACATTCTCCCAGAATGTACAGAGTCTCAAAAGAAGGACAAGAGAAAAGAGAAAGAGTCTAAGAAGCACTCCAACAAGCCCTCCTCCAACAAATACAAGAAGAAGAAGGAGAAGGGATTTGTGGATGAGACCTGGAGTGACTCAGAAGAAGAAACTTCATCCAGTTCTATTGAGGATGAAGAAGAGGTAAAAGCCAGAGAGATCTTCTTGATGACAATTGATGCATCATGCAGCCACTCAGGAGCTGAAGAATAAGCAACAAAATCCGAATCAGAAGAGGATCAGGTAATAACTTCTTTTGATGTGAATTTAACAGTGGTATAAAGAATGTTTTTCTTAAGAAGAGGAGGATGACTTGATGAAGCTCCCAAGCCCAGTTTGCCATTAAGCCTGACATTGATTGTGCTTGTGATATTCATCAATTTGATGCTTCTCCCATTAAGGGATTCTCAAAATTCTTTAGCCTCATTTAATTTAGATGACTTCTCTAGATTCACTTGGGTGTTCTTTCTGAGAAATAAGTCAGATAACTTTAAAGTTCTGACAGACTTTCTTAAGAGCATAAAGATTGAGTACTCTACTCAAGTTGCATTGATCAGAAGTGATCATGGTACTGAGTTTGAATATCTTCTTATGCAAGAATTCTATGAGAAGGACGGTATCAGACATTGCTTCTCTGCTCCTAGAACTCCGCAATAAAATTGGGTAGTAGAAAGGAAAAATAAAACCCTTGTTGAAGTTGCAGGGACATTGCTTGCAGATGCTTACTTGCCCTTATCCTTTTGGGCAGAGGTTGTAAGCACAGAAAATTATGTTTTGAATAGAAGTTTAATACATAAGCTTAAGGATAAGACTCCCTATGAATTGCTTAAAAGGAAGCAACCTAAAATAGATTATTTTAGAGTATTTGGTTGTAGATGTTATATTCACAATAATAACAAGAAACATCTTAGAAAGTTTGAAGTCAAAGCTGCAGAGGTAATTTTTCTTGGATATTCCCAAGTCAGCAAGTCTTATAGGGTATTTAACAAATCAACCTTAAAATGAAAGAGTATGTACATATAACTTTTTTTGAAGCTAATATGTGTTACAAGGAGAAGGATTCTTTTACCATAGATACATTTCATGTACCCCTTCTATATGAGAAATTGGATGACTTAAACCTCACCCAAGAGGTTACATTGCATCCTTATTCATAGATTGATGAAGAGAGTGAAGAAGAAATTGTTGGAATAGTTAAACCAACAACAGCTAACATAATTACACAAGAGGAATTAATTCCCCAAGCTATTGATGAACCAAATCCTCCTACTAATCTTGTCACACTTAGAGATCATCCCAATCATTGGAACTAAATGGGTTTTCAAGAACAAGTTGGATGCTCAAGGATCAATTGTGAGGAACAAAGCAAGATTGGTAGCTCAAGGCTATTCACAGGAGGAAGGAATTGATTATGACCAGACATTTGCCCATGTTGCAAGGCTGGAGGCTATTAGAATATTTCTTGCATATGTAGCATACAAGAAATTAAAAGTCTACCAAATGGATGTCAAAATTGCATTCCTTAATGGTGAACTCAAAGAGGAAGTTTATGTGGAGCAACCACCAGGTTTTATCTCTTCAACTCATCCCTCTTTTATTTTTAAGTTGCATAAAGCTCTCTATGGTTTAAAGCAAGCTCCAAGAGCTTGGTATGAGACCCTAGCTAGCTTTCTTTTAGAGCATAAGTTCACAAGGGGAATTGTAGATAAGACTTTGTTTATTAAGCATCATAAAAATAAAATTTTACTAGTACAAATATATGTAGATGGCATCATATTTGGCTCTAATGGTTCCAAACTATGCAAAAGGTTTTTTGACATGATGCATTCCAAGTTTGAAATGAGTAGCATGGGTGAGCTTTCCTACTTCCTTGGTCTTCAAGTGAAGTAATCTCTTAATAGCATTTTCATCTCCTAATTTAAATATGCTAAGGAGTTAATTAAGAGATTTGGGATGTCTGATGCCTCAGCTATGAAAACACATATGGCTTCCAATGCTGTGATTGATTCTGATAAATAAGGCAAGCCAGTTGATCAGAAAACATATAGGGCTATTTTTGGGTTTTTGTTGTATCTCACAGCTAGTAGGCCAGATATAATGTTTGCTACATGTCTTTGTGTTAGGTTCCAAGTGAACCCTAAAGAATCTCATCTTATTTTACTTAAAAGAATTTTGAGATATATCAAGGGTTGTCCAAATCTAGGACTCTATTATCCAACTGAGTCAGAATTTGAATTAACTTGATTCTCAAATGCTGACTTTGCTGGATATAGAGTTGACAGGAAAAGCACATTAAGAACATGCTAGTTCCTTGGTGATAGGCTTATGTGTTGGTTTTGTAAGAAACAGACATCTGTGTCAACTTCAACTGTTGAAGCTGAATATATAGTAGCTGGCAGCTGTTATTCACAAATTTTGTGGATTCAAAACCAACTCCTGGATTATGGTTTCAATCTAAATAATTCAACTATATTTTATGATAGTGCCAGTGAAATTTCTATTGCACAAAATCCAATGCATCATAGTAGGACCAAACATATAGAAATTAGACATCATTTCATTAGAGATTGTGTAGACAAAAATAAAATTAAACTTGTCTTTATCTCTACTGATTTACAAAGAGCAGACATCTTCACCAAACCATTGGATGAAAAGAAACATCTGTTTTTATTAAACCAGCTAGGTATGAATAATGGAGAAGTTTAATTTGATTTCTGTCTGAGGTTGAAGAATTGATCACCTTTCGTCGAACGAAGATCGACGATCTGTGAACTCTTCTTGAGATTTTTCGTCAAACGGAGATCGACGAAATCTTTTTGATAAACATTTTCGTCGACCAAAAATCGATGATTTTGCTACAGAAATAATTTCGTTGACCTGAGAATGACAAAATATTTTCCGCCTCTTCAAACTGAGATCGACGCTTATTATTTCTTCATGAAATTTTTCATTGACCTTAGTTCGAAGTTGTTCTTTTGCGTCGAACGGAGTTCGTCGTTTCACCTTCTGAAAACTTATAATAGGGTTTTCATCGAACACCATCCCGCACTTTTTAGTTCTTTTGCACTTGATCTTTTGTTCTTGCAGGTAATGGTGATTTCGGCGGCGACCCTCTCCGCAATGAAATTCGATGCCGGCTTCTGATGCAGTAGCCCCGAGCCGGCCCCTCTCGGTCGGCCCTCCTCGACCTAGCCAGCGGACCACGTGCTGGCGACAACTGCCGGGCTGCAGCCCAAGCACCCCACCCATGACCGCACCTATTCTCAGCGTGACGGGACCCAGCCCCCTTGATAAAGAGCTTTCCTAACAGCTCTCATCACCAACTGAGCTGCAGCTCAGTTGGTGATGAGGGCTGTTAGGAAAGCTCTTTATCAAGGGGGCTGGGTTCGAGACCTCGCCTCAACATCCCGCCGCGCTGAGAATAGGTGCGGTCATGGGTGGGGTGCTTGGGCTGCAGCCCAGGCAGTTGTCGCCAGCACGTGGTCCGCTGGCTAGGCTGAGGAGGGCCGACCGAGAGGGCCCGGCTCGGGGCTACTGCATCAGCTTCGACATTGACATTGATTCTTTCAGCCACTCTGATCAAGTCTTCCAGAACATCCTACAACTGTTTGAGACTTAGCAGTTAAGGAAACTCATGACAATAAGGATTAAACTTCCAGTGACATAGATCAAATGATGGGTTTATACAACAAAGATTCAGGAAACTCAAGTTCTTATTGGAATGATTTCAGGGAACCAGGTTCCTCTTTCTCCAAAACCTTTGACTGAAGTTTTTGAGTTTGTTAATGTTGAAGATGAAATAGATTTATCTAGCAGTGAATTTAATGAAATGCTAGAAAGGTTAGGTCATACTGAAGGAAACCCTAACCACTTCCTTAAAAAAAAATCTATCAATAGAATATAGATTCTTGGCAGATATTATTAGCAAAGTATTGTTAGGAAAGTATATCTAATGAAGAAGCTCCTCCAGCAGCAGCATCAACAACTTCAGTAATAGTTCCAACAACAATAATTCTAATAGAGATAATTGAAATTCTTGATGATGATATTGAAATGACTTGCTTTGAAAAAGAGTGAGTTGATCAACAATAAACACTGTTGGTGATTTCATTATAAATCCCTCAGTTGATATTCATTATTTACTGAATTCCTTTGATACAGTTTATAACAGAAATATACCAGCTTTTGATTCAGCAGTATCTAATTATTCTAGAGCAATTGTTTCTTATTCTACTCCAGTTAATTCTTCTGTGTTAGAAGAAATTAGAAATAGCTTCTATTACATTTCCTCTAGTATTTCTTCTGAGATTATATCAGTAAGTGTTCCAAAGCCAAAGGCTTTTTCTCCTCCAACTTTTGGTTGGGCTGAGTCCCCCATGCCAGATCTTGACGAAATTATATTTCAAGATATGGATGCAGAAAGTAACAATATTCAGGCTCAAGTTATTATAGATATTGTATCTAAAGAGCCAGAAGTTCAAGCCAAGGATCAAGCTGACTTGTTTAAGCAAATTGATGCATTATATGATAATCCTGCTGATGAATCTGATGATGATGATGATTCAAAAATTTTTGGTTCTAAGAAGAGAAAAGCAAAGAAGAAAGTTCCAGCAAAGGCTGCACCTATACCAAATCCCACAGTTGACACTCCCTACTACATTTTGCACAGCATTACTCTCACTCCAGATACTCCCTACTGGATAAGACTATATAAGAATGAGCAAAAGAGAAGAAAGAAGATGAAAAGATATAGTTCTCCTCCTAAGAAGTCTTGGAGAGGACCTCCTCCTCCTCCTATAGCAGGATCAGCAGGAAACATTTTTCAAGCTCAAAGGTCTGCTTCTTATTCTTATCAATCAATACCAACTCATAGCAGCAAGGAAAGATCTTCAAGGTCAGAGTCTCAATCTAGCAGCCAACAGAGAAAACAACGGCAGCAGTCTGATAGTCAAAGTAGCCAGTAGAAAGTTCAAGATGTTCAGAAAGAAGAATCAAGTCCAGAGAGACCTCCCTCTCCTGTTTGTGATCCAGAATTGGACCCCAACTATAGAATGGCCAGGTTCAATGAGCTGATAGCTCTATCTCAAATAAGAAAGGCCAAGGAGGAAGGAAAAGATCCCTCTCATTTTACAACCATGTCTTCTTATAGAAAGAAAGAACTGGATAAATATTAGGTACAAAAACTTTTCAATGTTGATTCTTATATGAATTTACATCCAGAGGTTGTAGTGCCCAGAGCTGCAACTGTAAAGATTCTTGGGGCTCAAGACATGAAGATGACCCAAAGAGAAGCAGAAGACCCAAAAAGGATAATGGTTTTCACAAAACCTGCTTCAGATCCCTCTACTAATGATTCAAAGAAAAACTCTTAATATTCTGATTTTGCATTTTAAACTTTATTGCTATGTATTATATCCACAAGACACATTTGTTCATATCTACTGAATGATTTTAAATTCTGTTAGATATTTTTATTGCTTTGTGATTTTATTTATTTTTTATTTTTTTTTAGTGACCTCACCAAAATAGGGGGAGATTGTTGGAACCCCAGTTTGGATTTGGGCTAGGTTCACTATTAGGTTTGTTGACCCAATATGTATAGCCTAGGGTAATTTGTTAGTTATAGGGTTAAGGTTAGTCACATTAGGTTAGATTATTGAAACCTGCCTTCACAAGACTTCAGAGACTCAAGACTTAGAGACAAGACGGTTTAAAGATTGCAGAAAAAGTCGCTCGACGATAGCTGATCTCAGCTCGATGATCGTCGATCTCAGATCGACGAACTCAGAGTTCCTTCTCTGGGTTGAGCTCGACGAAAGTCTAGCTGAGATTGACGATCTCTAATCTCACATCAAAACTTCAGCTCGACGAAGGACTATCTCAGCTTGACGAACTTGGAGATAAGTTTGGCAAGTTCTTTTTAAGCTCGACGTTCTCATAGCTCAGCTCGATGAAAGAGAATTCTCACCTCGAAGATCTTAGAGCTCAGCTCGACGAAAAATTTGCTGAGTTCGACTAATTTCTCTCAGGTTCAGTTCGGCTAATTCTTTGATGATTTCAATTTGACTAAGGCCGATGAATTTCAAATTATATTATAATATGTCTGTAATGCTCTAATAATTAATGCACAATATTCCTATGAATATAGCCATTCCATGACAGCATTAATTATGGTCTTCGCATAGTTATTACTTGGCTTATTTTATTAAGACAGTTGGGGAAACTCATTAAAGACAAATTCTAGTCGTTCAACTCCCAGAATTTCTACAGTCAGTCAAGGAAAGGAATTCAAAATTCAAAGGCTGAAATCTGCAAGGAATATACAAGGATTATCTTTTCAAGATAGCAAAAAGTTAGTTAGCTATGACAAAAAGAATAATTCACAGAAAATTGAAAGAAGAATAGCTCATATACAACTCAAGTTCTTCATCTATTTTTGCTTCAGGACTTTCAAGAGACAATCCATCAACTTCTGTCTAAAAGCTTCCTGAAGATCAACAAGCAATCTGAAGGCCTACACCCTGAGAAAAGCTTCCATTCTCCTGAACTATTCTACATCTCAGGGGGAGCTTTGACAATAACAGTAATCCACTAGTCTTCTCAAAACATTGAGAAAGAGAAGACAATATCAAATTTCTTTTCACTTTACTGTAAAAGGGTTTTTAACTCCCTTCAAAGGTTATCCCTTTGGTTGTTAAGTCTCCTGATCAAGTCTTAGTTTGGTTTTTGAGCACCTGGTTAAAAGCTCAAAGGGTTGTTAGATCCCTCTTGAAAATAGATCTTGTGGTGATAGGGCACCTGAGCAAAAACCTATGGTGGTAGGGAACCTGATCAAAAACTTGTAGTGGATTCCTACTAGGGTGGTAGAAGAGTGGATGTACCCAAGTTTTATGGGAACCACTATAAAATCTTTATGTCGTCTGGTTGTTCTATTTGTTATTTTCTGTGCTGTGAATTTCTGTGTTTTTATTTCTGTCTATTTACATATAGATATCACTTATTTTAATCCACTATAAAAATTAATCAAAAGATTTTTAATACTCTATTCACCCCCTCTCTAGAGTTAGTGGGATCTATCCATTCACTTTCAAAGAATTTCGTCCCCGAAATTAAACTCCATACAGGAAGACAGCAAGAAAATTATTGCAATAAATTGACACATTTTTACGACAACTTTACACAAACCATTTTCATTCAGGCAAACAGTAAGAAAAATGTTGCAACATCGCAAAGCACTGTTGCCACTTATCGAACACTATTCCAATCAACATTATATAAACAAATCGGGATAATCCTCGCGTATGGTTCGCTCTTGCTCCCAAGAGAACTAGTCCCGCCCTCAGTTGTCCCAACGCACCTTTACGAGCTTCACCTCTTTTTTCCAAAACTGTTGAACTTTTGAATCCTTTATGCCCACCGGACGTACTTTCATCCTCAAGTCCTCTTCTATCGGCACCATCGCCGGTTCGATTACCACACTAGCCTCCATCAAGGCTTTCCTCAAGACGGAGACATGGAAAACATCGTATAATCCACTCAGTTCTGTGGACAATGCCAACCGGTAAGCTACTTCTCCAATACATTCTATAATCTCGAACGGTCCCAAAAACCTCAGACTCAACTTCTTGAGTCGACGAATCCACGAAATGCCTTTGAACGGCTTGATCTTGAAATAGACACAGTCGCCTACCGCAAACTCCACATTCTTATGGCGAGCATTAAAATACTTTGCTTGCCGGTCCTAGGCAACCTTCATGCGCTCATGAATGTTTCGCACCAACTCGCATGCATCAGCCACCACTTCTTTTCCAAAAAATTTGGTGTCTCCCGCATCTATCCAAGACATTGGCATTTGACACCGCCTTCCATACAAAGCTTCGTATGACGCCATCTTTATGCTTACCTGGTAACTATTGTTATAGGCAAACTCCACCATGAAGAGATGATCTTCCCACTTTTTCCCAAAATCGTGGGTACACATTCTCAACATATCCTCCATTGTACGATTTGTTCTTTCTGTTTGTCTATCAGTTTATGGATGGAATGTCGTACTGAACTTAAGCTTCGTGCCCAGGCCCTTCTAAACAAACCTCCAGTCTTTGGACGTGAATCGTCCATCACGATCACTAACAATACTCTTAGGAATCTCATGTAGTCGCACAATATTGCGAACATACAACTCTACAATCTTCTCCACGCTGTCCTCTTTCTAATTTGGGATGAAATGAGCCACTTTGGTCAAGCGATCCACGATCACCCAAATCGCGTCGTTACCCTGCTACGATCAAGGTAAGCCATGCACAAAGTCCATGGATATGTCATCAAATTTCCACTAGGGAATCAGAAGAGGCTTCAGGAACCTGCCCGGCTTCTGACACTCGGCCTTCACTAAGGCACAAGTTTGGCACCGACTCTCGTACAAAGCTATGTCTCGCTTCAAATCAGGCCTTCAAAAGGATTTCTTCATATCCAATTACAGCTTTGTACTGCCCGGGTGAATGGAGTACTTCGTAAAATGAGCCTCAAACATCAACTCCTCGTGGAGCTTGCCGAACTGTGGTACACAAATCCTTTCGTCCTTCCTTAGAATCCCATCAATCATCTCCCAGATGCTACCTTCGCCCTTTTGAGCTTCCACCACGAATGGCTGGAACTCTACATCAAAATTAGTCGCTTACCGAACATGATCAGTTAAGTCATTTTGCAACTCAATCTAGTTCAACCGAGCCATACTAGAATCGCCTCTGGATATACACTCAATTCCAAGGGACTCCCAGTCCCACACTAACTGCTCATCATGAGCTTCAATCCAACCCCCTTGTCTAGAGTATTTTCTACTCAAGGCATCTGCCACCACGTTGGCTTTGCCTGACGTATACTGAATCGCCGCTTCATAGTCTCCAAGGAACTCAACCCATTTGCGCTGCCGCATATTCAAGTCCTTATGATCTAGAAGATACTTCAGGCTTTTGTGGTCCGTGAAGATCTACACCTTCACACCATACACATAGTGCCGCCACAACTTTAATGCAAAAATTAACGCCACTAATTCTAAGTCATGGACGAGATAATTCCTCTCGTGAGGCTTCAGCTGCCTAGAACCAAAGGCTATCACACTGCCATGTTGCACTAACACGCAACCCAAACCGCATCCTGAAAGTCACTAAAAATTTGAAATCCTTCAGTCCCTTTAGACAGACTTAGGATTGGAGCTGTCATCAGCCTTTCCTTCAGGGTGTCAAATGCCTGATTGCACTCCTGAGTCAACACAAACTCCTGGTTCTTTATGAGTTAGTTAAGTTAGGGGTAGGGCTATCCGCAAAAAGTTTTCCACAAACCTTCTATAGTACCCGACTAGTCTAAGGAAACTTCGGACTTCCGCCACGGTTCTCAAAATTGGCCAATCCCTAATGGCTTCAACTTTTGCCGGATCTACGGCCACCCCATCACCACTAATCACATGGCCCAAAAATACCACCTTCTCTAACCAAAACTCGCACTTTGAGAACTTTGCATAAATCTGGTTCTCTCTCAATACCTACAAGACTACTCTCAAGTGAGTCTCATGCTCCACCTCCGATTTGGAGTAAACCAGAATGTTGTCATTAAAGACAACTACAAAAGAGTCAAGGTATTCCCGAAATACTCGATTCATCAAATCCATGAATACTGATGGTGTGTTCTTCAACCCGAACGACATCATCGAGAACTCGAAATGACCATACCTCATACCAAAAGCTGTCTTGGGTATGTCCTCATCTCGAATCCGCAGCTGATAGTAACCTGACTTCAAGTCCAACTTAGAATACACCACTGACCCCCCCAAATGGTCGAACAGGTCATCTATCCGAGGAATCAGATACTTATTCTTGATAGTTTGATTATTCAACTCTCGGTAATCTATGCACAATTGCATACTACCGTCTTTCTTCTTCACAAACAACACTGACGCGCTCCATGGTAAAGAACTGGGCCTAATATACCCCTGTTCCAACAGTTCCTACAACTGTACTTTGAGTTTGGCCAACTCTTTTGGTGCCATCCTAAAAAGAGGACGTGACACCGACCTAGCCTCTAGTACTAACTCAATCGAGAAATAAAACTCCCATCAAGGAGGTGCTCGAGAAAGCTCATCAGGAAACACATCCTCGAATTCTGCCACTATCGGCACTTCTCCAAGTGATAACCTAGAAAGTCGAACATCTAACAATGCTACAAGAGCTACTCTTCCCTGGTTAACTGCCCACACTAACTGAATGGCCGAAATCAGGGAATAGGCCACTCCACTAAGGCCCTCAAACTTAACTTCTGTCTGCCCTTCACTCCTCAGGGTCACCACCTTAGAAAGGTAGGCAATACTGGCACATTGCTTTGCAAGCCAGTCCATTCCCAATATTATATCTAACTCAACCAATGGTAGAACTGCCGCTACCAACGTGAAGTCAACTCCATCCAGACTCCAACAAATGTGCCCCTTTACCCCGGTAGTCATGGATGACCCATTGGGCATGCGCACCTTCAGCTTTGCGTCTGCCGAGAATGACTCAACTTTAATTCTCAGGATAAATCTTTCCGCGAGAAAAGAGTGTGACGCTCACGTATCAAACAATACCCTAGCGGGGTATCCAGAAACAAACACAAAGCCTAAAACATAGGCGACAAACAAAAATAGTTTTGAAAGTCTAAAGCAACAAATAAATATACTTAAACTTTCTCATACCTATCACCATATCAGGTTGACGGATCGCTTCATGTTGCCCAAGGTTATAAGCCCTTGGCTGCACGGGGAGGGGGGGGACGAGAAGAGCTAGACTCCATCATCTTTCCTTTTTCCGCAGTGTTGGGGCCGGACCGCATGGACTACTCCTATCTTGGCTCTTGCTCAGCACCACCCTCGGTACAAAAATGAGCTATGTGGCCTAGCTTGCCACACTTAAAGCACAACGGTGGACCCTTGAAGAGAGACCCTCCAAACGTCATGTTACTTTTCTCACCGGGCTTGAAAGGATGAGGTTTACTATTCCACATGTTCCCTTCAGACCTCCCTTGCGAATGAGAAGGCTTCCCTTCCCCCTGATTGGCTGCAAACCCCTTACGACGTTGGGTTTGCTCCATATCGCTTTTCTGCATTCTGGAAGCCTCAACCAGCTTATTAAAACCAGCATTCTTCATAAATATGAGGGGTTATCTCAGATTCTGCCTCAGCCCATGATAGAAGAGGTTGTCCCTCTCCACATCATCGGCCATGGTCATCCCAGCATAATGACCCAAACGAGTGAACTCCCGAACATACTCGTCAATAGTCTTATCCCGCTGCAATAAGTGCAGAAATTGCCTCTGAAGGGCCAGCCTTGTCGACGCGGGAATATACTTCTTCAAGAAGGCATTCCCGAGATCTTCAATGGACGGTGTGTGTCTAGTAAACCGGTGACCGCTATGGATCACCCACCACAACTTAGCATCCCCTTCCAACATGAAGGTCGCAAACTCAGATCTCTTTTCCTCGGGTGTCTCTATCACACCAAGAAGTTCTTGAATCCTTGCCCACCAATCCTCCGCATCGGTCAGCATGTCGACTCCCTTAAACGTTGGAGGATGGAAGATTAAGAAATACTTCATTTGTCGGTATCCATGCTCGACAACCACTCTTTCATCCAAGGGCTCTACTTGCCTGGCTCCTCAACTCTGAGTGCTCGGTGTCGCCTCCCAAGCAATGGGAGTCATCTCCTGCACAGTAGGGGCCACAACTTGGGATGCCGCTACAGCTTCAGCTGCTACCATCGCTTATGCAAGCATGCGACAGAAATCGGTCGGGGTTACCCCCATGCCCAATGGGCCTGAAGTATTAGCACTGCTCACCAAAGGATCTTCTCGTGGCCTTGATGTCCCTGCCTCATTACTTGTACCCTTACAAAAGCATGGTAAACACGAATAAGTCTCTATTCGCAAGACTCAAACACAAGGACACTCATGGTCCCGCAATACTCATATGTGGATAACTTCTCTACGCGATCTGATTACGCTAAATTGACCGCTAAACCTTACCTTGGACACTAACCTGAATATAATACCAAAATGTAACACCTCTCCTATAATGACCGTATAATATGTGTCCGGTCGGGGCCTCACAACATACAGACGCCACAACTTAAGCATTAAAAGATGATATAAAACTACCCAACTCAAAAATCAGAATAAAATAGCAGAACATACAACCAAAACTAGAAGTTATCTGCCAGACTAAGAGTATTAAAATGGCATTAAGGCCTTACACAATACAAGTCCAAGACTGAACGACAACCATATCAAACATCAACGTGCATAAGCACTCCTAGGCTACCTCGGTATGCAAGCCGAAAATATGTATATATCTCCTAGATCATAACATAACATCAAAATATAAGCAAATAAAGTTCACTTCATGGGGATTAGGCCTTTTTGATCGGCGAGCTTGCTCCTGCTTGTGATCCTTGCCCTGTAGGAATTTGAGGTAATGTGGGCAGCAAAGGCTGACCTCGACTGTATAACCAACACATCTCCTCTCAGCCGTCCCTAGCGGACCCCGGGGTACACCACCACCCTACACGTCAGCACTTCATATGCAATATTCATAAACATGTAAAGCTATAAACAGGTTTGGATGTCTCAGACAATATACACGTTTTCTATGTTGAACATGTAATATAAAGGGCCTATAATACAGCATGTATGCAATCCTGGGTTTCACCCAAGACACCCTATAGCGCATGATTCTAACACATCATCATAGCACAACATCTGGGTACTTCCAATTTCCCCATTGGCGTTCAAGCTGCACACAAAAAGGGGTACTTCAATTTCCCTTAATGGCATACAAGCCGCACACGGAACTCTTGCCAAGGCCCCACCCGCTCGTTGGTCTCAAACCCGGGCTTGCCTGCAAAATCTGACTTCTCACGTTAGGAATCCGTCTCACACACAAACCGATTCTAAGAACCCTTGCTCAACCCCACCCGCTCATGGGCTTCATCGCCCGGGCTTGTCCTAAGCTTGGCGTTCTCGTCAGTTTCACAGAAAGGGACTAGTCTCGCCAGGAAACTTTCCCCACATGACTTGCATGTCACGGGATAGCCAGTTGACCACCGAGACAAGACCACACCTTAGTACATCACAAATAGCATCTTGTCGCACCAGATTTCTACCAAAATCCTTAAGTTCGTCATGCAACATCACCGAGTCAGACAAACGGTCGCGACCACGGCTTCATCCATAATGCCTAATCCACTAGCGGAGCGGATGTCTAATGAAATATCATGTCAGGGACGGACACAATCGACCCGTTGGTTCCTCTTGAACCATGGCAACCCAAACCCTCTCATTTGAGAAATCTGGTGCCTAAATGCTTGAAATAAAAATAAATTAAAGGAAAAGATACCATGCACGCATCCTATAACCGAGAGGAGAAATGTCGTTACCTTACGACCCCTCTTCCTTGCCATGGAAACCTTATTTTCACAGATGAAGAGATGCGCCTCCACGTCCTCTCCACGGATCTGGCCTCGGAATGACTATCGGAGCTCCGAAGCTTCGACAAAGGCCGAATAAAGCTTTCTTATTCCTCCAAACTCTCTCTCTCAAAACCCTAAGTCAATTCCAAAATGAGCACAAGTGAGGGAGAGAACCCCTCAGCCCTACTAAAACCCGTCAGGCAGAAGATCCTGGGGTCAAGGGTCAACCTTTAAATAAAAACAATCGGTTAAGATTTCAATCTACGAACCGTATTTCAACAATTAGTCGAACGGTTCAGGCTTCGTCGATCAGTCTGCGCTCGACGAACAGTCGAGAGCTCGATGAATATCTAAGAGCTCGACAATCGGCCAAGCTCGACGAAAAAGACCCGAGCTCGACGAAAAGTCGTGAGCTCAACGAAATGGCCCGAGCTCGATGAAATGTAGTGAGCTCGACGAAATGGCCCGAGTTAGACGAAATGTCGTGAGCTCGAAGAAATGGCCCGAGCTCGACGAAATGTCGTGAGCTCGATGAAATGGACCGAGCTCGACGAAATGTCATTTGCTCGACGAAATGGCCCGAGCTCGACGAAAATTCGTGAGCTCGAAGAAATGGCTCGAGCTCGACAAAAAGTCGTGAGCTCGACGAAATGGACCGAGCTCGATGAAAAGTCGTGAGCTCGACGAAATTGCCCGAGCTCGATGAAATGTCGTGAGCGGACTTCTTTCACCATCTCAACCCGACAGCTATCTCTGGAAAAATCGGGGTGTTACATAAGTTCCCTGCCAGGTTGCTTGAATTACTTTCCGTCCTAGAGTTAAAAATTGAGGACATATCTATGGACTTCATCCATGGCCTTCCCAGCTCTCGGACGGGGAATGACTCTATTTGGGTGGTGGTTTACCAATTGACGAAAGTGGCAAGATTCATTCCAAATCATCGAGATGATGGTGTCAATAAATTAGTGCGTCTCTTCATCGAAAATCTTGTTCGTTACCACGGTGTGCCAAAGACTCTAGTTTCAGATCAGGATTGTAGATTCACCTCCAATGAGTGGCGAAGTGTTAAGGCATATTTGGGAACCAAACTGGCATTCAGCACAACATTTCACCCCCAGACGGAACGGCAAACAGAACGCACAAACCAGACTTTGGAGGATCTTCTCCGGTTATGTTTGGTGGATAAAAAGGAGCCATGAGAGCAGTTACGACCCTTGGTAGAATTCTCTTACAACAACACATATCAAGCAAGTATTGACATGGCCATTTACGAAACCTTGTATGGTCGGAATTGTCAAACTCAACTTTCTTGGGCCCAGGATGAGGTTCCGAGAGCCTTGGGGCTTATTTTTATGGAGAATGTCACAGAAATCGTTTGGTTGGTGTAGAAGAGGCTACGTGATGCTTAAAGCCGGCAATCCAAGTACTATGATGTTCATCATCGACACGTTGAGTTCGTAGTGGGTGATAAGCTTTACTTGAAAATTAGCCCTCTCCACAGAGTATCCTGACTTCTCTGCCAACAGAAGTTGAGCCCAAGATACATAGGGTCATATACCACCACAGAGCAGATTGGTAAAGTGGTGTACAGGCTAGAACTACCACCGGAATTACAATAGCTACACAACGTATTCAATGTCTCTTCAATAAGGCGTACTCTACTTCGCTTTGAGCATACTATTCAGGAGACTCCCAAACAAGTAGAGCCCGGTCGATTTGTATCCCTCAAGCCAGTTTGTATCATGGCCACTGAGATAAGAGTCTTGCAAAGAAAAAAGGTACCACTTATCCGAGTATAATGGGACAATTGCGGGACTAAGGATTCTATATGGGAGCCTAAAGAACAGATACGAGAACTCTATCCCGATCGTTTTACGTCAAGTAACACATAATATTTTACTCATACCACTTATTTAAGGCATGTTAATATACCTTTTTGGAAACACTATGACCCAATAGAATTTTCGAGGATGAATTTTTTTTTAGACTTTTTGGATTTGTAACATCCTAATTTGGCTTCTAGACCCCATTTGCATTATTTGGCCCACTAGGGTTCTGCGGGCTTGGTAGCAACCCAGATAATAGGTAAATTCCATATTTGGTGTTGTTGACCCAATAAGTCATACAATCCACCCGCTGAGCCATATGAAGATTTTCGACTTAAATGAGTAATAAACCCTCATTCGTGTATAAATTATTGCATTAGGTCTTGGTAACCCAGTTTGTTGGATCCCTAGTTTGGATTTGGGCTAGGTGCACTATTAGGTTATTGACCCATCATGTATAGCCTAGGGTCAAATTTGTTAATTCTAAGGTCTAGGTCAGTTTGACTAGGTTAGACTCTTATGTTCCAGCCTTCAGAAGACTCCAGAGACTCAGATTTAGAAGAAATGCAGTTGTTAAAGAGTTTAGAGAATTAGTTTGAAGTTCTTTGAACTTAGCTCGACGATCGTCGATTGCAGATCGACGAACTCAGAGTTTCAACTCTGAGCTAAGCTCGGCGATATTCGAGCTCAGGTCAGCGAACTCCCTCTTCTCTTAGTTTCTCTGGTCGACGAAAGTCAATCTCAGTTTGATGAACTTGGAGCTAAGCATTGACAATTTTTCTCCAAAACAATTTTCTCTAAGCTCAGATCGACGAAGACGATTCCTCTGCTCGACGAACTTGGAGTTCAGGTCGACAAAATCTGTTCTTAATTCGACGATTTCTGTCAGTATCAGTTTGACGACTTCTCTGTCATTTTTATTTCAATTGGTATTATTCTAAGGCAGTAATTCTCTAATAATTAATGCTTATATTCTCAATAATATAGCTGTTCTAAGGCAACATTGATTATGGATTTTACGGAGTTAATTACTTGACTTATTTACTGGGACAGTTAAGGAAACACATTAAAGACAATTTCCAGTCATTTCAACTCCCAGATTCTGAGCAGCAAATCAAGGATAATATTCAAAATTCAATCCTCTCAGAATATAAAAACGATCTTTTTCAAAAAGAAGAACAACAAGAGATCTTTTCACAATAACTAATACAGAGAGAAGCATTGCTATTGTTCTTACATGAAATTGAAGAAGAACATAACACACAGATCTTTAGTCTTCTTCAATTTTCTGTTTCAAGCTTCAAAGGTACAACTCATCAACACCAGTCCAAGAAGTTTCTAAAGATCTACTTCAAGGCCTACACCTTGAGCAAAGCTCTCATCTTCCTGAACCTTTCTTCATCTCAGGGGGTGCTTTGACAATAACAACCCACTTGTCTTCTCAAGTTATTTGAGAAAGAGAAAACAACATCACTTTTTATTTTCTACTGTAAAAAGGGTTTTTAACTCCCTTCAAAAGTTATCACCTGGTTGTCAAGTCTCCTTAACAAAAGACTTATGTTGGTTTTTGGGCACCTGATCAAAAATCTAAAGGGTTGTGAGATCTCTCTTGAAATAGATCTTCTGGTGACAAGGAACCTGAGCAAAAATTTGTGGTGGCAGGGCACCTGATAAAGAACCTATTAGTGGATTCCTACTAGGGTGGTAGAAGAGTGGATGTACCCAATTTTGGGGAACCACTATAATTTTGTTGTGTCGTCTGGTTGTTCCTTTCTTTATTTCTGCTGTGCTGTGATAGTTTTCTTTTTCTTACTTCTCTTTATACATATACTAATATCACTTATTTTAATTCCACTATAAAACTAATCAAAGTTTTTGAAATACTCTATTCACCCCCCTAGAGTTAGTCAAATCTATCGCCTCATTTTCAATTAGTATGAAAGGGTGTGTCTTATTTGGTTTCACAGGCTAATATCTGAACCAAGTTCCTTTGATAGATCTTAATATTTCTAGTGTCTTTATTATATCATGGCACAAAATAAAGAATATTCAAGCACCAGACCTCCAGTCTGCAATCTGAATAAGTTTGTAATCTGGAAGGCAAGAATCATTATATATTTGAACTCTATTGATGAAGATATCTACAACTCCATTTTGATAGGTCCTCCAACTCAAGAGGCTACTACTTCAACAAGCACAAATGTAGTCCCACCACCTGAGTGGACTGATGCTCAGAAGAAGGCAAAGGTTGTTGATCCAGGGGCCATGAATATTTATGCACAAACTATGTTAGATGACATATTACAGAAAGAGGCAGAGTGCACTTCAGCAAAAGCCATTTGGGACTCTCTAAACCAAATGGTTGTAGGATCAGCTGATGAGAGAAAGGATAGAAGATCCCATCTAATCTCTCAATATGAAAATTTCTAGAAAGATGAATCTGAGTCAGTAGCTGACATGTACAACAAACTCAGCTTAATTGTCAATGAGCTGAAGAACCTGGATAAAAAACATCTCACTAACTGAGATAAATGACAAGATTCTTATATGCTTCCCAAGCACATGGGATTCCAGGATCTGTCCAATCAAGGAGGCCAAAAGCCTGGATGAAATATCCACTGAGTCTCTACTAGGCAAGCTCAAGTCCTATAAGTAGCTGATAAAGACAAGAGAAGCAGCTGAGCAGGGGACCTCCTCATCAGGAAGGAAAGAGCAAAACATTGCTTTCAAAACATTGTATGGACCAGAAGCTCCACCAGAAAATGATGAGCTCATAAGCTTACTGACTAAGAGATTTTACAAGATGGACAGAAAAGATTTTAGAAGGAAGTCATCCAGACAAGATGACAGACCAAGATATGACAAAACTCATACCAAGGAAATTGTCTGCTTTGGTTGCAGAAAACCTGGACACATTCTTCCTGAGTATCCATAGAATTTGATCAAGGAGAAAAGAAGAGATAAGGACTCCAAAAAGAAGTACAACAAGCCCTCCTCAAGCAAGCATAAGAGGAAGGAGAAAGGTTTTGTTGCAAAAACCTGGAGTGAGATAGAAGAAGAATCTTCATCTTCCAGCTCTAGTGAAGATGAGGAAGAAGCCAAAGTAAAAGAAGTTTGCTTGATGGCTATTAATGCATCAGGCAGCTTTTCAGAAGCTGAGCAATCTGAAGAAGAATTTTAATCTAAAGAGGATCAAATAATATCTTCATTTGATTTCAATTCAGAACATTTCAAAACTGAATTTAAATTGTTATGTAGTGACCTAATCAAATCTGAGAAGGAAATCAAACTTCTCAGAGATAAGCTAACTGAACATGAAAATTTGTTATCTGAAAACATTGAATTAAAAGATAAACTAGCTATACCTTCTAAACAGATTAATTCTTTAAAAATTAAACTAAATTTGACTAAGCAATTTGAAGAATCCCTTAATTGGAGAAGCATCAAATTGATGAACATCACAAGCACAATAAATGTCATGCTCAATGGCAAGCTGGGCTTAGGTGCTTCATCAAGCCAACCTCATTTGATTCAGAAAAACATTTTTTCTACACCCATAAAATTTATATCATAAAAGGGTAAAGAAAAGGTACATGAAAATAATAAACCAACTGAATTAAAATAGAAACCAAAGAAAAAGAGAAAGAACAAGAAAAAATTTAATCATAACAAAGTTCAACAGATTTCGTCGAACTCAGATCGATGAAATGTGTACAGTTCGTCAAACTCAAGTAGACGAACTCCGAACGCAGAATTCTATTATAATTATTCTTCGAACAGCGATCGATGAAACCAATATGGTTCTTCGAGCCGTGATCGATAATATTGGGGCACAGAGATTGAATATGTCCATTCTCTGAGCAGAGTTCGACGAACTCATCCCTATTCGTCGAACTCAGTTCGACGAACTTATTAGAATTTGTCGATCCCAGTTCAACTTAACAGAAAGTCAAATTATTCCAGAACATTTAATCATTCAAAAGAATATGTTAATCCATTTGACCAATGGATAATTCCACCTAGGAAATTTCACCCGCTAGGATATAAGAACCAACCTGAATGCTCTTATATCTCTAGCTTTAAATTTGAAAAGAATCAAGGACCCAAGGTTTCCTGGGTCAAGAACACCTAATTTTTCATTTTGTAGGTGAAAGACTATCCTACCACAGAGGAACAGTGGTACCTGGATAGTTGGTGTTCAAAGCATATGACAGGCAACAAGGACAACTTAACAAACTACAAGTCCAAGCTTGGTACAAAAGTGATATTTGGTGACTCCAACTGTGGCCAAACTGAAGGCTATGGGAATGTTAAAGTTGGAGCTGTCACTTTCGAAAAAGTAGCATATGTGAGTGGTCTAAAACATAACCTGATATCCATAAGCCAATTATGTGATGAAGGTTATCAGGTATCATTTAATCAAATTTCTTGCATTATTTCTTCTGTAGATAATAAAAATTTCTTAACTGGCCTTAGGCAAGGAAACATCTATGTAGTAAATTTCAAATCTGCTAGGTCAGAAATTTGTCTATTTAATCAAATTAGTAACAATAATGAACTATGGCATAAAAGATTAGGACGTGCAAATCTTAAAAATATTGCTAAACTCTCTAGGGACAACCTTGTTAGAGGATTGCCTTCTTTCCCCTACAAGAAGGAAAGCCTTTGCAGGGCTTGTCAATTAGGCAAGCAAACAAAAAATAGTTTTAAATCTATTAATAAGAGTGATTCACCCAGGATTTTGTATCTGCTACACATGAATCTATTTGGACCCATTGCTGTACAGAGCTTGGGAGGGAAATATTATACCTTAGTCATTGTAGATGACTTCTCTAGTTTCACTTGGGTGTTCTTCTTGAGAAACAAGTCAGATAACTTTAAAGTTCTTACAGATTTTCTTAAGAGCATAAGATTGAGTATTTTACTCCAGTTGCATTGATAAGAAGTGATCATGGTACTGAGTTTGAATCTCTTCCTATGCAAGAATTCTGTGAGATGGAAGGTATCAGACATTGCTTCTCTACTCCTAGAACTCCTCAATAAAATGGGGTATCAAAAAGGAAAAATAGAACCCTAATTGAAGCTGCAAGAATATTGCTTGCAGATACTCATATGCCCCTATCCTTTTGTGCAGAGGCTGTAAGCACAACAAATTATGTCCTAAACGAAAGTTTGATACATAAACTTAAGGGCAAGACTCCTTATGAATTACTCAAAGGGAAGAAACCTAAAATAGACTATTTTAGAATCTTTGGTTGTGTATGTTACATTCATAATAATAACAAGAAACGCCTTAGAAAATTTGAGGCCAAAGCTGCAACGGGAATTTTTCTTGGATATTCCCAAGTCAGCAAGGCTTATAGGGTATTTAATAAATCTACTTTTAAAATAGAAGAATTTGTTCATATCTCTTTTGATGAAGCTAACATATATTACAAGGAGAAGGATTCTTCTACCAGTAACTTATTGCAGGTACCCCAATTGTGTGAGAAATTGGATGATCTGAGCCTTACCAATGAGGCTGAAACACATCCTTCTCCATATATTAATGAAGATAGTGAAGGTTAGTGATATAATTGTTGAACCTTCAACAACAAATTTAATTCCACAAGAGGATTTAATTCCCAATGTTGTTGCTAAACTAACTCCTTCAACTAATCTTGTCACACTTAGAGATCACTATGTATCTCAAGTGATTGGAGACATATCAGTTGGTGTGCAAACAAGGCATCAACTTAACCAAAATTTGATGCATGCTTACTTCATATCTCAACTTGAGCCCCAATCTATAAAATATGCAGAGCAAGATCCCCACTGGATCACTGTAATGCAAGAGGAGCTCAATCAATTTGAGAGATACAGAGTTTGGGACTTTGTTCCTAGACCTAAAGACTTACAAATTATTGAAACTAAGTGGGTATTCAGAAATAAATTGGATGCACAAGGAGCCATCATCAGGAACAAAGCAAGGCTGGTAGCACAAGGATACAGACAGGAAGAAGGAATTTACTATGATCAAACCTTTGCACCTGTTACAAGACTGGAAGCTATCAGAATTTTTCTTGCATATGCAGCCTACAAAAAGTTCAAAGTCTACCAAATGGATGTCAAGAGTGCTTTGTTGAATGGTGAACTCAAAGAGGAAGTATATGTTGAACAAGCACCCAGTTTTATTTCTCCAACTCATCCGTCTTTTGTTTTCAAATTGCATAAAGCTCTCTATGGTTTAAAGAAAGATTCAAGAGCTTGGTATGAGACCCTAGCGAGCTTTATTTTAGAGCATAAGTTCACTAGGGGCATTGTAGATAGAACCTTGTTTACTAGGCATCATAATAATAACATATTGTTAGTATAAATATATATAGATGACATCATTTTTGGCTCTATTGATTCCAAGCTATGCAAAAGGTTTTCTGACCTGATGCATTTCAAGTTTTAGATGAGTAGCATGGGTGAGCTTTCTTACTTCCTTGGTCTCCAAGTGAAGTAATCCCCTGATGGCATTTTCATCTCCCAATCCAAATATGCTAAGGAATTAGTTAAAAGATTTGGGATGATTGATGCCTCAACCAAGAAAACACCCATGGCTTCCAATGATGTGATTGATTCTAATAAACATGACAAGGCAGTTGATCAGAAAACATATAGGGCTATTGTTGATTCCTTATTATATCTCACAGCTAGTAGGCCATATATAATGTTTGCTACATGTCTTTGTGCTAGGTTCCTGGTGAACCCTAAAGAATCTCACCTTATTTTCCTAAAAAGAATTTTGAGATATATAAAGGGTTGCCCAAATCTAAGACTCTTTTATCCAATGAGTCAGAATTTGAATTGACTGGATTCTTAGATGCTAACTTTGCTGGATATAGAGTTGACAGGAAAAGCACATCAGGAATATTCTAATTCCTTGGTGATAGACTTGTGTCTTGGTTTTGTAAGAAACAAACATCTGTGTCCACCTCAACTATAAAAGTTGAATATATTGTAGCTGGCAGTTGTTGTTCACAAATATTATGGATCCAAAACCAACTCCTGGATTATGGTTACAATCTAAATAATTCAACTATATTTTGTGATAGTACCTGTATAATTTCCATTGCACAAAATCCAGTATATCATAGTAGGACAAAGTATATAGAAGTAAGACATCATTTCATTAGAGATTGTGTGGACAAAAAGAAAATTAACATTATCTTTATCTCCACTAGTTTCAAAAGAGCAGACATCTTCACTAAACCTTTAGATCTGAAAAAACATCTGTTCTTTGTAAATCAGCTAGGTATGATCAATGAAGAAGGTTAATTTAAATTTTCTGTCTGAGGTCGAAGAATTGGTCACAGTTCGTCGAATGGAGATCGATGATCTGAAAACTATTCTTGAGAAGCTCAACTTTAACATGTTGTCTCCTCAACCATCTCCATAAAACTCTCCAATCCACCATTCCCTATGTTGGAACACCCTTTTTATATTTGGGTCAGGATAACTATGCTAAGGATGTTGACCTAATTGTATAGCATAGGTCATTGAGTGTGAGTTTAGAACTTAGGTTATTTGAGATTTAGTTCTGCTCAGCTCGACGGAGAGTCGACCCCAGCTCGACGTAGAGTCGTCCTCAGCTCGACGCATAGTCGACCGCTGCTCGACGCACAGTCGATCGCAGCTCGACGCAGCGTCGTTCTCAGTTCGACGTAACGTCGAGTTCTGCTCGACGTTTTGGCGTGTATCTCTCTACTTCAATTTTACTCTCTGATCGACGGTCAGTCGAGCTCAGATCGACGCTTCAGGATGAGTTCGACGTTTTAAGTTCTCCCGTCTGTCGACATTTGAAATTCAAATGAGAGATTTTTCAAGCAGTTATTGCAAGAGATCCCCTGGCCGTTTCAAGACTTAATTGCTCCATATCTCAAGGAATTTTCAATGGAAATCAATTAAGGCTTTCCTTCTAGGCATGGACAGTTATGGAATACATTAAATGCCCTGCCAACGGCTATCAAAAAAGAAAAGTAATAATCCCATTACTCAGAGATCTATTCGAGAGAGACAAGGAGAACAGGAAGAACATTCATTCTGATAACACAGAGAACATCTATCTTCATCTCTCTCTCAAGAAATCGGTCTGCAGAGAATTTACAGAGAAGAACTACACTCAGAGAAACATCTTGATCAACATTCTCTGAAACCTCTTCTGCCTCTGCATTCAACTCTTCTCAATTTGCTTTCTACCTTCAGACATCAAACACTCAGTTTCTGAGTCATCTATTGCTGAAGAAGGACAAGCAGTGAAGAGCCTATCACCCTTGTGCAAAGCTTCTTCTACCTGAACTTCTATATCTCAGGGGGAGCTTTGACAACATCTACATCCACTAGCTTCTCTCTGATTGTTGACAGAGAAGCAAACTCAACCCTTCTTACCTTACCTCTTCTGTACAGGGTTTTAACTCCCTTCAAAAGTTACCTTTTGGTTAGCTGAGACCTTGTCAAAATCAGTGGTGGCAAGACACCTTATCAAAAAATCTGGTGGTGCCCAGGACACCTGATCAAGCATCCTGCAGTGGATTCCTATCAAGGGGTGATAGAAGAGTGGACTACCCAAGTTTGGGGAACCACTATAAATTTCCTTGTGTCTTCTGTGGATTGCTTTTCTTCTTGCTTGTGTGCTGTGTGATTTTACTTTAAATATATTTATCTGTTTGCATCACTCACTACCTACACTAAGTAAATCTAAAGGTTTTAAATATATCAATTTATTTGAACTTACTCTATTCACCCCCCCTCTAGAGGCTGTTAGATCTTATCACCTAACTTTCAATTGGTATCAGAGGTTGGTTGGTCTTTACTTCAGGCTAACACCTGGACCACAAAGATCTTTGATAAGATCAAACCCTATAGAGTGGTTACTTTATTTTGTTTTGTTATAAATTGGTTTTATAAAACTCATGGCACAAAACAAGGAGTATGCAAGCACAAGACCTCCAGTGTGCAATCTTTCCAAGTTTGGACTCTGGAAAGCAAGGATAAAACTTTACATGAATTCTTTTGATGAAGATATCTTTAATTGTGTCTTAACAGAATGTCCAAGACCTCCTACTTCAACAAGTACTTCAGCTGTTCCACCTCCTGCAGGAACAGACACTGATATAAAGAAGTGGAAAGTTGCTGATGCAAAAGCAATGAACATATTGGCACAAACTATGTCTGATGACATATTCCAAAAAGTTGCTGAATGCAATTCTGCCAAGGAAATCTGGGACAAATTAACTGAAATAGTCTCAGGTTCAGCTGATGAAAGAAAGGATAGAAGAGCTCAACTGATAACACAGTATGAGAACTTCAAAATGGCTCCAGCTGAATCTGTGGCTGACATGTACAACAGATTCAGTCTCATTGTCAGTGAGTTGAAAACTCTGGACAAGGATATATCTCTCACTGAGATAAATGATAAAATTCTCATGTGCCTACCTAGCACTTGGGATTCAAGAATCTGGCCAATCAAAGATGGCAGAAGTCAAATTGAGCTATCCACTGAAGCTCTCTTAGGCAAGCTCAAGTCCTATGAGCAATTTGTCAAGACAAGAGAAGGGGAGCAAAACACATCTTCTCCTGCACCCAAAGTGGAGAAGACAATAGCTCTCAAAGCTTCAGAGGAAGTACCTAAAGAGAAGGAGATAGTCAATGAAGAACTTCTAAGCCTACTAGCCAAAAGATTCAACAAGATGGCTAGGAAGAATTTCAGAAAATGGTCTTCTAAGGACCAAGACAAGCCAAGGTATGATAGATCTAATAATAAAGAAATTATTTGCTATGGCTGCAGGAAACCAGGACACATTGCACCAAACTGTCCTGAGAATCAAGGCAAAGACAAGAAAGATAAGAGAGAAAGAAAAGACAAGAAAAGAGAGAAAGATTCAAAGAAATATTATGAGAAATCCTCTTCCAACAACACCAAAAATACAAGGAAAGGATTTGTTGCAGAAACTTGGAGTGATACTGAAGATTCTGAAGAATCATCCAGCACAAGTGATGATGAGGATGATGCCACAGAAAAAGGATTCTGCATGATGGCAATCAATGCATCACAAAGCAGCTCAGATTCAGAGCATGAATCTGAATATGTGACTGATCAGGAATTGAGTAAAGATCAGGTACTTGACTCATTTGATTTTTCTTCTGATGATTTCAAGTTTAGATTTAAATCAATGTGCATAGACTTGCTGACAGCAGAGAAGACAAATGATTCTCTTAGAAGTCAACTGTCTGATTACAGCACATTAAGTGCAAATAATCTCAAGCTCTCTGATGAGTTAGAGTGCTGTAGGGAGGAGATAGCTTCACTAAAGAGTGAGCTATCCAAGGCTAAACAGCTAGAGGAAACTCTCAATGGGAGGAGCCTCAAGCTAATAGACATCACAAGCACAGTGAACTCAAGAATGAGTGGTTCACTAGGTTTGGGTGCCTCTCCAAGCCAACCTATAGTGCTAACAACTCCCATAAAATTTACCAGTAACAAGGGTAAAGGAATTATGGTAGTAGCCAGAAAAAATTCTGATCTACCTAAGCAACTTCAAGTTCAACAGAAAACGTCGAACAGAGCTCGACGTCCTTCGACTAGAGCTCGACGCCGTTCTAACAAGAATCAGCAACACCTTGCTGAAGCGTCGAACTCAGGTCGACACACGTCGAACTCAGGTCGACTTGCTGTTGTCCCTGAAAGTAGGCCTGTTCAAGCGTCGAATGGAGCTCGACGTCCTGAAACTTCAGCGTCGAACTTAGGTCGACGTGCGTCGAACAGAGCTCAGAGTTCTGGGTTGTCTGCACAGGATAAATCTAAATTGAATATCAAGTATCCTACATCTCAGCCTAACCCTTATGCTGAATGGGTGATTCCTCCTAGGAGATATCATCCTGAAGGCTATAAGAGTCAGCCTGAAATGTCATTCATTTCTGATTTCATTGGTTATCAACCTCAACCCAAGGTGAACTGGGTGAAAAACAACTAAGCTGTTACATGTGCAGATGAAGAGCTATCCAGTGGTGAACCAGCATTGGTACCTGGATAGTGGTTGCTCCAAACATATGACAGGAACCAAAAGCAATCTTTCATCCTTCAAAGCAAAGCTTGGACCAAGAGTAATCTTTGGTGACTCCAATTTTGGACAAACCAAGGGATATGGTCAAGTCAAAATAGGCTCAATCACTTTCAAGAAGGTAGCCTATGTGGAAGGACTGAAGCACAACTTAATCAGCATCAGTCAACTTTGTGATGCTGGTTATCAGGTTTGGTTCACTGATCTAGTATGTAATATTGCTCTAGATAATAATATTGTGTTGATTGGAAATAGGCAAGATAACATATACCTAGTAGATTTTAATTCTTCTAAAGTAGACATATGCCTTTTTAATTCCCTTAGTAAGCCAAATGAGCTTTGGCATAAAAGATTAGGACATGTTAACCTTAGAACTATTGCTAGGTTGTCTAAACTCAACCTTGTTAGAGGACTACCTTCTGGACCCTACAAGAAGGAAGGACTCTGCAAGGCTTGCCAACTAGGAAAGCAAACTAAAAATAGTTTCAAATCACTTAACAAGAGTGATTCACCTAGGGTTTTGTATCTGTTGCACATGGACCTTTTTGGACCTACTACAGTACAAAGTCTAGGGGGAAATCTTATGCCTTAGTGATTGTAGATGACTTCTCAAGATTCACTTGGGTGTTCTTCCTAAGAAAGAAGTCTGATAACTTCAAAATTTTGACAGATTTTCTCAAGAGCATACAGATTGAGTTCAATACTCATATAGCCCTGATCAGAAGTGATCATGGGACAGAGTTTGATTCTCTTCTTATGCAAGAGTTCTGTCAGAATGAAGGGATCAGGCACACTTTCTCAGCTCCTAGAACTCCTCAACAAAATGGGGTAGTTGAAAGGAAAAATAGAACCTTAATTGAATCAGCCACAACATTATTGACAGATGCTCATCTTCCTCTAACCTTTTGGGCAGAGGCTGTGAACACCTCCAATTATGTTTTGAATAGAAGCCTGATACATAAACTAAAGGATAAGACTCCTTATGAATTGCTCAAAGGGAAGAAACCTAAAGTTAGCTTTTTCAAAATTTTTGGTTGCATTTGTTTCATTCACAATAATGACAAGAGATATTTAGCAAAATTTGAAGCTAAGGCTGATGAAGGAGTGTTTCTGGGATACTCTTTGAACAGCAAAGCTTATAGGGTGTATAACAAATCATCTCATAAAATTGAAGAGTCCATGCATATTACCTTTGATGAATCTAATATGTCTTATAAGGAGAAGAATTCTTCTACCATAGATCACTTACAGGTACAATCATTAGCTGAAAATATTAATCAGTTAACCATCATGGATGAGGGAAATCTATCTTCAACAACTCAACAAGAAGCTGCTAGCAATAAGAGTGAAGATACAGATCAAATTTCAGAACCAAATGGAGAGCCAGTTGTTGTTCCACAAGAGGAAACAACAACACAGGTTGGTGAACAATCAACACCCACTGTTGATTTAGTAACAATAAGAGATCATCCAATCTCCCAAGTGATTGGAGAAATTTCAGAAGGTGTGCAAACCAGAAATCAGATAAATCAACATCTGATGCACACTGTTTTCTCTCCCAAATAGAGCCTCAAACTATTCAAGATGCAGAGCAAGATCCAAACTGGATCATTGCAATGCAAGAGGAACTAAACCAGTTTGAAAGGAACAAAGTATGGGAATTGGTTCCAAAACCAAGAAACCATCAAATTGTTGGAACTAAGTGGGTTTTCAGGAATAAGCTAGATGATCAAGGGATCATTGTGAGAAACAAGGCAAGGCTTGTTACTCAAGGCTATTGTCAAGAAGAAGGGATTGATTATGACCAAACCTTTGCACCAGTTGCAAGGTTGGAGGCCATAAGAATTTTCCTTGCTTATGCTGCACACAAGAAGTTCAAAGTTTTCCAAATGGATGTTAAAAGTGCATTTCTCAATGGAGACATCAAGGAAGAAGTCTATGTCAAGCAACCTCCAGGTTTTATCTCTTCAACCCTTCCTGAACATGTTTTCAAATTACATAAGGCTTTATATGGCCTCAAGCAAGCTCCAAGAGCATGGTATGAGACCTTAGCCTCCTTTTTGCTTGAGAATGATTTTAAAAGGGGTAGAGTAGACCAAACTCTTTTTATTAGAACCCATAAGTCCCATATCCTACTAGTACAAATATATGTAGATGATATAATATTTGGGTCTACTGATACAAGCTTATGCAAAAAGTTCTCACAACTTATGCACTCAAAGTTTGAAATGAGTAGCATGGGTGAGCTTTCCTTTTTCTTAGGATTGCAAATCAAACAACATGCTGATGGCATATTCATCTCTCAAACCAAGTATGCAAAAGAATTGGTTAAGAAATTTGGTATGTCAGATGCATCTTCTATGAAAACACCTATGCCTACTAATGCTGTCTTAGATGCTGATGAATCTGGTAAACCAGTTGATCAGACTAATTTTAGAGCAATCATTGGCTCTCTTTTATATCTTACAGCTAGCAGACCAGATATTATGTTTGCTACATGTGTATGTGCTAGGTTCCAAGTGAGCCCTAGAGAGTCACACCTCACATTAGTTAAGAGAATTCTTAGATATGTAAAAAGTTGTCCAAATCTAGGTCTCTGGTATCCACATGATTCAGGATTTGATCTCACTGGATTTTCAGATGCTGATTATGCTGGATGTAGAGTAGACAGGAAAAGCACCAGTGGAACTTGTCAATTCCTGGGTGATAGACTTGTCTCCTGGTTTTGCAAAAAGCAAACATCTGTGTCTACATCAACTGCTGAAGCTGAATACATGGCTGCAGGAAGTTGCTGCTCACAGATATTGTGGATTCAAAACCAGCTCCTAGACTATGGTTACAACTTAGAGAAGTCAAAAATTCTTTGTGATAATACTAGTGCAATTTGTATTGCTCAAAATCCAGTTCTCCATAGTAGGACAAAGCACATAGAGATCAGACATCATTTCTTAAGGGATAATGTAGAAAAGAATAAAATAGCACTAGAGTATATTTCTACTGATTTACAAAGGGGAGATATTTTCACCAAACCTTTGGATGAAAAGAAACACTTCTTCTTCCTTAATCAGTTGGGAATGATAGATGGAGATAGCATAAATTAATTTACAAGATTTTGAAACCATAAAAATAACAAAATCTAGGCAAATGTATCTCTTCCTTAAGGATCTAGAGGCTGTTAGATCTAGAGGTTCTGTCTGAACTCTGCTCGACGCTCGACGCTTTTCACTTGAAAACGTCGACCGGAGATCGACTGACCGTCGACCGCTATATAGCGTCGACCGTCGACCTCATCTTTTGCGTCGACCAGAGATCGACACTGTCTAGAGTTTGTTAAGTTTCTGTTTCGGTCGACGACGTTAATTGACGTCGACCAGAGCTCGACGTTCAGCATCCCTAATAGCGTCGACCGTCGACCTTCAAAACGGCGAACGTCGAACTCAGCTGAACGCCATCGAGTCTCTTCGTTTCCCCTAGAGCCTCTTAGCGTCGAACTAAGCTCGACGTTATTTCCTTTTCTGCGTCGAACCCTAGTATAAAATCATCTTCTCGGCGTCGATGTCATTTGCGCTTTCGTATTTCCTGCAACTACATTCTCCCTCCAAAGCTTTTACACTTGTTCTTGAGAGGTATTCTGCAGATAATGGCGATTCCAGCAAACATATTGACGGCAATGAAGTTCGATTATGGTTTCGACATCGACTTGGATTCCTTTGAAGGTTCCTCACAGAATTTTCTGGATATCCTGGAGCTATTTAAAGAACAGAAACTAATGAAGTTTATGTCAACAAGAATGCCCATGGCAGAGACTGAAATTAAAGAGTGGATATATACAGCAGCTAATACAGATGAGAGCACTATTACTGGTTCTATTTCTGGAACTCAGGTATCAATATCTCCTGCTACTTTTACTGAAGTTTTTGAATTAGAGAATGGAAATGACAGCTTGGAATTGTCAAATGAGGAGTATGCTGCAATGCTAGACAGAATGGGTCATTCTTCTGAGAATGCCTCCAAATTGCTGAAAGTGGATCTTGCCATTGAATTTAGGCTTTTAGCTGATGTGGTAGGCAAGGTCATCTGTGCTAAGAGGACAGCACATGATGCTATTACCAGGCAACAATTCTGCATCATGGCTGCCCTCCTAGATAAAAAGCACCTAAATTGGGGAGAATTACTGTTTGATTTAGTGAAGAAAAAGGTCAATAAGACCTATGTTCATTTTGGAAGGACTTTGGGATTGTTGCTTCATCATGTCTGCCCACAGCTTCTGGTAACCTCCAAGCACATTAATGCTTCAAAGAGGTTGACCTGTGCCCTGATTGGAAAATGGGACAGGAAGATTGTAAATCCCAAGGCTGCTGCAGCAATGAAATCCTCTACTGAAACAAGGGCTGTTGTGGCCACTCACCCTCAGTCAACTAACCTAGTAGAAGAAGCCAGGCCATCAATCACCATCTCTCCTTCATTCAGCTTTCCAACCACCTTCACTCCATCAACTTCTCAGCTCTCATCCCCTTTGCAAACATCATCCATTGACACTATTGCATCTTCTCTTCCTCCATCCATTACCACCACTTCTGAAGTATTTGATCCTCTTCATTACTTCCCTCCAATGGACATTGAGATCAATCAAGATGATTCCTTCTTGGATGATTCACATGATAACATTGCTGAGCCCTCATTCTCAGACCTCATCATGTCCTCCATTATTGAACCCTCCATTCCTCTTCCTTCTATACCATCATCTTCTCCTGCTGCATCTGTTTCTCTCCCCTCTACCTCTGCTCAACAGTCTGAGCAAGTAGATCTGCTTCCCTTGGCTAATAAGCTCTATGAGCTCTTGGCTCCAAGGTTGTCCTCCTTATTGGATGCTTCCCTAGCTCCAATAATCAGATCTTTGGACTCTATTTCTTCAAAGCTCTCTTCCCTCTCTCCTGCTGTGGCTGGCCCTTCTTCTAGGGGCCTAGAATCAGTTGCTACTGAATCTAGGCAGGGGGAGATTTTGGTAGAAGAAGAGCTGCCTTCTGTTGATTGTGAAGAGATGCTTGTTTCAGATGTTCAGATTGTAGATAGAGAATTCAGTCCACCTCCAGTTGAAGATTCTATTGTGACAGTACCAGCATCATTTTTCAGAAGATCCTTCAGCTCTCACAAGTTACTGCTTGCTGAAGATCTGTCCAGGGCCATCATTCCCTTTGTTGCTGCTGTTGTTGGTTGTGATAAGATGATTCTTGAAGATGATGCAGTGGTAGCTGATGCTCCTGCAAATGAGTCTGTTGCTCATATTTGTTCTGATTCTGTTGATATTATTGATGATGATCAGTCTGTTGATAACATGACTGTTGATAAGGTTCTTAACACTTCTGATGCAGTGGAAGCCCTTGCTCCTGCTGAAGTTGTTGTTTCTGAGGCAGTGGTAGCTGTTGCTCCTGCCAGTTCTTTTGTTTCTTCTGTTTCTGATGCAGTGGTAGCCTCAGCTCCTGCTAGTGAAAGTTATCCAGCCATTTCTGTTGAGGCTGTGATTTCTGAAGTCTTGAGTGACTTAGCTGATTCAGTGCCTGCTGCTCCTGAAACCATTTCTTTCCCTGCAGTGCTAGATAAGTCATCTACACTGGCAGATGCTCCTCCTCCTGTTTCAGAAAGTGCATCAAAAGATGATTATTATGATCCCTATGATCATATCCAAAGCAGCTCCTCTGATGAGTTTGCAACTAGCTCTGATGACTCTTCTGCAACTATTGCTAAAAAGAGGAAAGCTAGAAGCAAAGCTCTAAAGAGAGTTCCAATGGAAAGGGCTACTGACCATGACATCCCTTATTACATACAGCACAAATGCAAGATTACTGAGCCATGGATGCAGTTCTCTAAAAATCAGCTCAAGGCAATGAGAAAGAAAAAGAAGTTCAAGAAAGGAGATTCCAAGTCTTTTGACTTTCCTCCTCCTCCACCTCCTCCTTCTCCAGGTGCAGGAGGCAGTGCTAACCCAGTAAGCAAACCTCCAACATCCTCCTTCCAAGGCAAGACTTATCAGTCAAGGAGAGGACAAGGAGGTGGCCAATCTAGAGGTTATCAATCAAGAGGAAATCAATCCAAAGGATCTTCTAGAGGTAATCAAGCTAGAGGTCAAGCCAGACCCCAACCTTATCAAAGGGAAGGAAAGACCATTGCTTCAACCACTGGTCCCTTTCCCTTTAAGCTCAATGAGGGTGTAAGGCAGAAACCTATTCCTTCAGATCAAAGTAATAAGTATGAGCCTCCTATTCCATATGATGATCCAGTTAACAACCCTACTGTATGGAAGGCTAGGATGGCTGAGCTTGCTGCCCTAGACCTAATTAAGAAGAACAAAGAAAGGGGACTGGACACATCCAACATAAGCATAATGTCAGACCAAAGAAGACAGGAATTAGACAAATATCATTCTAGCAAATTCTTTGATGCTGATAGATACATGGAGTTACATCCTGCTGCTGTTCCTCCCTCTGGAAAGAGCATAACTTCATTGGGGACTTCTGAAGATTACAGATCAAAGAAAGACATTGCCAACCCTCAAAGGGAAATCAAATTCAAGAAAGGCTTTGAAGAAGAGCCTAAGAAGAAGTAAATGTAAGATGGCTTATCTTCTATGCTACTGCCATAAACATCTTTGATAGTTGCTTATCTGCTCCTGCTTCCATCTGTGTTCTTGATTTTCAGTATTTCAAATGTCTGTATGCATTTTTAATTTCCTTAAATTCATGTGAATAGTAATCCTAATCCAAATAGGGGGAGATTGTTGGAACACCCTTTTTATATTTGGGTCAGGATAACTATGCTAAGGATGTTGACCTAATTGTATAGCATAGGTCATTGAGTGTGAGTTTAGAACTTAGGTTATTTGAGATTTAGTTCTGCTCAGCTCGACGGAGAGTCGACCCCAGCTCGACGTAGAGTCGTCCTCAGCTCGACGCATAGTCGACCGCTGCTCGACGCACAGTCGATCGCAGCTCGACGCAGCGTCGTTCTCAGTTCGACGTAACGTCGAGTTCTGCTCGACGTTTTGGCGTGTATCTCTCTGCTTCAATTTTACTCTCTGATCGACGGTCAGTCGAGCTCAGATCGACGCTTCAGGATGAGTTCGACGTTTTAAGTTCTCCCGTCTGTCGACATTTGAAATTCAAATGAGAGATTTTTCAAGCAGTTATTGCAAGAGATCCCCTGGCCATTTCAAGACTTAATTGCTCCATATCTCAAGGAATTTTCAATGGAAATCAATTAAGGCTTTCCTTCTAGGCATGGACAGTTATGGAATACATTAAATGCCCTGCCAACGGCTATCAAAAAAGAAAAGTAATAATCCCATTACTCAGAGATCTATTCGAGAGAGACAAGGAGAACAGGAAGAACATTCATTCTGATAACACAGAGAACATCTATCTTCATCTCTCTCTCAAGAAATCGGTCTGCAGAGAATTTACAGAGAAGAACTACACTCAGAGAAACATCTTGATCAACATTCTCTGAAACCTCTTCTGCCTCTGCATTCAACTCTTCTCAATTTGCTTTCTACCTTCAGACATCAAACACTCAGTTTCTGAGTCATCTATTGCTGAAGAAGGACAAGCAGTGAAGAGCCTGTCACCCTTGTGCAAAGCTTCTTCTACCTGAACTTCTATATCTCAGGGGGAGCTTTGACAACATCTACATCCACTAGCTTCTCTCTGATTGTTGACAGAGAAGCAAACTCAACCCTTCTTACCTTACCTCTTCTGTACAGGGTTTTAACTCCCTTCAAAAGTTACCTTTTGGTTAGCTGAGACCTTGTCAAAATCAGTGGTGGCAAGACACCTTATCAAAAAATCTGGTGGTGCCCAGGACACCTGATCAAGCATCCTGCAGTGGATTCCTATCAAGGGGTGATAGAAGAGTGGACTACCCAAGTTTGGGGAACCACTATAAATTTCCTTGTGTCTTCTGTGGATTGCTTTTCTTCTTGCTTGTGTGCTGTGTGATTTTACTTTAAATATATTTATCTGTTTGCATCACTCACTACCTACACTAAGTAAATCTAAAGGTTTTAAATATATCAATTTATTTGAACTTACTCTATTCACCCCCCCTCTAGAGGCTGTTAGATCTTATCACCTAACTTTCAATTGGTATCAGAGGTTGGTTGGTCTTTACTTCAGGCTAACACCTGGACCACAAAGATCTTTGATAAGATCAAACCCTATAGAGTGGTTACTTTATTTTGTTTTGTTATAAATTGGTTTTATAAAACTCATGGCACAAAACAAGGAGTATGCAAGCACAAGACCTCCAGTGTGCAATCTTTCCAAGTTTGGACTCTGGAAAGCAAGGATAAAACTTTACATGAATTCTTTTGATGAAGATATCTTTAATTGTGTCTTAACAGAATGTCCAAGACCTCCTACTTCAACAAGTACTTCAGCTGTTCCACCTCCTGCAGGAACAGACACTGATATAAAGAAGTGGAAAGTTGCTGATGCAAAAGCAATGAACATATTGGCACAAACTATGTCTGATGACATATTCCAAAAAGTTGCTGAATGCAATTCTGCCAAGGAAATCTGGGACAAATTAACTGAAATAGTCTCAGGTTCAGCTGATGAAAGAAAGGATAGAAGAGCTCAACTGATAACACAGTATGAGAACTTCAAAATGGCTCCAGCTGAATCTGTGGCTGACATGTACAACAGATTCAGTCTCATTGTCAGTGAGTTGAAAACTCTGGACAAGGATATATCTCTCACTGAGATAAATGATAAAATTCTCATGTGCCTACCTAGCACTTGGGATTCAAGAATCTGGCCAATCAAAGATGGCAGAAGTCAAATTGAGCTATCCACTGAAGCTCTCTTAGGCAAGCTCAAGTCCTATGAGCAATTTGTCAAGACAAGAGAAGGGGAGCAAAACACATCTTCTCCTGCACCCAAAGTGGAGAAGACAATAGCTCTCAAAGCTTCAGAGGAAGTACCTAAAGAGAAGGAGATAGTCAATGAAGAACTTCTAAGCCTACTAGCCAAAAGATTCAACAAGATGGCTAGGAAGAATTTCAGAAAATGGTCTTCTAAGGACCAAGACAAGCCAAGGTATGATAGATCTAATAATAAAGAAATTATTTGCTATGGCTGCAGGAAACCAGGACACATTGCACCAAACTGTCCTGAGAATCAAGGCAAAGACAAGAAAGATAAGAGAGAAAGAAAAGACAAGAAAAGAGAGAAAGATTCAAAGAAATATTATGAGAAATCCTCTTCCAACAACACCAAAAATACAAGGAAAGGATTTGTTGCAGAAACTTGGAGTGATACTGAAGATTCTGAAGAATCATCCAGCACAAGTGATGATGAGGATGATGCCACAGAAAAAGGATTCTGCATGATGGCAATCAATGCATCACAAAGCAGCTCAGATTCAGAGCATGAATCTGAATATGTGACTGATCAGGAATTGAGTAAAGATCAGGTACTTGACTCATTTGATTTTTCTTCTGATGATTTCAAGTTTAGATTTAAATCAATGTGCATAGACTTGCTGACAGCAGAGAAGACAAATGATTCTCTTAGAAGTCAACTGTCTGATTACAGCACATTAAGTGCAAATAATCTCAAGCTCTCTGATGAGTTAGAGTGCTGTAGGGAGGAGATAGCTTCACTAAAGAGTGAGCTATCCAAGGCTAAACAGCTAGAGGAAACTCTCAATGGGAGGAGCCTCAAGCTAATAGACATCACAAGCACAGTGAACTCAAGAATGAGTGGTTCACTAGGTTTGGGTGCCTCTCCAAGCCAACCTATAGTGCTAACAACTCCCATAAAATTTACCAGTAACAAGGGTAAAGGAATTATGGTAGTAGCCAGAAAAAATTCTGATCTACCTAAGCAACTTCAAGTTCAACAGAAAACGTCGAACAGAGCTCGACGTCCTTCGACCAGAGCTCGACGCCGTTCTAACAAGAATCAGCAACACCTTGCTGAAGCGTCGAACTCAGGTCGACACACGTCGAACTCAGGTCGACTTGCTGTTGTCCCTGAAAGTAGGCCTGTTCAAGCGTCGAATGGAGCTCGACGTCCTGAAACTTCAGCGTCGAACTTAGGTCGACGTGCGTCGAACAGAGCTCAGAGTTCTGGGTTGTCTGCACAGGATAAATCTAAATTGAATATCAAGTATCCTACATCTCAGCCTAACCCTTATGCTGAATGGGTGATTCCTCCTAGGAGATATCATCCTGAAGGCTATAAGAGTCAGCCTGAAATGTCATTCATTTCTGATTTCATTGGTTATCAACCTCAACCCAAGGTGAACTGGGTGAAAAACAACTAAGCTGTTACATGTGCAGATGAAGAGCTATCCAGTGGTGAACCAGCATTGGTACCTGGATAGTGGTTGCTCCAAACATATGACAGGAACCAAAAGCAATCTTTCATCCTTCAAAGCAAAGCTTGGACCAAGAGTAATCTTTGGTGACTCCAATTTTGGACAAACCAAGGGATATGGTCAAGTCAAAATAGGCTCAATCACTTTCAAGAAGGTAGCCTATGTGGAAGGACTGAAGCACAACTTAATCAGCATCAGTCAACTTTGTGATGCTGGTTATCAGGTTTGGTTCACTGATCTAGTATGTAATATTGCTCTAGATAATAATATTGTGTTGATTGGAAATAGGCAAGATAACATATACCTAGTAGATTTTAATTCTTCTAAAGTAGACATATGCCTTTTTAATTCCCTTAGTAAGCCAAATGAGCTTTGGCATAAAAGATTAGGACATGTTAACCTTAGAACTATTGCTAGGTTGTCTAAACTCAACCTTGTTAGAGGACTACCTTCTGGACCCTACAAGAAGGAAGGACTCTGCAAGGCTTGCCAACTAGGAAAGCAAACTAAAAATAGTTTCAAATCACTTAACAAGAGTGATTCACCTAGGGTTTTGTATCTGTTGCACATGGACCTTTTTGGACCTACTACAGTACAAAGTCTAGGGGGGAAATCTTATGCCTTAGTGATTGTAGATGACTTCTCAAGATTCACTTGGGTGTTCTTCCTAAGAAAGAAGTCTGATAACTTCAAAATTTTGACAGATTTTCTCAAGAGCATACAGATTGAGTTCAATACTCATATAGCCCTGATCAGAAGTGATCATGGGACAGAGTTTGATTCTCTTCTTATGCAAGAGTTCTGTCAGAATGAAGGGATCAGGCACACTTTCTCAGCTCCTAGAACTCCTCAACAAAATGGGGTAGTTGAAAGGAAAAATAGAACCTTAATTGAATCAGCCACAACATTATTGACAGATGCTCATCTTCCTCTAACCTTTTGGGCAGAGGCTGTGAACACCTCCAATTATGTTTTGAATAGAAGCCTGATACATAAACTAAAGGATAAGACTCCTTATGAATTGCTCAAAGGGAAGAAACCTAAAGTTAGCTTTTTCAAAATTTTTGGTTGCATTTGTTTCATTCACAATAATGACAAGAGATATTTAGCAAAATTTGAAGCTAAGGCTGATGAAGGAGTGTTTCTGGGATACTCTTTGAACAGCAAAGCTTATAGGGTGTATAACAAATCATCTCATAAAATTGAAGAGTCCATGCATATTACCTTTGATGAATCTAATATGTCTTATAAGGAGAAGAATTCTTCTACCATAGATCACTTACAGGTACAATCATTAGCTGAAAATATTAATCAGTTAACCATCATGGATGAGGGAAATCTATCTTCAACAACTCAACAAGAAGCTGCTAGCAATAAGAGTGAAGATACAGATCAAATTTCAGAACCAAATGGAGAGCCAGTTGTTGTTCCACAAGAGGAAACAACAACACAGGTTGGTGAACAATCAACACCCACTGTTGATTTAGTAACAATAAGAGATCATCCAATCTCCCAAGTGATTGGAGAAATTTCAGAAGGTGTGCAAACCAGAAATCAGATAAATCAACATCTGATGCACACCTGTTTTCTCTCCCAAATAGAGCCTCAAACTATTCAAGATGCAGAGCAAGATCCAAACTGGATCATTGCAATGCAAGAGGAACTAAACCAGTTTGAAAGGAACAAAGTATGGGAATTGGTTCCAAAACCAAGAAACCATCAAATTGTTGGAACTAAGTGGGTTTTCAGGAATAAGCTAGATGATCAAGGGATCATTGTGAGAAACAAGGCAAGGCTTGTTGCTCAAGGCTATTGTCAAGAAGAAGGGATTGATTATGACCAAACCTTTGCACCAGTTGCAAGGTTGGAGGCCATAAGAATTTTCCTTGCTTATGCTGCACACAAGAAGTTCAAAGTTTTCCAAATGGATGTTAAAAGTGCATTTCTCAATGGAGACATCAAGGAAGAAGTCTATGTCAAGCAACCTCCAGGTTTTATCTCTTCAACCCTTCCTGAACATGTTTTCAAATTACATAAGGCTTTATATGGCCTCAAGCAAGCTCCAAGAGCATGGTTTGAGACCTTAGCCTCCTTTTTGCTTGAGAATGATTTTAAAAGGGGTAGAGTAGACCAAACTCTTTTTATTAGAACCCATAAGTCCCATATCCTACTAGTACAAATATATGTAGATGATATAATATTTGGGTCTACTGATACAAGCTTATGCAAAAAGTTCTCACAACTTATGCACTCAAAGTTTGAAATGAGTAGCATGGGTGAGCTTTCCTTTTTCTTAGGATTGCAAATCAAACAACATGCTGATGGCATATTCATCTCTCAAACCAAGTATGCAAAAGAATTGGTTAAGAAATTTGGTATGTCAGATGCATCTTCTATGAAAACACCTATGCCTACTAATGCTGTCTTAGATGCTGATGAATCTGGTAAACCAGTTGATCAGACTAATTTTAGAGCAATCATTGGCTCTCTTTTATATCTTACAGCTAGCAGACCAGATATTATGTTTGCTACATGTGTATGTGCTAGGTTCCAAGTGAGCCCTAGAGAGTCACACCTCACATTAGTTAAGAGAATTCTTAGATATGTAAAAAGTTGTCCAAATCTAGGTCTCTGGTATCCACATGATTCAGGATTTGATCTCACTGGATTTTCAGATGCTGATTATGCTGGATGTAGAGTAGACAGGAAAAGCACCAGTGGAACTTGTCAATTCCTGGGTGATAGACTTGTCTCCTGGTTTTGCAAAAAGCAAACATCTGTGTCTACATCAACTGCTGAAGCTGAATACATGGCTGCAGGAAGTTGCTGCTCACAGATATTGTGGATTCAAAACCAGCTCCTAGACTATGGTTACAACTTAGAGAAGTCAAAAATTCTTTGTGATAATACTAGTGCAATTTGTATTGCTCAAAATCCAGTTCTCCATAGTAGGACAAAGCACATAGAGATCAGACATCATTTCTTAAGGGATAATGTAGAAAAGAATAAAATAGCACTAGAGTATATTTCTACTGATTTACAAAGGGGAGATATTTTCACCAAACCTTTGGATGAAAAGAAACACTTCTTCTTCCTTAATCAGTTGGGAATGATAGATGGAGATAGCATAAATTAATTTACAAGATTTTGAAACCATAAAAATAACAAAATCTAGGCAAATGTATCTCTTCCTTAAGGATCTAGAGGCTGTTAGATCTAGAGGTTCTGTCTGAACTCTGCTCGACGCTCGACGCTTTTCACTTGAAAACGTCGACCGGAGATCGACTGACCGTCGACCGCTATATAGCGTCGACCGTCGACCTCATCTTTTGCGTCGACCAGAGATCGACTCTGTCTAGAGTTTGTTAAGTTTCTGTTTCGGTCGACGACGTTAATTGACGTCGACCAGAGCTCGACGTTCAGCATCCCTAATAGCGTCGACCGTCGACCTTCAAAACGGCGAACGTCGAACTCAGCTGAACGCCATCGAGTCTCTTCGTTTCCCCTAGAGCCTCTTAGCGTCGAACTAAGCTCGACGTTATTTCCTTTTCTGCGTCGAACCCTAGTATAAAATCATCTTCTCGGCGTCGATGTCATTTGCGCTTTCGTATTTCCTGCAACTACATTCTCCCTCCAAAGCTTTTACACTTGTTCTTGAGAGGTATTCTGCAGATAATGGCGATTCCAGCAAACATATTGACGGCAATGAAGTTCGATTATGGTTTCGACATCGACTTGGATTCCTTTGAAGGTTCCTCACAGAATTCTGGATATCCTGGAGCTATTTAAAGAACAGAAACTAATGAAGTTTATGTCAACAAGAATGCCCATGGCAGAGACTGAAATTAAAGAGTGGATATATACAGCAGCTAATACAGATGAGAGCACTATTACTGGTTCTATTTCTGGAACTCAGGTATCAATATCTCCTGCTACTTTTACTGAAGTTTTTGAATTAGAGAATGGAAATGACAGCTTGGAATTGTCAAATGAGGAGTATGCTGCAATGCTAGACAGAATGGGTCATTCTTCTGAGAATGCCTCCAAATTGCTGAAAGTGGATCTTGCCATTGAATTTAGGCTTTTAGCTGATGTGGTAGGCAAGGTCATCTGTGCTAAGAGGACAGCACATGATGCTATTACCAGGCAACAATTCTGCATCATGGCTGCCCTCCTAGATAAAAAGCACCTAAATTGGGGAGAATTACTGTTTGATTTAGTGAAGAAAAAGGTCAATAAGACCTATGTTCATTTTGGAAGGACTTTGGGATTGTTGCTTCATCATGTCTGCCCACAGCTTCTGGTAACCTCCAAGCACATTAATGCTTCAAAGAGGTTGACCTGTGCCCTGATTGGAAAATGGGACAGGAAGATTGTAAATCCCAAGGCTGCTGCAGCAATGAAATCCTCTACTGAAACAAGGGCTGTTGTGGCCACTCACCCTCAGTCAACTAACCTAGTAGAAGAAGCCAGGCCATCAATCACCATCTCTCCTTCATTCAGCTTTCCAACCACCTTCACTCCATCAACTTCTCAGCTCTCATCCCCTTTGCAAACATCATCCATTGACACTATTGCATCTTCTCTTCCTCCATCCATTACCACCACTTCTGAAGTATTTGATCCTCTTCATTACTTCCCTCCAATGGACATTGAGATCAATCAAGATGATTCCTTCTTGGATGATTCACATGATAACATTGCTGAGCCCTCATTCTCAGACCTCATCATGTCCTCCATTATTGAACCCTCCATTCCTCTTCCTTCTATACCATCATCTTCTCCTGCTGCATCTGTTTCTCTCCCCTCTACCTCTGCTCAACAGTCTGAGCAAGTAGATCTGCTTCCCTTGGCTAATAAGCTCTATGAGCTCTTGGCTCCAAGGTTGTCCTCCTTATTGGATGCTTCCCTAGCTCCAATAATCAGATCTTTGGACTCTATTTCTTCAAAGCTCTCTTCCCTCTCTCCTGCTGTGGCTGGCCCTTCTTCTAGGGGCCTAGAATCAGTTGCTACTGAATCTAGGCAGGGGGAGATTTTGGTAGAAGAAGAGCTGCCTTCTGTTGATTGTGAAGAGATGCTTGTTTCAGATGTTCAGATTGTAGATAGAGAATTCAGTCCACCTCCAGTTGAAGATTCTATTGTGATAGTACCAGCATCATTTTTCAGAAGATCCTTCAGCTCTCACAAGTTACTGCTTGCTGAAGATCTGTCCAGGGCCATCATTCCCTTTGTTGCTGCTGTTGTTGGTTGTGATAAGATGATTCTTGAAGATGATGCAGTGGTAGCTGATGCTCCTGCAAATGAGTCTGTTGCTCATATTTGTTCTGATTCTGTTGATATTATTGATGATGATCAGTCTGTTGATAACATGACTGTTGATAAGGTTCTTAACACTTCTGATGCAGTGGAAGCCCTTGCTCCTGCTGAAGTTGTTGTTTCTGAGGCAGTGGTAGCTGTTGCTCCTGCCAGTTCTTTTGTTTCTTCTGTTTCTGATGCAGTGGTAGCCTCAGCTCCTGCTAGTGAAAGTTATCCAGCCATTTCTGTTGAGGCTGTGATTTCTGAAGTCTTGAGTGACTTAGCTGATTCAGTGCCTGCTGCTCCTGAAACCATTTCTTTCCCTGCAGTGCTAGATAAGTCATCTACACTGGCAGATGCTCCTCCTCCTGTTTCAGAAAGTGCATCAAAAGATGATTATTATGATCCCTATGATCATATCCAAAGCAGCTCCTCTGATGAGTTTGCAACTAGCTCTGATGACTCTTCTGCAACTATTGCTAAAAAGAGGAAAGCTAGAAGCAAAGCTCTAAAGAGAGTTCCAATGGAAAGGGCTACTGACCATGACATCCCTTATTACATACAGCACAAATGCAAGATTACTGAGCCATGGATGCAGTTCTCTAAAAATCAGCTCAAGGCAATGAGAAAGAAAAAGAAGTTCAAGAAAGGAGATTCCAAGTCTTTTGACTTTCCTCCTCCTCCACCTCCTCCTTCTCCAGGTGCAGGAGGCAGTGCTAACCCAGTAAGCAAACCTCCAACATCCTCCTTCCAAGGCAAGACTTATCAGTCAAGGAGAGGACAAGGAGGTGGCCAATCTAGAGGTTATCAATCAAGAGGAAATCAATCCAAAGGATCTTCTAGAGGTAATCAAGCTAGAGGTCAAGCCAGACCCCAACCTTATCAAAGGGAAGGAAAGACCATTGCTTCAACCACTGGTCCCTTTCCCTTTAAGCTCAATGAGGGTGTAAGGCAGAAACCTATTCCTTCAGATCAAAGTAATAAGTATGAGCCTCCTATTCCATATGATGATCCAGTTAACAACCCTACTGCATGGAAGGCTAGGATGGCTGAGCTTGCTGCCCTAGACCTAATTAAGAAGAACAAAGAAAGGGGACTGGACACATCCAACATAAGCACAATGTCAGACCAAAGAAGACAGGAATTAGACAAATATCATTCTAGCAAATTCTTTGATGCTGATAGATACATGGAGTTACATCCTGCTGCTGTTCCTCCCTCTGGAAAGAGCATAACTTCATTGGGGACTTCTGAAGATTACAGATCAAAGAAAGACATTGCCAACCCTCAAAGGGAAATCAAATTCAAGAAAGGCTTTGAAGAAGAGCCTAAGAAGAAGTAAATGTAAGATGGCTTATCTTCTATGCTACTGCCATAAACATCTTTGATAGTTGCTTATCTGCTCCTGCTTCCATCTGTGTTCTTGATTTTCAGTATTTCAAATGTCTGTATGCATTTTTAATTTCCTTAAATTCATGTGAATAGTAATCCTAATCCAAATAGGGGGAGATTGTTGGAACACCCTTTTTATATTTGGGTCAGGATAACTATGCTAAGGATGTTGACCTAATTGTATAGCATAGGTCATTGAGTGTGAGTTTAGAACTTAGGTTATTTGAGATTTAGTTCTGCTCAGCTCGACGGAGAGTCGACCCCAGCTCGACGTAGAGTCGTCCTCAGCTCGACGCATAGTCGACCGCTGCTCGACGCACAGTCGATCGCAGCTCGACGCAGCGTCGTTCTCAGTTCGACGTAACGTCGAGTTCTGCTCGACGTTTTGGCGTGTATCTCTCTGCTTCAATTTTACTCTCTGATCGACGGTCAGTCGAGCTCAGATCGACGCTTCAGGATGAGTTCGACGTTTTAAGTTCTCCCGTCTGTCGACATTTGAAATTCAAATGAGAGATTTTTCAAGCAGTTATTGCAAGAGATCCCCTGGCCATTTCAAGACTTAATTGCTCCATATCTCAAGGAATTTTCAATGGAAATCAATTAAGGCTTTCCTTCTAGGCATGGACAGTTATGGAATACATTAAATGCCCTGCCAACGGCTATCAAAAAAGAAAAGTAATAATCCCATTACTCAGAGATCTATTCGAGAGAGACAAGGAGAACAGGAAGAACATTCATTCTGATAACACAGAGAACATCTATCTTCATCTCTCTCTCAAGAAATCGGTCTGCAGAGAATTTACAGAGAAGAACTACACTCAGAGAAACATCTTGATCAACATTCTCTGAAACCTCTTCTGCCTCTGCATTCAACTCTTCTCAATTTGCTTTCTACCTTCAGACATCAAACACTCAGTTTCTGAGTCATCTATTGCTGAAGAAGGACAAGCAGTGAAGAGCCTGTCACCCTTGTGCAAAGCTTCTTCTACCTGAACTTCTATATCTCAGGGGGAGCTTTGACAACATCTACATCCACTAGCTTCTCTCTGATTGTTGACAGAGAAGCAAACTCAACCCTTCTTACCTTACCTCTTCTGTACAGGGTTTTAACTCCCTTCAAAAGTTACCTTTTGGTTAGCTGAGACCTTGTCAAAATCAGTGGTGGCAAGACACCTTATCAAAAAATCTGGTGGTGCCCAGGACACCTGATCAAGCATCCTGCAGTGGATTCCTATCAAGGGGTGATAGAAGAGTGGACTACCCAAGTTTGGGGAACCACTATAAATTTCCTTGTGTCTTCTGTGGATTGCTTTTCTTCTTGCTTGTGTGCTGTGTGATTTTACTTTAAATATATTTATCTGTTTGCATCACTCACTACCTACACTAAGTAAATCTAAAGGTTTTAAATATATCAATTTATTTGAACTTACTCTATTCACCCCCCCTCTAGAGGCTGTTAGATCTTATCACCTAACTTTCACCCTAAGTCAATCTCCCACTCAAGAAATCATCACTACAACAATAACCACAATGTGCGAATAGACCAAAAACAGTCCGGAAACTGGAGTAATGGAAATTTTATTATCCAAAAAACTAACTATTACAATGGTATAGCCTCCCTTATATAGAATGGAGGAGATGAGATAGAGTAGAGATACCCAATGTGGGACTAAATACAGAAATACAGCATATACAAAGTTAACCGCCTAACCGCCTAACCGCGCGGTTAGTAAGACTACTAACCGCTCGGTTACCACCAGGAGACGAGCCACCGACCATCGATATCCCAGAGAGTAACCGGCTAACCGCCCGGTTACCAAACCGCCATGCCAACCCGCTGTCGCTGCTCAGATATCAGACCGCCAGAGACAACCCGCCAACCCGCGCGGTTAACAAACCACCCGGTCTTTATCGCCTGTCCGCCCAGGCCTATACAGCAACACTCCCCCTCAAGCTGGAGCATATATGTCGATCATGCCCAGCTTGCTGCAAATGTGGAAAAAGGAAGCGGATACAGGCTTTGTGAAGATATCTGCTAACTCTTTCTCTGACGTAACAAATACAGTGCAAATCTGGTTCTTCAACACTTCTTCCCGAATGAAGTGACAGTCAACCTCTATGTGTTTTGTCCGCTCATGAAAGACCGGGTTCTTGGAAATGTAGATGGTCGCCTTGTTGTCGCAAAACATGGGAAGCGGATAGTTGTAGACCTCTCCTAAATCCAGCATGAGAGCCCGCAACCATTTCAACTCGCACGTGGTAGACGCCATACTTCGATATTCTGCTTCCGCACTAGATCTGGAGACAACGGATTGCTTCTTGCTCTTCCAGCTAACTAGATTTCCTCCAACAAACGTGCAAAAGCCTGATGTCGACTTGCGATCCCCTTTGTCGTCCGCATAGCTAGCATCGGAGTACGCTTCAACTCTCAAATGATCATTCTTCTGAAAGAGGAGACCTTTCCCAGGAGATGACTTTACATACTCCAGAATTCTTAGAGCGGATTGAAGATGACATTCCCTAGGAGACTTCATAAACTGGCTGACCTTTCCTACTGCATAAGAGATGTCTGGTCTGGTCACCGTGAGGTAAATGAGTTTGCCAACAAGACGCCGATACCTCGTAGTGTCCGATAGAGGAGGTGATTTGTCAGTCCATGTTTTGTCTTCTCCAGGAGCCATGGGACACCGAGCAGGTTTGGCGCCCGTCAATCCTGCCTCTTTCAATAAGTCAAGAGCATACTTACATTGGGAGAGAACCAAGGAGCACGGTTTCCGAGAGATTTCAATTCCCAAGAAGTATTTTGGAGGACTCATATCCCTCGTGACAAGGTGTTGGCGGAGATGGACCTTCGTCAAGGCTACACCAGCTTGGTCGTCGCCAGTAAGAAGTATGCCATCCACATAAACGGCTAGCACAACCAGACCTGAGGATGTCTTGCGAATGAACTAGGAGTGATCCGACGAACTCCTTATGAAACCGATTGCCCCAACTATGCTACTGAACTTGTCGAACCATGCCCGAGGACTCTGCTTTAGACCATAGATGGCCTTTTTCAACCGGCATACTCGAGTCTCCCCCTGAGCAACATACCCAGGAGGTTGCTCCATGTATACATCCTCATGAAGATCACCATAGAGGAAGGCATTCTTGACATCCAACTGGGAAATGGGCCAATCCTTGTTGACTGCCACCGATAGAAGAACTCGAATAGTGCTGAGACGAGCAACTGGAGAGAACGTGTCGAAGTAATCAACACCGTAAGTCTGGGTAAATCCCTTGGCCACAAGACGGGCCTTGTACCGGTCGACACTGCCATCCGGACGGAACTTGACGACAAAGACCCAGCGACATCCAACCACATCCGTGCCAAAAGGAGGAGGTACAAGAGTCCAAGTGCCCCGCTCAGAGAGAGTAGCAATTTCTTCATCCATGGCCGCCTTCCAGTGAGGAACATCAAGGGCTTCCTGGTAGTTGCGAGGAGTGGAAGTCGCTGAGATGGCTAGGGCGAAGTCCCTGCGAGAAGGTGTTAGCCGATCATAAGAAACAACAGCAGCCAGCGAGTGCTGGGTGCACGTCCGAACCCCTTTGCGAAGAGCAATGGGCAGTTCCAGGTCATCTAGTTCCTCAGTCACCGGTGCATCCGTGGCGGAGAAGGCTGGCCCGGGAGAGGAGAGAGATGGCTGAGGAGAGGGGGAAGATGGCAGGGGATCAACAGACGGAGTGTGCGGTGGAGTTGGTGATGGAGGAATCTCAAGAGGAGTGGATGGGACGGAGGGAATGGTTGGAGAGGGCAAGTCAGCCGGAGAAAGAGTAAGGTCAGAAGAGAAGTATGAGGCATTTTCAAAGAACGTTACATCCGCCGAAACGAACTGTTTGCGATGAACAGGGTCAAAGCAACAGTAACCTTTTTGAGTAGTAGAATAACCCAAAAAGATACACTTGGTGGAACGTGAGGATAACTTGTCGCGAGTTGCGGAAGGGTTATGAACAAAGGCGGTGCAGCCAAAAATGCGTAGAGGTAAGGGAAAAGCATTCTTGGCCGGATAGAGAATGGAAAATGGTGTTTTGCCTTTAAGAACTGTCGAGGGAAGACGATTGATGAGGAAGCAGGAGATGAGAACTGCATAGCCCCAGTAGCTACGAGGAACCTGCATCTGTGCTATGAGAGTGCGAGCGACATCGAGGAGGTGACGGTTTTTACGTTCCGCCACCCCATTTTGCTGGGAGGTATATACGCAGCTAGTTTGATGAATGATGTCGTGTTGCATACAGAAAGAAGAAAATTCATTACTCAGGTATTCTTTAGCATTATCTGAACGAAAAACTTTCACAGAAGCACCAAACTGAGTTTTAATCATAAAATAGAAGGATTTTCATACAGAAAATAGTTCAGAGCGTTCTTTTAAAAGATACACCCATGTACATCGAGAGAAATCATCAATAAAGGTTACAAAATAGGAACTACCCCGCCCTATGGTAAGGGTGGGGGCAGGACCCCATACATTAGAGTGAACAAGGTCGAACGGCTTAGAAGAGCCATGACCTTGCTTAGGAGGAAAGGGGGAGCGGTGATGCTTGCCAAGCTGACAGGCATCACAGTTGATAGGAGAATCATGCTGAGGTAGGTGGGGTAACAGTTGGTGGATGAGACGTGATGGAGGATGCCCAAGACGAAGGTGCCACTGAAGAAGATCTGTAGAAGCGGATGAGAATGCTGAAAGAGCGGATACATCATCAAGGAAGTAAAGTCCGTCTCTCTCAGTCCCAGTAGCAATCGTTCGCTTGGAGTCCGAGTCCTGAAAAGAACAAGAAACAGGAGTAAACGTTACGGAGCACTGAAGTTGCTTGCAAAGGGAAGTAACCGACAATAAATTGCACGGGAACTTGGGCACATAGAGAGTATCCGCGAGACGAAGGGACAGAGTAACTTGAACCATGCCAGTCCCATGCACCGGAGAGGGAGAGCCATCCGCAACGAGAACTGGGGGCAATCGATCATGTGTTTCTAGGAGAGAAAAACACTGAGGATTGCCCGTCATATGATTTGTGGCGCCAGAGTCGATTAGCCATTTACCTTGAGTCACCACATGGGCGCTACCTGAAGTCGTGGCCACCGAGGCAGATGAGTTGGAGGAGTGGGGGGCATCACCCGAGGGACGAAGGTGCGGATGCTTCGTCCAGCATCGGTCAATCAAGTGGCCTGTGCGGCCACAGTGAGAACAGAGATAGCGAGAAGGGCCGCGCCTGCCGGACTGGTGACCACGTCCACCCGAGACACCACGATGTGCTTGGTGGGCATAGGCATCCGGAGCAGGAGGAGCGGCAAGCAAGGGACGATTGAGCAGAGAGGTAACAGCGGCAATGCGAGCAGCTGTAGCATCCAGGGTGGGAGATTCAGCTTCGCCAAGAATTTGCTGCCGGATCATATCATAGGAATCCGGGAGCCTCATAAGGTAACAAACAACCAGGAGTTCCTGGAAGTGCTTCAGTTGGGTGGCCACGTCAGCAGAGAGGGGACGATTTTGAAGAATCTCCGCTCCAAGGGCTTGGACTGTTGGTAAGCCGCAGCAGGAGACATGGATTGGCGAGCAAAGAGATCCGCATACAGAGTATAGATGCGAGATGTTTGACCCCCTTTGGAGTAGAGGGCGACTAAGTGAAGCCAAGCTTGCTTGACCGTCTCATCGTGACGGATGACCGGAAGACATTCATCGGACAAGCTGTTTGCCAGCCACGTACGAATAAGAGCGTCATTCGCATTTAGTCATTAAACTGGTCAGAGTCCGCAGGAGGAGGGTCATCGGTAAGATGATGACGCTTGCGCTGAGAGCAGAGAAGAAAAGTAAACGAGACACTCCAATCGGGATAATTGAGGCCGAGAAGCTTAGAAACTGTTCCAAGGTTCCCGGATGCAGCAGGAGGAGGAGGAGGGTGGGTAACGACAGTAGTCGAGGTGGAGACATTAGAAACAGTCATTCTGGAAGGAGGAGACCGCGCGGTTAAGAAAGTAAACCGGGCGGGTAGCAGAAGAAGGAGACCGCAGCGGTCACAAGGGGAACACCAGCGGCTAGAGAAGCCACGACCAAGCTGCGGAGAGCAAAGGAGAAATCCGCGCGGATAAGGATGAGTAAACCGGGTGAACAGAAGGAGAAGAGCGCAGAGAAGCAGAAGGGAGGTCGCGCGGATAAGAATGAGTAAACCGGGCGAACAGAAAGATAAGAACGCGGCGAAAAGAGGAGGCCGCGTGGACAGAAGGCAACGGAACAGGGGGACTAGATTGCTGCCTCTGATACCATGTGCGAATAGACCAAAAACAGTCCGGAAACTGGAGTAATGGAAATTTTATTATCCAAAAAACTAACTATTACAATGGTATAGCCTTCCTTATATAGAATGGAGGAGATGAGATAGAGTAGAGATACCCAATGTGGGACTAAATACAGAAATACAGCATATACAAAGTTAACCGCCTAACCGCCTAACCGCGCGGTTAGTAAGACTACTAACCGCTCGGTTACCACCAGGAGACGATCCGCCGACCATCGATATCCCAGAGAGTAACCGGCTAACCGCCCGGTTACCAAACCGCCATGCCAACCCGCTGTCGCTGCTCAGATATCAGACCGCCAGAAACAACCCGCTAACCCGCGCGGTTAACAAACCGCCCGTCTTTAACCGCCTGTCCGCCCAGGCCTATACAGCAACACACAACAACAATTCCTACTACCACAATTCCAACCACTTCTACTACTCTTCCATCCAATCCAACTTCCACATTCCCTGAATATGTTCATACAGACTTCCCCAAATGCTTTTTTTTATATGTTCCAATTGTGGCCATCATACCATTTATACTCCCTCTACTCCTGAACCTTTATATTTAAATTTCTCTGACATTGCCAAGGATCTTCTTATATTTATTACTCCATCTCTTAAGCAGCTAATAGCTGAAGCTATTGCTCCTCTTTCTGCCACCATTTCCTCTCTCTCTACACATATTACTTCTCTCCACTCTGTCCCTTCTTCTGGGGGCCTGGCTTTAGCACCCTCTGAAACTAAACAGGGGGAGATGTTTAATGAAGAAGCTCCAGTTCTACCAGCTCCAGTTCTAGCAGCAATAGCAGTTTCTCTTCAAGCTCCTAATCCAGATGTTTTTCCAAAAATTATAACTGTTGGTGATTTCATTATTAATCCCATAGTTGACTTGGACTCTTTACTTGATTCTTTCAATTCAGTTTGCATACATGGAAGAAGAAGGCAATCAGATTGTTACTAAAAGTTCTGTAGAGCCAGCCATCCAAGAACAACCTCAGACTGAGAAGCAAATTTCTAAAGAAGCCCTAAAAGAAATTGATGATCTGTATGATAATCCTCCTGAATCATCTGATGATGAGGATTTTGATGATTCTGATGAATCAAGTTCCAAGAAGATAAAATCTAAGGAGAGAAAGGCTCCTCCTAAGGATGTTCCTAAGCCTAATCCTACAACTGGCACACCTTATTATATTTTGAATAATATTACTCCTTATCCAGGAATGCTTAAATGGATGCGGTACTCTAAAAATAAGAAAAAGGCTAGGAAAAAGAGCAGGAGATACTCTCCTCCTCTTCAAAGAAACTAGAGAGGACCTCATCCTCCTTATCCTCCTGCTGCAGGTGCTTCATGTAATATTTCTCAATCCTCGGGAAATGTCTCTAAGACTCAAAAGCCAGCCTCAAGTAGTTCTCAATCTCAAAGGCCAGCTTCCTACAAATCCTCTAGACCATCTGGGAAATATAGTCAATGCAGTCCTCCTAAGTCATATTATCAAAGCAAACATCAACAAAGATCTACTCCAACAAATTTTCAAGAGCAATCTGTTCAGTTCCAAAAGCAAAACCAACAGCAGAAATCTTCTGAAACAGACCAGCAAGACAAATCAAGTTCTGAAAGGCCTTTATCCCTAGCATGTGATCCAAAAATGGACCCAACTTCCAGGATGGCCAGATTTAATTAGATGGTTGCACTATCTCAAATAAGAAAGGCCAAAGAAGAAGGCAAGGATGCTTCTCAATTTTCCACAATGTCTACATATAGAAAGAAAGAATTAGAAAGGTATCAGGTAAACAAATTATTTAATGTTGACTCATATATGAACCTGCATCCAGAAGCTATAGTTCCAAGAGCTGTTTCCCAGAAGACTATTGGTGATCAAGACATGAAGATGACTCAAAAGGAAGCAGAGAATCCTCACAGGACAATTGTGTTTGCTAAATCATCATCTGCTCCTCCCTCTGACAAATCTTAAATATTTATTTCTCTGTGATTCTTTTATGTATTGAACCTAGTTATATTATATCTGCTGAATAATTTAAATTATGTCAAATATTTATATTGCTTTATGTTTTTATGTTTCTCTATTTTGTTTAGTGACCTTATCCAAATTGGGGGAGATTGTTGGATCCTTAGTTTGGATTTGGGCTAGGTGACTTTTAGGTTATTGACCTATCATGTATAGCCTAGGGTCAAATTTGTTAGTTCTAAGGTCTAGGTCAGTCTGACTAGGTTAGACTCTTATGTTCCAGCCTTCAGAAGACTCCAGAGACTCAGATTTAGAAGAAATGTAATTGTTAAAGAGTTCAGAGAATTAGTTCGAAGTTCTTCGAACTCAGCTCGACGATCGTAGATCGCAGATCGACGAAATCAGAGTTTCAACTCTGAGCTAAACTCGACGATATTCGAGCTCAGGTCGATGAACTCCCTCTTCTCTCAGTTTCTCTGGTCGACGAAAGTCAATCTCAGTTTGACGAACTTGGAGCTCAACATTGGCAGTTTTTCTCCAGAACAATTTTCTCTGAGCTCAGCTCGACGAAGACGATTTCTCTACTCGACGAACTTGGAGTTAAGGTCGACGAAATCTGTTCTGAGTTCGACAATTTCTGTTAGTATCGGTTTGACGACTTCTCTGTCATTTTGATTTCAATTGGTATTATTCTCTGATAATTAATGCTTATATTCTCAAAAATATAGCTGTTCCAAGACAGCATTGATTATGAATTTCACAGAGTTAATTACTTGACTTATTTACTGGGACAGTTGAGGAAACACATTAAAGATAATTTCCAGTCGTTTCAACTCTCAGATTCTAAGCAGCAAATCAAGGATAATATTCAATATTCAAAATTCAAAGGCAGAAATCCTCTCATAATATAAAAAGATCTTTTTCAAAACGAAAAACAACAAGAGATCTTTTCACAATAACTGATACAGAGAGAACCATTGTTATTGTTCTTACAGGAAATTGAAGAAGAACATCACACACAAATATTTAGTCTTCTTCAGTTTTCTGCTTCAGGCTTCAAAGGGACAACTCATCAACACCCGTCCAAGAAGTTTCTGAAGATTTACTTCAAGGCCTACACTCTGAGCAAAGCTCTCATCTTCCTGAACCTTTCTTCATCTCAGGGGGGAGCTTTGACAACAACAATCCACTTGTCTTCTCAAGTTGTTTGAGAAAGAGAAGACAACAACACTTTTCATTTTTCTACTATAAAAAGAGTTTTTATCTCCCTTCAAAAGTTATCACCTGATTATCAAGTTTCCTTAACAAAAGACTTGTGTTGGTTTTTGGGCACCTGATCAAAAGCATAAAGGGTTGTGAGATCTCCCTTGAAATAGATCTTGTGGTGACAGGGCACCTGAGCAAAAACCTATGGTGGCAGGGCACATGATCAAAAACCTGTTAGTGGATTCCTACCATGGTGGTAGAAGAGTGGATGTACAAAATTTTTGGGAACCACTATAATTTTCTTGTGTCGTTTGGTTGTTCCTTTCTTTATTTCTGTTGTGCTGTGATAGTTTTCTTTTTCTTACTTCTCTTTATACATATACTGATATCACTTATTTTAATTTTGTTATAAAACTAATCAAAGTTTTTGAAATACTCTATTCACCCCCTCTAGAGTTAGTCAGATCTATCTCCTCACTTTCACAGTTAACACACGAATGATACATTAACACCTTAATGAGATCATATTGACCTACAATGACACATTTCATCAAGTCGGCCTATTTGAATTTGTGTAAAACTTGAATTTGCTCTGATTAAGCTAAACACAAACCAAACTACCTGACTCGATTAGCTCATCGACGCGAGATTCCCTTGAGCCGCAAACTCATTAATTTGAGTGGTTACCTAATGCCACATGAATAAAGGAATGACCACTTAAAATTATTTAATTAATTTATTTATTTAAATAATTGATTAATTAGATAAATAAAAAGGGAAAATGATAAAAAATAGCAAATCATCTCCGAAAAATCTTAAATTTTTACCAAGAGACCATAAAATTAGTAAGAATGATATTATAAATTAAAAATATATTATTTGGATTAAATTAGATTTATTTTGATTTATTTAATTTTTATAGACCAATTAAATAAGGGAAAATATCAAAATACCCTTAAAAATTATAAAATAATTTCTAAAATCAATTTATGGTACCTCGAGGATGTGATAAAAGTTTTAATTCGAAATAAATTGTAATTAATCAATTATAATGTTTTTATGGCCCAAATTAGGTATTAATTCCTCCCATATTGCTTCCCTTTATTCTCCAAGCCAAGTGTCAGTTTATTTATTACCTTTTAAGTCTAGGGAGGAGGCTTGGGCGGCAGCAGTAAAAGGGGAGGCGTTTATTCTCACGGAAGGAAGATTTTTTCCTTTCCTAAAATCCCAAAACAACCTCAACCCATATATATATAAACCCCAATCCAGGTTGGACTTCGCTTTCCTACCTCCTTGCTTCCCTAACCAACCAGAAAACTAGCCCCGACGATAACCCGACGAGTCTTCTTCCTCAACTCCGGTGATCTCCACCACTCATGGCCACCCGTCAATCCCCTCGCCTAAACAGTAAGTTCCTCCGACTCTTCTCTGTCCTTAGATCCATTTCTCGTCGATCCCGTCATCTCCGATCACCGGAGACGGCGATCTCGACCATGGATAGCTTCAGACCACCCCCATCGATCTCCGCCACCATCGCAGGTTTTGGCCTTGCATGGGGAGTGTTGCATGGGGAGTGTGAAGGGGAGGTAGGGTCCCCATGACCCTCCCTCGAGGCCCTTCAGGCGGGGGAGTGCCGCTGAAAGCCTTGGCGGCGGCCACCTCCATCCAAAAATAAAACAAATTTATAAAAATATATTTTTCCGGCCAGCCCCCGTCAGATTATGGAAGGAGCTAACTCCCCGCCGGTTGTGGTGGGGAGGCCCCGCGAGATAAAAAAAAAAGGGTGGCTGCATGCATGCAGCCACCGTGCATGGACCTGGAAGGAATTCCTTCCGATTTCCGGATCTCCGGCGGCGGTGGTAGGCCGCTGGCAAACACCTCGCAGGAGTGCCCATCCTGGGCACACTGACCATGAGTGATGGCCGGAGTATTGGGGGCTTCGGCGGGCCACAGATTATCTCCCGCACGCCACCACCGTAACTGTAACAGGGAGAGTTTTGGTGCTTTAATAAACGTGAACAAAATTTTTGGTGATGTATATCGCATGGAAGACAGGTTTTTATGTCCCATCTGTTCATTTATTGTCTGAATAAATTAGTACCGTGAAAAAAATATTGTCCCGTATGATTATTTGCCTAAATCACCAAATTTTGTAAAAACCAGTCTGAGTTGTGTTGCAATGTGTTTATAGTGGGTTAGAACTAATATTTGAACGGCTACGAGGACTGCTGGGTTTGGTCACCACTTCTCACTTTAAGGGGAAGTGTTGAAATTATTGAAGTGAAGTGGGGGTTGATTGGATAGACCGCGCGGGCAGGGAGGACAGTCTGGCAGACTAGTTTGCGTCCTGAGCGATTGATAAAAAAGGAGTAATAAATTGAAAATTTTCGGTGGTCTTTCTATTACAACAATACCCAATATATACAAGAAGAGGAAATCAATCACCGCTCCTCAAAATTCTCCTAGCCAGCCAATCTTCCTAAGATGGCTCCTCCAAAAAAGGAGTAACAGTTCCTGATATTGCTCTTAGCCAACTTGCCTACCTAAAATAACGTTAATCAATTCCTAAAAATCTGCTATAAAATATACAACAAGTTTCCAAATTTCTGTTATGAATATACGGCAAGTTTAATACCCCCCCTCAAGGTGGAGCATGGGGATCCAGAATGCCCAACTTGGAAAGAAGAAATTGAAACTGCTGCCGTCCAAGAGCTTTTGTAAGAATATCGGCCGGTTGTTGGGTTGTGCGAAGATGAAAGAGCCTGATAGCACCAGACTGAATAAGATCCCGCACAAAGTGACAGTCGATTTCAATGTGCTTCGTACGCTCATGGAACACCGGGTTAGAAGCGATGTGAATAGCCGCCTGGCTGTCACAGTGCAGGCGCATGGGTTGAGAGTGAGAGACACCGAGGGACTGCAGAAATGACTTGACCCAAATCAGCTCAGAACATGCGGAGGCCATGGCACGATATTCAGCTTCAGCGGAAGAGCGAGACACCGTATGTTGCTTCTTAGTTTTCCACGAAATGGGTGACGTGCCGAGGCAAGAAAAATAACCAGTAGTGGAGCGGCGTGTGAGAGGGCAAGATGCCCAATCCGCGTCACAGAATGCAGAAATTTGTAAGGAGCTTGTAGCGGAAAACAACAATCCTTGTCCCGGATGACCTTTAATGTACCGCATGATCCGGAGAGCAGCATGTCAGTGATCCACCCTAGGGTGCTGCATAAACTGAGCAAGAGTGTGAACTGCATACGATAATTCAGGCCGAGTAATTGTAAGATAAATCAGGCGTCCGACCAGCCTCCTATACTGATCGGCAGGGTCATGGAACGGGCTAGTAGAGGTGGCAAGTTGATGGTGTTGCTCCAGAGGAAAGTCGCACGGCTTAGCAGCAAGCAGTCCAGTTTCTTGAAGAATATCCAGTGCATATTTGCGTTGAGAGAGAAAAATTCCGGTAGCCGAACGAGCAACTTCAATTCCAAGGAAATATTTGAGAGATCCCAAGTCTTTCATATGGAAGCATGAGTGAAGGTAAGTTTTGAGGGAGGAGATAGCACCGGAATTATTACCAGCAATAATCATATCGTCAACGTACACCAGAATGTGTAGGCAGATGTTGGACTTGACGAAGGAGAAGAGAGAGTAATCGGCATAGCTCTGCTTGAACCCGAAAGTTTTCAATGCGGATGCAAGTTTAAGAAACCAATTCCGAGGCGCTTGACGAAGACCGTACAATGATTTTTTTAGCAAACATACCGTGTCAGATGAGACAAAATAACCCGGAGGGGGTTTCATATAAATTTCTTCATCTAAATCTCCGTGAAGAAATGCATTGTGAACATCCATTTGATGAAGTTCCCATCCTTTGACCGCAGCGACTGATAAAAATATACGGACGGAAACCATTTTGGCAACCGGGGCAAACGTCTCGTGATAGTCAAGGCCTTCAACTTGCCGATTACCAAGTACCACCAACCGAGCTTTATACCGTTCAATCGAACCATCAGCCTTGTGTTTAATTTTATAAACCCACTTACATCCAAGGGGTTTCTTACCAGGGGGAAGAGCAGAAAGAACCCAAGTGTTATTTTGCAGCAACGCAGATAGTTCTGTAGTCATAGCATCACGCCAAACTCGAAATTTAACCGCATCATGAAATGAGGAAGGCTCATAGTCGGACGTGACAGCCGCTAAAAACCTGCTATGCTTGTCAGAAAATTTAGTGTTGGTAACAACATCCATTATAGGATAACGAATTCTTGAGGGAGCAGCAACTGGAGGGAGTGAGCAATGCGAAATAGGAGCTGCGGGAGTGACCGAGCCACATACGTAGTCCTGAAGCCTGGCTGGGGGCTGACGGAGGCGCGTCCCGTGCCGAGAAGGAGGAGGAAGCTGGTCAGGCTGGTTATTGGTGGTGTTGAGCGTGCTAGGCGGAAGTTGCTGGTCATTGGTGGGGTTGAGCGTGCTAGGCGGAAGTTGCTCGGGAACAATAGTAGGAGGGGGATCATAGGTGGCGGGTGATGGATCAAGAGAAAGAATGGGATCCGGAGTGACAACGGATGTAGATTGTGACTCACGGAATGGAAAGTAAGACTCATAGAAGGTGACATCCCGACTAACAAGATACTCTTTTGTGTGGAGATCAAAGACGCGCCAACCTTTCTTTCCGACAGGATAGCCGACAAAGATGCATTTTCGACTTCGAGATGCAAACTTATCATGAGGTTTGGGGAGTTGAGCGGCGTAACAGAGTGACCCAAAGACACGGATAAGGGAGTAATCATGAGGTTTTGAGTGCAGTTTTTCATAAGGGGTCTTTCCATGGAGGAGTTTAGAGGGTGTGCGATTTATGAGGTAACAGGCTGTCAACACACTTTCTCCCCAAAAAGAGATAGGAAGACCGGCTTGAAACTGAAGAGCACGAGCAACGTTAAGGACATGACGATGTTTACGTTCGACACGCCCATTTTGTTGCGGAGTATATGTGCATGAGGATTCATAGAGAATACCGTGGGCAGCAAAAAAAGGAAGAAGCGGTTTGAATTCAGTCCCGTTATCACTGCGCACGGTACGAATGGATTTTGTGAAATGATTTTTAATCAAGTTAACGAAGTGGATAAATATCTCAGTGTTTTCTGATTTGTGCCGAAGTAAATAGACCCACACATGACGTGAGTAATCATCAACAAGAGTAAGAAAATAAGAGGCACCGGTGGATGAGGGGTGGCTGTAGGGTCCCCAAATATCACAATGTACTAGATCAAAAATTTGACTTGCATTATTAGAGCTTAAAGGAAACACAGACCGAGTTTGTTTGGCCTGGAAACAAACATCACAGGGTTTATGAATAACAGTAGAGTTAGTTAAAGTGGGCAAATGAGACAAAATAGATGGGGAAGGGTGACCAAGGCGACGATGCCATAGATCCACCGACGAAACAACGGACGAGTGGCACGCCATGGAGCTCGGGCGCATCATCCGCAACCAGTAAACATCCCCACGTTGCTCACCCACTCCAATCACCGTCCTCGAACGAACATCCCGCAGAACACACAACGTGGAAGTTAAAGTAACCACACACTGTAAGAGAGTAATCAACCGTGAGAACAATAATAAATTGCAGGTAAGAGACGGAATAGCCAGCACATGAGGGATACATATTCCACCAATATGTAAAGATCCTGCACGATTAGCTTGAGTAACAGTTCCATTTGGCAGCACTAGAGAGACTCCAGGAATGTTTTTAACATCCCTTAAGGCTGAAATGTCACCTGTCATATGGTATGACGCTCCGGTATCCAATATCCAAGGTAAGGACTCACCAGATTTGGGTGCAGCACCCTCGGTATTGATGGACTGAAATAACTTCAGCATGGAGGACCATTGTTCATTTGTTATCCCTGGGCCAAGAGCTGTCCGTTCAGCATCCGATGGTACCACAGCCGTTGCCGCCCCAACAGCTGCGTGTGCGACAGCCTTTGCCTTCCCTCGCCCCTGCATACGCGCTGCCGATTTAGGATCTTTAGATGATCCCTTTTTTTCATAAAACCAATCAGGGAAGCCATGCAATTTAAAACAGGTAGTATCATCATGTCCCGACCGTCCACAGTGAGAATAGACGAGAGATTTTTTGTCTATGATAGAGCTGCTGCCAGACAGCTTTACTGGGGGGCGGACAGCATATGCCACACCATCGGTACGAGAAGCTTGTTCTTGAGTCACCGTACTCAATCTCTCATCTTGTATTACCAATTGGTAGATTCTGCTCAACGCCGGTAGCGGTTCTTGAGCCATAATATTGGAACGAAGAGTCCCAAATACAGTCCCGTCTAAACCCATCAAAAATTGATGTATTCTTTCTTCATCCCTTGCTTTACTCAGCCGTGAATTCATGCCACAAGTGCAGGTGTTGCAACTACACATTGCTACCGGAACATACGAGGATAGTTCATCCCACAATTTTTTAAGAATGCCATAATAGCTAGCCACCGATTGCCCTTGTTGTCGGCAAAGAGCAATCTCGGTGCGGATCTGAAGAATTCTGGGACCATTCCCCACACTAAATCGTTGTTTAAGGTCCTCCCACAATTCTTTAACAGTAGAGAAATAAGTGATCGATGATCGCAGAGAGGGATCAATCGATTGCATAATCCAGCCAACAAGCATGGAGTTAACAGGAAACCAGTGCTCATATTCGGTTGTTGTCGATGCAGGCTCCAATAGAGAGCCATCAATAAAGCCGATTTTTCGTTTCGCGATCAATGCGTTTCGCATACTGGTCGTCCATTCATTGTAGTTATCACCTTTGAGGGTCACCGGGCAAATAGCGAGACCCGGATGATCCGACGGGTGAAGATAATACGGAGATGACATCGTCAACGCTTCATGCCGCGTTCCTGCGGGGTTTGATCCAGCGTCCTTTGCTGCGACGGAGGATCCATCATCCATTGCAACAGGTTTTAGGTGGAGAAAAAAATGGAAGATAAGAGACGAGACACCGGCCCTAGAGAGTCGGAGGCAGAAACGCTCAAGGATTGTATGGCTCTGATACCATGATAAAAAAGGAGTAATAAATTGAAAATTTTCGGTGGTCTTTCTATTACAACAATACCCAATATATACAAGAAGAGGAAATCAATCACCGCTCCTCAAAATTCTCCTAGCCAGCCAATCTTCCTAAGATGGCTCCTCCAAAAAAGGAGTAACAGCTCCTGATATTGCTCTTAGCCAACTTGCCTACCTAAAATAACGTTAATCAATTCCTAAAAATCTGCTATAAAATATACAACAAGTTTCCAAATTTCTGTTATGAATATACGGCAAGTTTAATAGCGATCTTATGTTTGCGGCCTGGTGGTTTGTCCTTGATGAAAGCCGTGCGGATAGGTTGATTACCGCGGTTTGGGCGGTCTGGTTTGGAGTCCATGGAGTTCGCTCTGTGCGGACTGTTCTTGGAGCTCGCGAGATCGGCATTGGTCTGTGCCCTTGATCTCATATGGTGCGGTTAGGAGCTAACCGCGGAGTTCGCGGCTAGGTGAATTGGGTTGGTTTGAGAGTGTTGGGTCCATTGTTCCCAATGTCTCTGATTTGTGAGAAGTCAAACAGGTCAATGACACACACATCAACTGTCACTACAACATTTTTGGTCTTTAGCAACACTTGACTTGGCAACATTTACCAAAATGTTGTCTAAAACTTGATAGAGAACAGTTTGTAAGTGTTGCAATAGGTTAGCAAATTTAGGCAACACTTTTTGTGGAACATTCAAAAACTGTTCTCTAATCCCTTATATGGAACAGTTTTGAAATGATGTAGTTGACGGTTCGCTTTAGACAATAGTTATCACATGTTGCATATTTAAAAAATAATTTGCAACATGTTAGAAGTGTTGCCTAATGTTTTTCAACTTAACCAAAATTTATTCGAACACCTAAACTATTATTTAAAAATTAAATTTAGAAAATTCATTACAAACCCTCCCACAGTTTCCCCTCGACACTTTCCCAATGGATGATACTATTCCTCTTCCTCCCGTGCGCGACTTCCTCGCCATTATCTCGGATTGATTCACTTCCCGGCGACATCTCAGCTCATTTAATTTCTTCTCCCAACGTCTACTCTTGTTCTAAAAAGAAGTTAAAAATGGTGAGCTCTCTAATAGGGTTTTGCTGCGACACCCTCTCCTCGATCATGATCTCCTTTACAACATAATGACTCTACACCGAAATTTATTTTGCAGCGTGTTAACAAATGCGGCGAAAAATTTTATTTTTTGAGGATGTTTTAGGCAAAGTGATGTAGGTTTCCATTAGGTTTCAATTCGCGGCATTTTAATTCCACGCCCGCCTCTTTTTTTTGATCACTTCTCCGCCCTTTTTTTGCCCTAGCCGCAGCCCGCGACACTCTCCAGTTTCCACTTTCACGCACGGCGCATCCGGCATCACTTCTCCAGCGACGGCATGCCCGATCATCCCCGTCAACAACGAGGTTCATGAGAGAGACCTTGCTTCCTCCTGTCAAATTTCAGTAGTTGCTGCCTGCTTCCATGGGTTTGCGTTTCTTTTCTCCTCTCGTTTGCCCATCAATTAGTTTCTTTTTATATATAATAGAAAGAAAAGAATTTGGGAACTTTTCCCCCTTTTCAATAATCTGCATATCGAAAATCAATCAAAGATTAATAAATAAGTTAAATTTCTATGAAAAAAAAGTTGCGTTTTTGATGGATGTGTATGAAAAAGAACATTGATTGATCGATCGATCGTCTTATTCAGCTTGATGCATTTGATATTTGTTTTTCAGCTCGAGCATTTGTGATTATGGGCGTTAGCGGCTCCGGCAAAACGTAAGTCCCTCTTCATCCCCATCCCCATCTATCGGCCATAAATCTACTGCAAAAAACAACTTGAGACAGCGTTCAATTTATTCGGTCTCTGTTTTATCAAACTTTTGGCTTCTTCTGGTGTTAAATTTATTTTCTTTGGGAATTTATGCTTTGATTCTGGGAATGAAAGCAGAGGACACTGATATCTGACCTTTTAAATTGCTTGAAATCAAGCAAATTGGTTCAGAAATTACTCTGTAGGGATTGTGCCAAAAGGGTATTATAGTTGGAAGACATCTATTTTCAATTCAAAACTTTATTAATCTATGAGATAGAGAGTCTTTTGATTTATTTTTGTGAGATAGGCTCAATGCTTCTATGTGCCTTCACCAATATATCCCCTATCCTTTTTTTTCAACATAATCAAGTGTTTGTGCTCTAGAAAACTGCTCAACCATTTCGGGGGGCATTGAGTGAACACCCTTGAGAGCACACAAACCATTCGAGCTCAGCTGATTTGTCGGAAACTCGGAGTTGCCCCCGGCTTGATAGAGAGCATGCCAAAGAGTTTATCCCTTCGAGCTCTTTATATTAAGTCTTTGTCCCTTAATTGGTTCTTTTTTCTTCAACTTAATCGAGTATTTGCATCAAGAGACAGCTCAACCATTCGAGCTCAGCCGAACCATCAGAGTTGACCACTTGTTAGAGACCAATGTTGACTCTGATCATCAATCCCTATGGGAATGCTAGACTAAGGCTTTGTTTGGTGCGGTGGTGGTGGTCATGAATGCGGTGGTCATGAACCGTCTTTCGTGAACATCTGAACTCACCTAAAACAATTCGAGCATTTTATGCTCACAACTAATTTATTCTCTTGGTAGCGGTCGTAACCTTTGTCTTGCCAAACATACATTCTATGATAATGACATTTTGGCAAATAAGCCACGCCAAATGAAGCCTAATTCTGATACTCTTAGAACTTATTTTCAAGAGATGAATGTACTATTATTTTTTATTCACTGATTTTAGGGGTTCAGGGATATGCGGATTCTCATACTGATTTCATAATAGATTACACAACTTGTTTGCTTTCTCTTTTCACACATTTCTTTTATAAAGTTATGATTGCTTCATACTAGGATGAGATAAAGACTCTGGATTGAGAGCTGTCACGGGCAAAAGTTTCTGCAAATAGGGTAGCAGTAGTTGTTGCAAACGAATGGAAAGATGCAAATGACAGAGTTATTCCGGTTAAACAATGGGTTGAAGACCGAAGATTTATGCAGGCAAGTGTTTTTACAAACTCCTTATTTTCTTAATTACTTCTTCCAATTGTCCTCCGATAGTAAATTTTTTTAGAATTTAGTTTTTCAAGGCTCTTTATGTATGTTATTTGTTGATAAACATAGCAATATAACTTTCTTGTAGGGAGAAATGCAACAGCTGCGGGATAAGCTCACTGTAGCAGAGCGGACTGCTAAATATGAAGCTTAGTTAAAGGTATTTTTACCCTTGCTTTTTACGAGTTTACCTTGCTATTGCACAGTGAAGCATTTATCAATGAGAATCTGATTTAAAATCGTTTTAATTTGGTAGGAAAAATATCATCTGCGACTGAAAGTACTTGAAGAGGGTTTGAAAATGTCATCTGGTAGCGTTCAACGAACCAACTCAGAGGGTAAGAGTGTAGGCAATGGTTCTTCACGCAGACAATCATTGGGAGGTGCTGATAATATTTCGAAGGCTTCACCCAATGGTCTTCTGACTAGGAGAACGTCATCCTTCCAGTTTAGATCTCCCCTCTCAAGTGGCTCTAGCACTGTGTTGAAGCATGCAAAAGGGACATCAAAGTCATTTGATGCTGGAAAGAGAATGAAAAATGACCCCCAAAAAATAAACAACTTGCTGATTGTGCTATTGTTGTTGAGCAGAAATGATATAACATACCGTCTCCTTGTTCTATATGATGTAATTTCTCTTCCAGCATCTTATTCTATATCTTTAACTTTGTCAAATCTAAGTGGAAATTGCTAGATATTGTGTTGCTCAAAGTAAGTTGTCATTTTTGACATTATAGGCCCGAATCCGCTGCCTCTAAGTTGTCAAGGGAAAGAACCATGGCTGCTAAGGTTTATTTGTCTGATCAAATGATCAAATTTTTATGTTAGGTATCTGTAAGTGCATTATAGTTTTTGTGCATTATAGTTTCTTATTTTATTCGTTCTCTTATCGGTGATATGTGATCACATTTATTGATGCATGCCATGCATAATAGGTGCACATGGTAGGGATTGCGGTCGGGAGGGCGGTCGACCTGACGAGGCTGGAGGGGTACACGGATCTCCTCGGGAAGCTGGAGGAGATGTTCGGCATCCGTGGAGAGCTGCTCGGGGATGCGAAGAAATGGAAGGTAGTCTACACCGACGATGAGGACGACATGATGATGGTCGGCGACGACCCTTGGCAGTAAGTGGTGCTGAGTATTGCTCTGAATGGATAATTCAAACTTGCACTAAACATAATTCCGCGGATGCAGTGAGTTCTGCCGCATGGCGAAGAAGATATACATCTCGACCTTCGAGGAGGCGAAGCGAATTTCCCCTAAGGTGATGCCGAAGAACCTGCCCTTACCCGAGGCTGAGATTCCGCTGCAGGAGCCTGCGGATAATGGTTGCTGACCCATGGCTCAATTCATGCAGGTATAACGCATACTGGACTCTTTTATCTTTGCATTCCTTCCTGTATTTGGCTTCTCTTCTCGTAATTTGGCTTGATGTTTACACGATGTGGTATCTTCAGCACCAACCAGCATATGCTTGCAGATGCAGTAACATTATATATTATTCTCTAATAATATATAATATTAATTTCTCATACAAATAACAAAGCTTCATTAGTGATTGTCATCCATCTTCAAGGAATATTTTTTATTCAATTTGTGCGGCATCTTGCTCTTTACCCTTCCTTCTATTATACTTGCATATGCTTGCAGATGCAGTGAGTTTGCGCTTGTGTTGCACCTCAAACAATTTTTGAGATTATACTTCCAGATGATGGTTGATGAGGGTCTCACTGTTGTTTGCGCTTGTGTTCAGTTTCGTTGGATGGTGAATGACCGAGGCTCTCAGATAGGTGATGGAGAAGCATCGATGGTATTTGACCGAGGCGGGCATCATGCTTAGTATGGTAAAGGTTTCTCCTCCCATGCCACTATCTGAGATGTGTTTTGGCCTTATCCAGTTAAACTCTGAGATGATCCATGTCTATATCCCTCCCTCTCTCTTGGGAGGAAAAACTATTTGACAGTAAGTAATCCTGCAGGGCTTGAGTTATTTTTGTTTGTCTAAGCATTCATTTTTTTTATTTCTTGCTTATATTTCTTGCTTTACTGATGTTTCATTTCTCTCCATTGAAGGTTGTAATGAACAATGAGGATCTCTTCAAGCACAAATAAATTTTATGAAACATCCAGCGCTACCGACATGAATGAGGGAAGCCCGCATGAATGACGGTGCTGCCCACACGGATGATGGCGCAGCACGCACAGATCTAGATGATAGCGATTAGCGCAAAAGCATGGATGAGGGCGCGCGCAGCCTACTGAATTATCTCAATCTGAAACCACTATATGTATTGGTGTTTCTGATGATATTGATTTGCAACAGAACTTTATTAATTTGTTGTTGTGTTCCAATGTGCTGTGTTGTGAATAACTTCTTTTAAGTTATTATATATGCAAATATAGATTTTTGGAGTACAATAAATTTATGAGTTGTTCTTTTATTAAATGCAATTTTGTGAAATTATCAATTCAGTTTTGGGGTTATTTATATGCCTCTATTTCAAACACTTCTAGTGATTTCCAAACACATCATTATATGTTACGCTCAACATCCTCTGGCGGCATTGGCGTTTTTTTAAAAAAAAATCGCAATTTTTTGACAACAGTTTTAATGTTGCCTTTGTAGCTTTTGACAACGTTTTTTAATTGTAACAGTACATGTCAACAGTTCTAAAATGTTGCAATAGGTCAACCAAAAAACTGTTGCCTATTCTAAGGGTTTAGACAACAGTTTTTGTATAGTGCTGCCTAAAGGTATGAAAACTGTTGCCTTAGATCTTTGGCAACATGCCTATTTGAGACACCTCTATGGCAACAGTTTTTGATGTTTTGGCAACACTTTGCAGTTTTAGGCAACAGTTTTGAAGTGTTGTTAAAGGCCGAAAATGGTGTAGTGTGTATTTGATGTGCATTTAAAATCTTGAGTGTAGGTAGTCCATATCACAGTGATTGGACATGTGGACACAATAAATTGTTGCTGGACATAGCAAAAATCGACTAAGTCCATAGGCATTGAGTGGAGCAAGCTTACTCAACGCTAGAGGTATGGATTCTATTTTGCTTTGTAGAAATTTGCCTAAGTCCACAGACGTTGAGTGAGGACAGCTCACTCGACGTCATATAACATATAACGTTGAGTCTATCTCAGCCTAACTGGCAAATAGCCAAAAATTTGGCTAAGTACAAAAGCGTTGAGTGTAGTCTACTCACTCAACGTCATATAACATATAGCGTTGAGTCTATCTCAGCCTAACTGGCAAATAGCAAAAAATTTGGCAAATTACAAAAGCGTTGAGTGTAGTCTACTCACTCAATGCCATATAACATATATCGTTGAGTCTGTCTCAGCTTAACTGGAAGATAACCAAAAATGCGGCTAAGTGCACAAGCGTTGAGTGTAGTCTACTCACTCAACTCCATACAACAACAAGGCTGTGAGTCAGGCTGTCAGTCTAAGCTTAGAGAAATTGGCTGAAAATGTGGCTAAGTTCATAGGCGTTGAGTGTGGTCTACTCACTCAAAGCTATACAGCTTTAGCGTTGAGTGTTGCTGTGCCAGTCAACTTCACAGAAAAGTTGGGAAAAATTTACACCAAGTCCACAGGCATTGAGTTTAGCTTACTCAACGCCAGATAACAGAAAAATTCTATTAGGTAGTTTGGCGTTGAGTAGAGATTACTCTCTCAACGCCATGACGCAGAAATATTTTCTAAGGCAAATAGCGTTGAGTGAGGCAAGCTCACTCAATGCTCTCAACGCTCTCAATACCTTGAATAAGTAATTTGGCTAAGTCCAAAAGCGTTGACTGCTTGACTTTCGTCGAGCTCAACATCGTCGAACTGAGCTCAGCGTTCGTCGAACTAAGCCAAATTACTCAGTTTAGCCTGGAGTTCGTCGAACTCAGTTCAGCCTTTCGTCGAAATGAGTGCACAGTTCGTCGAACTGAACTTATACTTTCGTCGAGCTGAGCTCGACGTTCATTGAACAGAGCTCAGCTTTCGTCGAGCTCAATACTTAGAATTTTGTCTAAGTGTTGTGGCGTTGAGTGATACCTACACACTCAACACCTTTAGTTCTGATGATTGAATTTTGTCTAAGTCCAGACATGCTGACGTCAGCAAAGTAAAATTGTCAACCAAAATTTAAATGGTGCAGAATTGCTACCCGAGACATTGGCGTCCAGTTGTCATCATCTTCTCCATTTTCCAAGGAATATTTCCAACATAAAGTGTTGGGGCCCACACACAACAAGGAGCCGTTGAATCAAGCTTAAATGGAAAGCATGCGATGAATGGCTTTGTAACACCCCTATCCGTCGCATAGTATATAACAGTAGGTCCGGCTGGAGCCCGACGCCATATACTACGGACAGACCGGTTGGTTACGTATTGAAACCATTCAACCAATCACAACGTCCTACACAACACCTAGCGGAAGCAATTTATTAAGGTTGCAAAGAATAAAGAACCCTGCCAAGCATGAATGTCCACTACTCAAACCCATAGGAATGTATACACAAAACGGAAATAGCCTTATGGCCTTACAAGAGTTGCTTAATAAAAGTGTCTTCCAAACCTCAGCACGCAGGCCGGCCACACATGAGTACAAAAAGGAAAACACTCAAAACTTGGCCTTCGAGGGCCGGCACAGCAACTTGAGCTTTAGCCCGCTATTTACCTCTCGGCTCCGCAGCACCTGCAAGTAACAATCCACCGCACGGTGGTAAACAAAGGCAACGGTCAGCTATGCTGACCAAATTATAACGATTCCGCCCCCAAACCGGGGCGGCACAGCTTCTTCCCTGCACTTGTTAGCAAAACAAGCAACACAGCAAAATAAGCATCACATCATAGGTGCACGCTCACACGGCCGTACACCTCGTGCTCTCAGGGCACTTACTCGGCGGGCCAGTCCGAACCCCATCCGGTCCTTGACTCCGCCACCACCCCCAGGATGGCAACCTCGTGAGCATTTAGTCCTTTCAGCCGTAGCCTAGACTCGATCTCCAAACCTCGGTAAGTCCCACGTAAAACTTTAGGTCGCTTTAACCGAGCAGGTGGAGCGGGTAGGGGTCCACCAGTCCGTTGCTCACCCCGCCGTTGCCATTTGGCCTTTGACGTGGACTAAGCTTCCCCAGTCCCAAATACTGTTCAAACATGGTACATAGCCCCTCTATGTACCCGGTTGGCTCCCATGCCACCGATATGACAGAACTGCGTTTCCGTCCAAATTTTCGGGTGCACCTCGGGTTTCATCCCCAAGGATCCCTGATGCATTCAAACATGGTGCATAGCCCCGCTATGTTCCCGGCTGGCTCCCATGCCACCAAAATGGCAGAACCTCGCTTCCGCCCAAATTTCCGGGTGCACCTCGGGGTTAATCCCCAAGATTCCCTGATGCATTCTACCGCATAGCAACCCGAAAACAATCAAAATGCTCGGAGTCTTCTCTGGCTAAAATGCACATCAAATCATCACCGATCCGGAAAACACGTCCGGGTAGGCTTCACACAACATGCATATGTCCGTACTAAGATTCCGGACTCTAACAAGGGGGACTTCACATATCTACCCCAAGGAATACCACGATCTCGCCGCACACTCGCGGGAGAGGGGTTTTCCCATGCAAAGGAAGAAGAGCTTCACATGCTCAAGAAGAGAATCGTTACCCTTGCGCTTTTCCTCGGTGCCTTGATGATCTAGTCGGATGGAAAGCACCGTATTTGCCTCGCCTTCGCGGATCCGGACTCGGATCGTGATTTGGAGCTCCGAAGCTCCGCCGGTGACCGGATCTTGGTCTTCTTCCTCCTCCTTGCTCTCCCTTCTCTCTAGAATTTAGCGAGAGACTACCCAAAAGAAATGAGGGTTTGCAAACCCTAAATTCGGGTTTAAACTGCCAGCAACCACCCCCAGCCGTAAGATCCCAAGCCAAGGAAACGAACGGCCACGATTCAGCCCAATAATACAAAATCTGGGCCGAACACGGGTTGCAACACGGCCGTGTGCAAGGCCGTGTCACCCATTCACCGTCTCGACCGACGCGATAACCAGCACATGACATTTGACACGGCCTCCGACACGCCCGTGTCGCCTGTGACACGGCCATGCCGATACCCGTGTCACACCCCCCGTGTGCAATCGGCCAACACTCACGACCCGAGAAGGACACGACCATGCAACACGGCACAAGACACGACCGTGTCACATGTGACATGCCCGTGTTCGTGCCCGTGTAATGGCCTGTGTGCCTACTCAACGATCGTTGAGTGGCGTTGAGTGGCTGACACGCCCTGGGACACGCCCGTGTCCAAGGCCATGTTCACCCCTTGACGACTCCTGCCCGCCAAAACATCGACCACGCGACCTATAGACGAACACGCCCGTGACACGCCCGTGTCACGCTCGTGTCACGCCCGTGTCATGCCCGTGTCACGGCCCGTGACACCTGCTCCAAGTCCCAGACTTGGCTTAAAACGTTGCCCGTCCCTCTTTTGAGTTTCGGGGTATTACAACTCTGCCCCTCTTAAAAGAATTTCGTCCACGAAATTACAAAAGGAGAGAAAATAGAATCTCTCAGCGGTACCCAGGCGGAACAACTTCGGGTACACTTCCATCATAAATTGCTCTCACTTCTAAGAGCTCCTGGCTAACACAAAATTCCCACCGGACCACGACTATCCTGATCTCCTTGAGACAAAGTCGCTCGACTTTACGGTCTCCAAAACGAACGAGTTTAACCCTAGTCGTCAACCTTTCGTCCACCAAAACTTGATCACTCAAGATCAAGTTCGAAGGCTCTTGCGCCGCCTCACCAAACCGCTCTAGAATTCTCTAGTGGTCCAAGGTATACCGGGCTCAGCTTCCCCAAGCGTCGCTCTCGTGAAACACTCTTGAACGACTATAACTTCCAACACGCCATCTGATAACTCATCATTCCGTTACGTGGCGTTAAAGCACTTAGTCTGCCTCTCCTGAGCGATTAGCAAAAGTTCTCATATGGTTCGCACCAAAGAAAAAAGTAGTGTTTACCACCTCTTACTTTAAATACAACTTCGTGTCATCCGTTTCTAGCCTCGACAACGGCATGCGACGACTTCTACCAAAAAGGGCCTCGAAGGGCGCCGTTTGTATGCTCGCTTGGTAGCTAAAGTTATACGCAAACTTTACCAAAACAGATGGCCTTCCCACTGCTTCCCGAAGTCTAGAACGCACATGCGAAGCACGTCCTCCAACGTCCTGTTGACCCACTCGGTCTGCTCATCCGTCCGCGGATGGAAGATTGGACTAAACTACAACTTAGTCTCCAGCACTTTCTGTAATTAACTCCAATCATTGGACGTAGAACACCCACCTCGATTTCTCACGACGTTACAGGGCACACAGTGCCGCCTAACGATGTTATCCATAAACATTTACCATTTACTCCACCGAATTATCCTTCCTATGCGGAATGAAGTGCGACACTAGTGTCAACACAACTACGTTCACCCAAACGACGTCGTTACCTCACTGTGACTTTGGCAAACCATGCACACAGTCCATTCGAACTTCTATTCTGAACTAGGCAAGGATTCAAGAATCCCCCGGCACCTGGCACTCTGCCTTCACTAAGGCGCAAGGCTGGCACTTTGCCATATATAGTACCACGATCTTCTAGAGTTCTGGCCACCAGAACACTTCTTCAGATATCGGCACAACTTCGTGCCTCCTAGGCGAGTTGAGTACTTGATATAACGTATCACAACTCCACCCATAGATTACCCATGCTTGGGCCGCACAAACAATTGTCTTTCCTTGGTAGCCCACCTACAACCGTCGAATTGGGATTTTGACCCATGAGCCGCACCCACGATTTCCTTCATACAGCTACACAAACCATAGTCTGCCAAATACGATCAGCCAGGTCATACTGGACTTCCGACCAGTTCAACAACGCTTCGGCGCTAGTACGCTTGTCAACACAACAGATCTCTAACGCTTCCAATTCACGAACTAGCCTCTCATCATGTACCGACAACCATTCGGCTTGGGCGGGAGCCCTGAGACTCAACGCATCCGCAACTGCATTGCTCTTGTCGGGTGCATGATGAATCTTGAACGTATAGTCCCCCAGGAACTCCATTCATCTTCGCTGCCTTATGATCAGATCCTATTGATCCAACAGGTATTTCGGGCTCTTATGGTCGGTATGAATATCGACCTTAACGCCGTACGAGTAGTGCCTCCACAGCTTAAGCGCAAATATCACGGCCGCCAACTCCAAGTCGCGGGCCGAATAATTCCTTTCATGCACTTTTAGCTGACGCGATCCATAAGCTATCACCCTCCCAAGCTGCACCAGCACGCAGCCCAAACCACTACCCGAGGCATCACTATAAACCTCGAAGCCCTCGGTCCCACTCGACGAACTAAGCACTAGCGCCGTGGTCAACCGACTCTTCAGCTCTTCAAAAGCTTGCGCACACTCATGCGCCCACACAAAACTCTGATCTTTCCTTGTCAAAGTCGTGAGAGGTAGCGCTATCCGCGAGAAGTTCTCCACGAAGTGCCTGTAAAAGCCGGCAAGCCCCAGCAAACTCCGGACTTCCGCTACCGAAGACAACACAGGCCACACTCGTATTGAAACAATCTACGCCGGATCCACCGCAACTCCTTCCCCACTGACTACGTGACCAAGGAACGCCACTGAAGATAACCAAAACTCACCTTTGGAGAACTTTGCGTATAGCTCGTTCCTCCTTAGCGTCTCCAAAACCAAACGCAGATGCTTGAAGCAATCTTCTTCGCACTACGAGCACACCAATAGGTCGTCAATAAAGACAATCACAACATGGTCTAAGTACTCCCTGAACGTTCTGTTCATCAGATCCATAAATACCGATGTCGCATTAGTCAGCTCGAACGGCATGACCATAAACTCGAAATGCCCATAGCTTGCGTTGAACGCTGTCTTTGGAATATCGCTTTCCCTGATTCTCAGCTGATAGTAACCAGACTTAAGATCCAACTTTAAGTACACCGATGACCCACCCAACTGATCAAACAGATCGCCAATTCTTGGGATCAGGTACTTGCTCTCTTTTATCAACTTGTTCAGTTCTCCATAAATGATTCAGAGCCGCAAACTCCCGTCCTTCTTCTACACGAAAAGGACCGGTGTGCTACAAGACGACAAACTTGGACGCACATGACATTGCTCCAGAAACTCTTCCAGTTGAACTTTCAGTTCTGCCAACTCATTAGGCATTAGCCGATATGGAGAGCGTGACCTAGGTTTGGCACCTGGTGCCAGCTCACTCGAAATCGATCGCTCGCTACGGAGGGACTCCAGGGAGACCATTAGGGAATCACATCAGGATATTCGGATATACACGAGATACTACCCAATATAGGCTTAGGCTTCAAAGCCTCCCATGATGGCAGTAACGACGCTTGCACGTCGAATCCCTGACCCCTAAACCGTAACCTTGCTACACAGAAACTCTTTTCGTGCGCATTGAACATCCATTACGCCACAACTCATCCAATTGTCCTTTGCCATCGAAGAAGGTACTTCAATGCATGATATAAATCCTTTGGACAAAAGGAGCGCGAAGCTTCCGTATCGAACAATGCTCTCGCCGGATTGCCAAAAAAAAATCCAAACAAAGCCTAGAACCTCCAGTCCTAAGTTAACACGCAAACAGTAACAGGTATAAGAAGCTAAATTGCTATCAATTAAACCATACCTGTATTCCCGACGATCGGCCACATGGCCTCCTGCTGGCCAAGGATGTCCATTCCCAGTTGGGCCGGAGTAAACAGCGGTGCGGTAGACGCCACCGCCTTTCCCTTCTCCTCAGATAATGACCCCAACTTCTTTTTTGTACATTGGGCGTCCACTCCAACAATCCCGGGCATAGTGCCCCGGCTTCCCACAGACAAAGCATGCATCCGGGGTTTGGACTATAGTCGCTCTGGATGTGCTAGAGGAAGGGACTAGACCCGACCTCCTAGCCTTCTTGTACCACCCACGGTACCCAGATTTTTAGGTTGTCAACTTGACCATCGAATCCTTTGCCATAGCATCTTTGACTGCTCCTGCCAAAACTTTCCTTGTCTTCTGAGCACTCTCCCAACACTCTTTGGCGAGGTGCCCTTTCTTGCCACAAGAATAACAATTGAGGGTAGTTTGGGTAATAGATGACCCAGCCTCTTTTATCGGCATCTTTCGATAGGTAGTCCCTATAGGATCTGTAGGGTTTGGTACCCTATACACTAGCACTTGGTGAGTTTTCCCCAACTCCACTTCCCAAAGCTCTGGCTGATTCCACCAAAGCTCGGAATCCCAACAACTTTGGTCCTAGCAGTAGGATACGCAACTTGCTGCGCAGACCGTTATAAAATCTATCAACTCTAGATTGCTCGCTTTCCCATTCAAAGCCTAGGTAGCGCCTTAACATAAGGAACGTCTGCAAATATGCGTCAACTGAATGTGCTCCGTGCACCACAGTCATGTTCATCTGCTGCTCTAATTGACCCCCAAATGCCCTTTGCTCCAACATACCGCCCGATGTTGGGGCCAACTCAGGGACAAATGGTTGCACATTACTCTCATGTTGTGGTTGGTCACAGCGAACACTGCTTCAACCACCCTTCTTATGATTTCCAAAGACGTAGGGGTCTCCGGCACGTCGCTGGGTGCAGTACTTTTCTCAGAAAGTGTGCATTCAGACTGCCATGCGCCACTCTCGGACACCTACCATCGTACAGAACACCAATAAGGGACCGAACAAAATTGCAAAAAGAAATTATAGGAACACTCTGGTTCTCCAAACATGTGTATTTTCATTCCTAAGTGGACATTCATGGGTTCTTTTCATGTTATAACGATGACGCACATACATGTGCTCACCACCCATTAAAGTGAATTCGCCCACGAATTCATTTAAGCTTGACCAAAACCAGTAGTTTGATACCAATTTGTAATACCCCTATCCGTCGCATAGTATATAACAGTAGGTCCGGCCGGGACCCGACGCCATATACTACGGACAGACCGGTTGGTTACGTATTGAAACCATTCAACCAATCACAACATCCTACACAACACATAGCGAAAGCAATTTATTAAGGTTGCAATGAATAAAGAACCCTGCCAAGCATGAATGTCCACTACTCAAACCCATAGGAATGTATAATACACAAAATAGAAATAGCCTTATGGCCTTACAAGAGTTTCTTAATAAAAGTGTCTTCCAAACCTCGGCACGCAGGCCGGCCACACATGAGTACAAAAAGGACAATACTCAAAACTTGACCTTCGAGGGCCGACACAGCAACTTGGGCTTTAGCCCGCTATTTATCTCTCGGCTCCGCAGCACCTGCAAGCAACAATCCACTGTATGGTGGTAAACAAAGGCAACGGTCAGCGTGGTGGGCCCATAACCCACAGGTCGGAGGATCGAAACCTCCCTCTGATACAAATTTGTAACACCCCTATCCATCGCATACTATATAACAGTAGGTCCGGCCGGGGCCCGATGCCATATACTACGGACAGACCGGTTGGTTACGTATTGAAACCATTCAACCAATCACAACGTCCTATACAACACCTAGCGGAAGCAATTTATTAAGGTTGCAAAGAATAAAGAACCCTGCCAAGCATGAATGTCCACTACTCAAACCCATAGGAATGTATAATACACAAAATGGAAATAGCCTTATGGCCTTACAAGAGTTGCTTAATAAAAGTGTCTTCCAAACCTCGGCACGCAGGCCGGCCACACATGAGTACAAAAAGAAAAACACTCAAAACTTGGCCTTCGAGGGCCGGCACAGCAACTTGGGCTTTAGCCCGTTATTTACCTCTCGGCTCCGCAGCACCTGCAAGCAACAATCCACCGCACGGTGGTAAACAAAGGCAACGGTCAGCTATGCTGACCAAATTATAAAGATTCCGCCCCCAAACTGGGGCGGCACAGCTTCTTCCCTGCACTTGTTAGCAAAACAAGCAACACAGCAAAATAAGCATCACATCATAGGTGCACGCTCACACGGCCGTACACCCCGTGCTCTCAGGGCACTTACTCGGCGGGCCAGTCTGAACCCCGTCCGGTCCTTGACTCCGCCACCACCCCCAGGATGGCAACCTCGTGAGCATTTAGTCCTTTCAGCCGTAGCCTAGACTTGATCTCCAAACCTCGGTAAGTCCCACGTAAAACTTTAGGTCGCTTTAACCGAGCAGGTGGAGCGGGTAGGGGTCCACCAGTCCGTTGCTCACCCCGCCGTTGCCATTTGGCCTTTGACGCGGACTAAGCTTCCCCAGTCCCAAATACCGTTCAAACATTATAAATAGCCCCGCTATGTACCCGGTTGGCTCCCAGGCCACCGATATGACAGAACTGTGTTTCCGTCCAAATTTCCGGGTGCACCTTGGGGTTAATCCCCAAGGATCCCTGATGCATTCAAACATGGTACATAGCCCCGCTATGTTCCCGGCTGTCTCCCAGGCAACCAAAATGGCAGAACCTCGCTTCCTCCCAAATTTTCGGGTGCACCTCGGGGTTAATCCCCAAGATTCCCTGATGCATTCTACCGCATAGCAACCCAAAAACAATCAAAATGCTCGGAGTCTTCTTCGGCTAAAAATGCACATCAAATCATCACCGATCCGGAAAACACGTCCGGGTAGGCTTCACATAGCATGCCTATGTCCGTACTATGATTCCGGACTCCAACAAGGGGGACTTCACATATCTACCCCTAGGAATACCACGATCTCGCCGCACACTCGCGGGAGAGGGGTTTTTCCATGCAAAGGAAGAAGAGCTTCACATGCTCAAGAAGAGAATCGTTACCCTTGCGCTTTTCCTCGGCGCCATGACGATCTAGTCAGATGGAAAGCACCGTATCGGCCTTGCCTTCGCGGATCCGGACTTGGATCGTGATTTGGAGCTCCGAAGCTCCGTCGGTGACCGGATCTTTGTCTTCTTCCTCCTCCTTGCTCTCCCTTCTCTCTAGAATTTATAGACAGACTACCCAAAAGAAATGAGGGTTTGCAAACCCTAAATTCAGGTATAAACTGTCAGCAACCACCCCCAGCCGTCGGATCCCAAGCCAAGGAAACGAACGGCCACGATTCAGCCCAATAATACAAAATCTGGGCCGAACACGGGTTACAACACGGCCGTGTACAAGGCTGTGTCACCCATTCGCCGTCTTGACCGACGCGATAACCAGCACACGGCATTTGACACGGCCTCCGACACGCCCGTGTCGCCTGCGACACGGCCGTGTGGATACCCGTGTCACACCCCCCGTGTGCAATTGACCAACACTCATGACCTGAGAAGGGCACGACCATGCAACATGGCACAAGACACGCCCGTGTCACATGTGACACGCCCGTGTTCGTGCCCGTGTAATGGCCCGTGTGCCTTACTCAACGATCGTTGAGTGGCGTTGAGTGGCTGACACGCCCTGGGACACGCCCGTGTCCCAGGCCGTGTTCACCCCTCGACGACTCCTGCCGCCTAAACATCGGCCACGCGACCCGTGGCCGAACACGCCCGTGTCACGCCTGTGACACGACCCGTGACACCTTCTCCAAGTCCCAGACTTGGCTTAAAACGTCGCCCGTCCCTCTTTTGAGTTTCGGGGTGTTACAGGCTTAATCTCAACCATAAATCCTGGTGGTGGGACCCACTGCTCAATTGGCCTTCAGAGTATAAAAGGAAGCAAATCGGCCAGAGCAAAAACAAGATAACCATCGATTCCTTGTCTAGGTTTTTTAAAAACTAAAAAGGGCGGCCGAACGTCATCTTCTTCCTCACGCGCCATTTTTGTCGAGCTTGAAGAAGTGGTTCTGCACAGAGAACTTTGCTGGGAAGGAGATAGCTGAAGCAATTACTATCTGCTAAAGCAGGATCAGAATCCATTCTGAGGTAGTAGATCTATAAGTTCTGCAAAGAAAAAGAAAGCTGGTTGAAGAAAGAATCTACTGCCTACTTCATTGTATTCAACAACAATTGGTTGGACTGATATCTGCTCAGTCTAGGAAGAAGAAACAGAGTTCTTGATCTGGTGTCTTATCATAGAACCTTTCTTATTCTTTTGTTTAGATTCTTTGTGAGTCTGGAGTTGTAAGCCTATATTATAAAGGCTAAGGTCTTTGTGACCTGTGTTTGGCTTAGTGCCTCGTGAAAGGTCTTTGTGACCTGTGGATTGGCTTAGTGCCTAAGTGTTAGGTCTGTGTGATCTGTGTGGTCCTGCAGGATCTGTGCTAGAAGCTATTAAGTAGCTGAGTTCTGGAGGGAGAGCTGAATCTAACAAACTGTTAGATAGGAGCAAGAGGGACAGTGGATGCCCCCAAGATTGGGGAACCACTATAAAATTATTGTGTCGTCTGTGAATGTTCTTGAAAGTTGATAACTAGCCTAATCACATGCACCGAAATATGATAATAAATTTAAAAAGTTAAAATAAAGAAAAAAACCTATTCACCCCCTCTAGTTGTTTAGCTAACCTTGAAAACAAGAATTTCAAGTGGTATTAGAGGGAGGTTACTCTTAAAAGGCCTAACAGTCTGAGTAAACCTCCAAGGTTAGCAAGAAGTCTGTCTTTATGGGTTCAGGAATTACCAATAGGGAGCTAAGTGTTGTAAGACATCCAATTTGTAGGAAGGAAAATTTAGCATCTAAAAAGCAAGGGTGAGGCAGTTCATAGAAGCTGCTTACCCTAGGATGTATATTATCATTGAAGAGGGACCATACATGTTGATGCGCGAAATGTGACACCGACTAGTTAACGGGTTGTTCGATCTTACAAGCTAAGGGTGAAGGAAGAAGGGTTGCGGGGATGGAGGAGAAGTTTGCTCAGGTACTGTCGAGCAGACAACTACTTTGATGGTTAGCTTTGCAGGTTGATGCTGAGAGAGGAGGGAAGAAGAGAGGAGGCCACTAGAAGCGGCAACAGCAGACTTCACCCGCCGCGGCTTGAATGCCACTCTTGCGATGGGCTTTTCCTTTAATCAAGTAGGTTTACAACTTTCTATTGCACCATTACATGTAAAAATAATAAATGGTACAAGGGGAAGCTGGCGGCTGAGAAAAAGAGTTGCCAGAGACAAAGTAAAAGAGGTTGCAGAGGACTGGAGAACTGAGGCTGCAGATGCTGCTCAAGCTGCTTACTGAGGGCAGAAAAAACTAAGTCCACAGCCCTTGACGACCTGGGAGAACTTGAAATCGGAGGCTGCGGAGGCTGCTCAAGCTGCCTGCTACTGACAGAAAAAACTAAGTCCACAGCCCTTGACAAACTGGGCGGACTGGAGATTTGAGGTCGCAGATCTTGCTTGATCAACTTTGACGAACTGGGAAACTGAGTCCGCAGACTTTGATCAAGGTGGCAGTTCTCCTCCCGCGTGTGTAGAATGAGAGGCCTTGGGGGCTATTTATAGGCCTGGGGAGAATCTTCTACGAAGCGGGGCCCAGTGACGTCACTATGGACAACCTCGGCGGAATCAGCGGCCTGAGAAAAGGAGGTTGACGACCTCGGCTGGCGGGAAGAGAAAGTGGCAGGGTCAGGAGGCGAACTGGACGGACTCTAGGGGGAGTCCGCCCCTGACGGAGCGGAGGCCGCCCCCTAGCGGGCGGACTGGGCGGACTCCAGGGGGAGTCCGTCCCGGCTAGCAGAGGCCGCCCCCTAGCGGGCGGCCTTGGCGGACTCCGGGGGAGTCCGCCCGGCTGGCGGAGACCGCCCCTGGCGTACGGCGAGCGGACGCCGCCCCCTAGCGGGCAACCTGGGGGGACTCCAGGGGGAGTCCGCCCAGCTGGCGGAGGCCGCCCCTGGCGGGCGGCGAGCGGAGGCCACCCCTAGTGGGCGACCTGGGCGGACTCTAGGGGGAGTCCGCCCAGCTGGCAGAGTCCGCCCGTGGCGGGCGGCAAGCGGAGGCCTCCCCTTAGCGGGCGACCTGGGCGGACTCCAGGGGAGTCCGCCCAGCTGGCGGAGGCCACCTCTGGTGAGCGGCGAGCGGAGGCCGCCCCCTAGCGGGCGACCTGGGCGGACTCCAGGGGGAGTCCGCCCAGCTGGCAGAGGCTGCCCCTAGAGGGCGGCGAGCGGAGGCCGCCCCCTAGCGGACGACCTGGGCAGACTCTAGGGGTGTCCGCCCAGCTGGCGGAGGCCACCCTTGGCGGGCGGCGAGCGGAGGCCGCCCCCTAGCGGGCGACCTGGGCGGACTCCAGGGGGAGTCCGCCCAACTGGCGGAGGCCGCTCCTTGCAGGCGGCGAGCGGAGGCCGCCCCCTAGCGGGCGACCTGGGCGGACTCCAGGGGGAGTCCGCCCGACAGGCGGAGGTTGCCCCTGGCGGGCGGGCGGCGGAGGCCGCCCCCTAGCGGGCGGCCTAGGGCGGACTCTAGGGGGAGTCCGCCCGACAGGCGGAGGTCGCCCCTAGAGGGAGGCCTGGGCAGACTTCAGGGGGAGTCCGCCCAGCAGACGGACGGAGGCCGCCCCTGGCGGGCGGCTAGCGGAGCATCCGTCCTTAAGCGACTTTAGACTCGACAGTCTGCCTTGTGCGGACACGGTGGACATCAGGGGTAGCCTGCTCCTTGCGGGTGGGAACCTGTAGGAGAAAAGCAGAAAAAATGGGCACCTTGGAGAGGATTGCCGATTTTGGGGTTAACATAATCCCCGCAGTTTTTTAAGTTCCGAAGGGAAACTTCGAAAAAGTAGGAGACCCAAAAATGCGTGTACCTGAGCTGCTTTTGTAAATGAGGAAGAGGGTATCTGTCTTCCATTAAACTCTTCCAAAATACAGATGAGAGAAAGTATAGTAGGATAATAATCTTACAAGTACCTGAAGGGGACTTGTTGGTATCTACTAGTCTCTGCAAAAGTAGGGTTAGCGAGCAGGTAGGAAAAGAAAATATGCTGCAAGTACCTGAGCGGAACTTGCCAATGTCTGCTAGTCTCTTCAAAAGGAGAGTGAGCAAGCAGATAAGGAGAAGGAAATAAGCTTCAAGTACCTGAGCGTAACTTGCTAATGTATGCTAATCTCTGCAAAAGGAGAGTGAGCAAGCAGATAGGAGAAGGAAATAAGTTGCAAGTACCTGATGGGGACTTGCTAAAGTCGACTGTTGATAGGATAAGATACAATTGATTAGTAGAAGAGATACTCGACAAATTATTCTATTAATTGAAAAGAGATCAAACCGTGATAATGATTGTCTCGCGTGATCAAGATATAATGCCAACATGAAACCCAGATCAGCAAGATAAGAAAATCCGAAATTAGATTTGTGATTGCATGGCTTGTCAATCAAGAAGAACCATATGTTTTGAATAAATGATGTGTGATTAACATCTGATAAGAGAACTTGTTGATCATCATCTGATAAAAGCTTATGCAGACAGCGCATATAAGATGATCATAAGTCAAGAAAGATATTGCAGATCTTTAGAATAGGTTGGATTTAACCTGTTAACCTGTAAAAAAGCAAAAAGAGAAAAGAGGGGCTACACCCCGGGGATGAACTAAAAAGGTTGAATGCTTCCATAGGTGTTTCCCGTAGGCATTATGCATCACTTGCCAAAGTCATCCAGGGTGTAGTCCTAACCAAAGCGGGCTGGCCGCGCATCCTTTACAAGGGCACACAGAAACAAGAATAAAAAATCCTAGGAAGGATCAACAGATGCACTACTCTCTTGCCTCGGGTTACAAGCATCGCTGATCAATTAGACTAGTTGCGCCAAGTGGCCTATTTATTGTCTGCGGATTGATCAGCGGAGTTCTCAGTCCCACGGAGGCACCGATCGAGAGTACCATAGAGTGTTCAGCCGTCACAGTTGTGAGATGATCGAAGAGACAAGGCTACACTTGATCGTCATTGCTTGTCAAGCAAAGATCATCGTAACTGTAACATATCCCTAACGGAGCACGACAGAACTATCACAGGAGGCCTCCCCTAGGCACTCACACTTCGCTAGACATCGGCCGGGATCCGAAGCCCCGTCATCCTCCGCATGAGAGTTTAACGACCCCCACTACACATATGAGAAACTCCTCATCATACACGGCCATTGTGGTTTTACGCCAGAGGACAATCTCGAGGGGGATCTGAGCAAGACTTGGTGATATCTCGCTGGTTTAGTGATCTATTTGGCAAAGAGAAGAATATGGAGGAGAAGCATCACAAAAAGGGAACTGTGTCAGTATGAGGTCTCTGACGTAAGCTCTGTTGAATGAAAAACGAAACACTTACAAGTGTTGAAAAATAAAATGTTTGAAGAGTAAAGTAAAGTAAAAGCAACCGGTCACGATCGCGAGGGGCTTTGAGGAGCTGCGATTGGTCATAGCTGATGACGCAAGAAATGTATCCCCTTTGCTTCAGAATAGTCTTCCAAGGTCACCTTCGTCAACGACATCGATGCACTCACTTGGAATATCAATGGGCCCCAAACGGCCCTCATCATTTACCTCTATGCACTCCAGCTGACCCTCAACCACCTCCTTGCCCTTGGAGGTGGAAGGTTTCGAAGAATCAATCTTCTTGACCAGTTCGTTGATCTTGCCCTCGACGAGCAATCTCTCAACCAATCGCCGAAGGGCCTTGCAATCTTCAGTTAAATGACCTTTCTCTCTGTGGAATTCACAGAACGGATCTGAATTTCTTGATCTCTGATTCGCCGGTTGGTAGGGCCTTTTGGAATATGCCTTATCCTTCATGATTTGGCCAACTTCTTACATGACCTCATCTAGCTCAAACTCTGGCAGGTCACCTTCTTGCTGCTGATGAACTGCAGCTGCTAACGGAGATAATGCTGATAATGGTAGCAGCCGTTCTTGGGTACGATCATGGCCTTGGAAGGGGTGTTGATGATGATGCTTAAATCTTTTTGCCTTCCTAGAGAGAGATGGAAAGTCTTTCCGAGGAGACCTTGGAGGCTATTTGTAAGAAGAAGAATTTTTCTCCGATACAAGCCTGGATACGAAGCTGGGGTTGCTCTTTTCACCGCGGATATACGAGTTGGCTAAGCCGATTAACTCTTGATAAGTTCTCGGTGCTCGGACGTTAGCTTCAAACTTGAGTGGACCTTCACGCAGACCGTGAATAAGAGCCACTCAGTACATTTCTTGATCAACGATTTCAATGTCCAGGATTTCTTTCTGAAAACGATCAACAAAATGAGACCAAGTCTCATTATCTCGCTGCCTAATATCAAAGAGGGCTTCTGGACCGCCCTTCCTCTTTGAAGAGGTAGAAAATCTGAGGAGGAACTCCCTTCGCAAATCAGTAAAGGAAGAGATTGACTGAGGTCGCAGTCCATAGAACCAATCTCTCACTTGACCATCAAAGGTCATTACGAGGAGCTTGCTCTTGGTAGCATCGGAGAGGGTCTTGAGAGCAACGACTGATTCAAAAGCTTGAAGATGCTTAACTGGATTAGTCTCCCCGGTGTAAATGGGCAACTATGGCTCTCTGAAGTTGACTGGAGTTGGTTCATGCCGAACACTCTCCATAAACGGCGATTGCTCTTCTGGTTCTACTGCATAAGGAAAGTAAGGAGCATGAGCAGTAGCTGCAAAAGGAGCAGGAGGATAGGAGAAAAAGGTTGCTGCGGGAGGAGCAAAGGCAGGAGCTGAAGAGAAAGGGTGACTTCCCTAAAATTAAGAAATCTAGTTGGAGTTCCCTGGGCAGCTTCCCAGAAGAAGTTTTGACGAGCTGCAAACTCATCATCCTGAGATCGCAAAGGAGCTGCAGGCCCTTGCGGAAAAGTTGGAGTATAAAGAGGAGGATAGACCGGTGGATAAGCCGGTGGATAGACTTGAGGAGTCTCTGATGTTAACACCTCTACCCGGTGCTATTCCACAAACAGGCGGAGACGCTTAAATAATATCAAAACTAACGATTAACACAGGATTCTAGGAACTGGTTGAATTATTGAACTCAAGATAATGAACTGCCACCAAAACTTAGAATATATAAACATTACAAAAGTCTGGCCTTATTACATCAGAGTGTGTGGATTACGGCCAATTGCTGTGTGAGGGCAGCAGCGCAGCTTTGGGCTTCAGCCCGCTAGTACGGTTGATAACCAATCCACCAAGGGTGGAAAACAGGGCAACGGTCAGCATTCAGCTGACCAATTATAATGACCCTGCCCCTGAACGGGGCACTTCCATCCCTGTTCCAACATAATATATAGGGCAGTCACATTCACAAACGTCGGCACGACGGCCCGACGCTCCGCACTCAGGGCATTCACACCGCTCTAAGGCCTTCTAGTCCAAAGTGAGAAGCACCCAAGGTTAGACATCACAGTTCCACCTTTCCCGTTGCTCACATCGACTCACGCCTGAAGCAAGTTTCACCTTGTTCCACCATTTCGTTGCTGGTCAACCTGAGCACTCACGGTCAAGAGAGTCCAACTCTCAACACTTCCTGACTTCCTCCATACTTTCCATCACGATACAAGTGAACAACTGCAACCAAGCATCACCAATCCAGACCATTCCAGATGGGCACGCATGTCTACTCCAATTCCGATCTAACAAGGGGGACTTCACATATCTACCCCAAGACGCCACAACCCACCGCACACTCGCGGGGAAGGTTTTCCCTATGAAGGTTAAGGACTTCACATGCCAAGCAGGAAATCGTTACCCTAGGAGTTCGCTTCGGAGCCATGGCGAGAAATTTGAGACGGATGAAAGCCTTCGCAGTAGCGTTGCCTTCGCAAATGCGACACCGACCACCGGCAGCCGAACTCCACTTCCTCTTCTTCCTCCTTGCTCTCACCTCTCTCTTACTTTAGAAAGGTGAAAAGAAGAATGAGCTTCTCTCCCCTTTTCCGGCCTTATCAGCCCAGAAATGATCTCCAGCAAGGATCTATTTACAGAAAATGAAGGGCCAAGATCTAACTGAAAATCCCTTTTCTTTTGGCCGAAGGCCTGTGAAGGGTTGCGGGGATGCACCGACTGAATTATTCGAGAACACGTCGACACGCCCGTTGCTCAGGTGTCATCATGAGACACGCCCCGCTCGGTCCTCAGCTCCAAAACCAGACGGGTAGCACACGCCGTACAAACCTAACATGGCCGTATTCCATGCCGTGTTCATGGTTAGCTTTCTGCAGGTTGATGAGTGACCGACACGCCCGTGTCGGAGAGGCTCGAGGGAAGAACATGCCCTGGGACACGCCCGTGTCCCAGGCCGTGTACCCCGACACGCCGCACGCCCGTGTCCCAGCCGTGTAGCGACAAGGCAACAGACTTCACCTTTTTGGGGTGTTACGCCGGCGCTGTTGAAGATTGAGCTTGAATGCCACTCTTGGGCAGACGGGCTCACTTTCCTTGGTATGGTCTGATGAGTAACAACTGTTTCAGGTTGATAGATCTGAACGCATTTAACTATTGATGCACGAAATGCGACACCGACTTTAACGGGTTGTTCACCACAAGCTAAGGGTGAAGGAAGAAGGGTTGCGGGGATGGAGGAGAAGTTTGCTCAGGTATTGTCGAAACAGCTACTTTGTGGTTAGCTTTGCAGGTTGATGCCGAGAGAGGAGGGAAGAAGAGAGGAGGCCGCTACAACAACAGCAGACTTCACCCGGCGGCTTGAAGCCACTCTTGGCGGCTTTTCCTTTAATCAAGAGGTTTAAACTTGCTATTGCACCATAACATGAAAAATAGTAAATGCAAGGGGAAGCAGAAAAAGAGTTGCAAACAAAGTAAAAGAGGTTGCAGAGGACTGGAGAACTGAGGTTGTAGATGCTACTCAAGCTGCCTGCTGAGGGCAGAAAAAACAAAGTCCACAGCCCTTGACGACCTGGGAGAACTGGAAATCGAAGGCTGCGGAGGCTGCTAAAGCTGTCTGCTGCTGACAAAAAAAACTAAGTCCACAGCCTTTGACGACCTGGGCAGACTGGAGATTTGAGGTCGCAAATCTTGCTTGATCAACTTTGACGAACTGGGAAACTGAGTCCGCAAACTTTGATCAAGGTGGCAGTTCTCCTCCCGCGCGTGCAGAATGAGAGGCCTTGGGGGCTATTTATAGGCTCGGGGAGAATCTTCTAGAAGCGAGGCCCAGTGACGTCACTATGGACGACCTCGGCGGACTCGGCGGCCTGAGAAAAGGAGGTTGACGACCTCGGCTGGCGGGAAGAGCAAGTGGCAGGGTCAGGCGGCGAACTGGACGGACTACAGGGGGAGTCCGCCCATGACGGAGCGGAGTCCGCCCCCTAGCGGGCGGCCTGGGCGGACTCCAGGGGGAGTTCGCCCGGCTAGCGGAGGCCGCCCCCTAACGGGCGGCCTGGGCGGACTCCGGGGGAGTCCGCCTGGCTGGCGGAGGCCGCCCCTAGCGGACGGCGAGCGGAGTCTTCCCCCTAGCGGGAGACCTGGGCGGACTCCAGGGGGAGTCCGCCCAGCTGGCGGAGGCCGCCCCTGGCAGGCGGCGAGCGGAGGCTGCCCCCTAGCAGGCGACCTGGGCAGACTCCAGGGGGAGTCCGCCCAGCTGGCGGAGGCCGCCCCTGGCGGGTGGCGAGCGGAGGCCGCTCCCAAGCGGGCGACGTGGGCGGACTCAAGGGGGAGTCCGCCCAGCTGGTGGAGGCCGCCCTTGGCGGGCAGCGAGCGGAGACCGCCCCCAAGCGGGCGACCTGGGCGGACTCCAGGGGGAGTCCGCCCATCTGGCGGAGGCCACCCCTGGCGGGCGGCGAGCGGAGGCTGCCCCCTAGCGGGCGACCTTGGCGGACTCCAGGGGGAGTCCGCCCAGCTGGCGGAGGCCGCCCCTGGCGGGCGGCGAGCGGAGGCCTCCCCCTAGCGGGCGACCTGGGCAGATTCCAGGGGGAGTCCGCCCAGCTGGCGGAGGCCGCCTCTGGCGGGCGGTGAGCGGAGGCCGCCCCCTAGCGGGCGACCTGGGCGGACTCTAGGGGGAGTCCGCCCGGAAGGCGGAGGTCTCCCCTGTCGGGCGGCTAGTAGAGGCCGCCCCCTAGAGGGCGGCCTGAGTGGACTCTAGGGGGAGTCTGCCCGACAGGCAGAGGTCTCCCCTAGCGGGCGGCCTGGGCGGACTCCAGGGGGAGTCTGCCCGGCAGACGGACGGATGCCGCCCCTCGCGGGCGGCTAGCGGAGCATCCGTCCTTGAGCGACTTTAGACTCGACAGTCTGCCTTGCGCGGACATGGTGGACATCAGGGGTAGCCTGCTCCTTACGGGTGGGAACCTGTAGGAGAAAAGTAGAAAAAATGGGCACCTTGGAGAGCATTTCCGATTTTGGGGTTAACAATACATCCCAATGAAGGTCTTTGTACTGGATGCTAATGTCAAGACCCCCAAGACATATGATGAGATGACCAAGATGAGTTGGCCCTGGCCTCAATAGATAAGAGGGCAAAGAATATCATTATGGGTGCTGTTGATGACTCTACACTTCAGAATCTGATCCATTATAAAACAGTAAAGGAAATGTGGGAAATACTTGTGGTTTACACGGAGGGGAAAAATGAAGTTAGAGATGATAGGAAGTCCATGCTCAACCAAGAGTATGAGACTTTCAAGCAATCCAAGGGGGATAACATAACCACATGTTAAAATAAGTTCTTTAGGATTGTGAATGAGCTAAAGACTTATGGAAGAGTATTCAGTCACTATGAACTGAATGATACGTTTCTTAGATCTCTCTCTAGAGTGTGGGACACAAAAATATATGCCAATAGAGAGGTGGCAAAGCTGGGTGACACTTCTCCTCACACCCTCTTTGGGAAGCTGCTGTCATATGAGATGCAGTTGGCTGCAAGGAAAGAAGGGGAGAACAACAACAAGTCTCAGGCAAGAGAAAAGACAGTAGCTTTCAAAGCTGAAGGCTCCAGCAAAAGCAGAAGAAAGTATCCCTCTCCACCAAGGAGAGATGCTGAATCTGATTCTAGAATTTCAGAGAACAGCACTTTAGACTGCCAATGGTCTGATGAAGATTTTGCTGCCTTCACTAGGAAATTCCAGAAGTTCTTAAAGAAGAAGCATTGGAGAGGCAGGCCTTCCACCTCCTCTCATCCCAAGGATGACTACTACAAGGGCAGAAGAAAATCCTCTAAGGAGGACAAGTATGGTTCTAAAACTAGTAAACATGTTTCATCTAACGTGACTTGTTATCACTGTAGAAAACCTGGGCATGCGATAGCTGACTGCCCAGTCAAAATAAAGGAACTCTATGAGAAAAAGGACCACCAGCAAAAAGGCAAGAAGGAGAAATCCCTCATTGCCAAGAAGCAAAGAAGCTGGATTGACTCCTCCACATAAGAGTCAGAAGAAGAAGAAGAAGCCTACAATGGGTTGTACTCTACTGAAGAAGGATCTGTAGAAGCAGACTACATCAAAAGGCTGGATGTTTTAGAAGAAGCTGAGAAGGTTCATCCTGCTGCCAGGATTGAAGACAGGCCCCCTCAATCACAATCTGATAGTGATTCGGAGGTGGATTCTAAAGATGACAGTTGCTGCCTTGGGCTGATGGCTAAGTCAGATGAAGAAACCAGCCAGGATCAGCCTGGTCCAAGCAAGGTAATTTCTGTCACTAGCTATGCGTGTTTAGATTATGAATTAGTTCCAGATTCTTGTTCATATACATCAAGTGATGATGATGGCTCAGAATTTGAGGGAGACATCAATCAATTGATTGATAATTATGGTGCACTTCTACAAGCTCTAAAGAAGAGTAAGCTCCTGGCCAAACAGTAGGCTCAAGAAATTGTTTCTTTAAAGCTTGCTGCTTCAAAATCAGCAAAATTGCTGAATCTGAAGATGCAAGAAGTTAACAAACTTAAGAATGTAATAATCATTCAGATGAGCAACATAACCTTTAAGAATAACCATATCTGGAATCTTGAAGAAAAACTCTAAAAGGAGAGGAAACTTGTGGCTAGCTATTCCAAGCCTAGTACAGTGTTGGCCTTGATAGACTCATTCTCCTCTCAAAAGGGAAAGAAAGGGTTGGTATTCAAGGGAAAGATAATAGCTGCTAATCCCAAGTGAAAATATAAAGCTCAAGTGGAGACACTAGCCTCTAAGCCTCCTATAAAATTTATTAGAGTGCAATTTCCTTCCAACAGCCATGACCATGAGAGTATTTAGGGTCACTGGAATCATGTTAGACCATCTAGTGTGAACAAAGTTGTTCCACAACATGGTGGTAGTTACAGCAAAGGTGCAAGTGCCTATAAGAAAATATAAATGGCCCATCCTAGACCATTTGTGTTTGGGGCAACAGCCCCTTCAGTCAAGGGTAAAGCTGCTGGCTGTTCTCAAATTCCTCCATCCCGCTCTAAGACAAAGGGCAAGGCTGTTAATAGACCTGACCTGGGCATCTCTGAGGCCATCAAGAGTATTCTTCCTGAAAAAAAAGATGTTGCTAAAAGGGCTCAAGATATCCCAAGCACTTCTACTTCCAGACCCACCACTTGTCATACTGGAGCCGGAAAACCATGGAACAGGACTGCTGCTACTCCTTCTAGATCTAGAGCTATTGTTAACACATCCACTAGACCTTCTCCAAAAGAAGGTACAACATTCATGAGTGTTGGTGTTGTGGCAAGGTATGCCACTTTGTTGTTGATTGCTGGCACAATCATAGTGTGCATAGAGCAAATGCTAGCTTGCCTGTTAGAAAAGTTGCAGGCAGGCAAAATTATTTTCAGTCTAACATGCACCAAGGACCCAATAAAAATTGGGTTCCTAAGGTTAACTGATTTGTGTTTTGTAAGTTATTCCAAGTGCTCATACCCCTATATGGTACTTAGATAGTGGATATTCCAGGCACATGAGTGGAATAAGGACCATGCTAAAGGATTATGCTCCAGTAAAGAATGGACCAAAGGTTATCTTTCGTGGGTAAGAAAAAGGGGTGACTAGAGGTTATGGTAAGATCTCTAATGGCATAGTCACCATCACTAGAGTATCCTATGTGGAAGGGTTGCAACATAACCTGATAAGCATTAGCCAACTCTGTGATTTTGGCTATGATATAGTATTCCACAAGGATGAGTGCCAAATTAGAAGGTTAAGTGACCAAGAGGTTATCTTAAAAGGCACTAGGAGTGGAAATGTGTACTGTTTAGATTTCATATGTTATAGCAAAGACTCACTTGTATGCCTTATTGCAGATGAGAAAGCCTCTTCCCGTGTCCAATGGCATAAGAGGCTAGCCCATCTAAATTACAGGACCATAGGAAAGCTGTTTAGCAATGAGCTGGTTAGGAATGAGCTGGTTAGCAATGAGCTGGTTAGGAGGGTATCTGCTCTGTATGCCAAAAGGGCAAACAGACTAATACTTCCTTCAAGAGCATTTACACCAAAGACTATGTGAGGTGTTTATACCTCCTGCATATGGATCTGTTTGGTCCTATACCAATTCAAAGTCTAGGTAGCAAAGTCTACACCCTTGTGGTTGTTGATTACTTTTCCAGATTTGCCTGGGTATTCTTTCTAAGGAAGAAATCTGAAACCTCTGATGTCTTTCAGACATTTGTCAAGCAAATTCAAAATGAATTCAACAACACTGTGGTCAAGATCAAAAGTGACCATGGCACTAAGTTTCAGTCTGAGTGCATGACAAGGTTCTATGAAGAGCTAGGGATTCATCAAGAATTTTCCTCTCCTAGAACAATCAAGCAAAATGGAATTGCTGAGAAGAAAAATAGGACTCTCATAGAGGCTGGTAGAACCTTATTAAGTGACTCATCCCTCTTAAAATACTTCTGAGCTGAGGCAGTTAACACTGCATGCTATGTCCTTAATAGGGCTTCTATCACCAAGAGCAACAAGAAGACTTCCTATGAGATCTTGAAGGGCAGAAAACCAAACCTGAGCTATTTCAGGATCTTTGGTTGCAAGTGGTATGTGCTCAACAATGGAAAAGTCCATTTAACTTAGTTTGCTGCCAAGTCCCATTAAGGGATCTTTGTTGAGTACAACACTCATAGTGAGGCATATAGAATCTACAACTTAACTACCTAAGTTGTAGAAGAGTCAATGCATGTTGTTTTTGATGAATTTAACATGGTTAACTGTGAGCTGCCAAGCTCATCGTCTTATAGTATTGCAGGTACAGAGCAGATGATGGACACACTGACCATCAAGGAAGCTACCCCCACAGTCTAAGAAAATAATGATGGACTACCTACTCCAAGAGAAGGGGACAACATATTTGAAGAAAATGAAGACCAGCTAGCTGAAAACCCTGAAGATTAGCAAGCTACAGCTAGATTGCCTCCAGCTATCAGGCATCTAAGGGACCATCTAGTACACCAAATCATTAGTGATGCAAATCATGGAGTCTAGACTAGAAGCAGGAGCATGAATACATCTCTCTACTAAAGCTTCCTGTCTCAAGAAGAGCCAAAGAAGTTTGAAGAAGCAATCAAGGACCAATTCTAGATTGGAGCAATGCAAGAAGAACTGGACCAATTTAAGAGATGTAAGGTCTGGAAGTTGGTCCCCAGACTATAAGGACAAAATGTCATAGATACTAAGTGGATCTATAGGAACAAGTTAGATCAAGGTGACATTATTGTCAAGAATAAGGCTAGACTTGTGGCTAAAGGCTACAAGCAAAAAGAGGACATAGACTTTGACCAGATATTTGCCCTAGTAGCCAGATTGGAAGCCATAAGGATCTTCCTTGCATTTGCAGCCCATCAGGGATTTAGAGTCTAACAGATGGATGTCAATTCAGCATTCCTAATTGGGGACCTAAAAGAGGAAGTATATGTGGATCAGCCACCAGTTTTTATCGATCCTAACTCTCATAATTTTGTTTATAAGCTTAAGAAAGCTCTATATGGGCTAAAGCAAGCCCCTAGGGCTTGGTATGAAACTTTGTCCAGCTTCCTCATTGAGAACAAATTCTCAAGGGGGAAGATAGATAAGACCCTATTTCTAAGGGAATAAAAAAGCAAGCTTATCCTAGTCCAGATATATGTTGATGGCATTATCTTTAGATCTACTAATGATAACCTTTGCAAGAAGTTTGCTAAACTTATGCAAGGGAAGTTTGAAATGAGCAGCATGGGTGAGCTCAAGTTCTTCTTGGGACTCCAAGTAAGATAGACTGATGATGGCTTGTTCATATCCTAGTCCAAGTTAACCAGGGAGCTAATCAAAAAGTATGGTATGGAGAATGCCTCCACCATGAGAACTCCCATGAGATCAAGTATGCCTATAGGCAAAGATGAGGCAGGGAAATCTGTTGATGAGTCTTTGTATAGAAGGATAATTGGCTCCCTTCTATACATGACTGCTAGTAGGCCTGACATCATGTATGTCACATGTGTCTGTACTAGGCATCAGGCTTGCCCTAAAGAATCTCATTACTCTGCTGCAAAGAGAATCTTGAGGTATCTTAAGGGCACACCAGATCTTGGCCTATGGTACCATAGAAATAGGGATTTTGATCTAATTGGATTTTCAGATGCAGATTTTGCAGGTTGTAAAAAAGACAGGAAAATCACTACTGGAACTTGTCAGTTCTTAGGGAGAAGGCTAGTTTCTTGGAGTAGCAAGAAGCAAACTAGTATGGTTATATCCACTGTTGAGTCAGAATATATATCAGCAGGCAGCTGCTGTACTCAGCTACTATGGATCCAACATCAGATCCAGGATTACAACCTTCAGGTAAGTAGAACTCCTCTCTATTGTGATTTGATGACTACTTTTAGTCATCGATTTTTTGGGTAGTTTAGTATCCAAAATGCCTAAGTTGATTAATATTTTATGCTTGTTATGTTTTTATTTCATGTTTTAATAATATATTAATTCCTAGTTTAATTATTTGTTTTATGCATTTTTTATTTTTAATTTTATGTTCTATGTTTAATTTTATGTTCTATGTTTAATTTTATGTTCTATGTTAACTTGTGTTTTGTTATGAATATAAATATTATTATGTTATGTTATGTTTGTTAAGTTTAGTTTAATTTTAATAACCAATATTATGTTACTTATTTGTGTTATGTTATATAACTAATGTCATTTTGTTTTATTTTATTTCTTTTATTTGTAGGTTCAAAGCCCAAGCATGATGAAGCCCACTTTAAGAGTAGCCCGACCACTATTGCAGCATCCCACCTACCCTACCCAAGCTCACAAAGCTTCTCTCAAAGCCCAAACACGAGCCCCCTCTACAAGACAAAATAGCCCACTCACATGCATGCATCTTGCCACCTTTGCATGGCCGGCCTCCCCTCTCTCTCTCCCCTTTATTATTTTCCCCCCACTTTATTTCTCATTCCTCTCTCTCTCCCCCCTTTATTGTTTTCTTCTTCTCTTTATTCCACATTCATCCTCCTTCTATTTTCCATATTTTATATTTTTATTTCCCTAAATGAAATATATTGAACCTCCCATTTTCTCTCTCCCACATTATTACATTCATGCATTTTATCCACCACACATGGCCGACCACCCCTCTTGTCCCCTCATATTCCTTTCATTCTAGATTCTTCCTCCTCTCCTATAAAAGGAACCCTTTGCCTCAAGCATTTGGAGGATGTATTGTGGAGAGCAAGTCAGATAGCTACTAATAGTTTATTTTTCATCTTTCGTTGTTGCTAAGTAGATTTCTTTCTTCATTGTTGTAATAATCTTTTTATTAGTGCAATATTATCTTGTCTTTTTAGTATTATTATTGTGTACCTTTCTTCTTTCTTAAAGAATGCAAATGAAATCTTTTCTTTTACTTTCATGGTTTCCCTTTCTATTATGCTTAGCTAATTTTATTTTGTGCCCGATCGCGATGAAATAACGCATCTTTTATTTTATGTTTTCATTTGTATTTTTCTATTTTTTATCCTTCTTTGATTTTTATCGTGTCGACTCCGTATTCCGGTATACGGTAGTAGATTCCGATCTCATATTTGAGTAGTCGAGAGGCTCGGGAATGTGAAAGATCACTCAAGGAAGGAAGGAGTTGCACGCAACTCTAGAGATAGGATGACGTAAATCCTCTGGATTGGAGTCAAATCCAATAGTGCGGGTCACTTCGGTAATGGGACTTTAGGCCAATTTGACTTGTAAAGAGATTTCGGTCAAAACGTCTATAAGTTAGGGGATTTAATGCTCTAGCGAGATTACTTCCTAATATCGGATCCGTCACGGTCTGAATAGAATTGCAAATGTTAAACTAATTTATTTCGTTATTTTATTTCAAAGTGAATCGTCGATCGAGCACCATTTTGCAATAGTTTATTTATCTTTTAACTAAGTTTAGTTTATTTTATTTTAAAAATCCATCAATCGTTCGGTAAGATAATAGAGTCGTTGTGAGTAATAGTACTTGCCAGCCCCGAGTTTTTATACGACCTTTATATATTTTTATCACTATACTATAAAACAATAGGTGCACTTGCCTATTCGGATTGTAGTCCGTGAGACGATTTTTACGCATCAAGTTTTTTGTGCCGTTGTCGGGGATATTTTTGGCAATATTACGAAAGCACCGAGTTTATTACTTCTATTATTATTTTTTTTTAAAAAAAAATTTATTTTAATTTTTCTACTTTCTAAAAAAAATATCAAAAATTTTTTTTCTTTTTCTTTTTGGTAACAGTTTATTTTTTTTTATTATGGAATCATCATCTTTATGCGCTTTTTGCGGGTCGCCCGATCACTTTTATTTTGAATGTCTTTCGGGAATCCCTCCCTCTTTTGAATTCAATTTTTTTGGAGCAGGTCAAAGTGTCAAATTTGACCCTCACTCCAATTTTTATCCTACTTGGGAGATGAGGAACCCGTCTTATTTTTCTTATGATTTTGCCCCGCAAAACGCCGCACCTCCAAATTTTAATTCTAACGATAATGAGTATCTTGAATTGCAAATTTCTATTGATAATATTAATTCGCATTTCAAAACCATTATGAATTATTTTTCTCGTGAGGCCGTATCTTTTTCTTCGTCTTCTTTTCCGTCTCCTCCAATTTCATTATGTAATGAGTCACCGGATATCCCGGCTTGTCTTTTTCCTCTCGAGGAGGATAACTATTCGGATATTCCGGATTGTTTCCTTCCTCTTTTGGAAGACACTTCTATGGATATTCCGGCGTGCTTCTTACCCATTGAGGATGACGAGACGTCTCCTATTTCTCTTTCTGAAGACGTTTGAGATTCCATTTCAATATCAAATTCAACTGTTCCAATTTTTTTTTATTTTTAGCGAATCTTTCTTTTCTTCTTCTTTTATTTTAGATGACTCTCCTTTAGTTCTTTCTGCCCATTCTTCTCCCGAAATTTCACAGGTCTCTCCTTCTCCTTGTGAAATTTCCATTGATAAAATTTCTTCTTCTACTTATTTTATTCCTCTTTCTATTTTTTCATCTTTTCTTTCTTCTTTTGACGACCCCTTCATTCCCATTTTACATACGGCGGAGTTCTTCTATAACTCCGTCCGTTCACTTTTGGGCATCATTCCCTTGAAGATTCAACCGCATGTCGGTGCGATTCTTCAATTTTTCTTTTTTTTTATTTACTCCCCTAAGCGCATACTTAGGGAGTTACATCTTCATTTCAGTTTTTATTTTCCATTTAGCTAACAAATAACATCAGGCTCAGACAACGTTAAACAAAGAGCGCTCTTGGGAGGCACCCCTTGCTTATCACTTTTTGTTCTTTCTTTTTATTTTTGTTTGCTTATTTTGTTTTGCAGGAATAAAACCTCCGGCGGTTCGTTTGGCTCTATCCTTTCCTCTCTTCCTTAGGCCTGAGCCGGAGTCCAGCTCAAGCATGGGGGAGCGACATCTGCATTTGGTCTTACGAATCTGGGGAAGTAGTTTTCTTTTTTTATTTACTTTATTGCATCCCCCTCCCCTTTCTTCTTCCTTTTTCTTCCTTGTTTTTATTTTTCATTGAGGACAATGCAAAATTCAAGCATGGAGGAGGATTTAGTTATTTTATTTCTTTTTTTCTTTCTTTTCTAAAAAAAATTTTTGAATTTCTACAAAAAATCAAAAAAAGATTAGTATAGTTTTATTAAGTTTCTTTAGTAATGCTTTTATTTAGCCTTATCAAAAACCCAAAAAAATTCTAAAATCAAAAATTCCAAAAATTTAAGATTGCAAAATTCAAAATAATTCAAAAAAAATGAAAAATCTTAGAAAAAATCCAAAAATATAATAAACTCTTTGCCTAGTCTTTTTTTTGTTTTCAGAAATTTTGTTTGAGTTTGTTTATAAGCATTTCTACTATTTTTGATTTGCTAATCTTTGTTTCATCATATTTAGTTGAATCTAATATTTAGTGATTTAGTTCTTAGGATAATCTTATGATTTTAATTTGCTTAGAGTAATTTATTTAGCACTTTTTCTCTTTTATTTTAAATAGTTTCAATTTTGTAGTAATTTTTGCTTAACAATTTTGGATTCTAATGATTATTCCCTCATACTTTTAGATTCTTAGGAAATCTCAATCTACTAGTAGTTGCTCTCTAGTATTTTAGTCTATTTTCTAAAATCTTGTTTAACCCCTTATCCTTACCTAATTCTCTTTTTTTTCTTTAATTGTTAGATCATATGTCATGAGAATAAAGAGATGTTAGTTCCTTATTCTCTGGTACACATATGCAACCCTAATGAAGAGAGGAATTAAAAGTTTAAATATATTGTGGGAAGTGATAGGATGTTAGTCTATCATTTTCTGGTATTACATATATATTTTATTTAAAAAAATTGTGTGGGGTGTGAAGAAAAAAATAATGATGATCACCTCCAATCAAAGACCTCTTCATGATGATTTCCTCCCTAAACCCCATAGCCAATATTAATGTCTTAGTTTTAAATTAAAATATGTGGAGAACATAAGTAGTAGGTTTCATTTTTTCCCTTAAGTTTCTTTCAAGTTATGGTTTTTATATTTTCAATCTAACCTTGTTTGCACTTTACTCAATTTTGAGTGCTAGTTAATTTATTAGAGGATTTTTGGCTAAATATTTCTCTCTTTTCACTTTAATTTCATAAATTAGAACTTAATTCGTAAATTTCTAAATTTTATTTTTGGCTAGATTTTGGTGTAAATAAATTTTTAGTTTAATTGAAAATTTTATTAATGTCTTATAAATATTCCTCATACTTTTTCTCTAGAATAGCAAAAGCCTAAGCATGGGGGAATTTGATGACTACTTTTAGTCATCAATTTTTGGGGTAGTTTAGTATGCAAAATGCCTAAGTTGATTAATATTTTATGCTTGTTATGTTTTTATTTCATGTTTTAATAATATATTAATTCCTAGTTTAATTATTTGTTTTATGCATTTTTATGTTTAATTTTATGTTCTATGTTTAATTTTATGTTCTATGTTTAATTTTATGTTCTATGTTAACTTGTGTTTTGTTATGAATATAAATATTATTATGTTATGTTATGTTTGTTAAGTTTAGTTTAATTTTAATAACCAATATTATGTTACTTATTTGTGTTATGTTATATAACTAATGTCATTTTGTTTTATTTTATTTCTTTTATTTGTAGGTTCAAAGCCCAAGCATGATGAAGCCCACTTTAAGAGCAGCCCAACCACTATTGGAGCAGCCCACCTATCCTACCCGAGCTCACAAAGCTTCTCTCCAAGCCCAAACCCGAGCCCCCTCTTCAAGACAAAATAGCCCACTCACATGCATGCACCTTGCCACCTTTGCATGGCCGGCCTCCCCTCTCTCTCCCCTTTATTATTTTCCCCCCACTTTATTTCTCATTCCTCTCTCTCTCCCCCCTTTATAATTTTCTTCTTCTCTTTATTCCACATTCATCCCCCTTCTATTTTCCATATTTTCTATTTTTATTTCCCTAAATGAAAAATATTGAACCTCCCATTTTCTCTCTCCCACATTATTACATTCATGCATTTTCTCCACCACACATGGCCGGCCACCCCCCTTGTCCCCTCATATTCCTTTCATTCTAGATTCTTCCTCCTCTCCTATAAAAGGAACCCTTTGCCTCAAGCATTTGGAGGATGTATTGTGGAGAGCAAGTTAAATAGCTACTAATAGTTTATTTTTCTTCTTTCCTTGTTGCTAAGTAGATTTCTTTCTTCATTGTTATAATAGTCTTTTATTAGTGCAATATTATCTTATCTTTTTAGTATTATTATTGTGTACCTTTCTTCTTTCTTAAATAATACAAATGAAATCTTTTTCTTTTACTTTCATGGTTTCCCTTTCTATTATGCTTAGCTAATTTTATTTTGTGCCCGATCGCGATGAACTTTGCGATGAAATAACGCATCTTTTATTTTATGTTTGCATTTGTATTTTTCTATTTTTGATCCTTCTTTGATTTTTATCGTGTCGAATCTGTATTCCGGTATACGGTAGTAGATTCCGATCTCATATTTGAGTAGCCGAGAGGCTCTTGAATGTGAAAGATCACTTAAGGAAGGAAGGAGTTGCATGCAACCCTAGAGATAGGATGACGTAAATACCTCCGGATTGGAGTCAAATCCAATAGTGCGGGTCACTTCGGTAATACGACTTTAGGCCAATTTGACTTATAAAGAGATTTCGGTCAAAACGTCTATAAGTTAGGGGATTTAATGCTCTAGCGAGATTACTTCCTAATATCAGATCCGTCACGGTCTTAATAGAATTGCAAATATTAAACTAATTTATTTCGTTATTTTATTTCAAAGTGAATCGTCGATCGAGCACCCTTTTGCAATAGTTTATTTCTTTTTTAATTAAGTTTAGTTTATTTTATTTTCAAAACCCATCAATCGTTCGGTAGGATAATAGAGTCATTATGAGTAATAGTACTTGCCAGTCTCGAGTTTTTATACGACCTTGATATATTTTTATCACTATACTATAAAACGATAGGTGCACTTGCCTATTCGGATTGTAGTCCGTGAAACGATTTTTACGCATCAAGTTTTTTGCGCCGTTGTCGGGGATATTTTTGGCAATATTACGAAAGCACCGTGTATATTACTTTTACTATTTTTTTTAAAAAAATATTTATTTAAATTTTTCTTCTTTCTAAAAAAATATCAAAAAAAAATTTTCTTTTTCTTTTTGGTAATAGTTTTTTTTAATTATGAAATCATCATCTTTTTGCGGGTCGCCCGACCACTTTTATTCTGAATGTCTTTCGGAAACCCCTCCCTCTTTTGATTTCAATTTTTTGGAGCAGGTCAAAGTGGCCAATTTGACCCTTACTCCAATTTTTATCCTACTTGAGAGATGGGGAACCCGTCTTAATTTTCTTATGATTTTGCCCCGCAAAACGCCACGCCTCCAAATTTTAATTCTAACGATAATGAGTATCTTGAATTGCAAACTTCTATTGATAATATTAATTCGCATTTCAAAACCATTATGGATTATTTTTCTCGTGAGGCCGCATATTTTTCTTCATCTTCTTCTCCGTCTCCTCCAATTTCATTATGTAATGAGTCACCGGATATCCAGGCTTGTCTTTTTCCTCTCGAGTAGGATAACTATTCGGATATTCCGGATTGTTTCCTTCCTCTTTTAGAAGACACATCTATGGATATTCTGACGTGCTTCTTACTCGTTGAGGATGACGAGACGTCTCCAATTTCTCCTTCTGAAGTTGTTTGTGATTCCATTTCAATATCAAATTCAACTGTTCCAAATTTTTCTATTTTTAGCGAATCTTTTTTTTCTTCTTCTTTTATTTTAGATGACACTCCTTTAGTTCTTTCTGCCCCTTCTTCTCCCGAAATTTCACAAGTCTCTCCTACTCCTTGTGAAATTTCCGTTGATGAAATTTCTTCTTCTACTTCTTTTATTCCTCTTTCTATTTCTTCATCTTTTTTTTTCTTATTTTGATGACCCCTTCTTTCCCATTTTACATACGGCAGAGTTCTTCTATAACTCCGTCCGTTCACTTTTGGGCATCATTCCCTTGAAGATTCTACCGCATGTCGGTGCGATTCTTCAATTTTTCTTTTTTTTGATTTACTCCCCTAAGACCATACTTAGGGAGTTACCTCTTCATTTAAGTTTTTATTTTCCATTTAGCTAACAAATAACATCGGGCTCAGACGACGTTAAACAAAGAGCGCTCTTGGGAGGCACCCCTTGCTTATCACTTTTTGTTCTTTCTTTTTATTTTTGTTTGCTTATTTTGTTTTGCAGGAATAAAACCTTCGGCGGTTCGTTTGGCTTCATCCTTTCCTCTCTTCCTTAGGTCTGAGCCGGTGTCCAGCTCAAGCATGGGGCAGCGACATCTGCATTCGGCCTTATGAATCCGGGGAAGTAGTTTTCTTTTTTTATTTACATTATTGTATCCCCCTCCCCTTTCTTCTTCCATTTTCTTCCTTGTTTTTATTTTTCATTGAGGACAATGCAAAATTCAAGCATGGGGGAGGGTTTAGTTGTTTTATTTCTTTTTTTCTTTCTTTTCTAAAAAAAATGTTTTGAATTTCTACAAAAAATCAAAAAAAGATTAGTATAGTTTTATTAAGTTTCTTTAGTAATGCTTTTATTTAGCCTTATCAAAAACCCAAAAAATTATAAAATCAAAAATTCCAAAAATTTAAGATTGCAAAATTCAAAATAATTCAAAAAAAAATGAAAAATCTTAGAAAAAAATCCAAAAATATAATAAACCCCTTGCCTAGTCTTTTTGTTGTTTTCAGAAATTTTGTTTGAGTTTGTTTATAAGTATTTCTACTATATTTAATTTGCTAATCTTTATTTCATCATATTTAGTTGATCTAATATTAAGTGATTTAGTTCTGAGGATAATCTTATAATTTTAATTTCCTTAGAGTAATTTATTTAGCACTTTTTCTCTTTTATTTTAAATAGTTTCAATTTTGTAGTAATTTTGCTTAACAATTTTTGATTCTAATGATTATTACCTCATGCTTTTAGATTCTTAGGATATCTCAATCTACTAGTAGTTGCTCTCTAGTATTTTAGTTTATTTTCTAAAATCTTATTTAACCCCTTATCCTTACCTAATTCTCTTTTTTTTTCTTTAATTGTTAGATCATATGTCATGGGAATAAGGAGATGTTAGTTCCATATTCTTTGGTACACATATGCAACCCTGATGAAGAGAGGAATAAAAAGTTCATATATATCGTATGAAGTGATAGGATATTAGTCTATCATTTTCTGGTATTATATATATTTTTTATTTAAAAAAATTGTGTGGGGTGTGAAGAAAAAAATAATGATGATCACCTCCAATCAAAGACCTCTTCATGATGATTTTCTCCCTAAACCCCTTAGCCAATATTATTCTTAGTTTTAAATTAAAATATTGGGAGAGCATAAGTAGTAGGTTGCATTTTTTTCCTAAAGTTTTTTTCAAGTTATGGTTTTTTATTCTCAATCTAACCTTGTTTGCACTTTACTCAATTTTGAGTGCTAGTTAATTTATTAGAGAATTTTTAGCTAAATATTTCTCTCTTTTCACTTTAATTTCATAATTTAGGACTTAATTCGTAAATCCCTAAATTTTATTTTTTGCTAGATTTTGGTGTAAATAATTTCTTAGTTTAATTGAAAATTTTATTAATGTCTTATAAATATTCCTCATACTTTTGCTCTGGAATAGCAAAAGCCTAAGCATGGGGGAATTTGATGACTACTTTTAGTCATCGATTTTGGGTAGTTTAGTATGCAAAATGCCTAAGTTGATTAATATTTTATGCTTGTTATGTTTTTATTTCATGTTTTAATAATATATTAATTCCTAGTTTAATTATTTGTTTTATGCATTTTTATATTTAATTTTATGTTCTATGTTTAATTTTATGTTCTATGTTTAATTTTATGTTCTATGTTAACTTATGTTTTGTTATGAATATAAATATTATTATGTTATGTTTGTTAAGTTTAGTTTAATTTTAATAACCAATATTATGTTACTTATTTGTGTTATGTTATATAACTAATGTCATTTTGTTTTATTTTATTTCTTTTATTTGTAGGTTCAAAGCCCAAGCATGATGAAGCCCACTTTAAGAGCAGCCCGACCACTATTGCAGCATCCCACCTACCCTACCCGAGCTCACAAAGCTTCTCTTAAAGTCCAAACACGAGCCCCCTCTTCAAGACAAAATAGCCCACTCACATGCATACACCTTGCCACCTTTGCATGGGTTGTCTCCCCTCTCTCTCCCCTTTATTATTTTCCCCCCACTTTATTTCCCATTCCTCTCTCTCTCCCAACTTTATTATTTTCTTCTTCTCTTTATTCCACATTCATCCCCCTTCTATTTTCCATATTTTCTATTTTTATTTCCTTAAATGAAAAACATTGAACCTCCCATTTTCTCTCTCCCACATTATTACATTCATGCATTTTCTCCACCACACATGGCCGACCACCCCCCTTGTCCCCTCATATTCCTTTCATTCTAGATTCTTCCTCCTCTCCTATAAAAGGAACCCTTTGCCTCAAGCATTTGGAGGATGTATTGTGGAGAGCAAGTTAGATAGCTACTAATAGTTTATTTTTCTTCTTTCCTTGTTGCTAAGTAGATTACTTCTTCATTGTTGTAATAGTCTTTTTATTAGTGCAATATTTTCTAGTCTTTTTAGTATTATTATTGTGTACCTTTCTTCTTTCTTAAACAATGCAAATGAAATCTTTTTCTTTTACTTTCATGGTTTCCCTTTCTATTATGCTTAGCTAATTTTATTTTGTGCCCGATCGCGATGAACTTTGCGATAAAATAACGCATCTTTTATTTTATGTTTGCATTTGTATTTTTTTATTTTTGATCCTTCTTTGATTTTTATCGTGTCGACTCCGTATTCCGATATACGGTAGTAGATTCCAATCTCATATTTGAGTAGCCGAGAGGCTCTTGAATGTGAAAGATCACTCAAGGAAGGAAGGAGTTGCACGCAACCCTAGAGATAGGATGACGTAAATCCTCCGGATTGGAGTCAAATCCAATAGTGCGGGTCACTTCGGTAATATGACTTTAGGCCATTTTGACTTGTAAAGAGATTTCGGTCAAAACGTCTATAAGTTAGGGGATTTAATGCTCTAGCGAGATTACTTCCTAATATCGGATCCGTCACGGTCTTAATAGAATTGCAAATGTTAAACTAATTTATTTCGTTATTTTATTTCAAAGTGAATTGTCGATCGAGCACCCTTTTGCAATAGTTTATTTCTCTTTTAATTAAGTTTAGTTTATTTTATTTTCAAAAACAATCAATTGTTCAGTAGGATAATAGAGTCGTTGTGAGTAATAGTACTTGCCAACCCTGAGTTTTTATATGACCTTGATATATTTTTATCACTATACTATAAAATGATAGGTACACTTGCCTATTCGGATTGTAGTCCGTGAGACGATTTTTACCCATCATGATTCTATAAATGTTATTTCTATTGCTAGGAATTCTGTCTCACATAGCAGGACTAAGCATATAGAAATAAGATATCATTTTATTAGGGAGCATGTGGAGAAGAAAGACATAAGTCTTGAGTTTGTCCCAATAGACAAGCAACTGGATGATATCTTCACTAAGCCATTAGATGAAGCAAAGTTCAACACCCTCAAATTTGAGTTGGGTATGCTGAACTTGGCATAGCTTCAGTCACGCCCTTTTGCTTTTTTTTTTGGGTGCAGGTATATATTTTTTGGGTGCAGGTATTATTCCTCTTGTTGGACATACAGACTCCCAAATAGTATCAGTTCACTGATGCTTCTACTGAGGGGGAGTAAGTTACACTAGAGAGAAGGGAGAAGGTAAGCCAATTGAAGGGCCAGCCCCCATCTGCCTATTTTGCAGAAGTCAAAAAGGGGGAGAGAAGAGAGAAGGTCCTAACAAAGGGGAGTCATAGTAAGTGGGAGAAATGGCAAAGGGGAAAGAAAGACATGTGTCACTCAAGTAAACCTTGCAGCAAAACAGGGGGAGTAAGTGATGCTCACCATACAGGAAATGAGGTACATTTAAATATAGCTTATCAGAATTTCAATAGTTATTTTGCTGTATAGGGTGTTTGAATCATTGACCAAGGAAAGAAATAATTTTTTGATAAGAGTTGATAAGGGTTTTGACTTCTTCAAATAGGGGGAGATTGTTGGGTCAATTGTTCCCAATGTCCCTTGTTTGTGAGAAGTCAAAAAGGTTAATAACACACACATCAACTATGTTTGATGTGCATTTGAGTTCTTGAGTGCAGGTAGTCCATATCACAGTGATTAGACATATGGACACAATAAGTGGTTGCTGGACATAGCCAAAATCGACTAAGTCCATAGGCATTGAGTGGAGCAAGCTCACTCAACGCCAGAGGTATGGATTCTATTTTGCTTTGTAGAAATTTGCCTAAGTCCACAGGCATTGAGTGAGGACAGCTGACTCAATGCCATATAATATATAGCATTGAGTCTATCTCAGCCTAACTGACAAATAGCCAAAAATTTGGCAAAGTACAAAAGCGTTAAGTGTAGTCTACTCACTCAACTCCATATAACATATAGCGTTGAGTCTATTTTAGCCTAACTGGCAAATAGCCTAAAATTTGGCTAAGTACAAAGGCGTTGAGTGTAGTCTACTCACTCAATATCATATAACACATAGCGTTGAGTCTGTCTTAGCCTAACTGGAAGATAACAAAAGATGTGGCTAAGTCCACAGGCATTGAGTGTAGTCTACTCACTCAACGCCATACAATAAAAAGGCTATGAGTCAGGCTGTATGTCTAAGCCTAGATAAATTGGCTGAAAATATGCCTAAGTCCACAGGCGTTGAGTGTGGTCTACTCACTAAATGCTATACAACTTTAGAGTTGAGTGTTGCTGTGCTAGTCAACTCCACAGAAAAGTTGGGTAAAATTTTCACCTAGTCCACAGACATTGAGTGTAGCTTACTCACTCAATGCCAGATAATTGAAAATTTTTGTTAGGTATTTTGGCATTGAGTGGAGCTTACTCTCTCAAAGCCAAGACGCAAAAATATTTTCTAAGGAAAATAACGGTGAGTGAGGCAAGCTCACTCAACGCTCTCAATTCTCTCAATCCCTTGAAGCAGAAATTTGGCTAAGTACAAAAGTGTGGACTGTTTGACTTTCGTCGAGCTCATCTTCGTCGAACTGAGCTCAGCATTCGTCGAACTAAGCCAAATTAATCAGTTTAGCCTTGAGTTCGTCGAACTCAGTTCGGCCTTTCGTCGAACTAAGTCCACAGTTCGTCAAACTGAACTTATACTTTCGTCGAGCTGAGCTCGACGTTCGTCGAACAGAGCTCAACTTTCTTCGAGCTCAATACTTAGAATTTTGTCTAAGTGTTGTGGCGTTTAGTGATACCTACTCACTCAACACCTTGTGTTTTGATGATTGAATTTTTTCTAAGTCCAGAGATGCTGACGTCAGCAAAGTCAAATTGTCAACCAAAATTCAAATGGTGCGGAATTGCTGCCCGAGATGTTGGCAGCCAGCTGTCATCATCTTCTTCACTTTCCAAGGAATATTTCCAACATAAAGTGTTGGTGCCCACACACAGCAAGGAGCCGTTAAATCAAGATTAAATGGAAAGCATGTGCTAAATGGATTAATCTCAGCCATCAATCCTGGTTGTGGGACCCACTGCTCAATTGGCCTTCAGAGTATAAAAAGAAGCAAATCGGCCAAAGCAAAAACAAGACAACAATTGATTCCTTGTCTAGGTTTTCTGAAAATGAAAAAGGGCGGCCGAACTTCATCTTCTTCCTCGCCATTTTCGTCGAGCCTGAAGAAGTGGTTCTGCACAGAGAACCTTGCTGGGAAGGAGATAGCTGAAGCAATTACTATCTGCTATAGTAGAATCAGAATCCATTCTGTGGTAGTAGATCTACAATTTTTGTAGAGAAAAAGAAAGTTGGTTGAAGAAAGAATCTACTGCCTACTTCATTGTCTTCAACAACAATTGGTTGGATTGATATCTGCTCAGTCCAGGAAGAAGAAGACACAGAGTTCTTGATCTGGTGTCTAATCATACAACCTTTCTTGTTCTTTTATTTAGATTCTTTATGAGTCTGGAGTTGTAAGCCTATATTATAAATGCTAAGGTATTTGTGACCTGTGTTTGGCTTAGTGCCTTGTGAAAGGTCTTTGTGACCTATGGATTGGCTTAGTTCCTAATTGTTAGGTCTACGTGACATGTGCGGTCCTGTATGATCTATGTTGTAAGCTATTAAGTAGCTGAGTTCTAGAGGGAGAGCTGAATCTAACACACTATTAGATAGGCACAGAGGGACAGTAGATGTACCCAAGATTAGGGAACCACTATAAAATTGTTGTGTCGTTTATTAATGTTCTTGAAAGCTTATAACTAACCTAATCACAGACACAGAAATCTGATAACAAATTAGAAAAGTTAAAATAAAGACAAACACCTATTCACCCCCACCCTCTAGCTGTTTAGTTAACCTTGAAAATAAGACTTTCAGAGAGGACGTATAGTTCATGTATGCGAAGCTCGCTCCATAAGTGCACTGGTTGCTGGACTTGGTCACGATCTGTGACAAGTCCAGTTTGATCGCAAAGTTTGCAATGTCCGATGGTTGACCAGACGACTTGTGCCTTTGGTCATGGACATTGTTTATTGCGGGTTGGTGTAGTGTCCGCTGGCATGCGGACTGGCTTCCTATCCGGCCTCCTTAGATAGTAGCGGATAGGCTGGTGTCCGACCTTGTCCGTGCGGACTGGGCGAACTGTTCTGTGCTAGTTGCGGGCTGGGGTGGTGTTTCTATCCTCTAGGGCGGTGACCACACTCCTCCCTGTGCTTATAAATAGTACCCCCCTATGACAACATATTAAACTGAATGAACAGTAAGTTGGACTGTGGTTAATTGATATGGCCTCAGATTTTCTGTCCGCGCGGTTTGAGAAGGAGAATCAGTTTACTTTTTGAAGGTTGTGCGACAAACACTGAGAAGCCAGGACTTTGGTGCTGACTGCGGTCAAGGACCAGTGAAGCTTGCGATTTACAATCAGCGGTTAGCAGTAGGTCGCATTTGCGGCCAGCCGGTCTTCTCTCCTTTAGCATTTTTAGTTCAATAACCTGTCCGCCGGTCTGGACGGTCTTATCTTAAGTTCAGCACCGACTTATTCGTGTTCTAACTGGCGGCTAGGCGACCTCAGCGGTCAGGCGACTTGCAGTTTGCAGAAAGCTCTTCTTCATCTTGAATAACGGGTAATCCGTGCGACCTCTCGGTCTCGGCATACTTCGCTATTCAGTTTGGCAAGGGCGGCGGTCTCGGCCTCTGTCCGCCCGACTTCTATTTTTTTTTGTTCTCTACTTCCTTATTTGCACTTGGCGAAATCATATCTCACCATGTATACCTCTTGCTATAAAGAGATTGTTAATACATGACCTGCTTGTTACTTTCCTTGCATCTGATTTATTGAGCTTGGTTATGGTTGGAGTGTTCCTACACCTGGTTTCCATTTTCCGCTTCATCAAGATATCATCTTGATAGCTTTGAAAGTTTTTACTTGGTATCAGAGCTATCTCTTGGTCATCTTGAGAAATTTTAACATGGTATCAGAGGGAATAAAGGCTTGAGCAGTGATCAGCCACCAAGTTTTCTCTTCTCTAGAAGTTTGTTAAATCAGTGATAGTGCAATGGATAGTGGGTTTAAAAGAGGTCTGGGTATTGAGATTTTAACGATGACCTACTTTAAGAAGTGGAGGTCATGCATGGAAAGCTATCTTCTTGGAGAGGACTTGTGGAAAGTTGTGTGTGTGGAGACAACATAATAGAGTTTACTGCTGCAACTGGGTCTGCTGAAGAGGTGAGAGCTTGGAGGAAAACGAATGCAAAGGCTGAGTTTACTCTGAAGTGGACTATCTCACCAGAGCTATTTGATCACATCCTTGGATGTTCATCTGATGCTGAGATTTGGACTTCATTTGATGGGTTGTTCAACAAGAAGAATGTAGCTCGTCTATTGTTCTTGGAGAATGAGTTGGCGAGAGCCACTCAGAGAGACTTGTCTATCTCAACCTTCTTCCTTAAAATAAAGAACCTATACGCTGAGATATCAGCGTTGGACCCTGATGAGCCAATCTCGGAGGCGAAGTTCAAGAGTCACATCATCCGTCGCTTGCAGAAGGAGTATGTGGCCTTTGTGACCTCTGTTCAAGGCTAGGCCAGTCAGCCATCGTTGTTAGAGATGGAGAACTTGCTGGCTTCGCAAGAGAGCTTAGTAAGGCGGATGGCTGGTTTGACTGTTTCTGGAGGAGACAGTGAGGCTCTCTTCTCAGGGAAGAAGAAGAGATGGGAAAAGAATAAGAAACCTGCTAGCGATGGTCCATCAACTTCATATCAGCAAGAGAAGAGACACTCTTATAAGCGTGATGAGAAGAAGAAGGAAGGACTAAGGTGCTATAAGTGCAATGTAATGCCCCGAAACTCAAAAGAGGGACGGGTGACGTTTTTACCCGAATCTGGGTTTTGCTAGAGGTGACATGGCCTGGGACACGGGCGTGTCCCAGGGCGTGTCATGCTCGGGTCGGTGTTGGTCGCGTGGTCGACAATTTTGGAGTCAACGGTCATCGGGGGGGTGAACACGTCCTGGGACACGGGCGTGTCCCAGGGCGTGTCAGCTACTCAGAGCCTTACACTCAACGATCGTTAAGTGAGGGGCGCACGACCTGAGCCCAGGCGTGTTCGGGGTCCGACACGGGCGTGTTCAATTCGACACGGGCGTGTCGAATGCCCGTGTCCTCCTCGGGTCGTGCGGTTGTTTGTGCTAAGGTAGTTACACGGCCTGGGACACGGGCGTGTCCCAGGACGTGTCTAGCACACGGCATGTGACACGGGCGTCTCGCATGGCCGTGTTGTGCTCGGGTTGTTTTGGACCTATATCATTAGGGGGAACACGCCTAGCTACACAGGCGTGTACTGGCTGACACATGCGTGTTAATCCTGACACGGGCGTGTCGGGTGCCCGTGTTCTTTTCGGGACGCATCGGTTTTGACGGCGAATGGTTGACACGGCCCTGTACACGACCGTGTTGCAACCCGTGTTCGGCCCAGATTTTCTATTTTCAGCCTAAATCGTGGCCGTCCGATTCCTTGGCTTGGGATCCAAGGGCTTGGGTTATTCCTGATGGGGTTTAACCCGGGAATAGGGTTAGAAAACCCTTATTTTCCATTTGAGTTCTCTCTCTAAGTTCTATAAAGATGGGAGAGCAAGGAGGAGGAAGAGGAGCTAGATCCGGTCACCGGCGGAGCTTCGGAGCTCCAAATCGCGAGCCTACTTCAGATCCGCGGAGGCAAGGAGATTGCGGTGCTTTCCATCTGCATAGATTTCCATGGCGTTAAGGAAGAACGCTAGGGTAATGATTCTCATCCTAGGACATGTGAAGTCCTCTTTTCCTTTGCATAGGAAGCCCTCTCACGCGAGTGTGCGATGAGTTGAGGCGTTCCTTGGGGTAGATATGTAAAGTCCCCCTTGTATAGAGTCCGTATGTGAGAACAGACATAAGCATGATGTGTGAAGCCTATCCGGACAAGTTAGTTTGGATCGGTGATGTTGCATTGCATAATAACCGAAGAAGACTCCGTGTGAATGGTTGTTTTTTGGGTTTTCTACGAGGTAGATTGCATCAGGGAGCCTTGGGGACTAACTCCAAGGTGCACCCGGAAAACTTGGCAAATGCGGGATGTTGCCAACATGGTGGCCGGGGAGCCAACTTGAGGATAACCGGGTTATGTGAATTGTGTGATGGAAACAGGACTCGGGTAGTCTTGACCTGCGCATATGGCTTAAATTATCGTTGCGGTATGAGCACGGGTCAGGCAGAACCGTACCCGATCTATGTCGTTCGGCGGAACCATTGGCATAGATGAGGGTCTTCGATGGTCTATGGCTTTAATTGACATGACCAATGCCAGGGAGAAAAATGCTCATATGGTTGGCCGTCCAAGGGACGGTGGTGAGACGGGAACGTCTATGGCTTAAATTGACGTGACGTTGGCCGGTTCGCCGTGAATGTGCCCTGAGTGCACGAGGTGTGTGGCTGTGCATGCCTACATCTGTGATGAAGTGTGTGTTTACACTTTATCGCTTGTTTATGCTAAAAAAATGCAGGGAAGAGCATCGCCGCCCCGAGTTGGGGGTGAGGTCGTTATAATTTGGTTAGCATAGCTGACCGTTGCTTTTTTTTTTACCACCGTGCGGTGGATTGTTGCTTGCACGTGCAGCGGAGCCGAGTGGCAAATGCCGGGCTAAAGCCCAAGTTGTTGTGCCGGCCCTCGAAGGCCAAGTTTTGAGTGTTTTCTTTTGTACTCATTTATGACCGGCCTGCGTGCCGAAGTTTGGAAGACACTTTTATTGAGCAAACTTTTGTAAGGCCATAAGGACAATATTTGTGTAGTATACATTCCTATGGGCTTTTTGTAGTGGACATTCATGCTTGGCTGAGTTCTTTTATCTTTGCAACTTTATAATTTTGCTTCCGCTAGGTACTCTGTGTAGGATGTTGTGCTTGGTTGATTTGTCTCAATAAGTAACAAACTGGTCTGTCCGTAGTATATGGCATCGGGCCCTGGACGGACCTACTGCTATATGCTATGTGAAAGATAGGGGTGTTACAATTTGGTATCATACTACCGGTTTTAGTCACGCTTAAATGAATTCGTGGGCGAATTCACTTTAAGGGGTGGTGAGCACATGTGTGTGCGTCATCGTTATAACATGAAAAGAACTCATGAATGTCCACTTAGGAATGAAAATACACATGTTTGAGGAACCTACGTGTTCCTATAATTGTTGTTTGCAAAATGGTTTGGTCGCTAATCAATGTTTTGCACGATTATAGGTGACCAGGAGCAGTGCTGGACTGTCGGAACGGCCAGGTTTTGAGGCAAGCAGCGCACCAAATGATGCGCCTGCAACACCTCCTTCAGCCGAGACCATTAGATTGGTAGTGGAAGCTATATTTGTAATGATCAATACGAAGCCTGTGAGGCAGGTGCAGCAGCCTGCTCCTGCTGTGAAGCAAGTACCACTCCAGAGCCTAGGAGGGTGGAACAGGTGATGGTGGAGCCGGAGTTGCCTCGGAGAGAAACTTATAAATAAATAAAGTATGTGATGGGCTTCCATCCGCCAGTGTTCTTGGGAATGGGAACCCCGACTCAGGCAGAGGATTGACTATCGAGAGTCAAGAGAGTGTTGACAGTAATGGAAACTGAAGAGTGGCAGAATACCATGATTGTGACGTTCTTGTTGGACGGGGATGCGACGTTATGGTGGGAAGGGCTGGAGCTACACCACCTGAGGGGAAGGCAGTTGGCTGATGTCTTTATGGAGGAATTTTCGAGGTTGTTTATGGCTCAATACCTCCCCTCAGCGCAGAGGGTCGCGTTGGAAAATGAGTTTCAAAAGTTGGTGCAAGGAGATAGCACTATGGACGAGTATCTCCACGAGTTCACTCGTTTGGGACGATACACAAGCACTACCTTTGCCGACGAGGTGCGCAAGACGAACCATTTCTATGAAGGGTTAAGAAATGATCTGAGATTGTTACTTTCGGGGCCTATGGCGCAGGGTTTCATGACCTTGGTCAACTCGGCCCGGTCCTTGGAAAGGGACATGAAGAATGTTCAAGCAAAGAAGGAATCCGGCGGCATGAAATCATAGTTTAAAGTGTCGACTACTTCGAAGTCTGGATATTGCAGGTTCTACAAGAAGGCTAAGACGTCGGGTCCAACCCCTTCTTCAAGTGCCTCGGAGGCATCAACCAACTGAACCTCGGGCGCTTGTTATACTTGTGGAAAGACGGGGCATTTTGCCCGCGATTGTTGGAGCGGACGTCCGAAGTCCGAGAGAAAGCAAGGAGCCACTTATGAAGAGAAGGGCAAGGCGGTGGAGTCAACCGCGTCCCACTATGCTCCGAATCAACCGAGAGTCTATAACTTGGGCCAGCAGGAGGCCATCAAACAGGCCGACGTGGTGACAGGTACGGTTTAATTTATAGCAAGTTAGCTTTAAATACTGTTAACCAGTGCTTATTAGCTTAATACTGTTGTATAGGCTTTGTTCTGATTGGCGGTAGTCCGGCACGAGCACTTTTTGATACGGGAGCTTCACACTCCTTTTTGTCCGAAAGTTTCGTAACGCGCATCGGAGGCCCTTCTTCGATGGTGAAGGACAGATTGGATGTGTTGCTACCGAATGGGTGTTCGATGCGTGGAGATAGAGCATGCGTCGTGAAGGTTCTTATTGGAAGCCAAGAGTTCGACTTGCTAGCGTCATTGCTGCCGCTAGCAGAGTTCGACGTCATCTTTGGTATGGATTGGATTTCGGAGCAGAAGGCTTGTATCGATTGCAACCGTAAGGAGGTCAAGCTGGGTGTTAGGCAGGAGACGACGTTTGTGGGACTGAAGGGGTCGAGCAAGACGCTGATGTCTGCTCTTCAGGTGGTGAAGGAGGTTCGTGCTGGAGCAGAGTTGTTCTTCACGTTAGTGGAGGCTGTAAAGCCTAAGGCCACTTTGGATAGTATCCCAGTGGTATGTGAGTACCCCGACGTGTTCCCGAGCGATCTTCCCGGAGCCCCACTGCAGCGAGAGATTGATTTCACCATCGAGATAGTGTTAGGTTCCAAACCTGTGTCACATTCTCCTTATAGGTTGGCGCCTAAGGAGATGGCGGAGTTGAAGTTTCAACTAGAGGAGTTGATGGAGCAAGGGTATGTGCGTCCAAGCTCGTTTTCTTGGAGCGCACCGGTCCTCTTTATTAAGAAGAAGGACGGGAGTTTGCGGCTGTGTATCGACTACAGGGAGTTGAACAAGCTAACGGAGAAGAATAAATGCCCAATCCCAAGGATTGATAATCTTTTCGATCAGTTAGTCGGATCGTCGGTATATTCGAAGTTGGATATGAAGTCTGGGTATTATCAACTGAGGATAAGGGAGTGTGATATCCCGAAGACGGCATTCAGCACAAGGTATGGGAACTTCGAGTTCACGATCATGCCGTTTGGACTTCTGAATGTGCCGTCGGTGTATGGATTTGATGAACACAACGTTCCGAGAGTACCTAGACCATTTTGTGATCGTCTGCATTGATGACATATTGGTGTACTCGTAGTGCGAAGAAGATCACTTCAAGCATTTGCATCTAGTCTTGGATACGCTGAGAAGGAATGAACTCTATGAAAAATTCTCCAAATGCGAGTTTTGGCTACCCTCAGTAGCATTCCTTGGTCATATTGTCAGTGGTGAAGGTATAGCGGTGGATCCGGCGAAGATTGTTGCGATACGGGAGTGGCCTCTATTGTCTTCGGTAGCGGAAGTCCGTAGTTTTATTGGGCTTGCCGGCTATTACAGGCTCTTCGTAGAGAACTTCTCGCGAATAGTGTTACCTCTCACGAAGTTGACAAGGAAGGATCAGAAGTTCTTGTGGACGCAGGAGTGCGTGCAAGCGTTTGAGGAGCTGAAGGGACGGTTGACCACGGCGCCAGTGCTAAGTCCGCCGAGTGGGACCGAGGGCTTCGAGATTTATAGTGATGCCTCAGGTAGTGGTTTGGGCTGTGTGCTATTGCAGTATGGAAATGTTATTGCGTATGGATCGCGTCAGTTGAAGGTGCACGAAAGGAATTATCTGTTCCACGACTTGGAGTTGGCGGCCGTGATTTTTGCGCTTAAGCTGTGGAGACATTATTTGTACGACGTAAAGGTCGATATTTATACCGACAATAAGATCCTGAAGTACCTGTTGGATCAGAATAATCTGAACAAGAGACAGCGGAGATGGATGGAGTTCTTGGGGGACTATACATTCAAGATTCATTATGTACCCGGTAGGGGCAATGCAGTTGCGGATGCGTTGAGTCGCAGGGCTCCCGCCCAAGCCAACTGGTTCTCGATTCATGATGAGAGGCTAATTCAGGAGTTGGAGGCGTTAGAGATCTGTTGTGTGGATAAGCAGACTAGCGCTAAAGCAATGTGGAACTGGACAGAAGTTCATTATGACATGGCTAATCGCGTTCGGCAGGCATTGGAGTTGGATGGTAGCATGAAGGAGCTTATGGATGCAACATTGGATGGCTCAAATTCCAAGTTTTCAGTTTAGGATGGGCTGTTAAGGAAGGACCATCGTTTGTGCGTCCAAAGCGGGGGAAATCTACGAGCGGAGTTAATGTACGAGGCTCATAATACCAAGTACTCAATCCATCCAGGGAGCACGAAGATGTACCGGGACCTAAAGAAGCTGTTTTGGTGGCCAGGGCTCAAGAAGGACGTGGCACTGTTTGTGGCTAAGTGTCAAACCTGCGCCTTAGTAAAGGCGGAGTTCCAAAAGCCTGGAGGATTCTTAAAATCCTTGCCTATTCTAGAATGGAAGTTCGACGACATATCGATGGACTTTGTGCATGGCTTGCCAAGGTCACAAAAGGGGAACGACGCCACCTAGGTGATCGTAGAACAGTTAACAAAGGTGTTGCTGTAGCACCCCGAAACTCAAAAGAGGGACGGGCAACTTTTAAGCCAAGTCTGGGACTTGGAACAGGTGTCACGGGTCGTGTCACGGGCGTGACACGGGCGTGACACGGGCGTGACACGGGCGTGACACGGGCATGACACGGGCGTGTCACGGGCGTGTTCGGCCTCGGGTCATGTGGTCGATGTTTTGACGATCGGAGATCGTCGAGTTAAGGCACACGGCCTGGGACACGGGCGTGTCCCAGGGCGTGTCGCTTTGGGCAGTTTTTTGAGTCATGCACACGGGCCATGACACGGGACCAGACACGGGCGTATCACATGCGACACGGGCGTGTCAGGTGCCGTGTCGCAGGCCGTGTCCTTCTCGGGTTGGGAAAGCTGGCCGATTGCACACGGGGGGGGGGGGGCGTGACACGGGTCTCAATATGGGCGTGTCACATGTGACACAGGCATGTCGGAGGCTGTGTCGAATGTCGTGTGTTGGTTTTCGAGTCGGTCAAGACGGCGAATGGGTGACACGACCTTGCACACGGCCGTGTTGCAACCCGTGTTCGGCCCATATTTTGTATTATTGGGCTGAATCGTGGCCGTTTATTTCCTTGGTTTGGGATCCGACGGCTCAGGGCTGTTGTTGGGATGTTATATCCGAGAATAGGGTTACAAACCCTATCATTTCTTTGGGTTCATCTCTCTCTAAATCCTAGAGAGAAGGGGGAGCAAGGAGGAGGAAGAAGACCAAGATCCGGTCACCGGCGGAGCTTCGGAGCTCCAAATCAAGATCCGAGTCCGGATCTACGAAGGAGAGGCCGATACGGTGTTTTCCATCTGGCTAGATCGTCATGGCGCAGAGGAAAAACGAAAGGGTAACGATTCTCTTCTTGAGCATGTGAAGCTCTTCTTCCTTTGCATGGGGAAACCCCTCTCCCGCGAGTGTGCGGCGAGATCGTGGTATTCCTTGGGGTAGATATGTGAAGTCCCCCTTGTTAGAGTCCGGAATCGTAGTACGGACATAGGCATGCTGTGTGAAGCCTACCCGGACGTGTTTTCCGGATCGGTGATGATTTGATGTGCATTTTTAGCCGGAGAAGACTCCAAGCATTTTTGATTATTTTCGGGTTGCTATGCGGTAGAATGCATCAGGGAATCTTGGGGATTAACCCCTAGGTGCACCCAAAAATTTGGGCGGAAGCGAGGTTCTGCCATTTTGGTGGCCTGGGAGCCAGCCGGGAACATAGTGGGGCTATGTACCATATTTGAATGCATCAGGGATCCTTGGGGATGAACCTCGAGGTACACCCGGAAATTTGGAAGGAAACACAGTTCTGTCATATCGGTGGCCTGGGAGCCAACCGGGTACATAGCGGGGCTATGCACCATGTTTGAACGGTATTTGGGACTGGGGAAGCTTAGTCCACGTCAAAGGCCAAATGGCAACGGCGGGGTGAGCAACGGACTGGTGGACCCCTACCCGCTCCACCTGCTCGGTTAAAGCGACCTAAAGTTTTACGTGGGACTTACCGAGGTTTGGAGATCGAGTCTAGGCTACGGCTGAAAGGACTAAATGCTCACGAGGTTGCCATCCTGGGGGTGGTGGCGGAGTCAAGGACTGGACGGGGTTCGGACTGGCCCGCCGAGTAAGTGCCCTGAGAGCACGGGGTGTATGGCCGTGTGAGCGTGCACCTATGATGTGATGCTTATTTTGCTGTGTTGCTTATTTTTCTAACAAGTGCAGGGAAGAAGCTTTGCCGCCCCGGTTTGGGGGCGGAATCGTTATAATTTGGTCAGCATAGCTGACCGTTGCCTTTATTTACCACCGTGCGGTGGATTGTTGCTTGCAGGTGCTGCGGAGCCGAGAGGTAATTAGCGGGCTAAAGCCCAAGTTGCTGTGCCGGCCCTCGAAGGCCAAATGTTGAGTGTTTTCCTTTTTGTACTCATGTGTGACCGGCCTGCGTGTCGTGGTATGGAAGACATTTTTATTAAGCAAACTCTTGTAAGGCTATAAGGCCGTTATTCATGTATTAAACATTCCTTTGTGTTTGGTTTAGTGGACATTCATGCTAGCAGGGTTCTTAATTGTGCAACTTAATAATTGCTTCCGCTAGGTGTTGTGTAGGACGTTGTGATTGGTTGAATGGTTTCAATACGTAACCAACCGGTCTGTCCGTAGTATATGGTGTCGGGCCCCGGCCGGACCTACTGTTATATACTATGTGATGGATAGGGGTGTTACAAATTGGTATCAGACTACTGGTTTCGGTCACGCTTAAATGAATTCGTGGACGAATTCACTTTAAGGGGTGGTGAGCACATGTATGTGCGTCATCGTTATAACATGAAAAGAACCATTGAATGTCCACTTAGGAATGAAAAAACACATGTTTGGGGAACCTGAGTGTTCCTATAATTGCTTTTTGCAATTTTGTTCGGTCCCTTATTGGTGTTCTGTACGATTGTAGGTGTCCGAGAGTGGCGCGTGGCAGTCTGAATGCACACTTTCTGAGAAAAGTACTGCACCCAGCGACGTGCCGGAGAACCCTACGTCTTTGGAAACCATAAGAAGGGTGGTTGAAGCGGTGTTCGCTGTGACCACGCACATCATGGGAGTAATGTGCAACCATTTGTCCCTGAGATGGCCCCAACATCGAGCGGTATGTTGGACCAAAGGGCATTTGGAGGTCATTTAGAGCAGCAGTTGAGCATGACTGTGGCGCAGGGAGCACATTCAGTTGACGTATACTTGCAAACGTTCCTTTTGTTAAGGCGCTACCCAGGCTTTGAATGGGAAAGTGAGCAATCTAGAGTGGATAGATTTTATAACGGTTTGCGCATCGAGTTGCGTATCCTACTGCTAGGACCAAAGTTATTGGGATTCCGAGCTTTGGTGGAATCGGCCAGAGCTTTGGAAGGGGAGTTGGGGAAAACTCACCAAGTATCAGTGTATAGGGTACCATACCCTACAGATCCTATAAGGACTGCCTATCGAAAGACGTCGAGGAAAGAGGCTGGGTCATCTAATACCCAAACTACCCTCAAATGTTATTCTTGTGGCAAGAAAGGGCACCTCGCCAGAGAGTGTTGGGAGAATGCTCATAAGACAAGGAAAGTTTTGGCAGGAGCAGTCAAAGATTTTATGGCAAAGGATTCGGTGGTCAAGTTGACAACCTCAAAATCTGGGTACCGTAGGTGGTACAAGAAGGCTAGGAGGTCGGGTCTAGTCCCTTCCTCTAGCATATCTGGAGCGACTATAGTCCAAACCCCGGATGCATGCTTTGTCTGTGGGAAGCCGGGGCACTATGCCCGGGATTGTTGGAGTGGATGCCCAATGTCCAAAAAGAAGTTGGGGTCAATATCTGAGGAGAAGGGAAAGGCGGTGGCGTCTACCGCACCGCTGTTTACTCCAGCCCAACTGGGAATGGACATCCTTGGCCAGCAGGAGGCCATGTGGCCGATCGTCGGGAAGACAGGTGTGGTTTAATTGATAGCAATTTAGCTTCTTATACCTGTTACCTTTTGCGTGTTAACTTAGGACTGGAGCTTCTAGGCTTTGTTTGGATTTTGTTTTTGGCAATCCGGCGAGAGCATTGTTCGATATGGAAGCTTCATGCTCCTTTTGTACAAAGGATTTATATCGTGCATGGAAGAACCTTCTTCGATGGCAAAGGACAAATTGGATGCGTTGTGGCATAATGGATGTTCAATGCGCACGAATAGAGTTTCTGTGTAGCAAGATTACAGTTTAGGGGTCAGGGATTCGACGTGCAAGCGTCGTTACTGCCACCATGGGAGGCTTTGAAGCCTAAGCCTACATTGGGTAGTATCTTGTGTGTATTCGAATATCCTGATGTGTTTCTCTGATGGGCTCCCTGGAGTCCCTCCGTAGCGAGCGATCGATTTCGAGTGAGCTGGCGCCAGGTGCCAAACCTGGGTCACGCTCTCCATATCGGTTAACGCCTAATGAGTTGGCAGAACTGAAAGTTCAACTGGAAGAGTTTCTGGAGCAAGGGCATGTGCGTCCAAGTTTGTCGTCTTGGAGCACACCGGTCCTTTTCGGGTAGGAGAAGGACGGGAGTTTGCGGCTCTGAATCGTTTATGGAGAACTGAACAAGTTGATAAAAGAGAGCAAGTACCTGATCCCAAGAATTGGCGATCTGTTTGATCAGTTGGGTGGGTCATCGGTGTACTTAAAGTTGGATCTTAAGTCTGGTTACTATCAGCTGAGAATCAGGGAAAGCGATATCCCAAAGACAGCATTCAACGCAAGATATGGGCATTTCGAGTTTATGGTCATGCCATTCGAGCTGATTAATGCGCCATCAGTGTTTATGGATCTGATGAACAGAACGTTCAGGGAGTACTTAGACCATGTTGTGATCGTCTTTATTGACGACCTATTGGTGTGCTCGCAGTGCAAAGAAGATCGCTTCAAGCATCTGTGTTTGGTTTTGGAGACGCTAAGGAGGAACGAGCTATACACAAAGTTCTCCAAAGACGAGTTTTGGTTATCTTCAGTGGCGTTCCTTGGTCACGTAGTCAGTTGGGAAGGAGTTGCGGTGGATCCGGCGTAGATTGTTGCAATACGAGAGTGGCCTGTGTTGTCTTCGGTAGCGGAAGTCCGGAGTTTGCTGGGGCTTTCCGGCTTTTACAGGCACTTCGTGGAGAACTTCTCGCGGATAGCGCTACCTCTCATGACTTTGACAAGGAAAGATCAGAGCTTTGTTTGGGCGCATGATCTTGTGCAAGCTTTTGAAGAGATGAAGAGTCGGTTGAACACGACGCCAGTGCTTAGTTCGCCGAGTGGGACCGAGGGCTTCAAGGTTTATTGTGACGCCTCGGGTAGTGGTTTGGGTTGCGTGCTGGTGCAGCTTGGGAGCGTGATAGCTTATGGATCGCGTCAGCTAAAAGTGCATGAAAGGAATTATCCGGTCCGCGACTTGGAGTTGGCGGCCGTGATATTTGCGCTTAAGCTGTGGAGGCACTATTCGTACGACGTTAAGGTTGACATTCATACCGACCATAAGAGCCTGAAATACCTGTTGGATCAATCGGATCTGAACTTGAGGCAGCGTAGATGAATAGAGTTCCTGGGGGACTATACGTTCAAGATTCATCATGCACCCGGCAAGGGCAATGCAGTTGCGGATGCGTTGAGTCGCAGGGCTCCCGCCCAAGCCGAATGGTTGTCGGTGCATGATGAGAGGCTAGTTCGGGAATTGGAAGCGTTAGAGATCTGTTGTGTTGACAAGCGGACTAGCGCCGAAGCGTTGGTTAACTGGTCGGAAGTCCAGTATGACCTGGCTGATCGTATTTGGCAGACTATGGTTGTGTAGCTGTATGAAGGAAATCGTGGGTGCGGCTCGATGGGTCAAAATCCCAAATCGACGATTGTTGGTCGGCTACCAAGGAAAGACAATTGTTTATGCGGCCCAAGCATGGGTAATCTATGGGTGGAGTTGTGATACGTTATATCAAGTACTCAACTCGCCTAGGAGGCACGAAGTTGTGCCGATATCTGAAGAAGTGCTCTGGTGGCCAGAACTATAGAAGGTCGTGGCACTATATGTGGCAAAATGCCAGCCTTGCGCCTTAGCGAAGGCAGAGTGCCAAGTGCCGCGGGATCCTTGAATCCTTGCCTAGTTCGGAATAGAGGTTTGACTGGACTGTGTGCATGGCATGCCAAAGTCGCAGTAGGGTAACGATGCCGTTTGGGCGATCGTAGTTGTGTTGACACTAGTGTCGCACTTCCTTCCGCATAGGAAGGATAATTCGGTGGAGTAGCTGGTAAATGTTTATGGATAACATCGTTAGACGGCACGGTGTGCCCCGCAACATTGCGAGCAATCGAGGTGGGCGTTCTACGTCCAATGATTGGAGGTGGTTGCAGAAAGTGCTGGAGACTAAGTTGTAGTTTAGTCCAGTCTTACATCCGCGGACGGACGAGCAGACCGAGTAGGTCAACAGGACATTGGAGGACGTGCTTTGCATGTGCGTTCTGGACTTCGGGAAGCAGTGGGAAGGCCATCTGTTTTGGTAAAGTTTGCGTACAACTTTAGCTACCAAGCGAGCATACAAATGGCGCCCTTCGAGGCCCTTTTTGGTAGGAGTCGTCGCATGCCGTTGTCGAGGATAGAAACGGATGACACGAAGTTGTATTTAAAGTAAGAGGTGGTAAACACTACCCTTTTTTGTGCGAACCATGTGAGAACTTTTGCTAATCGCTCAGGAGAGGCAGACTAGTGCTTTAACGCCACGTAACGGAATGTTGAGTTATCAGATGGCGTATTGGAAGTTATAGTTGTTCAAGAGTGTTTCACGAGAGCGACGCCTTGGGAAGCTGAGCCCGGTATACCTTGGACCACTAGAGAATTCTAGAGCGGTTTGGTGAGGCGGAGCAAGAGCCTTCGAACTCGATCGTGAGTGATCAAGTTTTGGTGGACGAAAGGTTGACGACTAGGGTCAAACCCGTTTGTTTTGGAGACCGTGAAGTCGAGCGACTTTGTCTCAAGGAGATCAGGATAGTCGTGGTTCGGTGGGACTTTTGTGTTAGCCAGGAGCTCTTAGGAGTGAGAGCAATCTATGCTGGAAGTGTACCCGGAGTTGTTCCGCCTGGGTACCGCTGAGAGATTCTATTTTCTCTCCTTTGGTAATTTCGTGGACGAAATTCTTTTAAGAGGGGGAGAGTTGTAGCACCCTGAAACTCAAAATAGGGACGGGCGACTTTTAAGCCAAGTCTGGGACTTGGAGCAGGTGTCACGGGTCGTGTCACGGGCGTGACACGGGCATGTCACGGGCGTGTTCGGCCTCGGGTCATGTGGTCGACGTTTTGACGATCTGAGATCGTCGAGTTTAGGCACACGGCCTGGGACACGGGCGTGTCCCAAGGCGTGTCGCTTTGGGCAGTTTTCTGAGTCATGAACACGGGCCATGACACGGGCCCAGACACGGGCGTGTCACATGCGACACGGGCATGTCGGGTGCCGTGTCGTAGGCCGTGTCCTTCTCGGGTTAGGAAAGCTGGCCGATTGCACACGGGGGGGGGGGGGGGGGGGGGGGCGTGACACGGGTCTCGACACGGGCGTGTCACATGTGACATGGGTGTGTCGGAGGTCATGTCGAATGTCGTGTGCTGGTTTTTGAGTCGGTCGAGACGGCGAATGGGTGACACGGCCTTGCACACGGCCGTGTTGCAACCCGTGTTCGGCCCAGATTTTGTATTATTGGGCTGAATCGTGGCCGTTCGTTTCCTTGGTTTGGGATCCGACGGCTCAGGGCTGTTGCTGGGATGTTATATCCGAGAATAGGGTTACAAACCCTATCATTTCTTTGGGTTCATCTCTCTCTAAATCCTAGAGAGAAGGGAGAGCAAGGAGGAGGAAGAAGACCCAGATCCGATCACCAGCGGAGCTTCGGAGCTCCAAATCACGATCCGAGTCCGGATCCGCGAAGGCGAGGCCGATATGATGTTTTCCATCCGGCTAGATCGTCATGGCGCCGAGGAAAAGTGAAAGGGTAACGATTCTCTTCTTGAGCATGTGAAGCTCTTCTTCCTTTGCATGGCGAAACCCCTCTCCCGCGAGTGTGCGGCGAGATCGTGGTATTCCTTGGGGTAGATATGTGAAGTCCCCCTTGTTAGAGTCCGGAATCGTAGTACGGACATAGGCATGCTGTGTGAAGCCTACCCGGACGTGTTTTCCGGATCGGTGATGATTTGATGTGCATTTTTAGCCGGAGAAGACTCCGAGCATTTTTGATTATTTTCGGGTTGCTATGCGGTAGAATGCATCAGGGAATCTTGGGGATTAACCCCGAGGTGCACCCGGAAATTTTGGCGGAAGCGAGGTTCTGCCATTTTGGTGGCCTGGGAGCCAGCCGGGAACATAGCGGGGCTCTGTACCATATTTGAATGCATCAAGGATCCTTGGGGATGAACCCCGAGGTGCACTCGGAAATTTGGACGGAAACGCAGTTCTATCATATCGGTGGCCTGGGAGCCAACCGGGTACATAGCGGGGCTATGTACCATGTTTGAACGGTATTTGGGACTGGGGAAGCTTAGTCCGCGTCAAAGGCCAAATGGCAACGGCGGGGTGAGCAACGGACTGGTGGACCCCTACCCGCTCCACCTGCTCGGTTAAAGCGACCTAAAGTTTTACGTGGGACTTACCGAGGTTTGGAGATCGAGTCTAGGCTATGGCTGAAAGGACTAAATGCTCACGAGGTTGCCATCCTGGGGGTGGTGGCGGAGTCAAGGATCGGACGGGGTTCAGACTGGTCCGCCGAGTAAGTGCCTTGAGAGCACGGGGTGTACGGCCGTGTGAGCGTGCACCTATGATGTGATGCTTATTTTGCTGTGTTGCTTGTTTTGCTAACAAGTGCAGGGAAGAAGCTTTGCCGCCCCAATTTGGGGGCGGAATCGTTATAATTTGGTCAGCATAGCTGACCGTTGTCTTTGTTTACCACCGTGCGGTGGATTGTTTCTTGCAGGTGCTGCGGAGCCGAGAGGTAATTAGCGGGCTAAAGCCCAAGTTGCTGTGCCGGCCCTCGAAGGCCAAATATTGAGTGTTTCCTTTTTGTACTCATGTGTGACCGGCCTGCGTGCCGTGGTATGGAAGACATTTTTATTAAGCGAACTCTTGTAAGGCTATAAGGCCGTTATTCATGTATTAAACATTCCTTTGTGTTTGGTTTAGTGGACATTCATGCTAGCAGGGTTCTTAATTGTGCAACTTAATAATTGCTTCCGCTAGGTGTTGTGTAGGACGTTGTGATTGGTTGAATGGTTTCAATACGTAACCAACCAGTATATCCGTAGTATACGGCGTCGGGCCCCGGCCGGACCTACTATTATATACTATGTGACGGATAGGGGTGTTACAGTTGCACTTTATTCTGCATAGGAAGGATGATTCAGTGGAGAGACTAGCGAAACTATACGTGGATAATATAGTCAGACTGCATGGTGTGCCTCGCAGCATCGTGAGTGATCGCGATGGGCATTTTACATCCAATGATTGGAGGTTGGTGCAATAGATGTTGGGGACTAAATTGAAGTTCAGCACAACCTTCCATCCGTAGACGGATAGGCAGACCGAGAGGGTCAGCAGAACTATGGAAGACATGCTCCGCATGTGTGTTCTAGACTTCGAGAAGTATTGGGAATACCACCTGTATTTGGTGGAGTTTGCGTACAACAACAGCTACCAGGCGAGTATTCAAATGGCGCCCTTCAAGGCCCTGTATGGTAGGAAATATCGCACGTCGTTATCGTGGCTAGAAATGGGTGAGGCAAGGTTGTACAAGAAACATGAGGTGGAGAGTGCTACTTCTTTTGTGCTGATCATTCGAGAACGTTTGCTGATCATTCAGGACAGGCAAGCTAAGTAGTATAATGCCAAGCACCGGAACTTGGAGTTCACGGTCGGTGATTGGGTGTACTTGAAAGTAAAGTCGTTCAAGGGTGTTTCGCTGGTGAGATGCTTGAAGAAGCTGAGCCCAAGATACCTTGGACCCTTTGAGATTCTGGAGCGGGTCGGCGAAGCGACTTATCATTTGAAGCTATCGGTGGAGTTGAGTGGACTACACGATGTATTCCACATTTCTATATTGCGGAAGGCGGTACAAGAGCCTTCGCAGGTGATCGCAGTTGATCAAGTGCCGGTGGATGAAGGGTTGACGACTAAGGTCAAGCCCATTCGTATTGAAGACTTTGAAGTTAAGCGACTCTGTAACAAGGAGATCCAGATGGTCAAGGTCTGGTGGGACAATTGCGGTCGGGAGGAGCTCTCTTGGGAATGGGAGCAAACCATGCTGGAGAAGTACCCGGAGTTATTCCGCTCAGGTACCGCTTAAAGTTTTCCGTTATCTTTCCTTTGGTAATTTCGTGGATGAAATTCTTTTAAGAGGGAGAGAGTTATAACACCCCGAAACTCAAAAGAGGGGCGGGTGACATTTTTAGTCGAATCTGGGTTTTGCTAGAGGTGACACGGCCTGGGACACGGGCATGTCCAAGGGCGTGTCGTGCTCGGGTCGATGTTGGTCGCGTTGTAGACGATTTTGGAGTCAACGATCGTCGGGGGGGTGAACACGGCCTGGGACATGGGCGTGTCCTAGGGCGTGTTAGCCACTCAGAGCCTTACACTCAACGATCGTTGAGTGAGGGGCGCACGGCCTGAGCCCAGGCATGTTCATGGTCCGACACGGGCGTGTTCAATTCGACACGGGCGTATCGAATGCCTGTGTCCTCCTCGGGTCGTGCGGTGGTTTGTGCTAAGTCAGTTATACGGCCTAGGACACAGGCGTGTCCCAGGGCGTGTCTAGCATACGGCATGAGACACAAGCGTGTCACATGGTCGTATTATGCTCGGGTTGTTTTGGAACTGTGTCGTTGGGGGGAACACGTCTAGCGGCACGGGCGTGTACTGACTGACATGGGAGTGTCAATCCTGACACGGGCGTGTCGGGTGCCCATGTTCTTTTCGAGATGCGTCGGTTTCGACGGCTAATGGGTGACACGGCCCTGTACACGGCCGTATTGCAACCCGAGTTTGGCCCAGATTTTCTATTTTAAGCCTAAATCATGGCCGTCTGATTCCTTGGCTTGGGATCCAAGGGCTGGGGTTGTTCCAGATGGTGTTTAACCCGGGAATAGAGTTAGAAAACCCTTATTTTCCATTTGAGTTCTCTCTCTAAGTTCTAGAGTGAAGGGAGAGCAAGGAGGAGGAAGAGGAGCTAGATCCGGTCACAGACGGAGCTTCAGAGCTCCAAATCACGAGCCGACTTCAGATCTTCGGGGGCAAGAAGATTGCGGTGCTTTCCATCCGCATAGATTTCTATGGCGCCAAGAAAGAACGCTAGGGTAACGATTCTCATCCTAGGACATGTGAAGTCCTCTTTTCCTTTGCATAGGAAGCCCTCTCACGTGAGTGTGCGATGAGTTGAGGCGTTACTTGGGGTAGATATGTAAAGTCCCCCTTGTGTAGAGTTTGTATGCGAGAATGGACATATACATGATGTGTGAAGCCTATACGGACAAGTTGGTCTGGATCGGTGATGTTGCATTGGATAATAACCGAAGAAGACTCCGTGTGAATGGTTGTTTTTTGGGTTTTCTACGAGGTAGATTGCATTAGGGAGCCTTGGGGACTAACTCAAAGGTGCACCCGGAAAACTGGGCAAATGCGGGATGTTGCCAACATGGTGGTCGGGGAGCCAACTTGAGCATAACCGGGTTATGTGAATTGTGCGATGGAAATGGGACTCAGGGAGTCTTGACCTGCGCATATGGCTTAAATTGTCGTTGCGGTATGAGCACGAGTCAGGCGGAACTGTACCCAATCTATGTCGTTTGGCGGAACCATTGGCATAGATAAGGGTCTTCGGCAGTCTATGGCTTAAATTGACGTGACCAATACCAGGGAGACAAAAAGCTCATATGGTTGGTCGTCCAAGAGACGGTGGTGAGACGAGAACGTCTATGGCTTAAATTGACGTGGCGTTGGCTGGTTCGCCGTGAATGTGCCCTGAGTGCACGAGGTGTGTGGCCGTGCGTGCCTGCATCTGTGATGAAGTGTGTGTTTACACTTTACTGCTTGTTTATGCTAACAAAATGCAGGGAAGAGCATCGCCGCTCCGAGTTGGGGGCGGGGTCGTTATAATTTGGTCAGCATAACTGACCGTTGCTTTTATTTACCACCGTGCGGTGGATTGTTTCTTGCAGGTGCTGCGGAGCTGAGTGGCAAATAGCGGGTTAAAGCCCAAGTTGTTGTGCCAGCCCTCGAAGGCTGAGTTTTGAGTGTTTTCTTTTGTACTCGTGTATGACCGGCCTGCGTGCCGAGGTTTGGAAGACACTTTTATTGAGCAAATTTTTGTAAGGCCATAAGGCCAATATTTGTGTAGTATACATTCCTATGGGATTTTTGTAGTGGACATTCATGCTTGGCTAGGTTCTTTTATCTTTGCAACTTAATAATTTGCTTCCGCTAGGTGCTCTGTATAGGACGTTGTGCTTGGTTGATTGGTCTCAATAAGTAACCAACCGGTCTGTCCGTAGTATATGGCGTCGGGCCCCGGCCAGACCTACTGCTATATGTTATGTGACGGATAGGGGTATTACATGCAATATGTCGGGTCACTTCTGGCGAGACTGCAAGGTGAAGCTTCAGCCAGGTCATGCTGCAGGCAAGGAGGAGGATGGTTCCAGTGCTTAGGGAGCTGGATGGGGGAATGCTTTCTTGACGGGCATGTGTGTCCGTGCCTTGTCTTCCATCAACTACCAAGATGACTGGATCATCGACTCTGGGTGTAGTCATCACCTCATCGGGGATGAGTCAAAGTTCTCTTCGCTGAAACCTTACTTAGGTAATGAAGCTATTATTATTGCTGATGATTCTGTGCATGCAGTCGAGAAGGAGGGAGTTGTGTCTTTAGGTTGTGATAAGGAGACACTCACGTTAAGGAGTGTTTATCACGTACCGGGCATGAAGAAAAACCTCTTCTCAGTGACCAATGCGGTAGATGTGGGCTATCACGTTCTGTTTGGCCCAACAAAAGTGAAATTTCTCCAGAATGTATCAGCGGTAAATGTTGATATTGCTCACTTTGGAAGGAGAGTAAATGACTTGTTTGTTCTATCAATAAGCTCCTATGTTGATCGAATGAGTGCCAATGATAACGCGACTATCTGACATGGAAGGCTGGGGCACGTAGGGATGGACAAGCTGAAATCCATGGAGGTGAAAAGCCTTGTGAAAGGCTTGCCTAAGCTGTCATCCTACGGTGATAGTCATGTTTGTGTTGGTTGTCAATTTGGAAAGGCACATCACCTTTCATTTGATAAGTCACAAACCAGGTCTAAAACAACATTGGAGTGTGTTCATGGTGATCTGATGGGACCAACTATCACTGCCAGTCTTGGAGGGAGCAGATATATGCTCGTGCTGATTGATCACTATGCGAGGTACACGTGGGTGTACATCATTAAGGAGAAGTCAGATGCTTTTCAGTTGTTCGTGGAGTTCAAGGAGCTGGTGGAGGGCCGGCTTGGCCTGCGGATCAAGAAGTTGAGAACGGACAACAGGGGTGAGTTCATTTCAACTTAGTTCTCTAACTTTTACAGGAAGCAAGGCATCCGAAGGAAGCTTACTTGTGTACATACTCCACAATAAAATGGAGTAGTGGAAAGGAAGATCCATCATTTGACAGAAACTTGCAAATGTTGTTAAAGTGAGGATGAATACAACTCTAGAGGGTGGTGAATAGAGTATTCAAAAATTATGCCACCCTACTCAACTCCCTTAGAGTTAATTTGCGGAATGAGTTTATATATATTTGAAACCCTAGAGCCTAACACAAAGTGAAGTGCACTAGAGAAAGCTAACTGTAATTACAGTTGAACTTTGATCCTATCACAGCAACTAGCAATCCTAGTTATTTCTACTCACAGCCACAGTGCAATAAATTAAATGAAGCAACACAGACGACACAAGAAGTTTATAGTGGTTCCCTCTAAATAGGTACGTCCACTCTTGTACCACCCTGGTAGGAATCCACTACAAGTTTTTGTTCAGGTGCCCTGCCACCAACTGATCTGCTTTAGGTAGATCAAGTAGACCCTTTGAGCTTTTGATCAGGAGCTCAAAATCCAACATAGGTTTTTGATCAGGTGCCCTGCCACCAAGGTTCACTTTTGAAGAGAGTAATAACCCTTTATACAGGAGGTTGAGAGAGTGAAAGTTTCTTCTCTATTATTAAAACAGATTAGAGAAGCTAGTGGATTGCACAGAGCTAGAAAGCTCTAAAGAATCAAGGCTCCCCCTGGCTTAGAGAATATCCAGGGAGAAGTCTTGCTTCAGGGTGCAGGAACTCTTCTGAACTTGAGACAAAGAACTGTCTTGAAGTTCTGAAGGAGAAGCTTGAAGAAGACTCTTGATTGTAGAATGATTGTTCTTCTTCAATAGCTTTTCTTTCTTCTTCTTCTTTTTCTTAAGGTTCTGAGTGAATGTTCCTTGCAGCAGGATGAACTCAGGATTGAAGAAGAGAGAGTTGAAGAAGGATGATCTTCTCAGTTGAATGTATCAATGACTGAGAGTTGTATCTCTTCTTGCTTTTAATCTGTATATCTTGTGTCTCTTGTTATTGTAGGGTTGTTTATATTTTCTTCTTTCAAAAGAAGATCTTTATATATGGGCCTTTGCAACGGCTCTAAACTTGGTTTGAATTTTGTTTTCTTCTGAGATCTGCAATCTGGGCTGCAAAAAGCATAAAGCAAAAACATATCCTGCAGGCAGACATGCTATAAGGGGATAAAGCTTTCTAAGAAACTGTATATCCAATCTGATAACAGGAGTACTAAAGAAAGTCACATCAGACTAAACTCTTTACGGCCAAAGAAGACTTTTGTGTCTAATGGCTATAAAGGACAGCATGGCAGAATAAAGCAAACAGATATTTCAACTAATAAGACAAAAAACTTTGTCAGATAAAGCATGACTTATGCACAAAGGATGGGGCAAAGATTGCCTTGAGATGTATGCACAAAATCAATGAAATAATCTTTAATAAAATATGCTAAATAAAAAGGAATTAAATCATAGAACAGAAGGAGTACAAAATTACTAAAGACAGACAGAAGAACGTCGAACGACCCTCGGAGATCGTCGACCGAAGCACAGAGATCGTCGACCTATCAGAATAGATAGTCGAACGACACAGATAGTCGAACTATCAAAGAAGATAGTCGAACTACCACAGCAGATAGTCGACCTATCAGAACAGATAGTCGAGCTATCAGATAGTCGACCTATCAAGACAGATAGTCGAGCTATTAAGCAAAATAGATAGTCGACCTATCAAATAGATAGTCGACCTATTAAACACAACAGATAGTCGACCTATCAAACAGATAGTCGAACTATCAAAGAAGACAGATAGTCGACCTATCAAACAGATAGTCGAGCTATCAGATAGTTGAACTATCCAGGCAGATAGTCGAACTATCAAACAGAGCAGATAGTTGACCTATCAAGACAGATAGTCGAACTATCAAGCAACACAGATAGTCGACCTATCAAATAGATAGTCGAACTATTAGATAGTTGAACTACCAAGCAGATAGTTGAACTATCAAGAAATTTGTCTGGTCAAAAGAAGTCGAGCGGGGTTCGACGGTCGACGAGGCAGATACCACAGAACGTCGAGCTAACAAGAGTTGAACTAACTCAGAGATAGACGATCTGCTGACAGACAAACGTCGACCAACTGATAGACGATCGTCGACCAGTCGATAGACGATAGTCGAGCGGCGTTCGACCATAGTCGAACCAAAAACAACTTAACCAAATTTTCATCTGGATAAGTGACAACTCTAAAACTAGAGCAATCTAACTAAACAACTAACCTTTGACCATAGATAAATCTTGGGTCAAGAGACTAAAAGAGAAGACTAAACTCAAATCCAATCTAGGGTACCAACAATCTTCCCCTATTTGGGTTAAGTCTCTCAAAACAAAACAAAACAAACAAACTACAGGAAATAAATATAATACAGGAAAGGAAATATCTAAGCAGTAGATAGCATCAATCAAACAGACAAATAAACAACGGTCAATCAATGAAACTTAAGAAGCATCAGAATCTGGTTTAGATACAGAGGAACCAGGAAGAAAAGAAATTTTTCTGAAAGGGTCTAAAGCTTCTTTCTTTGATAACTTTAAATCTTGTTCTCCAATAATTCTAGATTCTTCTGTTCTGGGAACTACTGCTTCAGGATGCTTTTCCATATATTTTGAAGGATCAAAGACCTCAGGTCTAATCTGGAATTTATCTAGCTCCTTCTTTCTGAATTTAAACATAGTAGTTAATCCTGTAATATCTTTTCCTTCTGCTTTGGATTTTCTGATCTGGGCTGATCCAACTAGTTCAAGAAATCTAGCCATCCTGAAATCAGGATTAAGCTCTTGACTTTCATATTCATTTTCACAAGTTGGATCTAAAGGTTTTATAGATTTAAATTTAGTAGAAAGTTCTAACATGCTTGCAGCTGGCTCTCTATTTTCTTGAATAATTAGGGAAGAAGGAGGAGCAAACTCAGTATATTTCTTACTAGATTTTTCAGAGAAAATAATCCTTTTACCTTTTGAATCGGTTTCCTTTGCTAGAGCTGGCTTTGAGGAAGATGTGCTTTTGGTTTCTTTGGAAGGTGAAGCTTTTCTCTTGGGAGAAGGAGGAGAAAAAGTTGGTTTTTGATAAACTACCTCCTTTACTTGCTCTCTTGTATCAGCATCTTGCCTTTGATATCCAGATTGGGATCTGCTTTGATATCCTGGATTGCTTTTCCTCTGATGAGATTGAGATGGAGTGAATCTGGCAGACGGGGCTGAAGGATTTGCAGACAAATTACCAGAAGCTCCTACACTGGGAGGTGGAGGAGGAGGACCTCTAGGGGTCCATTTAGGTGCTGGACTATCATATCTTTTGGATTTCTTTCTTTGCTTTTGCTGATTCTTGGAGAATCCCATCCAGTGCTGAAATTCTTTGGACTTGGGATCTATTCCTTTTAAGATATAATAAGGAATGTCATGGTCAGGGTTAGGTGGAGGAGGAGCAACAGCTTTTCTTTTCCTTTTAGCAGATTTCTTTTTCTTAGATTCTTCTGAATCATCAGAGTCATCTTCATCATCAGATTGAGATGATGGAGGATGATCATAAGGATCAAAAGCTTCTTGCACAGCTTTTTCTCTATCTTTTAAAGCAGCTTTTTCTATCTCTTCTTCCAAGGCATCCTGTGCCAGAAGAGTATCCAGATCCAGTCCTAGGGTGTCATCCCAGACTGTAGACTTTTCTTCTTGAATATCTGAAACTTTCTCTATCTCAGCTGCAACTGTCATGAGGACCAGTTCATCATTCACAGCTACCTGAGCTGGAGGAGAAGATACAGGCTCTTGAATATCAGATTCTTGCACTGGTTCTTGAGCAGGTTGTTGAACAGGTTCTTGGACAGCTAGAACTTCTTCCACTAGATCTGTAGTATTAGGAACACAGATTTGATAAATGAATTTGAAACATCCCTTCTAGGTATTCATAGACTAGCATGTCAGTTAACATGTCAAGAAAATGAGTAAATGAATTACCTTCAGGATTCTCTTCAGAATTTCCTAACTCCCACAAGTCTTCTAGAAAGGAGGTAATGACTCCTTCTAGGAACAGAGCAACTAAGGGAGTAGAAGCTTCTTCAAGACATACTCTGAAAGCAAATTCTGCTTCCATTATAATATCGGAAGGCTTCTGAACTGATGCTGGAACTACAGAAGATGTTGCAATATCAACTGGAACTGCTGCTACTTCTTGAATCTGAGCTTGGGGCTCTGTTGGACGAGAAACAAGAGGCAGTCCTGAGGCATCTTCCTCGAACATCTCCCCCTATCTGATTTCAGTAGAAACTGAAGTCAGGCCCCTAACTGAAGATGGCTCAGCAGATTTTGAGAGGGCAAGGATGGAGGATGACAAGGTAGAGATGGAAGATACAAGAGGAGCAATTGCTTCTTCAATCATGGTTTTGATTGAAGGAGTAATTAGCTCCAATATGTTTGCAATGAAGGCTGGGGTTATTTCAAATGAAGGTGGGGGAATCACAGTAGATGGATGATCATCAGGGATGGTGTTCTCCTGATGAGATGGAGAGTGAACTGGTGATTGATGGGTGGATGCATGAAGATCAATATGATCAGAATGAGGAATTGGTGACTAAGGAGGAGTGGATAGCTCAGAAACCAATAAATCAAAACTAGGATGAGAAATCCTAGCAAGATGAGAAGGGAGAGGAGATGCTGGTGATGCATGGAGAATTGTGGAGGAAGGGTCAAGAAGAAGAGAGGCAGAAGATGGTACTTCAATTGAAGTAGATGGAACTGCAGATGAAGTAGATGGTAATGCATATGTGGATGGCACTTCAGTAGAAGTGGATGGTAATGCAGAAGAAGTGGATGGAAAGGAGAGAATGGATGAGCCTGCTTCATGTAGGTGGGGAGTGACTGAAATAGTCCCTGTGCTCTCAGACACAACTGGAGCTACCCCTGCTGGAGAAGGCTTCTGAAAGCTCCTTTTCCACTTAACAAACAAAGTTGGATCCATCTTCTTGCTTGCATTGATGGATGAAGAGACTGTAACCAACAGATGGGGATATTTCTCTCTTAGAAATATCCCAAGTACCCTACCCAGGGTGACTTCCTTCTTGCTATTCTTCTTTCTTATCAAATCAAACATAACTCCTGCCCAATTTATCTGTTTCTTATTTACTATTGCACGCATTAAAGCAAATTGTAGCCTGGTTATGTTATCATGAGCAGAGTGCTTGCCCAAAAGCACTTTTCCGACTAGTTCAGCCAAGAACTTTATCCTCAACGGGAAATTAATCTTTAGCAGTTTAGAAGGAATGTCTTCTGCATGTCCTAATTCAATCAACATCCTCCCAAACTCTGGAGTATCTTGTTCATATTCCTCTTCACCATTCAGTAATCCAAAAATATCAGTTAATACGGCGGGAGTCAGAATTACCTCTTCGCCGCTAATCGTTCCAGTCATAGATTCGTCACTAGAAGACGAAGTGAAGGCGCACTCTTTAATCTCTTGGATGTTTATCTTGATCCTTGTGGACATAAGCCGTTCCAAACCTTGTTCCTTGTAGAGCTGGAGGATTTCTACTATCTCAGAATCACATGCGCTGAAAGAGTCAAAATCTACGCTGAAGCCGGCGTCGAACTTCATTACTGACAGAAGGGCTGGAGCAATCGCCATTGACTAGGTTGGAGAAGACGAGAGAGACGACGAAAGCAAAATGGCAGAGAGCGCGAGGCAGAGCTCAAGCAGAAAGACGGAATACGAAAAGACGATCTCCGTCGACGACAAAAAGAACGATCTCTTAACCTAGGTCGACTATCGGTTTTATATTAAAATAGCAATCGTCGATCTATTTTAATAGATACTGGAGACGATAGTCGAACGGTCGTTCGAAGATCGTTTCCTGAAGCAGAGTAGTCGATCAATCGTTCGACTATTTCTGTCTTCACAAATAAATAAGATGTTGTCGCCCGTAGGTCGACGATAGGCTCAACCTGTTCGACTATCGTCGAACGTCGTTCGACGATCTTCAAATAGATTTCAACAAAGGCAGAAGTCACACTTAGTCTTTTCCATTAATCATGCCTAGTTGAACCAAAAAGAACAGATGCTTCTATTCATCTAAGGGCTTGGTGAAAATATCACCTCTCTGAAGGTCAGTGGATATGAACTCAAGGCTGATCTTGTTCTTTTCCACACAATCTCTCAGGAAATGGTGTCTAATCTCAATGTGCTTGGTTCTAGAGTGGTGCACAGGATTTTGTGTAATGGATATAGCACTGGTACTGTCACACATGATTTTTGTGTTCTTGTGTGTGTACCTATAATCCAAAAGCTGGTTTTGAATCCACAGGATCTGTGAACAACAACTAGCAGCTGCTATATATTCAGCCTCTGCAGTTGAAGTTGAGACAGAAGCCTGCTTCTTACAGAACTAAGAGACCAATCTCTCTCCCAAGAACTGACAAGTTCCTGAGGTACTTTTCCTGTCAACTCTAAAACCAGCATAGTCAGAATCAGAGTATCCAATTAACTCAAATTCTGATTCAGCTGGGTACCATAGTCTTAAATTTGGACATCCCTTCAGGTATCTTAAGATTCTCTTGAGAAGAATCAAATGAGATTCCTTGGGGTTGACCTGGAATCTAGCACATAGGTATGTGGCAAACATTATATCTGGTCTACTTGTAGTTAAATACAATAGGGAACCAACAATGGCCCTATAGTTTTTCTGATCAACTGGCTTACCCTGATCATCAGAATTTATAACTACATTATTAGCCATAGGTGTATGCATTGCTGAAGCATCAGCCATCCCAAACTTCTTTACCAATTCCTTGGCATATTTGGATTGGGAGATGAAAATGCCATCAGCATCTTGCTTTATTTAGAGACCAAGAAAGTAAGACAGCTCACCCATACTACTCATCTCAAACTTAGAATGCATCAAGTCAGAGAACTTTTTGTACAGTTTGGGATCAGTGGAGCCAAAAATAATATCATCCACATACACTTGAACTAATAGGATTGTGTCCTTGTGGTGCTTAACGAAAAGGGTTCTATCAACTACTCTCCTAACAAAGTTGTGCTCTAACAGGAAGCTAGCTTGAGTCTCATACCAGGCTCTGGGTGCTTGTTTAAGTCCATAAAGAGCTTTTTGTAACTTGTACACAAATGAGGGCTGAGTTGAAGAGACAAACCCAGGAGGTTGTTCAACAAATACCTCTTCCTTTAGCTCACCATTTAGGAAGGCACTCTTGACATCCATCTGAAAGACCTTAAACTTCGTATAGGCTGCATAGGCTAGAAAGATCCTTATTGCCTCTAGCCTTGCAACAGGAGCAAAGGTTTGGTCATAATCTATACCTTCCTCCTGTCTGTAGCCCTGAGCTACAAGCCTAGCTTTGTTCCTTACAATAATTCCATTTGCATCCAACTTGTTTCTAAACACCCACTTGGTGCCTATGATCAGTTGGCCTTTTGGTCTAGGAACCAAAGTCCATACTTTACATCTTTCAAACTGATTAAGTTCCTCTTGCATAGCAATGATCCAGTGGGGATCTAGCTCAGCATCTTTTATGGTGAGGGGCTCAACCTGTGAAAGGAAACAAGCATGCATCATATCCTGTCTTAGTTGATGTCTTGTTTGTACACCAGCTGATATGTCTCCAATCACTTGAGATGTAGGATGATCTCTAAGTGTGACAAGATCAGCTGGTGGGATCTGATCTTCAGCAACAGTTGGGATTAATTCCTCAGGTGGAATTGGATCAACTATTGGTGGTATAGCAACTGCTTCTGCAAAGTCTTCATCACTGTCTGAATCAGTGATATGAAGAGTTGATAGATGGAGAATCTCTTGAGTGACATATTTATTAGATTCTGGTACCTGCAATGAACTTGAGGAAGGGGAAGTTTCCTTCTCCTTGTAAAACATATGAGATTCATCAAAAGAAACATGTACATATTCCTCAATTTTAGAAGTTGATTTATTAAATACTCTATAAGCTTTGCTTACTTGGGAATATCCAAGAAAAATTCTCATTGAAGCTTTTGCTTCAAACATTCTAAGGTATTCTTTGTTATTATTATGAATATATACTACACAACCAAATACTCTAAATAATTAATTTTAGGTTTCTTTCCTTTAAGCAACTCATAAGGAGTTTTACTCTTAAGCTTGTGTATAAGACATCTATTCAAGACATAATTAGCTGTGCTAACAGCTTCTGCCCAATAAGAAAGAGGCATGTTAGTATCTGCCAATAATGTACCAGCAGCTTCAATCAGGATTCTATTCTTCCTTTCCACTACCTCATTTTGTTGGGGAGTTCTAGGAGCAGATAAGCTATGTTTGATACTTTCTTTCTCACAGAATTCTTGCATGAGAAGAGAATCAAACTCAGTACCATGATCACTTCTGATCAAGACAACATGAGTAGAATACTCAGTCTGCATACATAGTAGAAAATCTATAAGAACTTTGAAGTTATCTGCCTTAGTTCTCAAGAAGAACACCCAAGTGAACCTAGAGAAGTCGTCTACAATTACTAAAGTGTAATACTTCCCTCCTAGACTCTGTACATTTATTGGGCCAAAAAGGTCCAAATGTAATAAATACAGGATTCTAGGTGAATCACTTTTATTTACATATTTAAAGGAGTTTTTGGTTTGCTTGCCTAATTGACAAGCCTTGCATAGGCTCTCCTTCTTGTAGGGGCAAGAAGGTAAACCTCTAACAAGGTTGTATTTAGATAACCTAGATATGTTCTTGAGGTTAACATGGCTAAGCCTCCTATGCCATAAGGTGTTATTATTTGTTACTTCATTAAATAAGCAGATTTTAGAATGGGTTGAATTAAAATCTACTAAATAAATATTACCTTGTCTAATACCTACTAACACAACATTACTATTTAAAGTAATATTACAGAGAGTGTTAGTGAAAGATACCTGATATCCTGCATCACATAACTGGCTTACTGAGATAAGGTTGTGCTTCAGTCCAGTTACATATGCAACCCTTTTGAAAGTTACTGCTCCAATGGTAATCCTACCATATCCTTCCGTTTGACCACAGCTAGAATCCCCAAAGATCACCTTTGGTCCAAGCTTGGCCTTGAATCTTGACAGATTGTCTTTATTTCCTATCATGTGTTTGGAACAGCCACTATCCAAATACCATTTATCTTTAGTATATGGATAGGTCTTCACCTGCAGAATAGACAATTAGACATTGTGGACCCAGGTAACCTTGGGTCCATTATTCTTCACATAATGAAAACTTGAAATAAAAGAATAAGCAGGTTGAGGTTTATATCCTAAAGGGTAAGATCTCCTAGGTGGGATACTCCATGCAGTTAATGGGTCCACAAACCTAGGGTTTCTATTTATATTAGAGTTTCTAAGGTTCTGGTTGTAATTTTGAAAATCAAATTGAAATCGTCGATCAGCATTCGACGATGGATGCTCATATCGTCGAGCTTCGTTCGACCATTGAGCCTTCGATCGTCGAGCAGCGTTCGACGCTTTTTGTAGCTCTTTAAACTTTTGTTTTCTCTTTTCTTTCTTAGCTTTATTTAAGGCTTGATTAACTTGTTTTACTTGCTCAGTATTCTTTATTCCATCAGCTGAAATAAAGTTTACTGGAGTTGAAAGATGATTTTTAAGAACCAAAGGGGGTTCACTTGATGAGGCTCCTAAGCCTAGCTTATTATTGCCTGACCTAGTGTTTGTCATGCTAGAGATTTCTAGCAGCTTAAGGCTTCTACCATTTAAATATTCTTCTAGTCTCTTGGACTTTTCTAGTTCATTTTTAAGAAACTTTATTTCTTCACTAGACTTAGTGAGTTCTGCTTCTAGCCTAGCATTTTCAATGGAAAGGATTTCTGATTCTGCTAACTTATTTCTAAGTTCCTTAATTTCCTTTTCTGAACTAATTAAATCTAAGCAAAGGGATTTAAATTCAGAAGAAGAAAAATCATAAGAAGATAATACCTGATCTTCTGTAGGCATTTCTTCATCATCATCAGAACTCTCTACAACTGAGTGGTTGCTGCAGGCATCAATTGCCATAAGGCAGATTTCTTTTGCCTTCTTTTCTTCCTCATCTTCACTGGGGCTTGAGGAGGAAGATTCCTCATCTGAATCACTCCAGGTCTCAGCAACAAATCCTTTCTCCATCTTCTTATTTTTGTAGGAGGAGGACTTGGAGTGTTTCTTGTGATGTTCTTTTTCCTTTCTCTTTTCCTTGCTCTTTTCCTCTTGACACTCTGGTAGAATGTGTCCAGGTTTCCTGCAACCATAACAAATAATTTCTTTAGCAGGAGATCTGTCATACCTTGGTTTATCTTCATATCTTGAAGATTTCTTTCTGAAGTCTTTTCTTCCCATCTTGAGAAACCTTTTGGCAAAGAGTGCCATCAACTCCTCATTGGATTGGCTTCCTTCAGAAGCATCAGCAGCTTTAAGAGTAAGATTTTGCTCTTTTCTTGCTAGAGTTGGAGTCTTTGCTTCAGCCTCAGCTTCCCTGGTCTTCAGCACTTGCTCAAAAGACTTGAGCTTGCCAAGGAGAGCTTCTGTTTAGATTTCAGTTGTACTTCTGGCCTCCTTGATGGGCCAGATCCTAAGATCCCATGTGCTGGGGAAGCACATCAGTATCTTATCATTGACCTCTGTCAATGTTATCTCCTTGTCAAGGGTTCTCAGCTCATTGATGATTGAGCTGAGCCTGGTGTACATGCTGTTGGAACCTTAGGTTCTGATTTGGGTTAGGATCACTATTAGGATTATTAGTTTGACCCAAATTGTATAGTCTAAGGGTCATAGGATTCTCCAGGTATATATCAAAAGAATCCAAGAAGAAAGTGCAGAAAATTCCAGAGAAGTTCAGTTTTGAAGTTCAGAATTCCAGTTCAACTATAGTAGAACGGCGTTCGACTATAGTAGAACGGACCGTTCGACTATAGTAGAACGGCGTTCGACTATAGTAGAACGGAGTTCCACTATAGTAGAACGGACCGTTCGACTATAGTATAACGGCATTCGACTATAGTAGAACGGAGTTCCACTATAGTAGAACGGACCGTTCGACTATAGTAGAACGGCGTTCGACTATAGTAGAACGGAGTTCCACTATAGTAGAACGGACCGTTCGACTATAGTAGAACGGCGTTCGACTATAGTAGAACGCTGATTGGAGAAGCTTTCAGATTAAATTTTGGTGATTTCCTGTGTTTCTAACATATATTTATTATATAATATCTGATTGATTTACTGCTATTACTTCAAAGCAATTCTTGCTATTCTTATGCATAAGTCTTTCCTTTCAGATAAAGTAGTTTGTCTTATTAGTTAACTTATTGATTACTTTATCTGCAGCTGTCCTTTATAGCCGTTGGCTGTAAAGAGTTATTTCTGATATGACTTTATCTAACATCCTTTATCAGATTATTTATTGCAGCTGCAGTAGCTTTCCCTTTTATAGGATATATATCTGCAAGACTTGTTTTGTCTTTATGTTAAATGCAGCCCAGGTTGCTGATTCCAGATGAAGACAAAGCTCAATTCAAATATTAGAGTCGTTGCTGCTGCCATTATATTAAGGAGTTCTTTTGAAGAAAGAACTAAAGCTTGCTAGCAGAAGGAAGAAATACAATACAGCAAAGCCAGCTCTCAGCAATCTTCATCCAACTGAGAAGTTATCTCTTCTGCTCTTCCTCAACCTGAGTGCTCCTGTTCCAGGAAGATACACTCAGATATATTGAAGAAGAAGAAGAAGAAGAAGGAAGCTGCTGAAGAAGATCCTTTTATTTTATATTTTATTATCTTCTTCTTAGCTTTATTCCTTCAGAACTTCAAGACAGTATTCTGTCAGAAGTTCTGAAGAGGCCTTGTGCTTCTCTAATCTAATTTAAAATAGAGAAGACAATCTAACCCTCTTCCCCCATCCTGTAAAGGGTTGTTTACTCCCTTCAAAAGTAAAGCTTGGTTTTTAGACACCTGATCAAAAGTCTAAAGGGTCTCTAGATCTACCTGCAGCAGATCTTGTTGGTGGCAGGGCACCTGATCAAAAACCTGTAGTGGATTCCTACCGTGTGGGTAGAAGAGTGGATGTACCCAGTGTTTGGGGAACCACTATAATATCTTGTGTCGTCTGGTTGCTTAATTTATTATTTGTATTGTGGCTGTGATTAGAATTAACTAGGATTGCTAGTTGCTGGATTAGGACCCAAGCTTAACTGTAATTACAGTTAGCTTTATTTTGTGCACAACACTTGTGTTAGGCTTTAGGGTTCTTATTCAATATCTATAATCTTTGATTCCGCAATCGTATCTATCCCTTCTCTTTCAATTGGTATCAGAGGGAGGTTGTCTGACTGTATAGGCTAACACCTAAGTCACAAGATCCTGATAGATACCAAAGTTTTTTTTAGATATTCACATTCACTTTCATGGCCCAGTACAATGATTATTTTAGCACCAGACCTTCAGCTTGCAAATTAGCTGAGTTTAGCATCTAGAAGGCAAGAGTCAAATTATTTATGAACAATATTGATGAAGAAATATTTTCTTCTATTTTGACAGCTCTTCCAACATCGGCAACAACAACAAAAAGTGCCAGGCTAGCTGATGCCCGAGCAATGAATATCCTAGCTCAGTCATTGTCTGATGACATTTTTCAAGAGATTGTTGAATGCTCAACAGCTAAGGAGATGTGGGATTCCCTTCACCAAATGGCTTCTGAACCCTTGGATGCAATATCAGAAGGAAGCCACATCATCTCATCTGAAGGAGAAGAATCAACATTCCTAGATGTTATCTGGGATGTCTCAGATGATGAATCATCATTTGAAGATGAAGAGGAGGAAGCAAGGGCCAAACAATTTTGCATAATGGCCATCAATGCTTCCTGCAGCAATCTAGAAGCTGAACAAACAGAAGGAAATTCCAAACCTGAAAAGGTTCAGGTATTATTATCTAATTCTGTTATCAGTTTAGTTAATTTAGAAATTCAATATTGCTGCCAAGAGCCAATAAAACCTGAGAAGGAACCAAAACTTCTCAGAGGATTATTTTCAGAATATTCGTCTAACTCAGATCAATCATATATAAAATATGAGAAATTCGTCTGCTTTTTCATAAATTTGTTTTATAAACAAAAGGATAAATTACGTAAAATATTTTCAAATCCTTCTATTATTTGGAACAGATTTATTAGGAAGCATTTTCTTTTCTTAAAGCTGATTATATCTGTTTGATATGTTGTTCAAGTATTTTATTCAAATTTCTGTATAAAGAAATTCTCTGTCAGATAACTCTATTTCTTATAGATCCTTTTCTAATTTCATCTAGATTGAGTCCTCTACTCTAGTTGCATTGGTCAACTGAGTTTGAATCTCGTCTAATAAAAAGAAATTCTATAGGAAGGAAGATATCTGATTTTGTTTTTCAGATCCAGAATCTTAATTAAATTTGCTGGACAAAATATCATTTTTGCTGCTAACATACCCTTTTTCAAGGAGAGAGCAATCTCTACCAAAGCTTTCTACAGGTACTATCTACAAGAGTTAGCTGGATGACTCAATCAATATTCAGAGTTATCTCAGCCTCCTCCAAATCACATGTACTGTATCAACATAGGGGGAGATTGCAAATGCCAGCAAGCAGCCAGCTAAGCAAAGTTTTTCTTTATATATTTTATGCTTTGCAAACATTTATTTATTATTTTGCTAATAGGATCCTCACCCAAATAGGGGGAGATTGTTGGAACCTTAGGTTCTGATTTGGGTTAGGATCACTATTAGGATTATTAGTTTGACCCAAATTGTATAGTCTAAGGGTCATAGGATTCTCCAGGTATACATCAAAAGAATCCAAGAAGAAAGTGCAGAAAATTCCAGAGAAGTTCAGTTTTGAAGTTCAGAATTCCAGTTCGACTATAGTAGAACGGAGTTCCACTATAGTAGAACGGACCGTTCGACTATAGTAGAATGGCGTTCGACTATAGTAGAACGGAGTTCCACTATAGTAGAACGGACCGTTCGACTATAGTAGAACGGCGTTCGACTATAGTAGAACGGAGTTCCACTATAGTAGAACGGACCGTTCGACTATAGTAGAACGGCGTTCGACTATAGTAGAACGGAGTTCCACTATAGTAGAACGGACCGTTCGACTATAGTAGAACGGCGTTCGACTATAGTAGAACGCTGATTGGAGAAGCTTTCAGATTAAATTTTGGTGATTTCCTGTGTTTCTAGCATATATTTATTATATAATATCTGATTGATTTACTGCTATTACTTCAAAGCAATTCTTGCTATTCTTATGCATAAGTCTTTCCTTTCAGATAAAGTAGTTTGTCTTATTAGTTGACTTATTGATTACTTTATCTGCAGCTGTCCTTTATAGCCGTTGGCTGTAAAGAGTTATTTCTGATGTGACTTTATCTAACATCCTTTATCAGATTATTTATTGCAGCTGCAGTAGCTTTCCCTTTTATAGGATATATATCTGCAAGACTTGTTTTGTCTTTATGTTAAATGCAGCCCAGGTTGCTGATTCCAGATGAAGACAAAGCTCAATTCAAATATTAGAGCTGTTGCTGCTGCCATTATATTAAGGAGTTCTTTTGAAGAAAGAACTAAGGCTTGCTAGCAGAAGGAAGAAATACAATACAGCAAAGCCAGCTCTCAGCAATCTTCATCCAACTGAGAAGTTATCTCTTCTGTTCTTCCTCAACCTGAGTGCTCCTGTTCCAGGAAGATACACTCAGAGATATTGAAGAAGAAGAAGAAGGAAGCTGTTGAAGAAGATCCTTTTATTTTATATTTTATTATCTTCTTCTTAGCTTTATTCCTTCAGAACTTCAAGACAGTATTCTGTCAGAAGTTCTGAAGAGGCCTTGTGCTTCTCTAATCTATTTTAAAATAGAGAAGACAATCTAACCCTCTTCCCCCCTCCTGTAAAGGGTTGTTTACTCCCTTCAAAAGTAAAGCTTGGTTTTTAGACACCTGATCAAAAGTCTAAAGGGTCTCTAGATCTACCTGCAGTAGATCTTGTTGGTGGCAGGGCACCTGATCAAAAACCTGTAGTGGATTTCTACCGTGTGGGTAGATGAGTGGATGTACCCAGTATTTGGGGAACCACTATAATATCTTGTGTCGTCTGGTTGCTTAATTTATTATTTGTATTGTGGCTGTGATTAGAATTAACTAGGATTGCTAGTTGCTGGATTAGGACCCAAGCTTAACTGTAATTATAGTTAGCTTTATTTTGTGCACAACACTTGTGTTGGGCTTTAGGGTTCTTATTCAATATCTATAATCTTTGATTCCGCAATCGTATCTATCCCTTCTCTTTCACATGGCTTCAACTGATTCAGCTTCAGTCTTCTTGAAGTTTTCATATTGGGATATAAGGTTGGACCTTCTGTCCTTCCTTTCATCAGCTGAACCAGCTACAATCTGGTTCAGTGAGTCCCACATGGCTTTTGCAGAGGTGCAATCAGCCACTTTCTGGAAGATTTCATCAGACATAGTCTGAGCCAGAATGTTCATAGCTTTGGCATCAGCTATCTTTGCCTTCTTGTAGGCATCATTGTAATCTGGAGGAGGCACTACACTGAGATTTGTAGATGTTGTAGCAGTGGTTGCAGCAGGAGGTGTTGGAGGTCCTGTCAAAATAGAAGAAAAAATGTCTTCATCAATAGAGTTCATATATAATTTTATTCTTGCCTTCCAGATGCTAAACTTAGCTAAGTTTCAAGCTGGAGGTCTGGTGCTAGAGTAATCCTTGGACTGGGCCATGAAGTGAATATCTATAAGCTTGGTATCTATCAGGATCTTGTGACTCAGGTGTTAGCCTGTACAGTCAGTAAACCTGCCTCTGATACCAATTGAAAGTGAGGATAGATACAACTCTAGAGGGGGGGGGGTGAATAGAGTATTCAAAAATTATGACACCCTACTCAACTCGCTTAGAGTTAATTTGCAGAATGAGTTTATAGATATTTGAAACCCTAGAGCCTAACACAAAGTGAAGTGCACTAGAGAAAGCTAACTGTAATTACAGTTGAACTTTGATCCTATCACAGCAACTAGCAATCCTAGTTATTTCTACTCACAGCCACAGTGCAATAAATTAAATGAAGCAACACAGACGACACAAGAAGTTTATAGTGGTTCCCTCTAAATAGGTACGTCCACTCTTCTACCACCCTGGTAGGAATCCACTATAGGTTTTTGTTCAGGTGCCCTGCCACCAACTGATCTGCTTCAGGTAGATCAAGTAGACCCTTTGAGCTTTTGATCAGGAGCTCAAAATCCAACACAGGTTTTTGATCAGGTGCCCTGCCACCAAGGTTCACTTTTGAAGGGAGTAATAACCCTTTATATAGGAGGTTGAGAGAGTTAAAGTTTCTTCTCTATTGTTAAAACAGATTAGAGAAGCTAGTGGATTGCACAGAGTTAGAAAGATCTAAAGAATCAAGGCTCCCCCTGGCTTAGAGAATATCCAGGGCAAAGTCTTGCTTCAGGGTGCAGGAACTCTTCTGAACTTGAGACAAAGAACTGTCTTGAAGTTCTGAAGGAGAAGCTTGAAGAAGACTCTTGATTGTAGAATGATTGTTCTTCTTCAATAGCTTTTCTTTCTTCTTCTTCTTCTTCTTGAGGCTCTGAGTGAATGTTCCTTGCAGCACGATGAACTCAGGATTGAAGAAGTGAGAGTTAAAGAAGGATGATCTTCTCAGTTGAATGTATCAATGACTGAGAGTTGTATCTCTTCTTGCTTTTGATCTGTATATCTTGTTTCTCTTGTTATTGTAGGGTTGTTCATATTTTCTTATTTCAAAAGAAGCTCTTTATATATGGGCCTTTGCAACGGCTCTAAACTTGGTTTGAATTTTGTTTTCTTCTGAGATCTGCAATCTGGGCTGCAAAAAGCATAAAGCAAAAACATATCCTGCAGGCAAACATGCTATAAGGGGATAAAGCTTTCTAAGAAGCTGCATATCCAATCTGATAACAGGAGTACTAAAGAAAGTCACATCAGACTAAACTCTTTACGTCCAAAGAAGACTTTTGTGTCTAACGGCTATAAAGGACAGCATGGCAGAATAAAGCAAACAGATATTTCAACTAATAAGACAAAAAACTTTGTCAGATAAAGCATGACTTATGCACAAAGGATGGGGCAAAGATTGCATTGAGATGTATGCACAAAATCAATGAAATAATCTTTAATAAAATATGCTAAATAAAAAGGAATTAAATCATAGAATAGAAGGAGTACAAAATTACTAAAGACAGACAGAAGAACGTCGAACGACCCTCGGAGATCGTCGACCGAAGCATAGAGATCGTCGACCTATCAGAACAGATAGTCGAACGACACAGATAGTCGAACTATCAAAGAAGATAGTCGAACTACCACAGCAGATAGTAGACCTATCAGAACAGATAGTCAAGCTATCAGATAGTCGACCTATCAAGACAGATAGTCGAGCTATTAAGCAAAACAGATAGTCGACCTATCAAACAGATAGTCGAGCTATCAAACATAACAGATAGTCGACCTATCAAACAGATAGTCGAACTATCAAAGAAGACAGATAGTCGACCTATTAAACAGATAGTCGAGCTATCAGATAGTTGAACTATCCAAGCAGATAGTCGAACTATCAAACAGAGCAGATAATCGACCTATCAAGACAGATAGTCGAACTATCAAGCAACACAGATAGTCGACCTATCAAATAGATAGTCGAACTATCAGATAGTTGAACTACCAAGCAGATAGTTGAACTATCAATAAATCTGTCTGGTCAAAAGAAGTCGAGCGGGATTCGACGATCAACGAGGCAGATACCACATAACGCCGAGCTAATAAGAGTTGAACTAACTCAGAGATAGACGATCTGCTGACAGACAAACGTCGACCAACTGATAGACGATCGTTGACCAGTCGATAGATGATAGTCGAGCGGCGTTCGACCATAGTCGAACCAAAAACAACTTAATCAAATTTTCATCTGGATAAGTGACAACTCTAAAACTAGAGCAATCTAACTAAACAACTAACCTTTGACCATAGATAAATCTTGGGTCAAGAGACTAAAAGAGAAGACTAAACTCAAATCCAATCTAGGGTACCAACAATCTCCCCCTATTTGGGTTAAGTCTCTCAAAACAAAACAAAACAAACAAACTATAGGAAATAAATATAATACAGGAAAGGAAATATCTAAGTAGCAGATAGCATCAATCAAACAGACAAATAAACAACTGTCAATCAATGAAACTTAAGAAGCATCAGAATCTGGTTTAGATATAGAGGAATCGGGAAGAAAAGAAATTTTTCTGAAAGGGTCTAAAGCTTCTTTCTTTGATAACTTTAAATCTTGTTCTCCAATAATTCTAGATTCTTCTGTTCTGGGAACTACTGCTTCAGGATGCTTTTCCATATATTTTGAAGGATCAAAGACCTCAGGTCTAATCTGGAATTTATCTAGCTCCTTCTTTCTGATTTTAGACATAGTAGTTAATCATGTAATATCTTTTCCTTCTGCTTTGGCTTTTCTGATCTGGGCTGATCCAACTAGTTCAAGAAATCTAGCCATCCTAAAATCAGGATTAAGCTCTTAACTTTCATATTCATTTTCACAAGTTGGATCTAAAGGTTTTACAGCTTTAAATTTAGTAGAAAGTTCTAACATGCTTGCAGCTGGCTCTCTATTTTCTTGAATAATTAGGGAAGAAGGAGGAGCAAACTCAGCACATTTCTTACTAGATTTTTCAGAGAAAATAATCCTTTTACCTTTTGAATCGGTTTCCTTTGCTAGAGTTGGCTTTGAGGAAGATATTCTTTTGGTTTCTTTGGAAGGTGAAGCTTTTCTCTTGGGAGAAGGAGGAGGAGAAAAAGTTAGTTTCTGATAAACTACCTCCTTTACTTGCTCTCTTATATCAGCATCTTGCCTTTGATATCAAGATTGGGATCTGCTTTGATATCCTGGATTACTTTTCCTCTGATGAGATTGAGATGGAGTGAATCTGGCAGACGGGGCTGAAGGATTTGCAGACAAATTACCAGAAGCTCCTGCACTGGGAGGTGGAGGAGGAGGACCTCTAGGGGTCCATTTAGGTGCTGGACTATCATATCTTTTGGATTTCTTTCTTTGCTTTTGCTGATTCTTGGAGAATCCCATACAGTGCTGAAATTCTTTGGACTTGGGATCTATTCCTTTCAAGATATAATAAGGAATGTCATGGTCAGGGTTAGGTGGAGGAGGAGCAACAGCTTTTCTTTTCCTTTTAGCAGATTTCTTTTTCTTAGATTCTTCTGAATCATCAGAGTCATCTTCATCATTAGATTGAGATGATGGAGGATGATCATAAGGATCAAAAGCTTTTTGCACAGCTTTTTCTCTATCTTTTAAAGCAGCTTTTTCTATCTCTTCTTCCAAGGCATCCTGTGCCAGAAGAGTATCCAGATCCAGTCCTAGGGTGTCATCCCAGACTGTATACTTTTCTTCTTAAATATCTGAAACTTTCTCTATCTCAGCTGCAACTATCATGAGGACCAGTTCATCATTCACAGCTACCTGAGCTGGAGGAGAAGATACAGGCTCTTGAATATCAGATTCTTGCACTGGTTCTTGAGCAGGTTGTTGAACAGGTTCTTGGACATCTAGAACTTCTTCCACTAGATCTGTAGTATCAGGAACACAGATTTGCTAAATGAATTTGAAACATCCCTTCTAGGTATTCTAGGTATTCATAGACTCCTTCGACGATCGTCGATCTCAGCGCGACGATCGTCGAGCGCAGAATTTTCAACCCGGTCCTGTCACGCCCATGACCCAGGTGTCACGCCCGTGACCAAGGGCGTGACCCCCTTCGGCGATCGTCGATCTCAGCGAGATGATCGCCGAGCACGGAATTTGCCTCATGACCCTGTCACGCCCGGGACCCATGTGTTACGCCCGTAACCTAGGGCGTGACTCCTTAGACGATTGTCGATCTCAACGCGACGATCGTCGAGCGCAGAATTTTTAACCCGGTCCTGTCACGCCCGTGACCCAGGTGTCACGCCCGTGACCAAGGGCGTGACCCCCTTCGGCGATCGTCGATCTCACCGAAACGATCGTCGAGTGCGGAATTTGCCTCATGACCCTGTCACGCCCGTGACCCATGTGTCACGCCCGTGACCTAGGGCGTGACTCCTTTGACGATCATCGATCTCAGTGCGACGATCGTCGAGCGCAGAATTTTCAACCCGGTCCTGTCATGCCCGTGACCCAGGTGTCACGCCCGTGACCAAGGGCGTGACCCTCTTCGGTGATGGTCGATCTCAGCGAGACGATCGCCGAGCGCAGAATTTGCCTCATGACCCTATCACGCCCGTGACCCATGTGTCACGCCCGTGACCTAGGGCGTGACTCCTTCGACGATCGTTGATCTCAGCGCGACGATCGTCGAGCGCAGAATTTTCAACTCGGTCCTGTCACGCCCGTGACCCAGGTGTCACGCCCGTGACCAAGGGCGTGACCCCCTTCGGCGATCGTCGATCTCAGCGAGACGATCGCCGAGCGCGGAATTTGCCTCATGACCCTGTCACGCCCGTGACCCATGTGTCTCGCCTGTGACCTAGGGCGTGACTCCTTCGACGATCATCGATCTCAGCGCGACGATCGTCGAGCGCAGAATTTTCAACCCGGTCCTGTCACGCCCGTGACCCAGGTGTCACGCCCGTGACCAAGGGCGTGACCCCCTTCGGCGATCGGCGATCTCAGGGAAACGATCGCCGAGTGCGGAATTTGCCTCATGACCCTGTCACGCCTGTGACCCATGTGTCACGCCCGTGACCTAGGGCGTGACCACCCTTCGACGATCGTCGATCTCAGTTCGACAATCGTCGAACTCAGAATTGGCCACCCGGGCCTGTCACGCCCGTGACCTATGTGTCACGCCCGTGACCAAGGCCGAAACGTCAGCCAGACTGGAAATTTCGGTAACCGACGTCATAATCAATTTTGATTATGGGAATGTACAGCAGGAATATTTATGGGCCGTTTCCATCCCTAATATTTAATAGAAAGAGAGAGTGAGGTTCAATAGAAAATCTCCACCTGGATCAGCCATTTCGTCTTTCACCTTTTCCTCTTCTCTGCATCATAACCGAAACGTTATTAAGAGAAACATTCATGGCCATGAATGTTTCATCCTTTCCACTCCCCACTTGGAGATCTATAACAGCCTCCTTAGAGCAAGAGGAGAAGGTTACACGCTCGATCAAGCGGATTCAGATTACTGCTCTTGATGTTGAAGAAGTTCGGGAACACCACCACCGCGCTATGATAATCCGACTATCATCTCGCCTTCAAACCGCGAACAAGGTCCTCCTCTACCTCTTCTTCTATGGATAGATCTTAGAAATCATTAGGAGAGATATCGGGCTCAAAAGAGCTGGATCGAGTGAGCGTTTCCATGGTTTTTCTGAAATTTCATGGTGGCGCGTTCGCCGAAAACCGCCTCTCCGGCGGCCGTGCCGCCGCCCGACGGTAGCCCTCACCTCAAGAGAGGTGGAGGTGGTGGTGGCTAGCCAGGGAGATGGCTGGGTGGCCGGGAAATAGCTTTAGAAAAGCTACAGGAAGTGTTTGTTTTTCTGATGCTGTTCGGGTTCGGGTGAAGAAGATGGTGAATAGTAGCATTTGATAATATTATATAATGTATAGTTAGGAATTAATTTCCTTTACTGTACACTAGGTTAAAACTGAAAATTATAGCCCGTAGGGGCTGAAACATAAATAAGTGGTTAACATAGAAAATGTAGCTCTTGAAGTCTAGTTTAATTTAAAATTGATTTCACTCAATTTGGAGTCCTGGTTAGACCACAACACACTTTTTGGTGAGGTCTATCCATAGGGCTGTCTTGACCTTAGAAAAATTCCCCACTCCAATCCAGTCATCAAAATGATTGAAATTTGGGGTGTGGCCTAATCTTACCTATATCTAGGTGCTATCCAAAAATTAGGATTTTTGGAAAATATTGTTCTATAGTTTTTAGGAAATTTCAATAATCCAAGCATAATTTAATTAGATGGCTAAATAACTTCCAAACCCTCCCAAATTTTGGTGAGAGGTCTCTGGGTTTATCATAAGGTTCTGGTAAAAATTTCATCTCATTTGGAGATGTTTTGAATAGGGTTGTGTCCAACCCTAGGATGATCCTTATAGGATAATTTAGGATCAAACACCCCCTTGGTATTTGGGTGGTCATATCACCTCAACAGAGGCTGATATTTTGTCCAATGGATTTTTAGGGCATGACACACCCTCCCAGGGAGTTTGGGGTGGTTTGGTGTAGGGTAGCCCTAGAACCTTAGGAAAAATCCCTTAATGGTTGTTTTTGGGGTTGTGAAGGTCATGGGGTCAAATGACCTTGGACTGACTTAAAATTGGGTGGAGAGAACCATAGGGCCAGTATAGTTCTCTGGACAAAATTTCAGGGTATTTGGAGACAACTAGGCCACCTAAATTCTAACCCTAGTTTAGGTCACAAACTTTAATTTGAATTATTAAGTTATCAAATGAACTTCAAATCAAGTAAAATTTGGGCAGGGTAATTTTATGATCTAAATGACCATGTTATATTTTTGTTAAAATTTTTGGGTTAATTTATACAGTACTTCATTTACAACCCTAGTTGTGCCCTAGATATTTATTTTGATGATTCTGGAATTTCTGTTTACTGGGATGTTATGGAACCTTGGATTTCGGCATATTATAGCATGTTATTCCTTCTATAATTTTCTGGGAAATTTTGTATGAATATTTTAGGTACTTTATTCTTTAATGTACTAATTGTGAAATGTAGTCAAAAATATAGTTAAGGCCAAATTACTATTTGGAAAATGATGAAATTTGGTCAATGGGTGTTTCAAATTATGATAGTCACCTTGTAATTTTCTCTGGAATTTTAGATGGATAAAAACAGTACCTCCTTCATTAAGTTAGAAAACTGAGTATCTTGCATTAAAATAAATTCTGAGTTCAAATGTTAGAGAAAAATTATGGTACTTGGTTTATGATGGTTTTAGGTCAATATAAAGCTCCTAAAATTTTCTTGGGATTTTTGGATACACATTTTAAGTACTTCCTTCATAATATAGTAGAAATGGCCTAAAACGGTAAATTAGGAAACATAGGCCTAAGCACCTCTGAAATTTTTCAAAATTTGGAATTACTGCTTATATGCCTCATAAGATTTTTACTGATTTTATGGTAATTTATTGTTGGCTCATTAGTGCACTTCATGTTCATACTAGGGCTTTGGGAGGCTGAGAATAAATAAATTAAATGCCAAATGAAATAGGAAAATTATTTTTTTCTGGATTTAGACTAATTATGTCATGATAGACCTCCAGTAAATATTATAGGAGATTCGGAAGATAATTTGGAGTACCACCCCTTGCATACCTCATAAGCTTAGGATGGTCTGCATTTAGTAAAAACTGCAGAAGCTGAACTAGAGTGGGTAATGAGCTTGGGGAGATGGAATTTGGTAGATTGCTGGTTTGGATAGGGTGAGTTAAATCAAGTTCATTATTGGAACTTAGGATGGGTAGGGTGTGAGACTGACTAGTGATAAGTAGTGTTCGGGTTCGACGGAAGATCGTCCTCCCTGAGAAGAGGGAGAGTCAAGTCATCCTAGGATTAGCCCACTGTAATATGAGAAGGGAATGGTTTAAAGGAACCAATCAATTATAATAAGTGCCTTGGAAAGGGAGCTTTGGGATTCACCCCATCATAGCTCCTAGTACCACTGCGAGCCCTTCACCGGGTAACCCTCGGGAAGTCCAAGGTTAACCTTAAATCTTAGGAATAAAATGATCAAGAGTAACCCTAATAATAGTTGTACCTCACACCTACACTTGTACACTTAGGAAGAAGAATTGGCATGGAATGGGTAGAGTAGGTCCGTGGTCTAAGGGCCTACTAGTAATGTCAATGGTTTGGTTTGTAATTTGGATGTCCAGGGAGCGGGATGCTCGGGGACTTGGTATATGCTTGATAGCCTAGAGAGCTGGAGGCTCGGTAACATGAGAACTTGTACAAATATAACTGTCATGATTGCATGTGCAAAAAACTGGTGGGTCATCGGTACAGGACGATCGATCACACCGACGTCGGTACGTTGACTCGGCGGTGTGGGACACTTAGCCAAAGAAAGCCTGGTGGGTATAGCCAGCACTAGTACGCGGATACTCTAGGTTGTGTTCTTCTAGGGGCGTACGGAAGGGCTAGGCCCGGTAGTGTGGTTACCCGCCTAGGAGTGGGGGGCCCGACCCACTGTCTCCGTTTGCCACCACGGAGGTTCCTGGGGGTGAAGCTAGCTGCCCGAACAGGGGGAACTAAAGGTCTGTGCGCATAGAGTTGGTGGGTGTGTTGCACTTGCTTGTGCATTCCATAGCATATTTGTATGTCATAGCATAAACATTGCCACCTATCGTATAAGATGGTATGGGACGTTTTATACGATTGGCCCTGCAAAACGGCCCCTTGGTCTATAGGGGTAATCCCTATAAATCAATAGTTATATTTCTTGTGCTTTTACTTACTTGCTACTCCTTGCTGTTTGACAACCGACACCCCAACGTATAAGTGGTATGAGACACTTTATACGATGGGAGCCCTGCAAAAGATCCCTTGGCTTATGTTCTTCCGCATAAGTTAAGGTTATTTTTCCTACTTTCTGCTTCTGTCGTATTTACTATGCACTTGCTAGCTTAGGTCCGCTGTCACCTATTTTTGACTTATTCTCCACCTTCATGTCCTTCCCTTTCTTCCTCTCCGCTCGGTACCTAGGAGCTATGGGGGAAGGGGTAGGGGATGATAGGGCTTAGTCTTTTAGACTAACGGTTTTCGAACCACAACATTTTAGGTGTACCATATGGAAGGGGCACGGGTTTTGCAGTTTCTGACAGAGTTGACCCCGTGACCGTGTTACCATTGTCACCAGCCGGGACATACACAGGTCAAATTCCCCTTGATGGGTGGGATCCCACCAACTCAGCAGCCAGGAGGCCGAAAACATAGATGCAGACGTGGATTGCGAGGCGGCGATTGCAGGCCGAAAAGGATAAAGCGCCCAGAGATGCAGCACCAGCAGAGTATGAAGTCGGTGGAGATGGGCCAGTCTAGCTTGGGTGCTCTCGGTTCATTGACAGTTATGGTGACGCTTAGTTTTAGTTTTGCTTCCGCGAGTGACTTGTAGTGAGGATTACATGTACTGGGCACAAGCCCTCCTTTTGTACTCTGATTATTATTATTATTGTGGACTCTCCCTTCATGGAGATTTATTTATATACATGTGGTTATAGTGGACTAGATTTATATTTACTTATACTACAGTTCTGCAATCGATTTGGCCGGCAGGATCGGCGTTTTGTAGTGACGACCTTCCCGGGCGTGATGGTGTCACCGCAAAGCGGCGGTTCTGGGCCTTAGACCCCAGTGTTTAAAGAAAAAAATGGGGTCTTACAAGTGGTATCATAGGAAACCTTGATCGGAAAAGTAGCAGTCCACTAACCCTGGGTCACCCCCGCTCGAGTTTAGTTTGGGGACAAACTAAGCAGCGGAAGCAGTGGTGTGCCCATAAGGGAAATCACATGTAGAAGTCCACTCCTCCATTAATTGGAATTCCTCTTTGTGGCTTACGACAAGCCCTGCCCCCAGCAGGAAGCACCTCCGGCTGCAGAGAACATTTCATATAATTCTCTAGTCTACGAGTTAGACCCAGCCCACTTGGACTCACTACTAACCATGACGACTTTTAGTATGTCCTAGTCCGAAATAGACCTTGGGTATGAATTTGGTTAAGGTAAGGATATACCCAAAGAGAATAAAAGAGGAGTTTAGTACGAGAATGACTACCTAAGACGTAAACTCAGGTGTTCATACTTTCCCAATCAAGGATTATTCAAGAGGTAGACTACTTTAAGGAGAATTGAGACCAATAATACATTAGCAGAATGATAAAAGACAAGTAGTCTTAACCCTCAATACCGATAACAAAATTACCTGGAGGCAACCACCAAGACAAACACTGAGGGGGCAGATAGGAATTCAGGTTCGGAAGATACCCAATTGGGATTGGGAACATTTTGACCCGGATAAGGTTGTCGTAAATGTGACTCAGAGAGTTTAAGTATGGAGTATATTAACGAGTTTCAGGGTGGAACCCCAAGTCAAAGATTGATGCCCTAGGGATTGTGCACCCAGCTAGGAAAGATGTAACAGGGTAATATCAAAGATACTTAGCCCAAGATAGGTAGGGGTTTAAATTTTGTTTATTGGGAAAATTAGTATAGGCTTGGTGTTCCCTTGGACCTAGTTTAGGGAAGGTGGTTGTAGTTTAGTGGTGAGAATTCCACGTTTCTTCACTTAGGAGGGCTCTACTGCGCCTGGAGCAGTAGATTTTAACCACAGATGGACCGGTACCTTCCGACCGGTTAGTTCACTTGGAGCCGATTCGGATCGATGGCAGAGGAGTACGGACCTTGCGTCGCAAGAAAATTCCATTAGTCAAAAGTTCCGTGGAGGAACCACGGTCAGGAGGAGCATACCTGGGAACCACAGGACCTGATACGACAAGGTATCCAGAGCTGTTCAGCCAGGTATACCGCATAACCTCTAAAGACGTTCAATTTACTTTCCTATTTTAAACTAGTAGGACTTCAATTTCAAGAATAGGGGCTAATCTTTTGTTTATTGGGGTATATACCTAGTCAACTTGATGAATTGATCTTAGATTTGACAAACACCTTCAAACCACACATAGCAAACTTAACGTAGAGATGTAAATCTTTCAACTCTCATGGGATGTTACAAGCCTTTTTTTTATTCTCCCGATAGGAGCCCCGTAGGCTTAACCTTGATTTCGGGGACGAAATTTTTGTTTTGTTTATTGGGATTTGTAACATCCCATTTCCGGCTAGACCCCTAGGAGTCGGTTGGTCGTGACAGAACCCTAGGAAGCCCAAAAATTGAAATTCATCGACCGAGATTTCGGGTCACGGGTTGGTCACGCCCGTGACTGACCCATCACGCCCGTGACCTAGGGCGTGACTCCTTCGATGATCGTCGATCTCAACGCGACGATCGTCGAGCGCAGAATTTTCAACCCAGTCCTGTCATGCCCGTGACCCAGGTGTCACGCCCGTGACCAAGGGCGTGACCCCCTTCGGCGATCGTCAATCTCAGCAAGACGATCGCCGAGCGCGGAATTTGCCTCATGACCCTATCACGCCCGTGACCCATGTGTCACGCCCATGACCTAGGGCGTGACTCCTTCGACGATCGTCGATCTCAGCGCAACGATCGTCGAGCGCAGAATTTTCAACCCGGTCCTGTCACGCTCGTGACCCAGGTGTCACGCCCGTGACCAAGGGCGTGACCCCCTTCGACGATCGTCGATCTCAGCGAGACGATCGCCGAGCGCGGAATTTGCCTCATGACCCTGTCACGCCCGTGACCCATGAATCACGCCCGTGACCTAGGGCGTGACTCCTTCGACGATCGTCGATCTCAGCGCGACGATCGTCGAGCGCAGAATTTTCAACCCGGTCCTATCACGCCCATGACCCAGTGTCATGCCCGTGACCAAGGGCGTGACCCCCTTCGGCGATCGACGATCTCAGCGAGACGATCGCCGAGCGCGGAATTTGCCTCATGACCCTGTCATGCCCGTGACCCATGTGTCACGCCCGTGACCTAGGGCGTGACCACCCTTCGACGATCGTCGAACTCAGTTCGACGATCGTCGATCTCAGTTCGACGATCGTCGAACTCAGAATTGGCCACCCGGGCCTGTCACGCCCGTGACCTATGTGTCACGCCCGTGACCAAGGCCGAAACGTCAGCCAGACTGGAAATTTCGGTAACCGACGTCATAATCAATTCTGATTATGGGAATGTACAGCAGGAATATTTATGGACCGTTTCCATCCCTAATATTTAATAGAAAGAGAGAGTGAGGTTCAATAGAAAATCTCCACATGGATCAGCCATTTCGTCTTCCACCTTTTCCTCTTCCCTGCATCATAACTGAAACGTTATTAAGAGAAACATTCATGGCCATGAATGTTTCATCCTTTCCACTCCCCACTTGGAGATCTATAACAGCCTCCTTAGAGCAAGAGGAGAAGGTTACACGCTCGATCAAGCGGATTCAGATTGCTGCTCTTGCTATTGAAGAAGTTCGGGAACGCCACCACCGCGCCATGACAATCCGACGTTCATCTCGCCTTCAAACCGCGAACAAGGTCCTCCTCTACCTCTTCTTCTATGGATAGATCTTAGAAATCATTAGGAGAGATATCGGGCTCAAAAAAGCTGGATCGGGTGAGCGTTTCCATGGTTTTTCTGAAATTTCATGGTGGCGGGTTCGCTGGAAACCGCCTCTCCGGCGGCCGTGCCGCCGCCCGACGGTAGCCCTCACCTCAACAGAGGTGGAGGTGGTGGTGGCCAGCCAGGGAGATGGCTGGGTGGCCGGGAAATAGCTTTAGAAAAGCAACAGGAAGTGTTTGTTTTTCTGATGCTGTTCGGGTTCGGGTGAAGAAGATGGTGAACAGTAGCATTTAATAATATTATATAATGTATAGTTAGGAATTAATTCCCTTTACTGTACACTAGGTTAAAACTGAAAATTACAGCCCGTAGGGGCTGAAACATAAAAAAGTGGTTAACGTAGAAAATATAGCTCTTGAAGTCTAGTTTAATTTAAAATTAATTTCACTCAATTTAGTGTCCTGGTTAGACCACAACACACTTTTTGGTGAGGTCTATCCATAGGGCTGTCTTGACCTTAGAAAAATTCCCCACTCCAATCCAGTCATCAAAATGACTTGAAATTTGGGGTGTGGCCTAATCTTACCTATATCTAGGTGCTATCCAAAAATTAGGATTTTTGGAAAATATTGTTCTATAGTTTTTAGGAAAATTCAATAATCGAAGCATAATTTAATTAGATGGCTAAATGACTTCCAAACCCTCCCAAATTTTGGTGAGAGGTCCCTGGTTTTATCATAAGGTTTTGGTAAAAATTTCATCTCATTTGGAGATGTTTTGAATAGGGTTGTGTCCAACCCTAGGATGATCCTTATAGGATAATTTAGGATCAAACACCCCTTGGTATTTGGGTGGTCATATCACCTCAACAAAGGCTGATATTTTGTCCAATGGCTTTTTAGGGCATGACACACCCTCCCAGGGAGTTTGGGGTGGTTTGGTGTAGGGTAGCCCTAGAACCTTAGGAAAAATCCCTTAATGGTTGTTTTTGGGGTTGTGAAGGTCATGGGGTCAAATGACCTTGGACTGACTTAAAATTGGGTGGAGAGAACCATAGGGCCAGTATAGTTCTCTGGACAAAATTTCAGGGTATTTGGAGATAGCTAGGCCACCTAAATTCTAACCCTAGTTTAGGTCACAAACTTTAATTTGAAATATTAAGCTATCAAATGAACTTCAAATCAAGTAAAATTTGGGCAGGGTAATTTTATGATCTAAATAGCCATGTTATATTTTTGTTGAAATTTTTGGGTTAATTTATACAGTACTTCATTTACAACCCTAGTTGTGCCCTAGATATTTATTTTGATGATTCTGGAATTTCTGTTTACTAGAATGTTATGGAACCTTGGATTTTGGCATATTATAGCATGTTATTCCTTCTATAATTTTCTAGGAAATTTTGTATGAATATTTTAGGTACTTTATCCTTTAACGTACTAATTGTGAAATGTAGTCAAAAATATAGTTAAGGCCAAATTACTATTTGGAAAATGATGAAATTTGGTCAATGGATGTTTCAAATTATGATAGTCACCTTTTAATTTTCTCTGGAATTTTAGATGGATAAAAACAGTACCTCCTTCATTAAGTTAGGAAACTGAGTATCTTGCATTAAAATAAATTCTGAGTTCAAATGTTAGAGAAAAATTATGGTACTTGGTTTATGATGATTTTAGGTCAATATAAAGCTCCTAAAATTTTCTTGGGATTTTTGGATACACAGTTTAAGTACTTCCTTCATAATATAGTAGAAATGGCCTAAAACGGTAAATTAGGAAACATAGGCCTGAACACCTCTGAAATTTCTCAAACTTTGGAATTACTGCTTATATGCCTCATAAGATTTTTACTGATTTTATGGTGATTTATTGTTGGCTCATTAGTGCACTTCATGTTCATACTAGGGCTTTGGGAGGCTGAGAATAAATAAATTAAATGCCAAATGAAATAGGAAAATTATTATTTTCTGGATTTAGACTAATTATGTCATGCTAGACCTCCAGTAAATATTATAGGAGATTCGGAAGATAATTTGGAGTACCACCCCTTGCATACCCCATAAGCTTAGGATGGTCTGCATTTAGTAAAAACTGCAGAAGCTGAACTAGAGTGGGTAATGAGCTTGGGGAGATGGAATTTGGTAGATTGCTGGTTTGGATAGGGTGAGTTAAATCAAGTTCATTATTGGAACTCAGGATTGGTAGGGTGTGAGACTGACTAGTGATAAGTAGTGTTCGGGTTTGACGGAAGATCGTCCTCCCTGAGAAGAGGGAGAGTCAAGTCATCCTAGGATTAGCCCACTGTAATATGAGAAGGGAATGGTTTAAGGGAACCAATCAATTATAATAAGTGCCTTGGAAAGGGAGCTTTGGGATTCACCCCATCATAGCTCCTAGTACCGCTGCGAGCCCTTCACCGGGTAACCCTCGGGAAGTCCAAGGTTAACCTTAAATCTTAGGAATAAAATGATCAAGAGTAACCCTAATAATAGTTGTACCTCACACCTACACTTGTACACTTAGGAAGAAGAATTGGCATGGAATGGGTAGAGTAGGTCCGTGGTCTAAGGGCCTACTAGTAATGTCAATGGTTTGGTTTGTAATTTGGAAGTCCAGGGAGTGGGATGCTCGGGGACTTGGTATATGCTTGATAGCCTAGAGAGCTGGAGGCTCGGTAACATGAGAACTTGTACAAATATAACTATCATGATTGCATGTGCAAAAAACTCGTGGGTCATCGTGTAACACCCCAAATTGTTGTAGGAGCGACGGGGATCGTTTTTGGGCCAAGTCGGGTTTTTGGTGCAAGTGACACGGGCCCCGACACGGGCGTGTCGGAGGCCGTGTCGGGCGTGTCGAGCTCGAATCGTCGAACTGGCCGTGTAGTCGACCAGTGTAGGTCGACGATGGTCGTGTGGAGGGACACGGCCAACACGGGCGTGTCCCTGGCCGTGTCACTCAAGGGAATCGTCGAAGTGGTACACGGGCCGTAACACGGGCACAGACACGGGCATGTCAGATGTGACACGGGCGTGTCCCATGCCGTGTCACCAAGCCGTGTACCACTCTGACTGCAAGGTGTCGATTTATTGCACACGGGGGGGGGGGGGGGGCGTGACACGGGTCCCGACACGGGCGTGTCGCAGGCGACACGGGCGTGTCGGAGGCCGTGTCACATGCCGTGTGCTGGTTTTCAGATCTGGTCGAGACGGCGAATGAACTACACGGCCATGAACACGGCCGTGTGCCAACCCGTGTTCGGCCCAGATTTTATGATTTTGGATTTAATCCGGGCCGTTCGTTTCCTTGACTTTGGATCCGATGGTGGGGGGCTGCTCCTGGGTGGTTTTAGCCGGGATTTAGGGTTGGGAATCCTCATTTCCCTTAGCCATTCTCTCTCTAAGAGTTTAGAGAGAAGGGAGAGCAAGGAGGAAGGAGGAGTCCAAGATCCGGCCGCCAGAGGAGCTTCGGAGCTCCGAATTGCGATCCGAGTCCAGATCCGCGGAGGTGACGCCATTGCGGTGCTTTCCAACCGCATAGTTTTTGATGGCGCCGCGGAAGAATGCAAGGGTAACGATTTCTCATCCTTGGGCATGTGAAGCCCTCTTTTCCTTTGCATAGGAAGCCCGCTCTCGCGAGTGAGCGAAGAGTTGGAGCGTTCCTTGGGGTAGATATGTGAAGTCCCCCTTGTGTAGAGTCCGTATGCGAAAACGAACATAGGCATTGTGTGTGAAGCCTATCCGGACAAGTAGAGCCGGATCGGTGATGTTGCATTGCATATGAACCGGGGAAGACTCCGGGTGTTTGGGCGTTTTTCGGGTTTTCTACGTGGTAGATTGCATCAGGGAGCCTTGGAGATTAACTCCAAGGTGCACCCGGAAAACTGGGCAAAAGCGAATTTTGCCAACACGGTGGCCGGGGAGCCAATGTGAACATAACCGGGTTATGTGATTGTTTTGGCGGAAACGGGACTCGGTGAGTCTTGACCTGCGCATATGGCTTAAATTGCCATTGCGATATGAGCACGGGTCAGGCGGAACCGTACCCGGTCTATGTCGTTCGGTAGGACCGTTGGCATGGATGAGGGTCTTCGGCGGTCTATGGCTTAAATTGCCGTGACCAAGGCCAGGAAGGCTTAATGCTCATATGGATGACCGTCCAAGAGGCGGTGGTGGATTGGGAACGTCTATGGCTTGAATTGACGTGACGTTGGCCGGTTCGCTGAGAATGTGCCCTAAGTGCATGGGGTGTGTGGCCGTGCGAGCCTACGCCTGTGTTGATGTGTGTTCACATTAATAGCATTGCCTATACTAATGAAGTGCAGGGAAAGAGCATCGCCGCCCCGATTTTGGGGGCGGGATCGTTATAATTTGGTCAGCATTGCTGACCGTTGCTATTGTTTGCCACCGGGCGGTGGTTTGTGGCTTGCAGGTGCTGCGGAGCAGAGCGGGAAATAGCGGGCTAAAGCCCTTGTTGCTGTGCCGGCCCTCGAAGGCCTAATTGCTTATGTATCTTTCCCGTTTTCATGTATGGCCGGCCTGCGTGCCGAAGTTTGGAAAACACTATTTTGTTAAGTGAACAATGTAAGGCCTTAAGGCCAGTTCTCTTTTGTGTATGATTACATTCCTGAGTTGGTAGTGGACATTCTTGCTTTGTAGCAGGGTTCTTATTTTCTTTTGCAACTTAATAATTTGCTTCCGCTAGGTGTTGTGATGGACGACATGATTGGTTGAATGGTTTCAACGCGTAACCAACCGGTCTGTCCGTAGTATATGGCGTCGGGCCCCGGCCGGACCTACTGCTATATGCTATGTGACGGATAGGGGTGTTACACATCGGTACAGGACGATCGATCACACCGACGTCGGTACGTTGACTCGGTGGTGTGGGACACTTAGCCAAAGAAAGCCTGGTGGGTATAGCCAGCACTAGTACGCGGATACTCTAGGTTGTGTTCTTCTAGGGTCGTACGGAAGGGCTAGGCCTGGTAGTGTGGTTACCCGCCTAGGAGTGGGGGGCCCGACCCACTGTCTCTGTTTGCCACCACGGAGGTTCCTAGGGGTGAAGCTAGCTGCCCTAACAGGGGGAACTAAAGGTCTATGCGCATAGAGTTGGTGGGTGTGTTGCACTTGCTTGTGCATTCCATAGCATATTTGTGTGTCATAGCATAAACATTGCCACCTATCGTATAAGATGGTATGGGACGTTTTATACGATAGGCTCTGCAAAACGACCCCTTGGTCTATAGGGGTAATCCCTATAAATCAATGGTTATATTTCTTGTGCTTTTACTTACTTGCTACTCCTTGCTGTTTGACAACCGACACCCCAACGTATAAGTGGTATGGGACACTTTATACGATGGGAGCCCTGCAAAAGATCCCTTGGCTTATGTGCTTCCGCATAAGTTAAGGTTATATTTCCTACTTTCTGCTTCTGTCGTATTTACTATGCACTTGCTAGCTTAGGTCCGCTGTCACCTATTTTTGACTTATTCTCCACCTTCATGTCCTTCCCTTTCTTCCTCTTCGCTCGGTACCTAGGAGCTATGGGGGAAGGGGTAGGGGATGATAGGGCTTAGTCTTTTAGACTAACGGTTTTCGAACCACAACATTTTAGGTGTACCATATGGAAGGGGCACGGGTTTTGCAGTTTCTGACAGAGTTGACCCCGCGACCGTGTTACCATTATCACCAGTCGGGACATACACGGGTCAAATTCCCCTTGATGGGTGGGATCCCACCAGCTCAGCAGCTAGGAGGCCAAAAACGTAGATGCAGACGTGGATTACGAGGCGGCGATTGCAGGCCGAAAAGGATGAAGCTCCCAGAGATGCAGCACCAGCAGAGTATGAAGTCGGTGGAGATGGGCCAGTCTAGCTTGGGTGCTCTCGGTTCATTGACAGTTACGGTGACACTTAGTTTTAGTTTTGCTTCCGCGAGTGACTTGTAGTGAGGATTACATGTACTAGGCACAAGCCCTCCTTTTGTACTCTGATTATTATTATTATTGTGGACTCTCCCTTTGTGGAGATTTATTTATATACATGTGGTTATAGTGGACTAGATTTATATTTACTTATACTACAGTTCTGCGATCGATTTGGCCGGCAGGATCGGCATTTTTTAGTGACGACCTTCCCGGACGTGATGGTGTCACCGCAAATCGGCGGTTCTGGGCCTAAGACCCCGGTGTTTAAAGAAAAAAAAATGGGGTCTTACATCTTGTGTCTCTTGTTATTGTAGGGTTGTTCATATTTTCTTCTTTCAAAAGAAGCTCTTTATATATGGGCATTTGCAACGGCTCTAAACTTAGTTTGAATTTTGTCTTCTTCTGAGATCTGCAATCTGGGCTGCAAAAAGCATAAAGCAAAAACATATCCTGCAGGCAGACATGCTATAAGGGGATAAAGCTTTCTAAGAAGCTGCATATCCAATCTGATAACAGGAGTACTAAAGAAAGTCACATCAGACTAAACTCTTTACGGCCAAAGAAGACTTTTGTGTCTAACGGCTATAAAGGACAGCATGGCAGAATAAAGCAAACAGATATTTCAACTAATAAGACAAAAAACTTTGTCAGATAAAGCATGACTTATGCACAAAGGATGGGGCAAAGATTGCCTTGAGATGTATGCACAAAATCAATGAAATAATTTTTAATAAAATATGCTAAATAAATAGGAATTAAATCATAGAACAGAAGGAGTACAAAATTACTAAAGACAGACAGAAGAACGTCGAACGACCCTCGGAGATCATCGACCGAAGCACAGAGATCGTCGACCTATCAGAACAGATAGTCGAACGACACAGATAGTCAAACTATCAAAGAAGATAGTCGAACTACCACAGCATATAGTCGACCTATCAGAACAGATAGTCGAGCTATCAGATAGTCGACCTATCAAGACAGATAGTCGAGCTATTAAGCAAAACAGATAGTCGACCTATCAAACAGATAGTCGAGCTATCAAACAAAACAGATAGTCGACCAATCAAACAGATAGTCGAACTATCAAAGAAGACAGATAGTCGACCTATCAAACAGATAGTCGAGCTATCAGATAGTTGAACTATCCAAGCAGATAGTCGAACTATCAAATAGAGCAGATAGTCGACCTATCAAGACAGATAGTCAAACTATCAAGCAACACAGATAGTCGACCTATCAAACAGATAGTCGAACTATCAGATAGTTGAACTACCAAGCAGATAGTTGAACTATCAAGAAATCTGTCTGGTCAAAAGAAGTCGAGCGGGGTTCGACGATCGACGAGGCAGATACCACAGAATGTCGAGCTAACAAGAGTTGAACTAACTCAGAGATAGACGATTTGCTGACAGACAAACGTCGACCAACTGATAGACGATCGTCGACCAGTCGATAGACGGTAGTCGAGCGGCGTTCGACCATAGTCGAACAAAAAACAACTTAACCAAATTTTCATCTGGATAAGTGACAACTCTACAACTAGAGCAATCTAACTAAACAACTAACCTTTGACCATAGATAAATCTTGGGTCAAGAGACTAAAAGAGAAGACTAAACTCAAATCCAATCTAGGGTACTAACATGTTGGCTTCATGCAAAGGGCATTCTGAGGTCCTTCTGGGCGGAAGGAACGCCTTCGCAACTTATGTCATCAATCAGATGGCTCTACGTCCAATCAACATGAAGTCTCCTCATGAGCTGATGTTCAAGGAGAAGCTCAGTGTTGAACACCTTCGAGTGTTTGAATCAACCTTCTACATACACATCCCGGATGCTCTGAGAATCAAGCTTGATGCAAAGACAAGCAAGTTTGTCTTTATGGGGTATGATGAGTGGAAGAAGGGATGGAAGTATATGGATCCTGCAATGAAGAAGTTTATTGTATCAAGAGACGTTATCTTTGATAAACTAACGTCGTATGGAGGTATCTCTTTTGAGCTGCTGGATAGCAGGTCTGATGGTGGGCAGGTCTGATGGTGGGTAGATGGAAGCTGCTAAGGATCTTCTGGTAGAGCTATCGGTGTCACCCGGAGCTCCAGGTGTTTCAAGCTCTAGGGCGAAAGCTTCTGGTTCAGTAAGCAGGGGGAACGTTTGTAAGATCCGCCTTTTCCCTTTTCGAAGGCATCCCGGATCTTATGCCCAGAACCGCCGCCTTACGGTGACACTAACTCCTGAGTTAGTCGACACCGTAAGACGCCGATTCTGCCGGCTATTACGATCATTTTTCACTAGAGATGCGGAAGTAAAAGTGTATAAACAAGCTAATACACATGTCCACAGAAATCACAGAGCATATCATATATATGAAAATGAAAGTGCTACTATAGTCCATAATGAGTACTAAAGAGAAAGTAGGGCTTATGCCCATATACATCAATAGAAATCAGACTCTCTCTCACAAAATAGAAAGCTGTAAACTAAGCTATCCACTGCATCTCCTCCCACCTGAGGACGTGCGGTAGTAGTGTCTGGTGGTGGTGGTAGCTGCTCCTCATGCCCTGCCTCCTCGTCCCGCTGGACGTGCTGGTCCACCTCCTCGAATTCCTAAAAAGGGGGAGTCAACGTATGTTAGTCAAAAAGACTAAGTCGTATCCTCAACACCTCCTCCTGTCGCTCTTAGGCACCGGATGGAAGGAGGATGCGGAGGACAACAAGGGGTAGCAAGGTGGAAGCAGGTGACATTTCTATCTAGCAGGAGTAAGTAAAATCTAGCAGTTCTATATATAATCTAGCAGTTCTATATAAAGTGCAAGTAAGTAAAGACAGTGCAGAAAGGAAAGGACTGCAGTAAGAAGATAGAACTGTAAGTAAATGCAGTACAGAAAGGAAAGTACGCTACTGCTACTCCTACTCCTATCAATATCACATAAGTACCCTAACTTATATGAACGCCCATACGAACTTATAAGTTAGGGTTTCCAAAAGTAACTTATCATATAAACCGCCCATACAATTTATATGATAAGGATCTATGAAGCGTATGTCCTAATGAATGAATGTATGTTATGATGAATATGTTAAACATGCAAGTGCAACACACACACACGACTCTGTGATCACAGACCTTTAGTTCCCTCTTTTTGAGAGCTTGCATCACTCTCGGGTACTACCGTTGTGGCTACGGCAACAGTGGAGCGGGCTCTCCACTTCTAAGTAGGTATAAGCACTACCAGACCTAGACCCCTCTCATATGCCTCTGTACACGTCCTAGGTGCACTCTAGAGTTTTGCGTACGTATTTTGCTGACTACCCGTCAGTCTTGTAGGTCGAGTGTACGTCTTCGGGGATTCCGCAGTATTATATATTTAGCATACTGGCCCCTCCACCCGTACTCCTCGCCCGAGTCATCGTACTGCCATCGGTGCATCGACAGGCCAGTCCCGCGTGACTCGCCACTAATTTTATGCACATGCAAGGTATTAATCTGAGCTTCCTGCTCGTACTGATATTGTCAACACATTCCCTCCAATCCAATTTGGGTGAGCAAGTGCTTGTATCCATCCAACCTTAAGAAACATGTGAGCAAGCCACTCCAACCCGGTTAGGATGAGCTCATTACTTGTATCCCTCCAACCTTGTGAAATAGGTGAGCAAGTAACCCATATGATGTTTCCAACCTTATTTAACCGGCGAACCTATCGCGTAGAACTCCAAGCCTATTAGACTACTCTCGTCTAAGGTTTATTATACATAGTGATTTAGAGTGAATCCCAGGACTGCCCAAGGCATGCCCCGTGAGGGGGTCTCGAGGGCACTAGGAACCAAGACGGGCATGAAACCCGAAGTTCCCTTTCGCAAGGATAATTACTTTTTATTGATGTCTACCCAAGATCCACAACCAACTCTCATTGTTACTTCAGGATTATTCTGATGACTTAAGGTATCATTATCGGAGAGGCGACGGTCTTCCGTCGGACTCCGTTATGCCTATTGTAAAGTGATTTGCACTCTATCACTCGTTGCTATACTTATGATGCTATCAACACCACCCGGGTTTATTCCCAATTTCCACGACTATCCCATTTTTACATTCTATCTCCCGGTGGTCCTAGTAGAGTAAACCTACTTATTCTAAATGTAGCCCCAGACCTAATACCACCCTGCCATTTCCAAATTACACTACCATCCCCATCGTTCTGTTCATTAATCTAGGGTGGTATTATCTAGATAGGTATTTACGTACGACGCTTCTATCGAGACTGAGCGACTAGGGTAAGATGACCTAACTAATGATCACTCGAATGAACTTCCAAATGCAATGTATTGTGTTTAATCACATGAGACTATTATAGATATGATACATCGATTTATTCAATATTTTATCTCCACCAGAATCAGTCAATTATTGTTAAGGGTAAAATTGTCATTTTCTCGTATACTTATAAATTAAATCTTCAATTTATCAAATCGTATCTCAAGGGCTCGAATATGTCTCCCATGAGTTTAAATAATATAATTAGGGTTTTGTAAATCCTCTAAACCCTAGTTTGATTCATTTTTGAAAATACTTAAGTGTTCACCAAATTCTCAAAATTGTCAAATTTACTAAGTGTGGGATTTTGCTCCCCAAAAATCCCAACTAATTTAGGGTTTGAGATTATACCCTACTGGTCTACTAAATCAGGGGGGGTGTGCATTCTAAATGCACCCCTTTAGGCAAATATCACAAACTTTGCTATTTGCACCCCGAGCCTAAGTAGTTCAATTCTTGCAGGTGGGTCTTTCCCAATAAGACTTGTTCCAATTTCAGAGAAATTTCTACCACTGGTCTATATGGTCCCTAAGGGCCAGACACCAAAATTTGGGGCCATTTGGAGTTAGCTAACTCCAAGAATCACCTAGTTAAGCCCTAGGGGTACTTTGGTAATTTTCCCATATTTTGTTTTCCAATCAAGCCCATTTTTGGGCAGGGCCTAAATATGCCCTAAATATACCTCTGACCAAAATCTCAGGTCAAGGGGACTTCTGGTTTGGCTTGGGCAGCCATTTGAAATTCTGCAAAATTGATATTTGCAGCCCAAGCCAAATATTGTTTCTCAAACATGCAAGTGAGATTCCTCAACATGCAGTGCATCAAATTAGCCCAAATTTTAACCATGGGTCTAATATACCCATGAGATGGTGCCACCAAAATTTGGGGCCGTTTGGAGTTAGGAAACTCCAAAAATCACATTTATTAACTTTTGGGTATTTTTGTAAAAACTATAGCAAAATGTTCCCCAAAAATTCTGATTTTTGGGGAGGGCCTAGATAAGCCTAATTTAGTAACCTAGCCCAAATTTCAGCCCATTTGGACGAAGGGTTTGGGCTGAGGAAATATTTGAATTTCTGTCCTACCCTAAGAGCAGTCCTAGTAAAATGGACCTACAGGACAAACCACTTAACCAAAATTAATGTGTAATATGTCAAATTAAAGGTAACACAAATACCTATAATTGTTATGTTGAACACAATTTATGAAAAGGACCAGAGGTGCCATAAAAATTCACATGCAAGGATCTGTTTTTATAAGGCAGAAATGGATACTATTCATAAACCTAAATAATAACAATTTTATTCATAATATATAACCCGGCCGCACGGATCTTAAAGGCGATCGGACGGCATCTGTGCTTCTTCTCCATGCACATGCATGCAGGCCAACCCGTGTAGGCCATTCTTGCGGGGCCATTTCCGGCCATCGCCGGCGGCGGGGCCTCCGGCCAAGACCTTCCCCGGCCTCACGGTGGTCGGGGCTAGGGCTGGCCGGCGACTGGGCGGCGGAGAGCGGCGGACGGCGGCGGCGCAACCAAACCGAAAAGCTCCCGGGCCGCCATTTTTTACAGAATTTCAAGCTTTTGATTTCCTAACGTCGAGCTCGTTTGAGCTCGACCTCTAGCCTAGTTGATCTAGGAAACTAGTACACTTGGAGGGGAGGGGATACGGACCTGTGGTGGCGGCTGAGGCCGAGGGTGGCGGCGGTTTCCCATGGCATGAAAACTCCGGCGATCTCCTCTTTGGATAGCCATGGCAGCAGGTCTCTCTTTCTCTCTGGGGTAGGTATGAAGTGGGAAAAGAGGGGTGAGCTCGGTTTGGGCTGAGTTAAGAGAGGGGGGGGGGGGGGGGCGATTTCACCAATGCTTGGCGATTTCACCAAGGTGACGATTTCACCAAGGTGGGGAGGGCTCGGGTTGGTGTGTGTGGCCGGCTAGGTTGCTTGGGAGTGGGCCCCACTACTCCAGCTGGGTTAAATAGACACTAATGGGTCGGGTTCCAAGGTTAGGGGCTGAGTTGGTGAGTGGAGAGAGGGGGTTTGGCTCTCATAAGTGGAAAGGCTATCTTGGGCTTGGGTTGGGTTTAGGCTTGACCCAAGGCTGCATGGTGGGGGTCCTACACCTCCTAATACCCATGCATGGTCAGCCAACCCATCATGGGTTGGTGGATGAGCCCAAATGGTCCAAACCCATTTCTTAGCATCTTCTCTCTCCTACTCCTCCTCTTTTCTCTCTCCTAAGTGTTCTCCCAAAAGTACTATTGCAAGACCCTATTTTTCTCTCCCCTAGGTTTATAAGGTCACTTTAGGCCCACATGATGAATTTGGGTTGGTTTGGGTGGACCCAACCTAGTGAAATGGGCTAGGGCACCATTTTCACTATTTAGGTCAACATGTTGACTTGACCCAACATGGGTCAACTAGTTGACCCCATGGCCTACCCTAGGGTCCACTTAGATTGTATTTAGGGTTAGGGCAATGTGGTGGGGTCATGGTGTGGCTAGGGTTTGTATTTAGCCTAGTTTGACCTAGGTTGACTTGGGCCCCATAGTGGGCCCCACATGGTCTAAATCCTCCTCCTAGGGTCAAACCTAGCTAAACCCTAGCATCCATCACATGCCTAACCCAAATCTAAGTTATTTGAAGTTTGGGATGTTACAAACCCTATAAACAAAAAAAATAATTTCGTCCCCGAAATTTAAGTTCGGGCTACGGGGTTTCTACGACAAGCTTATAAAAGATTCGAAACGTAACTAAAAGGAAAATATAAAACTAAGTTGTACCTGAGGAGAATAGCTCCGGGTGTCGCTCCATCATGAGATCCCTCGGCTCCCAGGTGTGCTCCTCCCGTCCGTGGTTGGACCACAACACCTTCACGAGAGGGACCTTCTTTTTCCGCAACACTCGGACAGCGGTATCGTCGATCCGGACCGGCTCTAAACGAACTGATCGATCTGATGCTACTGGCCCGTCGGTAGTAGAAATATACTGCTCAGGGCGAAGGAGTGCTCGTCGTAGGGAGGAGACGTGAAAGACGTCGTGCAGAGTTCTCAACTCTATCGGTAGCTGCAGTCGGTAAGCCAAGGGGCCGATCCGCTCCAGGATCAAGTAAGGCCCCATATATCTCGGACTGAGCTTCTTGTGCCTCCGCACCCGGGAAACACCATGCACTGGAAGTATCTTCAAGAAAACCCTGTCTCCCACCTGGAACTCCACCTTACGATGCCGCGCATCGTAATACTTCGCCTGTCTGCTCTGGGCCTCCAACATCCCATCTCTGACCAGACGTATCTGAGCCTCCGTGTCCTCGACATACTCTGAACCGTGAGCTCGTGTATCCTCATCTTGTACCCATGATAGAGGTGTCCGACACCTCCTCCCATATAGTGCCTCGTAAGGAGCCATCCCAATGCTCGCCTGGTGACTGTTGTTATAAGAAAACTCAATCAATGGCAACAGTCGCTCCCAGGGCTTCCCCGTATCCAAAATACAAAGACGCAGCAGATCCTCCATAGTCCTGTTGGTCCGCTCTGTCTGACCGTCGGTCTGTGGATGGAAGGCAGTGCTGAAAGAGAGCTGCGAACCTAAGTAAGCATGCACTGCCCTCCACTCCCTAGAAGTGAATCGACCGTCACGATCTGAGACAATCGTCCTGGGGACGCCGTGGTATCTAACGAACTGCTCCATAAACAATCTCACCAATACGGCAACTGGGGCATCCTTCCGGATCGGTATGAATCTAGCTACCTTGGTCAATCTGTCGACGATGACCCAAATGGAATCGTGCCCAGAGTGGGAGCGAGGCAACCCATGCACAAAATCCATAGCAATATCCTCAAACTTCCACTCTGGCACCGGTAATGGCTGTAATAACCCTCCTGGGCTCTTGCATTCAGCTTTCACTAGCTGACATGCCTCGCAGTGTGTAACATAATGTATGATCTCCCTCTTCATCCCGGGCCAGTACATGCTCTTCCGCAAATCAGCCGTCATCTTGGTGATACCGGGGTGCACTGAGTACCGTGATTGGTGCGACTCCCTGAGTATGTCCTCCCGGATACCACCTCCTGCGGGTATATATATGCGGCCACGGAAATGAACGAGGTCGTCGCGTAGCGTGTAATCCTCTGCCTTGCCCTCAGCTAGGGCTCCGAATATCGGCTCTAAATCTGCATCCTGCCTCTGATGCGCCCAGATGCGCTCCCGAATGTCACAATCGCTAATCAGGGAGTTTAGATACTCCCGGTACAGCTCTGGCTCAGTCTCTGACACCACAGTAATGTGCATGCCCTCCACCATCTGAGCCAACGACATAGCTCCCACCCGAGGTTCCGGACCAGTAGTGCCGGCTCTCCTGCTCAAGGCATCCGCCACAGTGTTTGCCTTCCCCGGGTGGTAATGGATCTTGTACTGGTAGTCACATAGGAATTCTAGCCATCTCCTTTGGCGTAGATTCAGATCCTTCTGAGTGTCGATGTACCTGAGATTCTTGTGATCGGAGAAAATATCACAATGGATCCCGTACAGATAGTGCCTCCATATCTTTAATGCGAATACCACTGCCCTGAGTTCTAGGTCATGGACTGGGTAGTTGTGCTCGTGCTTCTTCAACTGTCTCGAAGCGTATGCTATCACATGACCGTGCTGCATTAGGACAGCACCCATCCCCTGGTATGATGCGTCGGTGTAAATCTGGAATCCTTCCTTCCCAGCTGGAAGTGCAAGGATAGGGGATGAGGTGAGCCTGCTCTTCAATTCCTGGAACGCTGCCTCGCACTTCTCAGACCAATGAAATCCTGCCTCTTTCTTCGTCAACGATGTGAGGGGGAGAGCTATCCTGGAAAACCCCTCCACAAACTTGCGGTAGTAGCCTGCTAGCCCCAAGAAGCTGCGTATCTCCGTGGCCGATTTCGGCTGCGGCCAATCTCTAACTGCCTCGATCTTAGCTGGATCCACGGCTAGTCCAACCCCACTGATGGTGTGTCCCAAGAATGTTACCTCCTCAAGCCAGAACTGGCACTTAGAGAACTTAGCATACATACTATGCTCCCTCAGCTTCCCCAAAACCAACGATAGATGCTGCGCATGTTCCTCCTTGGTCTTGGAATAGACCAAAATGTCGTCGATGAAGACTATGACGAACCGATCCAAGTAAGGCTCGAATACACGGTTCATCAGACTCATGAATGCTGAGGGCGCATTCGTGAGCCCGAAGGGCATCACCGTGAACTCAAACAAGCCATACCGAGAACTGAACGCCGTCTTCAGTATGTCCTCTTGGATCCGCAGCTGATAGTATCCAGATCTCAAGTCCAGCTTCGAAAACCAGAATGCTCCCTGAAGCTGATCGAACAGCTCATCAATCCGTGGCAGTGGGTAAGTGTTCCGGACCGTAAGCCGGTTCAATTCCCGGTAATCAATGCACAACCGGAGCGAACCGTCTTTCTTCTTCACGAATAAAACTGGTGCTCCCCAGGGTGAAGAACTAGGCCGGACAAATCCGGACTCCACTAGCTCCTGTAACTGCGTCCTGAACTCTGCCAGCTCCCTTGGAGCCATCCGGTACGGTGCCCGGGATACGGGCTTGGCATCCGGTATCAACTGGATACGGAAGTCGGTGTCTCTGGCCGGCGGTAGTCCGGGCAATTTCTCCGGGAATACGTCGGAGAAATCCCGAACCACGGGTATATCGGAAATGGCCGTCTCCGCCACTATCATCTCGAAGCATACAAGATACACCTCCTCGCCCTGCTCGTAGGCTTTGACAGCCTGTATGGAAGATAATGAAAGAGATGGGATAGGTCGGATACCTTCGATGGTGACGTAGGAGTCGCCATGCCTGAGGGTGATCCTCTTGGACAGACAGTCTATTTGGGCGTAGTTCCAATGTAACCACACCATGCCAGAATAATGTCGAAGTCCTGCAGCATCAGGATCGTCCCCGGTATCTGGAATATCTTGCCAGCGATCTCGCCCTCCAAGTTGCAATGCTCCGTAGTCACTATCTCCGAGCCGTCAGGCAGACGCACCCTTCTCTCCGCGCCCGTGAATCTTTCCACGCCATCTAGCCCTTGATGAAGGCTTCTGATATGAACGAGTGTGTAGCACCCGTGTCGTATAAGGTATGGGCGGGTTTGCCATTGACGATGACTATGCCTGAGGTTTTGATTATTTTAACGAGTGTTATTCTACGAGGCTTAATGAGCTTATAAGATCAAGTAATTGGAAGGAAATAAAACTTTTAAGGTTTTAAATTACCAGTAATGACCTCCTTTGGGTTTCTTGGAATGGCAAGATCCAAGGCGTACATCTGATCACGACCCCTGCCTCGGCCGTGATGTCCTCGTCCTCGGCCTCGGCCTCGTCCTCGACCTCGGCCCTGGTATGCTGGAGGGGCCACTGGAGGGGGTGGAGGAGGAGGAGGAAGCTGACGGAACTGCTGCGGACAATCAGCTCTATAGTGCCCCGGCTGGTGGCACCCAAAACAGACCACTTGTCTCTGACCTTGATCTTCCTGCCCGATCGGTCCATGAATCTGAAGAGGTGGAGGAGCATATACTGGAGGAGGCCTCTGCTCCTGCCTGTAGTTCTCCTGCGGGTAGTTGGGACGACGACGTCCCCCACCCCGTTTGAACCCAATGACCTTGCCCCTCTGGGGGCCTCTACTACTCTCTCCGTGCCATGGCCCATCAAGTGGCCTCTTCCCTCTACTCTGTGTCATAAGCTGGTCCGCCTCGTGCTTCTTTGCCATCTCGATGATCTCTGTCGATGATCCATGAGAAATAAATAGCAGTGCCTGCCGTACTGAATCCCTAAGTCCTCGGTAGAACTTCTTTGCATACCTCCGGTCCTCTAGATCATGGAAGCCTGCAAATCTGGCCAGATGGGAGAATTCCCTCTGGTACTCAATCACTGAACGAGTCCCCTGCTTGAGGTTCAAAAACCTCTCCTCCAACTCATCTCTGTATGTATCTGTCACAAAATGTCCAAGGACGGACTCACTGAACTCCTCCCATGAGATCTCTGATGGGTCCCTATCAGCATATGTGGAATCCATCATAGATTTCCACCATCTCTAGGCATGTGAATCTAGAGCAGAAGTCGCCAAGGGTACTGCCTGTTGCACCGGGCAACTGATGCCTGCAAGCATCTCCTGTATGGCCTCCAGCCATTCCTCTGTCTTCACAGCATTCTCCGTCCCGTGGTACATGGGCGGGGACAGGCTCCTGAACGCACTCAACCAGTTTGACCCCGGATTTGGTAGCTGTGCCGGGGCCTGCTGGGCTCTAAATGCGTCTAGGATCGCAGTAAGGGTCTGTCCCATCTCAGTCTGCATGAACGGAGTGGCATCCGGAGGGGGAGGGACCACGTTCTGTGGCACGGCGACCTGTAGAGGTTGCAAAAAGGGTGATTCTTAAGTCAAAATTCTTCAAAATTTGGCCTAACTCATTGTTTAATGGACTATTTAGTGTGACTTTTTACACATGGGCACACCATTGCTTCCGCTGAATAGTTTGTCCGCAAACTACTCTCGAGCGGGGTGTTCCAGTGTTGTGGACTTCTTTCTCTAATGATCGTATTTTTCAAGTGATACCAGTTTGTAAGATCCGCCTTTTCCCTTTTCGAAGGCATCCCGGATCTTATGCCCAGAACCGCCGCCTTACGGTGACACTAACTCCTGAGTTAGTCGACACCGTAAGACGCCGATTCTGCCGGCTATTACGATCATTTTTCACTAGAGATGCGGAAGTAAAAGTGTATAAACAAGCTAATACACATGTCCACAGAAATCACAGAGCATATCATATATATGAAAATGAAAGTGCTACTATAGTCCATAATGAGTACTAAAGAGAAAGTAGGGATTATGCCCATATACATCAATAGAAATCAGACTCTCTCTCACAAAATAGAAAGCTGTAAACTAAGCTATCCACTGCATCTCCTCCCACCTGAGGACGTGCGGTAGTAGTGTCTGGTGGTGGTGGTAGCTGCTCCTCATGCCCTGCCTCCTCGTCCCGCTGGACGTGCTGGTCCACCTCCTCGAATTCCTAAAAAGGGGGAGTCAACGTATGTTAGTCAAAAAGACTAAGTCGTATCCTCAACACCTCCTCCTGTCGCTCTTAGGCACCGGATGGAAGGAGGATGCGGAGGACAACAAGGGGTAGCAAGGTGGAAGCAGGTGACATTTCTATCTAGCAGGAGTAAGTAAAATCTAGCAGTTCTATATATAATCTAGCAGTTCTATATAAAGTGCAAGTAAGTAAAGACAGTGCAGAAAGGAAAGGACTGCAGTAAGAAGATAGAACTGTAAGTAAATGCAGTACAGAAAGGAAAGTACGCTACTGCTACTCCTACTCCTATCAATATCACATAAGTACCCTAACTTATATGAACGCCCATACGAACTTATAAGTTAGGGTTTCCAAAAGTAACTTATCATATAAACCGCCCATACAATTTATATGATAAGGATCTATGAAGCGTATGTCCTAATGAATGAATGTATGTTATGATGAATATGTTAAACATGCAAGTGCAACACACACACACAACTCTGTGATCACAGACCTTTAGTTCCCTCTTTTTGAGAGCTTGCATCACTCTCGGGTACTACCGTTATGGCTACGGCAACAGTGGAGCGGGCTCTCCACTTCTAAGTAGGTATAAGCACTACCAGACCTAGACCCCTCTCATACGCCTCTGTACACGTCCTAGGTGCACTCTAGAGTTTTGCGTACGTATTTTGCTGACTACCCGTCAGTCTTGTAGGTCGAGTGTACGTCTTCGGGGATTCCGCAGTATTATATATTTAGCATACTGGCCCCTCCACCCGTACTCCTCGCCCGAGTCATCGTACTGCCATCGGTGCATCGACTGGCCAGTCCCGCGTGACTCGCCACTAATTTTATGCACATGCAAGGTATTAATCTGAGCTTCCTGCTCGTACTGATATTGTCAACACATTCCCTCCAATCCAATTTGGGTGAGCAAGTGCTTGTATCCCTCCAACCTTAAGAAACAGGTGAGCAAGCCACTCCAACCCGGTTAGGATGAGCTCATTACTTGTATCCCTCCAACCTTGTGAAATAGGTGAGCAAGTAACCCATATGATGTTTCCAACCTTATTTAACCGGCGAACCTATCGCGTAGAACTCCAAGCCTATTAGACTACTCTCGTCTAAGGTTTATTATACATAGTGATTTAGAGTGAATCCCAGGACTGCCCAAGGCATGCCCCGTGAGGGGGTCTCGAGGGCACTAGGAACCAAGACGGGCATGAAACCCGAAGTTCCCTTTCGCAAGGATAATTACATTTTATTGATGTCTACCCAAGATCCACAACCAACTCTCTTTGTTACTTCAGGATTATTCTGATGACTTAAGGTATCATTATCGGAGAGGCGACGGTCTTCCGTCGGACTCCGTTATGCCTATTGTAAAGTGATTTGCACTCTATCATTCGTTGCTATACTTATGATGCTATCAACACCACCCGGGTTTATTCCCAATTTCCACGACTATCCCATTTTTACATTCTATCTCCCGGTGGTCCTAGTAGAGTAAACCTACTTATTCTAAATGTAGCCCCAGACCTAATACCACCCTGCCATTTCCAAATTACACTACCATCCCCATCGTTCTGTTCATTAATCTAGGGTGGTATTATCTAGATAGGTATTTACGTACGACGCTTCTATCGAGACTGAGCGACTAGGGTAAGATGACCTAACTAATGATCACTCGAATGAACTTCCAAATGCAATGTATTGTGTTTAATCACATGAGACTATTATAGATATGATACATCGATTTATTCAATATTTTATCTCCACCAGAATCAGTCAATTATTGTTAAGGGTAAAATTGTCATTTTCTCGTATACTTATAAATTAAATCTTCAATTTATCAAATCGTATCTCAAGGGCTCGAATATGTCTCCCATGAGTTTAAATAATATAATTAGGGTTTTGTAAATCCTCTAAACCCTAGTTTGATTCATTTTTGAAAATACTTAAGTGTTCACCAAATTCTCAAAATTGTCAAATTTACTAAGTGTGGGATTTTGCTCCCCAAAAATCCCAACTAATTTAGGGTTGAGATTATACCCTACTGGTCTACTAAATCAGGGGGGGTGTGCATTCTAAATGCACCCCTTTAGGCAAATATCACAAACTTTGCTATTTGCACCCCGAGCCTAAGTAGTTCAATTCTTGCAGGTGGGTCTTTCCCAATAAGACTTGTTCCAATTTCAGAGAAATTTCTACCACTGGTCTATATGGTCCCTAAGGGCCAGCCACCAAAATTTGGGGCCATTTGGAGTTAGCTAACTCCAAGAATCACCTAGTTAAGCCCTAGGGGTACTTTGGTAATTTTCCCATATTTTGTTTTCCAATCAAGCCCATTTTTGGGCAGGGCCTAAATATGCCCTAAATATACCTCTGACCAAAATCTCAGGTCAAGGGGACTTCTGGTTTGGCTTGGGCAGCCATTTGAAATTCTGCAAAATTGATATTTGCAGCCCAAGCCAAATATTGTTTCTCAAACATGCAAGTGAGATTCCTCAACATGCAGTGCATCAAATTAGCCCAAATTTTAACCATGGGTCTAATATACCCATGAGATGGTGCCACCAAAATTTGGGGCCGTTTGGAGTTAGGAAACTCCAAAAATCACATTTATTTACTTTTGGGTATTTTTGTAAAAACTATAGCAAAATATTCCCCAAAAATTCTGATTTTTGGGGAGGGCCTAGATAAGCTTAATTTAGTAACCTAGCCCAAATTTCAGCCCATTTAGACGAAGGGTTTGGGCTGAGGAAATATTTGAATTTCTGTCCTACCCTAAGAGCAGTCCTAGTAAAATGGACCTACAAGACAAACCACTTAACCAAAATTAATGTGTAATATGTCAAATTAAAGGTAACACAAATACCTATAATTGTTATGTTGAACACAATTTATGAAAAGTACCAGAGGTGCCATAAAAATTCACATGCAAGGATCTGTTTTTATAAGGCAGAAATGGATACTATTCATAAACCTAAATAATAACAATTTTATTCATAATATATAACCCGGCCGCACGGATCTTAAAGGCGATCGGACGGCATCTGTGCTTCTTCTCCATGCACATGCATGCAGGCCAACCCGTGCAGGCCATTCTTGCGGGGCCATTTCCGGCCATCGCCGGCGGCGGGGCCTCCGGCCAAGACCTTCCCCGGCCTCACGGTGGTCGGGGCTAGGGCTGGCCGGCGACTGGGCGGCGGAGAGCGGCGGACGGCGGCGGCGAAACCAAACCGAAAAGCTCCCGGGCCGCCATTTTTTACAGAATTTCAAGCTTTTGATTTCCTAACGTCGAGCTCGTTTGAGCTCGACCTCTAGCCTAGTTGATCTAGGAAACTAGTACACTTGGAGGGGAGGGGATACGGACCTGTGGTGGCGGCTGAGGCCGAGGGTGGCGGCGGTTTCCCATGGCATGAAAACTCCGGCGATCTCCTCTTTGGATAGCCATGGCAGCAGGTCTCTCTTTCTCTCTGGGGTAGGGATGAAGTGGGAAAAGAGGGGTGAGCTCGGTTTGGGCTGAGTTAAGAGAGGGGGGGGGGGCGATTTCACCAATGCTTGGCGATTTCACCAAGGTGACGATTTCACCAAGGTGGGGAGGGCTCGGGTTGGTGTGTGTGGCCGGCTAGGTTGCTTGGGAGTGGGCCCCACTACTCCAGCTGGGTTAAATAGACCCTAATGGGTCGGGTTCCAAGGTTAGGGGCTGAGTTGGTGAGTGGAGAGAGGGGGTTTGGCTCTCATAAGTGGAAAAGGCTATCTTGGGCTTGGGTTGGGTTTAGGCTTGACCCAAGGCTGCATGGTGGGGGGTCCTACACCTCCTAATACCCATGCATGGTCAGCCAACCCATCATGGGTTGGTGGGATGAGCCCAAATGGTCCAAACCCATTTCTTAGCATCTTCTCTCTCCTACTCCTCCTCTTTTCTCTCTCCTAAGTGTTCTCCCAAAAGTACTATTGCAAGACCCTATTTTTCTCTCCCCTAGGGTTTATAAGGTCACTTTAGGCCCACATGATGAATTTGGGTTGGTTTGGGTGGACCCAACCTAGTGAAATGGGCTAGGGCACCATTTTCACTATTTAGGTCAACATGTTGACTTGACCCAACATGGGTCAACTAGTTGACCCCATGGCCTACCCTAGGGTCCACTTAGATTGTATTTAGGGTTAGGGCAATGTGGTGGGGTCATGGTGTGGCTAGGGTTTGTATTTAGCCTAGTTTGACCTAGGTTGACTTGGGCCCCATAGTGGGCCCCACATGGTCTAAATCCTCCTCCTAGGGTCAAACCTAGCTAAACCCTAGCATCCATCACATGCCTAACCCAAATCTAAGTTATTTGAAGTTTGGGATGTTACAGCGTTGCTCTAAGTTTGCCCAAGAATGGAGTTGGTGAAGAAAAAGTAGCGGAGGTGGTCAGTAATGGGCAGGTCCTTCGGAGATCAAAGAGGACCATTAAACCACCAGCTTAGTACAGCGATGGAAACATGGTGAGATTTGTCTCCTATTTCTTCGCAGGCCCCCTGGATGAGCGAGAGCCTTCAAAGTTTGAAGACGCCGCTGAAGTCAAGGAGTGGGATGACGCTATTGATGAGGAGATGGCAGCCCTCAGAAAGAACGAGACTTGGGACCTTGTGCCCAAGGTCGTTGGCGTTACTCTTGTAATGTGTAAGTGGGTATACAAACTGAAGAAGAAGGCTGGCAGTAGTATCGAAAGATATAAAGCTCATCTGGTTTCTCGAGGGTTCTCCCAATAGTATGGCGAAGAATATGAAGAGACATTTAGTCCAATTGCCAAAATGACTTTGGTGCAGGTGGTGATCGCTTTGGCTGCTTACCAAGGGAGGAAGATGTGGTAACTTGATATAAAGAATGCTTTTCATTACGGGGACATACATAAAGACATCTTCATGGATAAACCACTAGGTTACGTATCTGAAGATCATCTGTACTACGTCTGCAAGCTTTAGAAGGCTCTTTATGGGTTTAAGTAGGCTCCTCATGCATGGTATGGAAAGATCGCAGAATGCCTCCAGTTCTACAGATACTTTGCCTCTGATTCAGATTCAAGCATGTTCATAAAGAAGTAGGGGGAGCTTCATGTCTTGGTGCTGTTGTACGTGGACGACATGATCGTCACGAAGAACTCTGAGGAGGAGGTAGCAAGGCTCAGGGCCGAGTTAGCTATACAGTTCGAGATGAAGGATTTGAGTGAGCTTCATCACTTTCTTGGACTCGAGGTTGAGTGGAAGAAGAGTGGGATACTCGTCTCTCAAAAGGGCTATGTTGAGCGGATCGTTCATCGATTTGGCTTGAGAGAGGGAAAGAGTAGGTGTACTCCTCTGGATTGTGGCCTGAAGCTTCGACGAGATGAGGGGAGGATTCTTCCTAATCCCTTGGTGTTCCGGGCTCTGGTTGGGAGCTTAATTTACCTGACGATTACAAGGTCATACATTGCCTCTATTGTAGGCTGGGTTAGTCGTTATATGGTTGAACCAAGGAAACCTCATCTGGTAGCGGCAAGGAATATTCTAAAGTATGTGAAGTGTACTTCTGACATGGGACTCCTGTATAAGAGGGACACGGGTTTTTCTCTGCATGGCTATACTGATGTTGATTATGGGGAGACTCAGACAATCAAATGTTGACGCCTAGCTATGTTTTCATATGCGGATCAGCGGTTATTTCATGGTGTAGTAAGAAGTAGGACTCGATGTCCGTCTCTACTATGGAAGCAAAGTACAAGGCTTCGGCCTTGGCAACTCGGGAAGCCATCTGGCTGAGGAGACTAGTAGAAGACGTCCATGAAGAAGTGCGAGGTACAACTCTGCTTCGCGGTGACAACGAGAGTGCCCTGAAACTGATTAATAATCTAGTTTATCACGCGCGGACAAGGCATATAGAGATTGAGCACCGCTTCATTTGGGAGAAGGTGTTAGAGGGGTCTCTTATGATTGAGCATGTGCAAAGCGAGGACAACATCGCAGATATCTTCACTAAGCCGCAATCGAAGGGGTCATTTGAACGGCTATGAGGACTGCTGGGTTTGGTCACCACTTCTCACTTCAATGGGGAGTGTTGAAATTATTGAAGTGAAAGTGGGGTTTGATTGGGCAGACTGCGCGGCCTGGGCAGACAGTCTTGCGGACTGGTGTGCAGCCTGAGCGGTCTGATGTTTGAGGCCTGGTGGTTTGTCCTTGGTTAAAGCTGTGCGGATAGGTTGATTATCCGTGGTTTGGGCAGTCTGGTTTGGAGTCTGCGGAGTTCGCTCTGTGCGGACTGTTCTTGGATCTCGCGAGATCGGCATTGGCCCGTGCCCTTGATCGCAGGTGGTGCAGTTAGAAGGTAACCGCGGAGTTCGCGGCTAGGAAAACTGGGTTGGTCTGAGCGGACTGATAGTTCATGTCCGCGGAGCTCGCACCAGATGTGCACTGGTTGCTGGACTTGGTCACGATCTTTGACAAGTCCAATTTGATCGCAGAGTCTGCAATGTCCGCTGGTTGACCAGGCGACTCGTGCCTTTTGTTGTGGATATTGTTTATTGCGGGCTGATGCAGTGTCCGCTGACATGCGAACTGGCTTCCTGTCCAGCCTTCTTTAATAGAAGGCGGATAGGATGGTGGCTGGCCTTGTTCGTGAGGACTGCTCTGTGCTAGATGCGGGCTGGGGTGGTGTTTCTATCCACTAGGGCGATGATCACACTCCTCCTCGTGCCTATAAATAGGACCCCCCCTGTGACAGTATATTTAACTGAATGAATAGTAAGTTGGACTTGGGTTAATTGTTGCGGCCTCGGATTTTCTGTCCGCGCGGTTTGAGAAGGATAACTGGTTTGTTGTTTGCAGGTTGTGCGGCTAGTACTGAGAAGCCAGAACTTTGGTGCTGACTGCGGTCAGGGATCAGTGATGCTTGCGGTTTACAATCAACGGTTAGCAACAGGTCGCAGTTGTGGTCAGCCGGTCTTCTCTCCTTCAGCATTTCATGTTCAATAACCTATCCGCCGGTCTGGGCGGTCTGGGCAGTTTGTTCTTCAGTTCGACAACGGCTTGTTCGCGGTCTAACTAGTGGCTAGGCGACCTCAACGGTCAAGCGGCTTGCAGTTTGCGGACAGCTCTTCTTCAGCTTGAATAACGGGTAGTCCGCGCGACCTCGCGGTCTCGTCGGACTTTGCTGTTTAGTTCGGCAAGGGCGGCGGTCTCGGTGGTCTCGGCGGTCTTGGCGGTCTCGACCTCTGTCCGCCCGACTTCTGTTTTTTGTTGTTCTCTGCTTCCTTGTTTTTACTTGACGAAATCATGTTTCGTCATATATACCTTTTGTTGTAAAGAAGATTGTTAATACATAACCTGCTTGTTACTTTTTTTGATCTTATTTATTGAGCTTGGTTATGATTGGAGTGTTCTTGTGTCTGGTTTTCGTTTTCCGCTTCATCAAGGTGTCATCTCGATAGCTTTGAAAATTTTTACTTGATATCAGAGCTATCTCTTGGTTATCTTGAGAAATTTTAACATTTTAATTCGCTTTGGTTAGTTGACTGTTTAAATTTAGTTCATAGAAGATAATTGTTGTATATGATACACTACCTTAAACACCATCTTGTATATATATATATATATCATATAAACCAATATACATATCTTGAATCACACCAACAAATGAATAGGAACCGTCCGATCAAGCATTTGCAAATATACGCCGTTGGATACAAAAGAAAAGAACTGCCTATAACATTTCCTCCGAAGGCTGTCACTGTTCATCTCCGAAAAAACCTGATACCCCCGCTTCCGCCTTCCGCGGCCTCCTCTGCCGCCGCCGCGGAGCCGCCAGCGGCCTGCCCGGCGCCCATCGGCGGGTTTGCCTGCCTCCGGCGAACACGCCGGGGGTTGTCCGGCGGCGAGCGGGCATGGCCACTGCCGGCGGTGGCCCTGCCCGTGAGACGCCGGACAACCCCCGCCGGGTTCGCCGGCCCCGCCGGAGGCCGGCGAACCTGCCGGTGGGCGCCGGGCAGGCCGCCGGAGGCTCCTCCACCAGTGGTCGAGAAGGGCGCCGTGCAGCAGGAAGTTTCAGAGGAGGGTGGCTCTGGCTCACCGCCGGAGAACCCCCGGCGTGTTCGCCGGGCCCCGACAAATTCGTCGGTGGTCAGCAGTCAAGCAGCCGCCGGCTTCGCCAGCGCCGACGTCGAGAATTGGCGCGGGCAGGAGAAAGCGGAAGGGAGGGGGGTGGGGCCAGCATGCAGAAGCGGAAGGGAGGGGGTTGGGGCCAGCAGGCGGGCCCCGGTGCGCACTCAACGCCTGCGGGCGTTGAGTGCAGACTCAACGCCCGCGGAAGGGAGGGGGTGGGGCCAGCATGCAGAAGCGGAAGGGAGGGGGGTGGGTCCAATAGGCGGGCCCCGATGTGAACTCAACGTCGGCTGGTGTTGAGTGTGCACTCAACGCCCGCGGATGTTGAGTTTGCACTCAACGCATGAACAGGCGTTGAGTACACACTCAACGCCTGTTCAGGTACCAGTGGGCGGGCTTCAGGTGCGGGCGAAGCCCGCCGGGGGTGGGCGAAGCCCGCCGGGGGCGTGCGAAGCCCGCTTGAATGCCAAGCGGGCGAAGCCCGCAGCGACGTATCGAGAACGGGCGGAGCCTGTTCGAAGATGCTAGTATATATATATATATATATATATATATATCTTTATTATATAATACAATAGTCATATCTCAAAGCACACCATGAAAAGCATCTGAACTGTCCGATCTTCAGAAAATCAAATCTGATCGTTGGATTCATCAAAGGAGGCCTGCAAATTAAAAAAAAAACCAAAACAGTTACTGTTCATTCTCTGAAAAATCCCGATACCAACGTTTCCGCATTCCCGCTACCCCGCCCTCCTCTGCCGCCGGCGGCGGAGCCGGCGGCGGCCTGCCCGGCGCCCACCGGCGGGTTCGCCGGCCTCCGGCGAACCCGCCGGGGGTTGTCCCGCGGCGAGCGGGCAGGGCCACCGCCGGCAGTGGCCCTGCCCGCTCGCCGTGGGACAACCCCCGGCGGGTTCGCCGAGGCCGGCGAACCCGCCGGTGGGCGCCGGGCAGGCCGCCGCCGGCTCCGCCGGCGGCGGCAGAGGAGGGCGGGGAAGCGGGCAGGCGGAAGCGGGGAGGGGGGGATTTTGGTTTTTTTTTTCATTTTTTTTATAAAAATTAAAAAGTTATTATATAATGATTTATTAAATTATAATTTGATTTAAAAAATAATAATAATTTATTAAATTATAATATTATTTAAATTTTTCAGAGGCGGGCGAAGCCCGCCTGAGGGGACGGGCATCGGGGCGAAATTTATTAAATTATATAATTATTTAGATTTTTTCGGAGGCGGGCGGAAAATAATAATAATTTATTAAATTATAAAATTATTTAAATTTTTTCGGAGGCGGGCAAAGCCCGTCGGGGGGCGGGCAAAGCGCGTCAGGGGGCGAGCGAAGACCGCCGAGGGGTGGGCGAGCCCGCCGGGGGGAGAGGGGCGAAGCCCGCCGGGTGGTCAAGCAGGCGAAGCCCGCCGGGGGGTCAAGCGGGTTTTTCGCCCGCTTGTTTCGCCCGCAGCGACGCATCGAGAACGGGCGAAACCCGTTCGAAGATGCTAGCATATATATATATATATATAACTCAAAAAAGTTTCATTCGTATATTTTATTTTGCTATATCTAGTAGTCTATAAAATTCTGTTAGGTTTGATTCTTCAAATTTGTAAGTTGCCACTATTAGTTTAAACATGTGATGGAGATCAACCCGCGAGTATCTCATAATTATGAGTCAAGCCGTAATTACTCGTTGAATTTCTAAGTAGTGTTATGTAGTCATTTCATTCAATGCATGGAAATATTGGAGGGTGCATGAATACCGATGTGACGGATTCGTCGGCTTCCCCCGATCGACTATACGCTACGGGAAAAGTTGTGACGGCGAACTCTTTTGTTGGTGGTGGTGAAGAGGACCGGGGCTAGCTACCCCTTCCACATAGGTCTGTCTCACACTTGTTCTGGTTAGGGCTGAGCATATTATTCGAAAATCGAAAGTCGCTCGAAAATCGTTTCAAAATTGAGCCAAATCGGAATCAGTTAAAATTGATTCGACTCAATTTGAGTTGATTCAATTTGACTCGAATCTGATTTCGAGCCGAAATTGATTCGACTCAATTTGAGTCGATTCAATTTGACTCGAATCTTATTTCGAGCCAGCCCCGAATCGCTCGAAATATGATTCTTGTCAACTCGAATTAATTAACAAATTTATGTATTTATTAATATATTCTTATTTTAAGATTAAATATAACAAAATTTAAACCTAAATAAATAGAACGAAGGCTTTAAATGTTTCATTTGCTAAATTTATAGGTTGCCCAATTTAATTTTGAGCAAACTAGGAATAAAACGAAAAATTGCTCAATTTTTAGCCGACTTGATTCGATTTCAAGCCGACCCGATTCGATTTCGAGCCGACTCGAAATCGAGTCATTTCGAGTCGAGCCGACTCGATTTCGATTTCGGGTCGAAAATTTTGATTTCGAGCTGAGCCAAAATCGCTCGAACACGACTCGATATCAGCCCTAGTTCTGGTTATGTGCCGAGATGGTCAATCTCCGCACGAAGTGTGGATGTGTTCCCACCGAAAGTATCTATTCGTCGTAGAGGTACGAGGGCATAGGAAGTTGAGGTGTATCCATAACCTAGAAGTGAGAGCGACTGACCCACTATCACATCATATGAGTGATAGAGAGTTAAAACATCCATACACATCATACCATATACATATATAGATATACCCATGTGTGTTTACTTGTACTCTCACTTTGGTCCGGCATCGTATAACCGTCATTAGGAGAAGTTACATGATGACGGGAAGATTGTATAATTATGGATACCTTGCTTATTTAATTATTGATGTTACTGCTCTTCTAACTTATTATTGGTACATATATATATTCATTGCTTTGACTATTATGTTAACCCTTATTGCATGTTTCTTTCCTAGTAACCACTAGGGGGCTCGGGAGGAGCGTGAGATTTACTTGATCATGATGTGGCTAACGTACTTTTGTACGTGTTATTTTAGGACCCGATGCACCTATCGATAGAGCAAGAGCGGATGCAGGAGCGTAGACGTACACTCATAGGAGAGGAGTTCCCTGAGCAAGCTCGAGAGATTTATGAGGATCTGAGGGTACTACTCGGAGGAGAGGAGAGGATGCAAGATTTAATTCACTTGTTTTGGACTATTGCTTTGGTCGTTCTATGTTTTAGATATTTATTACTCTTGGACATTATACCTCTTCGTAGGTTTTCATTTATGGTTATTTACACTTCATGCTGAGATATCATGTGATGTATTGCTTCCGCATAAATAAATTTTTATTATCTGTGAATATTTTGTAATGATGCGTAGCCATGCAGGGCGAACGTTCCGCCAATTTGGTCATGGGTCAGGTAAGAGGGTGACACCTCTTCGAGCACACAAACCTTGGGGGGGGGACGCTCTCCCTAGGCATAATGATCTTCCATGATTTTTGAAAGGGGGGGGGGGGGGTCCTTACACGATATCTTCTTGGTTCATAAGCATTTCATAACCTCCGTCATTATTCCGGGGCTCTGTGTGTAGATTGTTCGCTCGCTTCCTTTCCCTTCTTGCAGCCTACTTAACCCATCCATGACGGTCCTTTTGTTGTTATTTGGGGAGAACTGACTAATGTAAAGATTTGCTAATTTTATGAAGCTGCCAATTATTCCCTAGTCAAATGAGCGAAACCACACGGGTGCTTATCCCTTTAGCGTAGTAGGGAATACTTGACATATCAACTCGTTCGAGGCTTGGCCAACGTGCATGGTAGCCACGTAATGCCTTATATGCATGAGTGGGTCGCCCACTTCGTCAAATCTCTTGTTATCCAGATATCAGAAATCCTTTTAGATGAGGTATGCTAAGACAGATGACTGGAAAGGTGAGTAATGATAAAGAAGGCTGGAATCGTTCGGTGTGTGATGCTGGCTATAATCCCGCTTCTTATCCTGCGGTCTTGAAGGTAACTGCTTCACGTATCCCGACTTGATTCCTATGGAGTTGGTGAGCTACTTGACTCTGAGAAATCCTCTATGTCATAAGTTCTTTGCGAAGAGCGTTTAATTGAGGTAAAAAGCGCCCGCTACTATGACTGACTAGCGGGTGGCTGGATTATTGCAGAACTTCGTCCTCGTCCTATTTCCTGATAGAGGGTGAGAATTTGATCTTGTAGTTGGTTTATCTGGGCGATGCGTTTGTCGATCATGTTTGCACATATGTCGAGAGGCTCTTTCTAGTCGAGCCCATCAATGTGAAGGGGGGAGGGGACGGTGATCCCTGGCGCCCTTTCAACTGGTCTCCGAATGGAAATGGCCTTTCTTCTAGTTATATTCACGAGTGTCACTGGGCAGGGGACACTGTATTCAGGATCTTCTGGGAGCTTTATAGAATATCGGGAGGAACGTGTTCCCACAGATGATGTCAAACTATTGCAGCCAAATCAACCTTCCTGGAAGATTGGACTAAACTTGGACGCCATATCCCGTGGAGCGATCGAGTGCGCACACAGTACAGAATGAGCAGAAAAATACAAAGCATTTTTAACATGGAAAACCCCTTAAATGGGGGAAAACCACGTGGCCGGAATAGTGCCGGTCAAACTTCACTACTTGCGACTATTTATAGAGTTTTTAGAGAACTGAGGGAGATGTTGAGAATATTGCCCGTCAATGTTCCATGGATTTGGATTTGAAGAGGCATCACCATCAATACTAATAACATAATTGTATTTGATGTATATTCATGTTCAACGTGTGCAGGATGTTCTTTGGAATAAGTTTAGACAGGTTATCTAAGTGATAGTGTCAGGTGGACACAAGGAAGAATGTTGGACAGATAAAAATTTGTCTAATTCCACAGGCATTGAGTGAAGCCAGTTCACTCAATGCCAAATGTCAAGGAAGGATGCTAGAAAGATAAAAAAATGTCTAAGTCCACAAGCATTGAGTGAAGCCAGTTCACTCAACGTCAGATGTCAAAAAACCATTGAGTAAAGCATGGACAGTCAAAGCCCAATACTTTGCAAAGTAGATATGCGGCTAAGTCCACAGGCGTTGAGTGAAGGAAATTCACTCAATGTCATACAACAAGAAGCACCGAGTAAAGAAAAGATAGTCAAAGCTTTAGAATTGGCAGGAAAGAATTCTGGTTAAGTCCAGATACGCTGAGTAAGGACGGCTCACTCAACGCCTGAAGAAAGAAGCGTTGAGTCAAGCTCAAGCATTCAAAGCATCTGAAGCTCTATCAAGAATTCTTGTTAAGTCCAGAAGCGTTGAGTGAGGATATCTCACTCAACGCCCAAAGAAGAAAGCATCGACAAACCAGTGATGTCAAAGCTTAAGATGACGTAGACAAAAAATCTGTCTAAGTCCAGATGCGTTGAGGATAGCTCACTCAATGCAAGCTCATCAATGAAATCGGCTAAGTACAGAAGCGTTGAGTGAAGGCAGTTCACTCAATGCCTCAGCAAGATGGTGGGCTTCAGAGAAGCATCTAAGTCCAAAGGCATTGAGTGATGAAGTATCACTCAATGCACTCAATGCCTATCAATAGAAAAGCTTGTCTAAGGACAAAAGCGTTGAGTGAAGTCAACGCACTCAACGCCTATCAACAGCAGAGATATTGGTCAAGTCCAAATGCATTGAGTGATAAAGGTTCACTCAACGCACTTAACGTCTGACAGTGCAGATTATTTGGCTAAGTGTTTTTGCGTTGAGTGAAGGTTGTTCACTCAACACACTCAATGCCTGGGATGAACTGTATGGATTTGGCTAAGTCCACAGATGCCAACATCAATAAATGTCAGCAAAATTCAAAAGAGTTACAGGAAGTCAACAATACGCGACAAACGGCACCGCATGCCTACTGTGGTGCATATAATGTAAAAGTAAGTGATAGTTTTACTTTCAAGACTACCTAAACACCTAGAGGGGGGTGAATAGGTTCTAATTCTTGTTTTAACTTAAGGCAGAATATGACTACTGTTCTTTGTATAAATCAGATATTTCTTATAGCTAACACAGCACAGCAATCACAAACATACACATATCAAAGATTGCACACATATTTATAGTGGTTCCACAAGGTCTGGGTACATTCACTTTCCCCCTTCACCTATCTAGCAGTATGCTAGAGTCGGCCTAACTTCTTCCTTTAACTCAGATCCTCAGATCCTACAGCTCAGAATACAGAAGGATTCCTACAACTCAGAATTCTATAAGGTTCCTACAACTCAGGCTAAAAAGCCCTACCTCAGCCTTGCCTCAAGGCCTACAACTCAGAGAATAGCTTCTCCTACAACTCAGGCATAAACAGCCCTACCACTCAGAGAATAAATCTCTTACACTCAGCCTTTATAAAATAGACTTATAACTCAGATCTATGAATAGATCCTACATAATTTAATAAGGAATTTTTGTAATCTCTTACCCCTGTTGAGAGAGAAGGGATAAGGACTTTCTTGATCAGCTTCTTGAAGAGGCTGATGGCTAAAATCAACTTGATCTTAGCTTTCTTCAAAGCTTCTTGAATCTGAACTTTGTTGGGTTGATTTCCTTTGAATACCACTAGCTAGCAGCTTCCTTCTTAGACTCCAGAAATAGATCTGAATCTTCTTGACAGATTAGTTTAGCATCTACTCTTTGAGAGACCTGTGATTGTCTCCTGCTTGTCTTTAAATAGCTGGATCTCTCTCTATCCAAACCTTCTTGAAGATACTTATGAATTCTGATTGAATTAAACTTAGACAGAATCTGAATAAAAAACTACTCCAGATCGTCTTCTTAGATCTTCTCACGAAGATCTTCTTCTTTGTTGCTTGTACTTTCTTGATCAGAGATAAATCTCTAATTGTGTTAGTGGTGACAATACTTCTTCTCTCTATATGTATATTATCAGTCTTCTTCTTTTTAATCCATCTATTTATAGACTTCATCCATGGTAATCGGCTGATCCGGTTTATAACTAACTTCTGACAAGTCTGACAATTTCAGTAAACCTGTCATAACCCACAGTTGTCAAGTCTTCAAACAGTTCTTGAGCCTTTGAATCTGTCAGCAAAGCGTCGAGTCTGTTTGCCAAAAAGTGTCGAGACCATCTATCAATATGTGTCGATATAAGTGACTTAAGTGTCGACACAACCTTTGGTGATGTTGACAAAGCTTCCTTGATGTCGACACAGCTTCTTGACACAGCAACTTGAGAATGTGTCGACACTGATTATTTGTGTCGACACAAACACTTCACAATGCATCAGCATTCAACTTGGTCTGGACTCAGCTGTGTGTCGACACAAGTCCTGTGTGTCGACATAGTTGTTGTAGACACAGAATTTGTGTGTCGACACTGCCTCCATGTGTCGACATAGTTGATATCGACTCTGCTTCTGTGTGTCGACACAGCCTCCCAGTGTTGACACAGTTGATGTCGACTATAATCTTCTGTGTGTCGACATTGCCTCCCGGTGTCGACATAGATTCACTGAGGTGTCGACACAGCTATTTCCAAGTGTCGACACAATCTTACTGGAGTGTCGACACAGCTTCCTCAGGTGTCGACATATGGACTTAGAATATTTTTCCGGCATTCTAGCACATTCTTAACCCGCACATATAAACTCAAAATAACATCAAATACACCTTGATGTATATCATTGAGCTAAGTGAGGCTTCTCCAAATCAGGTACACATTTTCCAATGTACCCAACAATCTCCCCCTATTTGGAGAAGTCATAACCCTTTAGCCAATGATATACACCACTTAGAAAATAAACATGATAATGTATATAAGCATTATATGACAGGGTACTATATAAACAAAACACATAACTTTGTTACATCACAGAATAAAGATGTAAAATTAAAAGATCACAGAACAATGTTTTGTATATCAACTTAAAGATGTTTGTTACAAAAGATTTACATTGATGTCTCTAACAAACAAATACTATACATAGTTCTTGGACAAAACAAAAAACTAGTAAAGCTAAGACTAAAGCTGGGCTGGCTCCTTGATGACTATCCCTTTGCCTGATTGAATCTGAGCCTGCACAATAGGTTCTTTATCTTCCATGAGCTTTTTGCCTTTCAAATCAGTCTTTTTCTGTGCCTCAGCCTTGATCTTTTATCTTTCAAAATAATGAAAAGGCTTGGGAAAATACTTGCTAGGCTCCTGAGCATTAGGAGGTAGCTTCCCCATCTTAGCCTTTCTCCTGTATTATACTATGGCCTCCTGCCTGGCTTCATGCTTTTGTCATTCTTACTCATTGTACCATTTTCCTCTTTCATGTACTTGGTCTTTGACAGCTTTCCATGCAGTTGATATGATATTCCTTGAAGTGGGGCTCCACTACTCAAAGTCTGGCTTTAATTCTGCTTGCTCTCTAAATCTTTTCTTTTATAATAGAGCATCTTGCTGAGCTTTCAGACCAGCTTCTAGCATATCTACCTTTTCAATAATCACATTTGTAATTGGTAGAGGAGGGCTGTACATAGACTCAACTTGTTGATATATCATGTCAATATCTGCAGGTGGGTAAATGACTTGGGCAACCTCAGGTAGATCACCTTCAAGTAGAGCTGTTTGCACACATGACTTAGCCATATTATCATCATCACACAAGGGTGGATATCCAAGAGTGGCTCTTATGCTGTTAGTTACCCATTTAGCATGATCAGATCCAGCATAGACTAATACCCTCTCCCCCTTTATGACTTCTCTGGTCATATGATCTCTTAAGTCCTCTTTCTAAAATCTTATTTGTCCATCCAGATAGTTGATTTCATCTTTAAAGAATGACTTTAACTTTTGAAGCTTTTCACTAATTATCTTCTCAGATGATGTAATGGCAGTTTTAACTGCATCTAGGGCAGCTTGTAGCTTCTGATCATATTCTTCTTTTTCCTTATTCCTTGCTTCAGTCAGTACAACAACAGTGTTTGTGAACTCAGTGACTATCACATTATGTGATTCAGTCAGATTGTCATTTATTCTTATTTGATTCTCAAGGACATAGCCTTGTTTAACAGCCATCTCATCCACTTGCTTCTTTATTCCTTCTTATTGCTTGGCAAGAAATACCACAGCATTGCCTCCCTTGTGGAAGCAATCTGTCATCTCTCTTTTATTCTGATTAACCTCAAATCTTATAGATTTTATCTTTGTGCAAGATCAAATTGAAGAGCTTTATGGCTTTCATCCACATACTTTTCAAGAAGCAATCTCTGCTCATCCATTTTGACTTGTAAATCTATCATAAATTTAGTGTAATCAAAATCAGTAGTAGCTTGGTGAGTTGTTGTCTGGAGAGCTTTATTATAGCTGTGACTTCTTCTCTTGAAGACCATTAGCTTTCTTTTCTTAGCCTCCTTGACCTCTACATTTTCAGACTCTGAAGTACTTTCAATATGAACTCTTTCTGGAGGAGTGGTAGGAATTTCTTTCTCAGTACCATGTTGCTTCCCCTCAACATGTACTTGCTCCCCCTCAACAGCACCTTGCTCCCCCTCAATCCTAAGGGTTTCAACCTTATCAGCTGCCTCTCCAATTTCAGGAAACAACTCTTCTAGAGTGTATTCCTTTTGTGCTTGAGCAGGAGATGATACAATGTTTCCTCTAGCAGAATCATCAATTTCAGCAGTGTACAAATCTTCTGATAAGTTTATTCTTTCTTCCTCTTATACGTGTGCAGTAATTTGCTCCCCCTGCACTTATGCTGGTATAGTCTCTTTCTGGACTGTAGTAGACCCAGTCTGGTCCTCAGTCTGCTCTCTAACTTGTTCTGCTTGATTTGGTGGATTGCCATGATCATGCACATGAAGGTCATGTCCTGGTGATTTATCAGTTGTCTCCTGCCTGTCCACATCAGGCAACTCCTTGGATAGAACTCTATCCCATCTGGAGAATAACCTCATGTCCATTCTCCTCATATGGTTGATCTTGGATCCAGGAATCTGGTGCATTACCTCTGGAATGATTCTAGCCAGGTACAAACTCAAAATTCTAGCCAAGTTTGGCTTCTTGATTCCTTCTTTAATTTTATCTAACAAAAGTGCTGACCAACTGGTTGGAATTTTAAAGACAATTCTTGTCATCAGACTGAACATATAGGCTGAGATCCTATCATGTCCACCTGGTTTACATAAGATCACTTTGCCTATAATTTCAGACAAGAATTTCCCCTAAGGATTCATGCCCTTCCTGTTGATGGCAGATCCTATCTTTATGGTTGGATCCAATCCACACCATTGAAGCGTTTCCCTTATTTTTGAGGCAGGAACCTCTTCCTCATCTTGGACCCTGGGAAGATTTAGAATTTTGCTCAATCTTTTCTGAGTCAGCTTGACTCGTTCTCCATGGACGGTTGATTTGATCTTGAATCCGGTTGAATCCATGGATGCAGCGGTATAGAACTCAAGGACTTCTTTCTTCCATATTTTCGTAGGTTCAGAGACAAGATAGTCTAATCCATTGTCTGTGAGAAGAGAAATGACTTGCTTGATCTCCATATCTGCATCATCGAACGCATGTTGAACCAACTCATATCCCTCGTTGATTGCATCTTCAATCTTGGGCGCCATTAGAATGAACAGAAAGCTTGGAAAGAGAGAAGAGAGATTGTCGACACAAGGCTTTTGTCTCGAAACCCTGGTGAGCATGTCGACAGAATATGTGTTTGACCTATTTATACCCTTCTAAGCAAAGAAGGTCAAAAGGCGGGCAAAAACTTGTCAAATTGTGTCGACACAGTTGGAATGTGTCGACACATACTTCTAATGTCTCAACATCAATATGGACTACTATGTGTCGACACCAATTGATGATGTGTCGACACTTGACTTAAGTTGTCAAAGAACAGAAATTCTGTGTCGACATCGATTCTTTATGTGACGACACAAATTCTGAATGAGTCGACACCATTTCTCTGGCTGAGTCGACATAACTTTCCTGAATGTGTCGACATAATATCCCTGATGTGTCGACACCACTACTTAGCCAATATTTTGGTAAACTAACCTATAGTTAGCATTCCTAATTCAATTTTAAATGTATTGAATTTAGTTTCATCCAGAGGCTTAGTAAATACATCTGCAATTTGATAATCAGTTTTAACAAATTCTAATGAGATGTCTCCTTTTTCTACATGTTCTCTAAGAAAATGGTATTTTATTTCTATGTGCTTAGTCCTACTATGTGAAACAGGATTGTTTGCAATAGAAATAGCACTTTTTGAATCACACAATAAAGGTGTTCTACTTACTTGAATACCATAATCCCTTAGCTGATGCTGAATCCACAATAGTTGTGCACAGCAACTTCCAGCTGTAACATATTCAGACTTAGCTATGGATATTGCCATACTAGTCTGCTTCTTACTGCTCCAGGATATCAATCTTCCTCCCAGGAATTGGCATGTACCTGTAGTACTTTTTCTATCTTCTCTACAACCTGCAAAATCTGCATCTGAATAACCTGTCAGTAGAAAATCTCCATTCCTAGGGTACCAAAGGCCTAGATTAGGTGTGTCCTTTAGATATCTTAAAATCCTCTTGACTGCAGTATAATGTGATTCTTTAGGGCATGCTTGGTACCTAGCACAGACACATGTTGCATACATAATGTCTGGTCTACTAGCAGTTAGATATAATAGAGAGCCAATTATTCCTCTATACAAAGACTCATCTACAGGTTTACTGCATCATCTTTACATATAGGCATACTTGTTCCCATAGGAGTTTTCATGGTGGAGGATGATTCCATACCATACTTCATAAATAATTCCTTGGTTAACTTAGACTGGGATATGGACAATCCATCATCAGTCTGTCTTACTTGGAGTCCTAAGAAGAACTTAAGTTCCCCCATACTGCTCATTTCAAACTTCCCTTGCATAAGTTTGGCAAACTTCTTGCAAAGGTTGTTCTTTGTAGATCCAAAGATTATGCCATCTACATAGATCTGAACTAAGATTATCTTACCTTTAGATTCCCTTAGGAATAGAGTTTTGTCTATTTTACCTCTTGAGAATTTGTTCTCAATAAGGAAAGTAGGCAGGTTTCATACCAAGCCCTTGGGGCTTGCTTTAACCCATACAATGCTTTCCTAAGTCTATAGACATAACCAGGTTTAAGAGAATCTATAAAACCTAAAGGCTGCTCTACATAGACTTCTTCTTTTAGATCACCATTCAGGAATACTGATTTCACATCCATTTGGTATACTTTGAAGCCTTGATATGCTGCATAGGCAAGGAACATTCTGATTGCTTCCAGTCTTGCTACTGGGGCAAATGTTTGATCAAAGTCTATTATCTCTTCCTGTCTGTATCCTTTTGCAACCAATCTTGCTTTGTTATTCACAATAACTCCATTCTCATCCAACTTGTTCCTAAAGATCCACTTTGTACCAATGATGTTGTGGTCTTTTGGTTTAGGAACCAACTCCCAGACCTTGCATCTTCTAAAATGATTAAGCTCCTCTTGTATAGCATTAATCCAGTGTTGGTCTTGGATAGCTTCTTCAAATTTCTTTGGCTCCAGTTGAGATAGAAAACTTGAGTGCAGGACTGTATTCAGATTTCTACTTCTGGTTTGCACTCCATGTCTTGGATCACCTATTATCTGATTTGCTGGATGATCCTTTAGATGTCTTATAGCTGGAGGTAAAATTCCTTCTAGCCGAACACCTCCAGTTCCTTCATTATGCTGCACCTCTTGGTTATCATCAGCTTTTAGAGAGTCTTGTACTCCCCCTGGACAGTAGCCATCAATTTCCAATCCTTCATCTGCAGTTGTACCTTCTGTAATGGAAAGCTTGTCCATTCTATTGCTTATACCTGTTGGACTGCATGAACTACAAGGCAACTCACTGTTGATTAATCTTGTTTCATCAAATACAACATGTACAGATTCTTCTACAACCTGAGTAATCAAGTTGTAGACTCTATAATCCTTACTATTGTTGTTGTACCCAACAAATATCCCATCTTGGGATTTGGCAGCAAACTTAGTTAAATAAGACTTGCCATTGTTAAGGATATAACACTTGCAACCAAAGATCCTAAAATAGGATAAATTTGGTTTTCTACTTTTCATAATCTCATAGGGAGTCTTTTTGTGGCACTTAGTGATAGAAGCTCTGTTGAGTACATGACATGCAGTGTTTACTGCCTCAGCCCAGAAATATTCTGAGAGAGAAGTGTCACTCAATAGAGTTCTACCAGCCTCAATCATTGTCCTATTCTTTCTTTCAGCAATACCATTTTGCCGAGGTGTTCTAGGTGAGGAGAATTCTTGAAAAATCCCAAACTCTTCACACAGTCTTATCATACTTTTAGATTAAAATTCAGTGCTATGGTCACTTCTGATTTTGACCACTGTACTATCCAGTTCATTCTGAATTTGTTTGACAAAACTGTGTAAAACACTTGGGGTTTCAGATTTCTGCCTTAGAAAGAACACCCAGGAATATCTAGAATAGTCATCTACAACCACAAAAGTGTAGACCTTCCTACCTAGACTATGAACTGGCATAAGACCAAATAAATCCATAAGCAGTAGGTATAGACACCTAACTGAATCCTTGTTTTCAAGGCTATGAAAGGAGGATTTTGTCTGCTTGCCCTTTTGACAAGCTGAACATATCCCTTCCTTTATACACTTAACTTGAGGACCATTCCTCACTAACTCTTTGCTAAAGAGTTGGCCAATTGTTTTGTAGTTAAGATGAGCCAGCCTCTTTGCCATTTGACACAATGAGATGCTTTCTCATCAGCTACAAGATAAATAGGAGAACCTTTGTTCTCACACCCAAAATCAAGACAATAAACATTTCTCTTTCTATACCCAGTCAATATGACCTTTTGATCACTTGACATTTTGATATGGCATCTATTTTTAACAAATGAAATGTCATATCCTAGATCACTCAGCTGACTTATGCTTATCAGGTTATATTTCAAACCTTTTACATAAGCCACTTGAGTGATGGTAATTTGGTTTGAAGAAATGTTACCAAATCCTTTGATGATTCCTCTTTCAGATCCACCAAAGATTACTTTAGGCCCATCCTTGATAGATGTGTACTCCTTCAACAGCCCCTTTGTTCCAGTCATGTGCCTGGAACATCCACTGTCCAAGTACCATATAGGGACATGACAACTTGGACTATCCTACAATACAGAATTACTTTCCCTTAGAACCCAAGTAAGTCTTGGGTCCTTGGTTCAAGTTAGCACCATTCATATCAAAACTACCAGCAACTCTTCTAACTGGTAGACTGTTGTTCTTCCTGACACTTATGTTATGCCAGCAGTTTAAGGCAAAATGGCCTGTCTTGGCACAATACCAGCATTCATACTTGTTGTATCTATGTTTAGATACATTTTTGACAGAAGAATTTCTGTTCTGTGCTGGTGCTACTGCAGCTACACCCACTGGTTTCTTATAACCATGGGGTTTATGAACATGGGCTGACTTATTGACATAACCACCCTTGTCATTCACAACTTCAGTCTTATTATGACCTTGAGTATTCTCAAAGTCATACTTGTTAGAAGGCTCATACACCTTTATAAAAACTACAGGGACTTTAAAATTCAATGGCTGAACAGAGGCTTTGCCCTTTCTCTTGAAATGGGCAGCCCTGGTGTTACCTTTATAGTCTATTCCAGCCTTACCCTTTTAAGCCACAAACTCATCAATTAAGGGTAGGACTGATTTTGGCTTAGAGTAGCTAGCCACCAAATCTTTCTCTACTTGAAGTCTGACTTCCAGACTTTTAATTAGATCATTTTTATATGTGATTGTGCCCATCTGAATAACAATAATAGTTTTCAGCTTGGCAACCTCATTCATTTGTTGATCCAATTCTTTCTCAAAACCAGATACAGTCATCTTAAGATCTGCAATCTCCTTAGCCTGAGTTTTGGCCAGGTTTTTGCTTTTCTTAAGTGCCTGCAATAAGTCCCCATATTCATCTATCAACTGATGAATATCTCCTTCAGATTCTGATCCATCCTTATCACTTGATGAAGATGAATCTGACTCTGAACCAGTACTGTAATCAGAAATTCTAGAATTACCTTGTACCTTACTGGGACCAGGCTGATCCTGACACTTGTTGTCTTCTGATTCAGCCATCAGTCCCATGCACTGATGGTCTTCTTGTTCATTGATGGAGTCCAGCAATTGCATAAACTCCTCTTCTTAACTAGCTGCATACAGTCCAATGTATGCTTCAGCTTCAGATTCTGACTCTGAGGAGGATTGATCTGTAAGACTCTTCTCCTTCTTAGCAACAAAGGATTTCTCCTTCTTGCCCTTTTGTTGAGTCTTCTTTCTGTCTGCTGACTCCTTCCTCTTTTCTGGATACTTAGCCACTACATGTCCTGGCCTATTGCAGCAATAGCAAATAATTTTTGATGTTGTAGCTTTGCTGGGCTTAGACCTGCTCCTTTCCTTTCTTGATGATTTTCTCTTTTGATAATAGTCATCAACTGGCTGTGATGTGGAGGGCCTTGACTTCCACTACTTCTTCTTCAAGAACCTCTGAAACTGCCTTGTAAAGGCAGGAAAATCTGCATCTGAATCACTGCTATCTGAGTTCTGATTGTCTGAATTTTCTGAGATAACTTCAACAACTTGCTTAGGAGGTGATGGAGACATCCTTCTGCTCTTTCTAATGGCTTCAACCTTGAAGGCCGCTGACTTTTATCTATGCTCTCCTTTTGTATTTCTTTCTTCCTCTTTCCTGGCCATTAGTTGTATTTCATATGATAGCAACTTTCCAAATAAGGTTGGAGGAGAAATGTCTGCTAGTTTGGCCACTTCTCTAATGACACAAATCTTGGTATCTCAATCCTTTGTCAAGGATCTTAGGAATTTGTCATTCAGACCCTTCCATAGGACATCAGTTCATTCATTATCCTATAGAATTTCTTGTAGCATTCAGATATGTTATCAGACTTCCCTTGTCTGAAACTCTCATATTCTTGATTAAGCATAGACTTTCTGTCTTATCTAACTTCTTCAGAACCCTCCATCTAGACAATCAAAGTGTCCCACATTTCCTTAGATGTTTTGCAGTGAATCAAATTTTAGAAAGTAGAATCTTCTATGACACTCACTATGATTTTCTGAGCTCTTTTATCCATAGTTGCCAATATAATCTCATCCTTGGTCATTTTAGAAAAATCCTTAGGGGTTCTCTGATTTGCTTCTAAAATAGACACATTCATTGGGATATATGGACCTTCTTTTACTGTTATATATATCCTTGGGTCAGAGGCCTCCATAAACAACCTAACCCTTTCTTTCCAGATTCCAAAAATCTCTTTCCTGCAGATGGGTAATTTCATTGACCCTAATTCCTTGTGATTCTCTCCAGAACCCATTTTCTTGATTCTTGATTCTGCCTTAGGGATCTAACTCAGACTGTTAAGTCCTTATTTGAGTAACCTCCCTCTGATACCACTTGATAGTTTTACTTTCAAGACTACCTAAACACCTAGAGGGGGGGTGAATAGGTTCTAATTCTTGTTTTAACTTAAGGCAGAATATAACTACTGTTCTTTGTATAAATCAGATATTTCTTATAGCTAACACAACACAGCAATCACAAACATACACACATCACATATTGCACACAGATTTATAGTAGTTCCCCAAGGTCTGGGTACATCCACTTTCCCTCTTCACCTATCTAGCAGTATGCTAGAGTCGGCCTAACTTCTTCCTTTAACTCAGATCCTCAGATCCTACAGCTCAGAATCCAGAAGGATTCCTACAACTCAGAACCCTATAAGGTTCCTACAACTCAGGCTAAAAAGCCCTACCTCAGCCTTGCCTCAAGGCCTATAACTCTGACAATAGCTTCTCCTACAGCTCAGGCATAAACATCCCTACCACTCAGAGAATAAATCTCCTACACTCAGCCTTTATAAAATAGGCTTACAACTCAGATCTATGAATAGATCCTACAGAATTTAAGAAGGAATTTTTGTAATCTTTTACCCCTGTTGAGAGAGAAGGGATAAGGACTTTCTTGATCAGCTTCTTGAAGAGGCTGATGGCTGAAATCAACTTTATCTTAGCTTTCTTCAAAGCTTCTTGAATCTGAACTTAGTTGGGTTGATTTCCTTTGAATACCACTGGCTAACAGCTTCCTTCTTAGACTCCAGAAATAGATCTGAATCTTCTTGACAGATTAGTTCAGCATCTGCTCCTTGAGAGACCTGTGATTGTCTCCTGCTTATCTTCAAATAGCTGGATCTCTCTCTATCCAAACCTTCTTGAAGATACTTTTGAATTCTGATTGAATTCAACTTAGACAGAATCTGAATAGAAAACTACTCTAGATCATCTTCTTAGATCTTCTCACAAAGATCTTCTTCTTTGTTGCTTGTACTTTCTTGATCAGAGATAAATCTCTAATTGTGTTAGTGGTGACAATACTTCTTCTCTCTATATGTATATTATCAGTCTTCTTCTTCTGAATCCATCTATTTATAGACTTCATCCATGGTAACCGGCTGATCCGGTTTATAACTAACTTCTGACAAGTCTGACAGCTTCAGTAAACCTATGTCATAACCCACAGCTTGTCAAGTCTTCAAACAGTTCTTGAGCCTTTGACTTTGTCAGCAAAGCGTCGAGTCTGTCTGCCAAAAAGTGTCGAGACCATCTGTCAATATGTGTCGACACAAGTGACTTAAGTGTCGACACAGCCTTTGGTGATGTTGACAAAGCTGCCTTAATATCGACACAGCTTCTTGACACAGCAACTTGAGAATGTGTCGACACTGATTATTTGTGTCGACACAAACACTTCACTATGCATCAGCAGTCAACTTGGTCTGGACTCAGCAGTGTGTCGACACAAGTCCTATGTGTCGACACAGTTATTGTAGACACAGAATTTGTGTGTCGACACTGCCTCTATGTGTCGACACAGTTGATGTCGACTCTACTTCTGTGTGTCGACACAGCCTCCCAGTGTCGACACAGTTGATGTCAACTATAATCTTCTGTGTGTCAAAACTGCCTCCCGGTGTCGACACAAATTCACTGAGGTGTCGACACAGCTATTTCCAAGTGTCGACACAATCTTACTGGAGTGTCGACACAGCTTCCTCAGGTGTCGACATATGGAATTAGAATATTTTTCCTGCATTCTAGCACATTCTTAACCTGCACATATAAACTCAAAATAACATCAAATACACCTTGATGTATATCATTGAGCTAAGTGAGGCTTCTCCAAATCAGGTACACATTTTCCAATGTACCCAACAGTAAGATTGCAGTTGGAAAATCCAAGTGGGCCCATGGGTCAAAGAGACGTTAGACAGCCGAAGATAAATAGGACAGATCAGATAATAGAAATTAACTTTTGGAAAAGGCAGAACTTCATCTTCTTCCTCTCGCCATTGTTGTAGAGCTCGAAGAAGAAGAAGTTTCTAACTTCTAATCTTAGAATTCAAGATGGTAGCTGTTGCGATTTTCACCTGCAATATCAAGTTCAGAGAAATTCTCCGAGGAAGAAGAAGCAGCCAATGCCTAACCCTAGCTGCAGCAGATCTGTTGATGCAAGTTAGTTGTTTATCTTCAACAACAAGTTCAGAGTAATCTCTCTGAAAAAGAAGGATCAGCAAGGCAAGCTCTAGTTGCAACATCTTTGCAGCCATAGCAGATCATTCCTGAAGAACACTTTCTGAAGCTGTGAAGAAGAAGTTTGGACTGAGTTTCTTTCTCAGTTTAGGTAGAAGCAGAGCAAGCCTGGTATCTTCAAACAAGGTTAGCTGAGTGAAGAATACAAAGGAAGGATAACGCATTTGTCTTCATTAGCAAGTTCAGAAACCTGTGTTTCAGAGTTTCTTCTAGCACAGACAAAAGTTTCCTGAAGATCAGTTTCTTGTTGTTGTGAAGAAGTTAGGGCTGAATTTTTCTCAGTTCAGGAAGCAGAATGCTCAGATAATATTTCTCTGGAGTCAAATCAACAGTAACCTTACTCTTTCTGTAGGATCCTTTGGATCTGAGTGTAGGCCTAATTTATAAAGGATGAGGTAGGATCCCTGTGTGGATCTGATTTATAGGGAATCTTACCCGAGGTAAGATCTAGTCTTGGATCTGAGTTATAGGGACTTTGTGCATAAGCTGTAGAAGAGTCATTCTCTCTGAGTTGTAGGGCCTTTGGGCATGAGGTAGGATCCTTCTATAGATCTGAGGTAGGGCCTTTGTGCTTGAGCTATAGGAGAGTCATTCTCTCTAAGTTGTAGGGCCTTTGGGCCTGAGGTAGGATCCTTCTATGGATCTGAGGTAGGGCTTTTGTGCCTGAGATGTAGGAGAGTCATTTTCTCTGAGTTATAGGGCTATCCTCCTAGCCTGAGCTGTAGGACAATTAATTTAGTTTGAGGTAGGCGATCTTTGGATCACTTAGCTGTAGGAGCAAGCTTGCTCTGAGGTAGGTCCATGTGCCTGAGGTAGGTCTTGGAGTAGACTGAGAGATCCTGAGGAATTTGTTGTGTAAGCTCTTTGGAGCCGAGATTTGGAGAAGTGCCTTGTCTAACAAGCTATTAGAAAGGTGGGAGGGATAGTGGAAGTACCCATAATCTAGAGAACCACTATAAATTTTGTGTGTGCTTTGTGTGATTGTCTTGAAAGCAGAACATAACTAAATCACAACACACCAAAAGAGAAGATCATCATAAAATACTAAGAAACCTATTCAACCCCCTCTAGGTGTTAGCTATCCTTGAAACTAAAGACTTTCAAGTGGTATTAGAGGGAGGTTGCTCAAAAAGGACTTAACAGTCTGAGTTGATCTCCAAGGGTAGATAAAGATTATCCCTATAGGTTCAGTAGAGAACCATAAGGATTGGAGCTCAATGAAGCTTAAAGTCTGTAGAGAGGAAAAGACCTTCATTACAAAGAAAGAGAAGAGCTGGAGTCAGAGAGACTCATCCTCCTCATAGTATGAAGAAGAAGAAGAAGCCTCCATTAGGCTGCTTGTTGTTATTGCAGATAAAGCTGAATACTATCCTGCTACTAGGGTAGGGATCAGGGGCCCTCTATCCATTCAGACAGTGACTCATAGGAGTATGATGATGAAGAAGATGCAAACAACTGTTATGTGTTGATGGTCATGTCAGATGAGAAATCCAACCAGGATCAGCCTGGTCCAGACAAGGTACATTCTCTATCTAGTTCTTCTTCTGAGACTGGCTATGAGACTAGTCCAGATTCTAATTCATCCTCATCTAGTGATGAAGATGACTTACCATCTGAGGAATATTTCAATCAATTGATTGAAATTTATGGTTTCCTTCTAGATGCTTTGAAAAGAAGCAAGAAGTTAGCCAAGAAGCAAGCTGAGGAGATTATCTCCCTACAGCTAGCTGCTTCCCAACAGTCTGAGTCAGTATCTTTGTTGGAATAGAAGATGAGGGAAGTTGGCCAACTAAAGTTCATCTCAATCATCCAGATTGGGACCATCAATAATAAGAACAAGGTCATCTTGGATCTTGAAGAGAAACTCCTAAAGGAGAGAAAGATTATGGCTGAATTTAGTAAGCCCAAATCAGTGTTACCCTTGATAAACTCTTTCTCCTCTCAAAAGGGTAAGAAAGGGTTGGGATTCAAAGGGAACACTAGAGTTGCCCAACCCAAAGGGAAAGGCAAAGCTCCAGCTCAGCCCCTAGCATCAAAGCCTCACATCCCTTTTAAGAATGTGATGTTATCTTCAAACGGGTATGACCAAGAAAGCATCTATAGTCACTAGATAAATGGTCGATCCACAAGTGTGAAAAAAATATTCACAGTTATGGTGGAAGATATAACAAGGGGATGAGTGCCTTTAAGGCTCCTCATGAGTAAATTCAAATGACTCATCAAGGACCCTTTGTATTTGGTGCACCAGCCCCTACTCTCAAGAATAAGACAGTGACATTTTCTCAAGATCTCCCAGCACACACTTAGACCAAGGGCAAGTCTGTCACCAAGCCAGACTTGGGTATTTCTGAGGCCATCAATATTATGTCTTCTGCAAAGAAGACCACTGTTGGTAGATCTCAAGAAAAACCAAGTTATTCTACTGGCATACTTACCTTCAGTTAGATTGTGGCTGAGAGAATACAAAAAAGGAAGCTGCTCCTCTTTCTGAACAGCTAGCTGCTACCAGACTTGCTCAAAAAAGAAGGTATAATATTCATGAGTGTTGTTGTTGTGGCAAAGTGGGGCATTTCTCCTTAGATTGATGACACAATCCTAATATGCCCAGAGCAAAAGTTAGTCTTCCTATCAGAAAATCTGCAGGAAGACAAGGTATATTTCAGGCTAATCAGAACCTAGGAACTAATAAGAATTGGGCTCCTAAGGTAACTTAAATCTTATTTTGCAAGATAATCCAAGTGCCCATACCTCTATATGGTACTTGGATAGGGTTATTCCAAGCACATGACTGGAACAAGGAGCAACCTGAAGGAATACACTCCAGTGAAGGATGTGTAACATCCCATTTCCTATTAGACCCCTTAACTTAGATTAGGTTAGGACAAGTGGTGGGGGCATGAGTTTTAGGCTAGGTTTAACCCAGGTAGTTAGGGTGTAGTCATATATGACCCACTATAGGACCCAAGTTAACTCAAGACAAACTAGCCCAAATTGGATCTTAGCTACACATTGGCCCCACCACTATACCCCTAACCCTAATAACAATCTAAGTGAACTAAAAGACACATCATTGGGTCACTCATTGACCCAAGTCAACCCAAACCCTAAATTGGTCAAACTCACACCTATAGGCCCAATTAGTCCAAGTGGGGCACCATCATGGCCCAACCCAAGTTGGGTGGTGCCATTGGGTCCATGACCATCAAGTGGGGCCAACCCACTCATCATGTTGACCAAGTCAATCTAAAAAGTCAACAAGTCAACATAGGGCTTACAGAAAAGAAATAAATGAGCCAAGCCCAATCCCAATGGCCTAAGCCCATGAGCAAAGGCCCATGATCAGCCCAAGTGCTCATTTACAGCCCCTACCCTCTGGTTTTGGAAGGTAGTAACATGCAAGGGGGTATTTTGGGAATTTACCCAAGTAAAGGAGAGAGAAAATGGAGAAAATTGGGATGGAGGCCATGTGGCCATCCTCCTCTCTTCCCAAGCCCACATCTGAACCCACACATCAATTATCAGCCTTTCCAACCCAATTTCATGCCACTTGGAGCCAAGGAGGAGAAACCAAAGCTCATGGCCAAAATACCCATCATGGCATCTCTGTATACAGCCCATATCAGCCAAAAAAAACCCTCCCATTAGCTTCAGAAGGTCCAAAGGAGTGGAATTCGATACCTGGATCGAAGCTTTTGGTGGAGAATCGGGTTCGTGAGCAAGCTCGCCGGAAAGGAGAAATTCCATGGCCAACCGCCGCCACCGCCGTCGTTGGGCTCCGATCAAGGTCCGTTTCACCTCACCTCACCCCGTGCTAGCTTTCTAGATCATATAGGAGAGACATCGGGCACAATTGAGCCCGATCCAATGTGAGAATTTCATGGAATTTCGGATTTTTAATGAAGTTCAAGTTCGCCGGAAACCGCCGCCTCCGGCGGCCAAGTCGCCACCAAACGCTTGCCCTCACCTCAACGAAGGTGGTGGTGGTGGTGGTGACCGGACAGGGAGGTGGATGGATGGCCAGGAAACATCGGATCAAGATGCTACAGGCGGGATCAATCCGAGCCGTCGGCTTGATGGAGAAGATGAATGGATGCTGTCCATTTCATGTGTGTTAAATTATAGCTTATTTAATTTTATTTCATTTATGTCATATTAATTTATGTACCTTACGGGCTAATTTTTGGCCTCTTAGATGCAATTACAGAACTGGTCACCAACATAAAAATTGTATCTCTATGTCTTACCTTTATTTTGCAACCCTAAAGTTGTAATTTGGAGAAACATAGCTCCTTGTAGGGCCATTCTACCAAGATTGGTCTTAGGCTAGGGCAGATTTTTAAATGAGTGCCCAAGCCAAACCCTAGGTCCACATGATCTGAGATTTTGGTCATGCATGTGACTAGGTCATACTTAAGTACTAACCAAAAATGGGAATTTTTTGTATGTGTTTTTCTATATTTTTTTGGAGAAATATCATTTATTGGATTAATTGAATTTTTGGAGATCTACAATTCCAAATGCCCCCAAATTTTGGTGGCATGGCCATTGAGTCATTATATTACCATAGTAGAAATTTTATGCCATTGTGACCTATGCATGTTTCGGAAATCCAACATGCATGATGAAGGTATTTTAAAATTTGTTGTGCCTATAGTAGAAATGGAAAATAATGGGAGTTTAGCCCATTTGGCCCAATGCATGTCCATTAAATTCTAGACAGAGGCTTATATGGATGAAATACACCTCCCATAAGAAGGATGGGATTTTTGGGATCTCCCCATTAAATGGAATTATTGTAAAATATGTCCATTTGGAAATAAAATTTGAAGATAGGGCCAATTAATTTTATAAACTCTAAAACTCTGTCACAAGCCCTAGTAGGACATCATACACCTCTGAAAAATTTTATAAGCTTGTTTTAAAACTTTACTTTGAGTTTTTAGTAGAATTACCATATTGCCCCTTTTTGGAAATTAATTAAAAGTAAAGAAAATTATTACTGGAAAATTATGGAAAAATTCATAGCATCTTAATTCTATGATTAGAACATTTTGTAATTATTTGAGAATTTATGGGTGATTATGTATGTTGAAAACTCAAGTAGTGGCATTTTGGTAATATTATTATTATGGAATTTTGCTAGGTCAAATCACTGTTTAGGGTCATCAATTTCGATATGATGTTTTATTATATCAATATTGGCCTCCAGTAATTTTCCTAGATTTTTTGGTTCTATTGTTGAGGTACTTCATTTATAAAAAGGCCAAATTATGATTTTAATCCTTAATGGAAATTATATAGAAATTTACATAGGAAAAGTATGAACTCTGGTAGGCAGTCATATTTAAGTTCATTGAACACCAGGTAAATTTCTTAGATCTATGGAATCATTGTATTTAGTACATCATGTACAAAGTGACTTAGGCCACTTAATTAAAAGATTTAATTTAGGGTCTTAATTACTTAGAAAAATGGTGAAATCCAAAATTATCAACATCATACACCCTACCAACCCATGAGAATTAATTAGGGGCATTTGGCCCAAGGAATTGGAAGTCCCATTATACGGGTTAGTATTAGGTCATGGGTTGCACTTAACAAAAGTAGCAGGTATTACTGGGACCCACAAAGGATACAATAGAAGGTTGACTTTATAACTATATTAGGAAGATAAACTCTGGTTGGTGTCTAGTAGGTCACTTCATAGTATCGAGTTATAGAGTGCAAAACCCCAAGGACAGTAGCTAGAACGGAGACCGGCGGAAAACCGCCGATTCCCCAATAATATCCTAAGTCATTTGATTCCTTCCAGATTAGCAATGACAGATGGGTATGGATCTTGGGTAAACATTAATAAAAGTAAGTATCCTTTCAAAAGAGAACTTTGGGCTTTCAATCCCATCTTGGTTCCTAGTGCCCTAGAGACCCCTTCATTGGGCATACCCTGGGCAGTACTGGGATTAACCATAAATTGCTATGTATAACAAACATTAGACAAGAATAGTCTAATAAGCTAAAAGAACATGGTAACATTCTCACCCATGAAGGGTTGGAGGGATTCAGAACTAAGACATTGATGTGCAATCTCACCCGTGATGGGTTGGAGGGATTCAGGACGGGTTGGTCCTTGGAGTTGGAGGCTCGGGAATATGACATCAGGACGGGTTTGGTCCTGCGAGCTGGAGGCTCGGGTTGAGATACCTTGCATGTGAATAGAAACATAACTAGTGGTGGGTCATGCGGTACTGGGCCAATCGTCATACCGATGGCAATACGGTAACTCTGGTGAGGTGTGAGGGTTTGAGGGGCCAGTAGGTTATTTATACTGCGGTCTGGAGGACAATCCCCAAAAATGCACACCCGACCAAGAAAGTCTGGCAGTTGGCCAGCATTAGTACACAGAGACTCTAGTGTGCACCTAGGACATATATAGAGGCATACGAAGGGTCTGGGCTTGGTAGTGCGTATACCCGCCTAGGAAGCGGAAGCGCCCGTTCCGCTGCTACCGTAGAAAAAATGGTGGTACCAGAGAGTGATGCTAGCTCCAAAAAGTGGGAACTAAAGGTTTGTGATCACAGAGTCGTGTGTATGAGTTGCACTTGTATGAACCATAACCTGCATACATAACATACATACATATTTAGGTCATACGCACCATAGATCCTTATCATATAAATTAGTATGAGCTCTTTTATATGATAAGTTACATTTAGAAACCTTAACTTATAAGTTTGTATGGGCATTCATATTAGTTAAGGTACTTATGCGATGACAGTTTAGCAGTAGATAGTTTACTTTCTGCTCCATTCTTTACTTGTTATAGTTCTTTCTTACTTTACTTGTACTATATAAAATTGCTAGAATAGAGATATACTTGCTACTACATAATCTTGATAGATTAATTCCACTGTCACCTGCTTCCTATTTTATACCCCTGGTTGTCCTCCGCTTCATCATCTCGCACGGTGCCTAGGAGCCACGGGGACAAGGTGTGGAGGAAATGGCTTAGTCTTTATGACTGACGGTCGGTTGTGACCGTATTATTTTAGGAGCTCGAGGAGATGGAGCACCAGCACGACCAGCGGGACGAGCTGGCAGGACTTGAGGAGCTGATACCACCACCAACTACTACTATTGTAGCCCGGCGTCAGGTGATGACGAGTGTACTGATGATAGATTAGCTTCCGCTTAGTTTACTTTGTGTGAGAGAGATTTGATGGATATGTATAGGGTGTAAGCCCTTTTCTCGTTCTGTACTCATTGTGGACTACTGTTGTACTTTCATTTTCATATATATATATATGATATGTACTGTAATCTTTGTTTACTTTTTAATTATTACTACTTGTTTTACTTTTATTCTCGATTGGCCGAAACTGGTTTAATGATCGTACTCGCCGGCAGGATCAACATCTTACAGTGTCGACTAACCCATGAGTTAGTGTCACCGTAAGGCGGCGGTTCTGGGCATAAGATGTAAGACCCCCTTTTTTTCCTTTTTCGAACACCGGGGTCTTAGCCCAGAATTGTCGCTTTGCGGTGGCACCGACTCACGGGAAAGCCGCCACTACAAAACGCCAATTCAGCCGGCCCTTTTCGATCACAAGAGAGAGAAGTAAGTGTACATAAAATGTAAACAGGTCTATAGAAACACACATATAAAATGAAATCACATCCAGACCATCAGTAATATCAAATAGAAGTACTGCAAAAATCAGTTCAGAAGAAATATAAAGAAACGGGCTCGAGCCCGGTACATCAGAGTCCTCACTACCAATCACTCATCGCGGAAGCTATAAAAATACTAATCACTCACGGAGCTGGTCACAGGTGCTCCGGTGCTAGACTACCCCACCTCCATGCGCACCGTACTCCGCTGGTGCTGGTCCCTGGACTGCTAGTCCCTGTCTCCCATCCCGAGCTCCTATAATGTTGTGGTTTGAAAACCATTAGTCATAAAGACTAAGCCCTATCATCCCCTACCCCTCCCCCCACGTCTCCTAAGCACCGAGCGGAGAGGAGGAAAGGGAAGCTACAAAGGTGGAGAATAATCAAGCAGATGACAATAGAGCTAGTCTAACAACTATTATGGTGTATAAACAACTATCTAGAATAAAGTACATCTAGCAATTATACAGTAGTGAGCATTAAGGTAGACATGTGGTAAGTAGTATAACAAAAGAAGATAAACAGAAAGCAAGTAAATAAATAAGGAGGTAAGTAAATAAGTAAGTAACCTTAACTTATATGAATGCACATACAAACTTATAAGTTAAGAGGTCTTCTGTAAGGCTCCCATCGTATAAAACATCCCATACCGATTTATACGTTGGGGTGTCGGTTGTATGCAAATATGAGTGTAGTGATATGCTATGCCATGACTCATGCAAGTGCAACTCATGCACACGACTCTATGCGCACAGACCTTTAGTTCCCCCTGTTCGGGCAGCTAGCTTCACTCCCAGGAACCTCCGTAGTGGCAAACGGAGACAGTGGGTCGGGCCCCCACTCCTAGGCGGGTATCCACACTACCGGGCCTAGCCCTTCTGTATGCCCCTAGAAGAACACAACCTAGAGTATCCGCGTACTAGTGCTGGTTATATCCACCAGGCTTTCTTTGGCTAAGTGTCCCACACCGCCGATTCGACGTACCGATGTCGGTGTGAATGACAATCAAATACCAAAGACCCACCACCTTATTCTATACTCAAAACCCTCGAGCCCTCGGCTCCCCGGACCATCCCGTCCGTGTATCTACCTTCAGAGCTACCGTCTGAATGACAACCAAACCAACTTATTATACCTCCCTAACTACCGGGGTGTGAGTATGTGCAACCCTAGATATTCTAGTTGCTCTTTTAATTTATTATTCCTACGGTTTACGTTAGCCCAGGACTGCCCCCGGTATTCCCCGTGAAGGGCTTTCAAAGGGCACTAGGAACTATGATGGTAGCTGAAGCCCGCCGTTCCCTTTCGTAAGGCACTTATTGTTATTGGTTGATACCCATTACCCGATCCCTTTTAAATTACCTTAGATCTAACCTAGTGTATTGAGACTCTTCCTCTCCAACCGGGGTGGACGATCTTTCGTCGTTCCCGCACACCACTTAACACTAGCCAATCTCACACTCTACTCATCCCGACTTCCCAATAATGATCTTAATTTAACTCACCCTCTTCAAACCAGAAAGCTACCAAAATTCTATCTCCCCAAGTTCATTACCCACTCTAGTTCAGTTTCTGTGGTTTTACTATATGCAGACCGTCCTAAGCTACATGAGGTATACAAGGGGAGGTACTCCAAATTGTTTGCCAAATCTCCTATAAAATTTACTGGAAGTCTATCATAACATAATTAGCCTAAATCCAGAAATTTATAATTTTCCTAATTAATCTGATATTTATTTAATTTTCCCAAAAGATTGGCCATGGGTAATTTTAAACACGAACTACATGATCTTCTTAAGTAATGGCCACCCAAAAATTATGATCACTAAATAACAGCAATATATCATCAAATACTAATTTTTAGGATTTTACAGAAAGTATTTAGCCTCTAATTAATTTATCTAATATAATCTCATTAATCCTATGTAAAGAAGGAAGTACTAAAATTACGCATCATAAAATTATAGAAAAATTACTGAGTATTAATATAGTACATAAAAAGTCATTGTGCAAAGATCATAATTTTACAGGTTTGCTAGACATCAAAATAGATTTAACTAAGTTTTCATGGGAAAAAACACTTAATGAAGCAAGCCTTAGAATTAAACTTCTAAAAATTCCATAAAAATTCATAGAGCTTTAACATCATAATACAAGTTCTCTGCCTAATGTTCATAACTTTACAAAAGGTATTTTCTCCATAATAAATTTCTAAGCAAATAATACAAACTACTACATTGTTAATGAAGTATCCAAAATAGTGATCCTAAATTCATAATAAAATCTCCAGAGCTTGTATTAACCTTAAAAACTAATTTACCCAAATCTCATCACTGTTCAGTGAGTTTTAGTGACATTTTCTATCTCTACAAGTTTTGTGCCCTCAACTAGGGTTAGGGTTTTGAGGGACTTATTTACTTTAAAATCCATTTAGATTCCTACCAGAGGATTTGGGCTATCCTAGCATCCACTCTACTGTTGGGTTTCTCTAAGAGGTTGGCACAACACTTGTGCACGCAGCGAAAGTAATAAAATCTATAATAACCCAAAGAGATTGGATCGGGCCATGAATGTTGAATCAAGAAGTTAATACATAACTAGGCAAAAATTACCTCTTCGATGTTGAGTCACAACTCAACAAAGATGCTCCAAGTGTGATTCCTTGTCGGTGGCGAGTTCTACGTAGAATAGCGTCCACGTCTCTGCAGAAATCCATACGAGCGGGAGAACCCCGAGCTTCGTCGCACGAAGGATCGGGAGGAAAGTCGACCGCACCTTGCAACTCCACGGACTGCTAGGTCCGAGCCAGGATAGGCAATACCGACGACGATCGTCGGAAATGGGAAGGTCGGCGGAGCAGACGCGGTGGCGGAACACTTCCGTCGGCGGTGTTCGGGATTCGGCAGGTCGGAACAGCAGCGGAACACTTCCGTCGGTTTCCGATCGGCCGTAGGATAAGTCGCGTGTTGATCCCAAAACCCTAAGTCCCTATTTATACTAAAAGTATAAACAGACCTAAAGCATATTTATCCGCAGACCACACAGTATAAGGTTCCAGAATCGATCGGCGAGAATCAGATCCAGAATCGACGAGAATCGGTCGGCAAGAATCACCAGCAGAATTGGCGTTGAGTCATACTCGACGACTCTCGCCGAATCTGCCATGGCGTTGAGTGCGTTGAGTCATACTCGACGACTCTCGCCGAATCTGCCTTGGCGTTGAAAGCGTTGAGTCATACTCAACGATTCTCGATGACTCTCGCCGAATCTGCCACGACGTTAAGAGCATTGAGTCATACTCAACGATTCTCGACGAATCTGCCTAGGCGTTGAAAGCATTGAGTCATACTCAACGATTCTCGACAACTCTCGTCGAATTTGCCTTGGTCGTCGAGTCATACTCGACGACTCTCGTCGAAACAGTCTTAGTCGCCGAGTCTTACTCGACGACTCTCGACTAACCATTCTCAATGAACTTTCCCGGCAACGATTGCCAGACCCCATTTTGCGTGGTGATTGGTAACCCTTACCAACACAGTCAATCTCCTAACTTCTCCACAGCTCTTATGTGCGACTCTGTAGGCTCATATCGCGTTGGCAGTGAGATTACTTGTTTGATCACTTCTAGATCACCATGGTAACTCCAACAGTCTCCCACTTGATCTTGAAAGTATCAAAACAAAAACCTCACAAACAATGAGCGGCATCTAGCAATGCATCATTGCTCCCCAAGCAATAAGAGTTCATAACTCATAAGCCTTGATGACCAATGTCCCAGCGTTGTCTTTGTCCCTTTGTCCCTTACATCCGGAAAGAACTAGAGGCATGGACCGTGTCACCCTCATAATAGCTCAATCCAAGTTTCCTGATCTAGAACGGACATACAGAGAATGGTGAGTCCAATATCACATATTGACTCAACCAAGCATGGCCATGCATTTCTTAGTCCAGTTCCATCAAGGGGCCCATGGATGCAACTCCTGTCATATAGGAGGACAAATCCCATATCTGCTCACACACAAACACCCAAATGATTCGTAACGTACCCAACAACCACCCTTATCATCAACCTTTCTCAAGGAAGACTTTAGATGGCATCAAAGCACGCTCTTCCTCACTTGATGAATGCTGTGACTTCAGGTCAAAGGACCACAACACCATTGTCAATTGAGACCTACTCATGACACGTTTAGATAACAATCCACAGAGTAATCTCAGGTTGGGTCTGTCCAGTACAACTTGTTCATTAACAAGTACCCACGTGATGACTTGATATCACAATATCATGACCTGTGAGAACTGGTCATCAGTCAACACACGTGCTAGTCATAAGGTATCATCATCACCCTTAGTTTCTATGACGATACAACGACCAGGGACCTTTTAAGAATGAAGCTTCAAATAAATCATAGGCTCTCACATTCAAGTCACGTACTTGATGTCCTATGGAAGCGAACACTCTAAGGGTATTTATTATGTAACAATTTAACTATCACATAGAAAAATCACAATAAAAGAACTTGCCATTAATTGTAAAAAGAAACATTTAGGTACAAAATTCATCAAATGAATAAACAATAAACAGCCAACAGAATATATGTTTACATACAACCCACAAGACTCCCACTAGAGTTGATCATTCAGGTATCGTATACCCATTGATCTAGTATGACCATCATGCTTTCTCTGCGCGAGAGGCTTTGTCAGTGGATCTGCAATATTCTCCTCAGTCGGCACTCTACAAATGTTCACATCTCCTCGTTCGAAAATCTCACGAATAAGATGGAACCGCCGAAGTATGTGCTTGGAGCGTTGATGGGATCTAGGTTCCTTAGATTGTGCAATTGCACCATTGTTATCACAGTAGAGAACTACGGGACCAACAATGCTAGGAACTATATCAAGCTCGCTGATGAATTTCCTAATCCATACAGCCTCCTTCGCTGCGTTAGCCGCAGCGATATACTCGGCCTCTGTTGTAGAATCAGCAACTGTCTCTTGCTTGGAACTCTTCCAGCTCACAGCTCCTCCATTAAGGCAAAACACAAAACCTGACTGAGACTTCGAGTCATCCCTATCAGTTTGGAAGCTAGCATCCGTGTAACCGCTTACAACGAGCTCTTCCTCTACACCATACACCAAGAACACATCCTTAGTCTTTCTCAAGTACTTCAGGATATTCTTGACTGCAATCCAGTGACATTCACCGGGGTCTGACTGATACCTGCTAGTCATGCTCAAAGCAAAGGAGACATCGGGTCGAGTACATTACATTTCATACATGATTGATCCAATTGCCGAAGCATATGGAATCAACTTCATGCAGTCCTTATCTTCACAAGATTTTAGACACTGGTCCTTAGAGAGATTCACACCATAAGACATGGGCAAAAATTCTTTCTTGGACACAAGCATGTTGAACCGCTTCAACACCTTTTCAATGTATGTACTCTGGGTCAAACCCAGCAACTTCTTCGATCTATCTCTATAGATCTTAATACCGAGTATGTAAGTCGCTTCACCCAAGTCCTTCATAGAAAAGTTGTTCCCTAGGTTGTTCTTAACAACTTTCAGGGTAGGAATGTCATTTCCAATCAAAAGTATGTCATCTACATACAATATCAGGAAGACAACAATGCTCCCACTAATTCGCTTGTAAACACAAGGCTCATCTTCATTCTTGATGAAACCAAACTCTTTGATTTTCTCATCAAAACGAAGATTCCAACTTCGAGAGGCCTGTTTCAGTCCATAGATGGACCTATTCAGCTTGCATATTTTAGTGGCTTCATTTGGGGATACAAAACCCTCGGGTTATGTCATTTACACTTCCTCAAGGAGGTTTCCATTAAGGAAAGCCGTTTTGACATCCATCTGCCAGATCTCGTAGTCATAATACGCAGCAATGGCAAGCAATATCCTTATGGACTTTACCATGCCAATAGGGGAAAAGGTCTCATCATAGTCAATACCATGAATTTGCTTGAAACCCTTAGCCATAAGTCGCCCTTTGAATGTCTGTACATTCCCATCCATGTCGGTATTCTTCTTGAAGACCCATTTGCACCCTATGGGTCATACCCCTTCAGGTGGTTCTACCAAGTTCCAAACTTGGTTTGCATACATGGAGTCTATTTCGGATTTCATAGCCTCAAGCCATTTTTCGGAGTCCGGTCCATTCATAGCCTCATGATAGCTTGCTGGCTCATCATCATGATCCATAAGCAACACATTACCTATTTGAGACACGAGAAATCCATATCTCTCAGGCTCAAATCTTGGTCTACCAGATCTACGTAGGACTTGTGCTTCTTGAGTAGGTTCTCTAGCTACAACATCTTGTAGTCCTATCTCAGAATCCAATTCTGGTTCATTCACTACCTGTGGTTCTTGAACTTCTTCAAGTTCTACCTTTTTAGTCGTTCTTGATAAGAACTCTTTCTCCAAGAAGACGCCAGTCCTTGCGATAAACACTTTGCCCTCGGACGGTAGGTAAAAGTAATACCCTTTCATTTCCTTAGGATATCCGACCAGATAACATTTATCCGATTTGGGTTCCAGCTTGTCAGGCATTTGACGTCGCACGTATGCCTCACAGCCCCAAATTTTAATGAATGACATACTAGGACGCTTCCCAGTCCATATCTCATATGGTGTCTTTAGAACCGTTTTCGTTGGAGCGTGATTTAGTGTCATTGCAGCAGTCTCTAAAGCAAAACACCAAAAGGAAACAGGCAAGTCTTCATGACTCATCATCGAACGTACCATGTCTAACAGAGTACGATTTCTCCTCTCAGACACACCATTATGTTGTGGTGTTCTAGGTGGAGTGAGCTGTGATACAATACCACACTCTTTCAGATGATCACGGAACTCATGACTCAGGTATTCGCCACCTCGATCAGATCGGAGTGATTTAACCCTTTTACCCAACTGGTTTTCTACCTTATTCTTGAACTCTTTGAACTTTTCAAAGGTCTCGGATTTACACTTCATAAGATACACATATCCGTATCTACTGAAATCATCAGTAAATGTAACGAAGTAGAAATACCCACCTCTAGCCATGGAACTCATGGGTCCGCATACATCACTATGTACAACACCCAAGAGATCATCAGCCCTCTCAGTATAACCAGTGAAAGGGGCCTTAGTCATCTTGCCTAACAAACAAGATTCGCATCGCTCAAATGATTCATAATCAAATGAGTCCAAAAGTCCATCTTTATGGAGCTTGGATATGCGCTTCTTGTTTATATGGCCCAAACGACAATGCCAGAGATATGTAGGGTTTGAGTCATTTGTTCTTAGTCTTTTATAATTTTCTACATTATAGATCTAATGGTCCAAGTTCAAAACGTAAAGACCATTAAACAATTGGGCTACAACATAACAAACATCATTCTTAAATATAGAACAACAGTTATTCTTAATTATAAAAGAAAATCCAATCATGTCCAAGCATGAAATGGATATAATGTTTCTAGTTATTGCCGGAACAAAATAACAGTTATCTAGTTCTATTACAAGCCCACTAGGCAAAGAAAGACGGTAAACCCCTACGGCCACAGCAGTAACTCTTGCTCCATTGCCGACACGAAGGTCCACCTCCCCTTTTCTCAGCAATCTTCTCCTTCCCAGTTCCTGCACATTTGTACAAATGTGAGAACCACATCCGGTATCCAATACCCAATATGAAGGAGCAGAAAGGTTTATCTCTATAACGTAAATACTTGAAGTGGAAGTCATACCTCCCTTCATTTTCTGCAGACCCTCAATGTACGAAGGACAATTCCTCCTCCAATGACCAGCCTTGCCACAGTGGTGGCATTTCCCCTCCTTCACCATTCTCTTCTTCTTCATCAGTGCAGAAGACTTAGGCTCAAGATGTGACTTAGGTCCCACCTTCGTCTTCTTGAAGCCCTTGGCCTTGCCCTTGCCCTTATGCACCATCAGTATGGGGCTGGCAGGCTTGGCCTTCTTCATATTGATCTCGGCAGTTCTCAACATGCCTAGGAGCTCAGGCAGTGTCTTGTCTATCTCATTCATGTTGTAGTTCAAGACAAACTGCTCGTAACTGTCCGACAACGATTGCAGGATCATATCTGTGGCCAACTCTTGACCCAGAGGAAAACCCAGCCTTTCAAGGTTCTCTATATACCCAATCATCTTGAGTACGTGAGTCCCTACTGAGTCTCGAGCTCCCATCTTGCACTTAAATAACGCTTTTGTGACGTCAAACCTCTCTTGACGAGCTTGCCCTTGAAACATTTTCTTGAGATGCTCATCAATCTCCTTGCAACCCATGTTCTCATGTTGCTTCTGAAGCTCAGAGTTCATGGTGGCAAGCATAAGGCATTCGACGTCTAAGGCGTCATCAGTATACTTCTTGTAAGCATCCTTATCAACACGGGAAGAATTCCCGGTCGGCACCTCGGGGGCTTCTTCTTCCAAGACGTAGAGCTTTCACTCTTGCCTGAGAATAATTCTCAGGTTCCTATACCAGTCCATATAATTAGTCCCACTGAGCTTATCCTTCTCAAGGATGGCTCTCAGAGACAGAGTGGAGTGCGAACCACTTGCCATGAAATTCTACAAGAATTTATGCAGAATAAAATCAGTACCAAAGTTTCAAAATACAATTATTTTTCTTAATTTGGACTTCAACTAAAACTCCCACTATTTTATTCGAAATAATAGCCCTCACTATCAATTCGGAGAGTTCATGCAAGCTACTCTCTTAGTGAACAAGATCCGTATTTCACCAACACAATGAGTCAGCTTTGGCTTTCCTCTCACGATGTGGTTATTTAGGTAGGCAACGCATGCCAATTGCATCCTCATGCAATTCTTGTATGGTTGGTGAATAACTCCTTATTCGCATCCATCACATGGTGCATGCCAACCCCATGCCTCTAGGCACTCAACCTTTGAGGTCACCTAGTTAAGGTAGACCCGATGTCGACAGTGGGATATCATAATTATCCGCTCGCACCCTTACCAAGATAGATTAATGCACCTTGCATTGGCAAGCCCACACTTCATCGATCGAGGCAGGAAGAGTGTCATCCATCGGAAGGCATCCGAACACTTAATATTTGATGAAGGGATTTTTGATAATAGGTTAACAATTAACCATGATCAACATTTGATCAATGTGCACATCCAAAGAAAAACACTTCACAAAAATCCCCATGCATCCCTTATGTGCACAACAGAACACTATCAACATTTGATAGTGGAAAAGGGATAAATCTGAACATCTGGACACTTCCAAATCTTCAGGTTTATATGCATTGGACAAGGGATAAAGGCAACTCAACTTCAAGCAGTAGACAAGCTCATCTCTCCTTGTTGGATTCAAAATCCAAAACAAAATCGAGGGATGGTTACTGCTAAGGAGACAGTAATTCCTAACGATTAGAAATTACTACAAAATTCCAGACGTTCCCAGCGGGGTGCCAAGATTAAATCTAGACATTTAGAACACTTCTAAATCCCTAGGTTTACACGTACTGGAATAACCTAACTTCCAATACAACAAACATGGCCGCAACCTCCCTCTGATACCACTGTTGGGTTTCTCTAAGAGGTTGGCACAACACTTGTGCACGCAGCGGAAGTAATAAAATCTAGAACAACCCAAAGAGATTGGAACGGGCCATGAATGTTGAATCAAGAAGTTAATACATAACTAGGCAAAAATTACCTCTTCGGTGTTGAGTCACAACTCAATAAAGATGCTCCAAGTGTGATTCCTTATCGGTGGCGAGTTCTATGTGGAATAGCATCCACGTCTCTGCAGAAATCCACACGAGCGGGAGAACCCCGAGCTTCGTCGCACGAAGGATCGGGGGGAAAGTCGACCGCACCTTGCAACTCCACGGACTGCTAGGTCCGCGCCAGGAGAGGCAATACCGACGACGATCGTCGGAAATGGGAAGGTCGGCGGAGCAGACGCGGCGGCGGAACACTTCCGTCGACGGTGTTCGGGATTCGGCAGGTCGGAACAGCAGCGGAACACTTCCGTCGGTTTCTGATCGGCCGCAGGATAAGTCGCGTGTTGATCCCAAAACCCTAAGTCCCTATTTATACTAAAAGTATAAACAGACCTAAAGCATATTTATCCACAGACCACATAGTATAAGGTTCCAGAATCGATCGGCGAGAATCAGATCCAGAATCGGCGAGAATTGGTCGGCGAGAATCACCAGCAGAATCGGCGTTGAGTGCGTTGAGTCATACTCGACGACTCTTGCCGAATCTGCCATGGCATTGAGTGCGTTGAGTCATACTCGACGACTCCCTCCGAATCTGCCTTGGCGTTGAAAGCGTTGAGTCATACTCAACGATTCTCGACGACTCTCGCTGAATCTGCCATGGCGTTGAGAGAGTTGAGTCATACTCAACGATTCTCGACGAATCTGCCTAGGCGTTGAAAGCGTTGAGTCATACTCAACGATTCTCGACGACTCTCGTCGAATTTGCCTTGGTCGTCGAGTCATACTCGACGAATCTCGTCAAAACAGTCTTAGTCGCCGAGTCATACTCGACGACTCTCGACTAACCATTCTCAATGAACTTTCCCGGCAATGATTGCCAGACCCCATTTTGCGTGGTGATTGGTAACCCTTACCAACAGAGTCAATCTCCCAACTTCTCCACAACTCTTATGTGCGACCCTGCAGGCTCATATCGCATTGGCGGTGAGATTACTTGTTTGACCACTTCTAGATCACCATGGTAACTCCAACATCTACCAAATTTCAAGCTCTTACAAGGGCATTTGACCCCATGCCCTTCACAAGCCACCAAGGTCCATCCTTAGGGTTTGGCCTTGGTTCCTAGGGCAAATTTACCCCAATCCACCTCAAACTCCATGAGGGGGTGTTAGAGAGTATTCTAAGTCAGTGGTCAAAATATCATCCTATGTTGAGGTGATCTGACCTTTCAAGTCTCAAAGTGCACTTTTAACCTAAAAACCCCTTAATAGGGCATAACTTAGGTTTGTCCATTTCCTATCTAAAACATCTCAAAATGAGATGAAAAATTATACAGAGCCTCATGATGAACCCAATGACCACTCACAAAAATTTGGGAGGGTTTGGAAGTCATTAAGCCAACTAATTAATTTTTTTCTAAAATTTTTCTAAAAACTATAGAAAAATATTCTCCAAAAATTCCCATTTTTGGACAGGCCCTAGGTATAGATAGGTTAGACTCCTTGCCAAAATATCAGATCATTTGGTCAAAGGATGAAGGGTGGGCACACCTTTTGGTCTCTGCCTAGCTCTAGGTCTAGATCCCACCAAAAGAGGTGCTCTGGTCAAACCAGTTGACAAAATTGACCCAAATCAATTTTAAAATAAAGTAGACTCATAGGGCTACAAATTTCATGTTGGTCATTTCTTCATAAAAAGCCCCTAAGTAGTTTTCCTAATTTCTCTAAGGTTGTTGTTATTTTAATACAAAAAAATGCTTATAAAATAAAAGCTAATTAAATAGCACAGATCTTGAAGTAAGATCTAAGGGCCCTGGCATTGTCTTCTTCCTCCAGCCAAAGGCCATGATTTTCCCGACCAAGAGCTTCTTCCAAGCGTAGCCGCCGGCCGTCCAGCCTCCTCCCTGGCCGGCCACCGCCACCACCACCTCCGTTGAGGTGGTGGCCATCGCCGGGCGGCGGCGCAGCCGCCGGAGAGGCGGAATCCGGCAAACCCGAGCCTCATTATTTTTTTGCAGGAAAACGGGAAAAAGGATCTTTTCCGATCGGGCTCAATTGAGCCCGATTCTTAATCCTAAAGAAAGCTAAGATCTACCCGTAGAGAGAGAGGAGGGGAGGACCTTGTTCGCGGGCTGGAGGCGTGCAGACCGTCGGGATGCCATTGGTGCGGTGGTGGCATCACCGAAATTCTCAATAGCACAGTGGGAGGCTCGAAAACTTCGGGTAAAGGTTGGGAAAACCTCCTCTTGGGCCTCTAGGGGTTTTTAAAAGCTCGGTTAAGGAGGGGAAACGGCCAATAGCTGGTGGCCATTAATGACCCATTATAGCTTGGCTCGGCCATGGTGGTGGGGGGCTAAAACAGATCTGTGACAATAAGCTAACGGCTGGAAACTCCTCCTATTCCCTAGAGGAGTTGGATCCAGCCATAAAAAGGGGAGGGGGAAAGGCCACGACATCAAATGCCATTGATGGCCATGACATCAAGCTCTCGGCCATGGCCATAACTGCCCTTTTGCAAAACCGACGGTCCACGTGGCAAGCTTGACCTGTCAACTTATTTTAAATAAGACTTATTAGGTCTTAATAGGAGAAAACAGTTCACTCTTAGACCGGCCCGGTTCAGCTGAACCAGCACACAGCCAGAAAAAAAATCCTGCCAGAAAAAATTCTAAGTAAAATGACATTGAGTGAGATCTGCTCACTCAACGCCATCCTTGCTATGGCGTTGAGTGAGCTCTACTCACTCAATGCCATCCAAGATACGGCATTGAGTGAGCTCTTCTCACTCAATGCCATCCTTGCTACGACATTGAGTGAGCTCTGCTCACTCAACGCCATCCCAGATATAACGTTGAGTGAGCTCTGCTCACTCAACGCCATCCAGCATGGCCTCCTAGACTATGGCGTTGAGTGAGCTTAGCTCACTCAACGCTATCCAGATTATGGTGTTGAGTGAGCAGAGCTCACTCAACGCCATCCAGAATATGCCCTTTTAAACGATGGCGTTGAGTGAGCTTAGCTCACTCAATGTCATCCAGATTATGGCGTTGAGTGAGCTCTGCTCACTCAACGCCATCCAGACAACACAAAATGGCGTTGAGTGCGGTCAGTGCACTCAACGCCGTTCAACTTATGGCGTTGAGTGCACTGACTGCACTCAACGCCATCCCTCCTGACAGATTACGGCGTTGAGTGATCTAAGCTCACTCAACGCCATCCAGTCTACGGCGTTGAGTGAGCTCAGCTCACTCAACTCCAACCAGACCACACCAGATGGCGTTGAGTGCAGTCAGTGCACTCAACGCCATTCAACTTATGGCGTTAAGTGAGCTAAGCTCACTCAACGTAATCCCGACAACGGCGTTGAGTGAGCTCAGCTCACTCAACGCCATTCCAAGGTCACGGGCGTGACAGATCGGTCACGGGCGTGTCAAGCCCATGTTGAAATTTCTGAGCTCGCCGATCCTCTTTCTGAGGTCGACGATCGTCGAAGGGGTCATACCCTAGGTCACGGGCGTGACGGGTCGGTCATGGGCGTGACCACCCCTTGACTCGAAATCTTGGTCGATAAACTTCAATTCCTGGGTTTCCTAGGGTTCTGTTATGGCAAAACTACTTCCAGGGGTCTAGCCGAAAATAAGATGTTACATATGACCGGGTTACCTCCTTGGTAAGGGGAGAGGGGTCTTAAAACTGGTATCACTTGAACAAACGAACATAAGAGAAGAAGTCCACAGCACTGGGTCACCCCGCTCAAGCATTAGTTTGCGGACAAACTATGTAGCAGAAGCAATGGTGTGCCCATGTGTAAAAAGTCACAGAAAATAGTTCATTTAAACAATGAGTTAGGTCAATCCAATTAGGACACCACCTTAGTTTGACTTACCAAGAGGATTTCGTAGTGTATCCGAGTCTAAAATCGACCTTGGAGATATATTGGTTAAGGTACAAGGATACACAAATTTACCAAGGGAAGAATTTGACGCAAGAGTCACTTCTTAAGGCTTAAATTCCGATGTCCCTACTCCATCTATCGAGTGATATTATCACTTCTTACCCAAGCTAATAGGACCGCCTTAAGGAGAATTGGTGAATATAATCTATTAGTGGAATAGTAGGGTACTCGTAAACTTAAACCTCATACTGATGACTTAATTACGTTAAGACAACCACAGTGGCAAATACCAAAGGTCGAATAAGAATTCAAGTCTCAAAAGAAACCCATTTTGGTTGGGTAACATGTTAATATTGAGAAGATTGTCATAAATAGTAACCTTAAGGGCTTTAGGTATGTAGCATATCAATTAGTCTCAAGGTGGAACTCTAGGTCTAAGATTGTTAAACCTAAGGATTGAGTGCACATATAAGAGGAATACACTATAAATATTAAGGGAATTTAGCCCAAAAGGTATGGGGGCTTATCCTTTTGTTTATTGGGCTAAATTGATAACGACTTGGATTTCCCTAGATCCTGTTTATAAACGTTGTATCGCAGACATAATGATCTTGGAGAGTTGGTATTTAAACATTACCCATATGAAAAGAGAAATTTATGTACGGATAATTGGTAAGATGATCAACCCTCCCTCAAAGTTTGGGATATACGTAGAGGGTTGCCTGCTTGGATATATTACAACCCTAGAATAAGGAAAGCCAACATGAGATGTTAGAAATTTTCTCGGGCTTGGGAATTAGAGGACTACTTGACACAACTTAAAGAGAGATTGTAATTTCATCGATGCATAATGATATACTGTATTCAAAGAACAAAACAAGTTGTGTATAATCCATAAGAATTTGAACAAATGGCCTTTCGATAAACTAAAATCAAGTAGTAACGATGACACAAAGGTTTTATGTATAATTAAAGGAATGTGTTACCTCAACAAAGCACGTTCCTAAATGCCCTAACACCTTAACCCAATTGACGTGACACACGATTAATGATTATATCGTCGGTTAAGAATTTGATTAATGAACTCAGATATATTGTAAGAGAAAGCCAAGGTGAATTGAGAATTCAGTACAAGTCAGAAGGATAACTGAAATTTTTGCATAACTAGGGCTCATGATTATCACATATAAAATGGGTACAATTGGGAGAAGTAAACACGATGATTGATCACTTCTACCCGCGCCTACCTAACATAACTAGGTCATTTGGTTGGAAATATGCAGATTAGGATATGGTAACGTCATGGTAATATGAAGCAGTGGTTGCAGGTCTTAACTATTATATGATTAGAACCCATAAGTGAGAATTCAAAGTGTTTGAATAATTTTATTTATGACTTTAGGAGTATAACGACCCCAAAAAAATTAAGATCAAGTGAAAAACCATACTGAATTGGAAGATGTATATTATAAGTACGATCATTTGGATGTTGCTCTGATGATCACAAAAATCAAAACAAAAGGGTTCGATGACACAATAATCGCCTTCAGAAAGATTCTAGATTTTGAGAATAAACTCATGATCATGAATATGATGTTATCCTTAGAATCAAGTATTATATTAATTCTATGGATTTGAAATGCCCACTTTGCGGGTTACAAACGCGCTATCAGGCTTAGTGAACTTAGTAAATTTGATCATGAGTAGATAATGCAAGTCTATCTTACACAAAAAGGAACGAATAAATTCAACCCTGCATATACTAGATAGTGTGAATTATATATTGTTGGTATATATAAGTGGTGATAATTCATGAACTTAGAGAAATGATAGTCTCTACCATGTCATAATCTATGGAGGTTAGATTGAAGATTACTTATACTTATTCCACATATAGTTGAGCTAACCTCGTGAGTATAATGGCTTTAGATGAGTATTCACCCATGCTTGCCTACTAAATATAACTATATGAACATGTATAGGAAGGTTACTACAAGCATACCTAAGTTGAACTTCGAGCAAATAAAAGATTAATTTGTCAAGGCATGACATTGAAAATGTAACGACTCAACAAATTGAAATGGGGTGGATGATTAGGTGAAGAGTACGCATAGGTATGATCCCTTAATTATGATAACATCGAGAACCGGGACACATACGTTGATAACATCATGATGACCTTAGGAAAATTCATGACTATGAAGAGATCAATTTTTATTTGCTAAGGTGTATACGGTGAAATTACCCGAGAAGTAATGAGTGTTATTAAGATTCTCTTTATGATGAAATCGATTTGTTTCAGACCTCACAATTTTGAAAAGATACGCTTATAATTTATGAATTAGACTTCATGTGAAAAGAGACTGAGAGTCAAAATTTTTATCAATGTCCATATTGATAATGAACGCTTGATGTATGAAATTCGTATTATTGATTAAGGTAGAGATGTGATAATTCTTGAATTTGGGAGAAACAAAATAATGATCTTTTCATCACGGCATGATCTTGGAAGTTGGTTAACTGCTATACATAATAGTGTTAGTCTAATGTGCATGATATTTTGGGGTGATTGTAAGTTCACGTTGGATGATAAGTAATAATTTAGGTGGACCGAAAAAAAGAGATTTCTACTTATGAGATTGTTGATTTTCACGTGTTTTGGTGATCATTGGTCGTAAGAGACACCAAATCCAATGTGTGGTTAAGGTTATTTTAATGATAATATGTCGGGAGACTAGAAAATATGTCCACATAATTTTGATGGTGAGTATCCCAAAATATAACGAAAGTACATTTGGAAGGGGACTGTTACACATGATAGATTTTCTTATAACAACAACCACGAGGCTCTATACGGGAGGAAGTGCCGGACACCACTATCTTGGGTTCAGGATGAGGACCCCGAGGCACTTGGATCAGAATACATAGAGGATACGGATGCTCAGATATGACTGATCAGGGATCGGATGCTAGAGGCTCAGAGTAGGCAGGCCAAGTACTACGATGCGTGACATCAGAAGGTGGAATTTCAGGTGGGGGATAGGGTGTTCTTAAAGATACGTCTGGTGCATGGTGTTTCTCGGGTGCAGAGGCACAAGAAGCTCAGTCCTCGATATATAGGGTCATATTTGATCCTGGAGCGGATCAGCCCCATGGCTTACAGGCTAGAGCTGCCACTAGAGTAAGGGACCTTGCACGATGTCTTCCACAGTCTCTTCGCTATGAAGATCTCTCCTTCAGCCGGAGCAGTATATTACCGCTACAGCAAGCCCGATAGAACCTGATAGATCAGTTCGTTTAGAGCCGGTCCGAATCGATGATACCGTGGTCCGAGTGTTACGGAAGAAGAAGGTTACCCTAGTGAAGTTGTTGTGGTCCAACCATGGACGGGAGGAGCACACCCGGGAGCCAAGAGATCTGATACTAGATAGGCACCTGGAGCTTTTTACCTCAGGTAATACTTTATTTTTTGTTTAAAGTTCTTAAATTCTTGTGTGTAGGAACCCCGTAGACCCGAACTTAAATTTCAGGGATGAAATTGTTTTTTAGTTTATTGGGATTTGTAACATCCCATTTCCTATTAGACCCCTTAACTTAGATTAGGTTAGGACAAGTGGGGGGGGCATGAGTTTTAGGCTAGGTTTGACCCAGGGAGTTAGGGTGTAGTCACATAGGACCCACTATAGGACCCAAGTTAACTCAAGTCAAACTAGACCAAATTTGGATCTTAGATACACATTGGCCCCACCACAATACCCCAAACCCTAATAACAATCTAAGTGAACTAAAAGACACATCATTGGGTCACTCATTAACCCAAGTTGACCTAAGTCAACCCAAACCCTAAATTGGTCAAACCTACACCTATAGGCCCAATTAGTCCAAGTGGGGCACCACCATGGCCCAACCCAAGATAGGTGGTGCCATTGGGTCCATGACCATCAAGTGGGGCCAGCCCACTCATCATGTTGATCACATCAACCTAAGAAGTCAACAAGTCAACATATGGCTTAAAGAAAAGAAATGAAATGAGCCAACCCCAATCCCAATGGCCTAAGCCCATGAGCCAAGGCCCATGATCAGCCCAAGTGCTCATTTACAGCCCCTACCCTCTGGTTTTGGAAGGTAGTAACATGCAAGGGGTATTTTGGGAATTTACCCAAGTAAATGAGAGAGAAAATGGAGGAAAATTTGGATGGAGGCCATGTGGCCCTCCTCCTCTCTTCCCAAACCCACATCTAAACCCACACATCAATTATCAGCCTTTCCAACCCAATTTCATGCCACTTGGAGCCAAGGAGGAGAAACTAAAGCTCATGGCTGAAATCCCCATCATGGCATCTCTGTATACAGCCAATATCAGCCAAAACAAACCCTCCCATTAGCTTCAAAAGGTCCAAAGGAGTGGAATTCGATACCTGGATTGAAGCTTTTGGTGGAGAATCGGGTTCGTGAACAAGCTCGCCGGAAAGGAGAAATTCCACGGCCAACCGCCGCCGCCGCCGTCGGGCTCCGATCAAGGTCCGTTTCACCTCACCCCACCCCGTGCTAGCTTTCTAGATCAAATAGGAGAGACTCCGGGCTCAATTGAGCCCGATCTAATGTGAGCATTTCATGGATTTTCGGATTTTTAATGAAGTTCAAGTTCGTCGGAAATCGCCACCTCCGGTAACCAAGTCGCCACCAAATGCTTGCCCTCACCTCAACGAAGGTGGTGGTGGTGGCCGGCTAGGGAGGTGGCTGGATGGCCGGGAAATATCGGATCAAGGTGCTACAGGCGGGATCAAGCCGAGTCGTCAGCTTGATGGATAAGATGAATGGATGTCGTCCATTTCATGTGTGTTAAACTATAGCTTATTTTATTTTATTTCATTTCTATCACATTAATTTTTGTACTTTATGGGTTAATTTCGGCCTCTTAGAGGAAAATACAAAACTGGTCACCAACATAAAAATTGTAGCTCTATGTCTTACCTTTATTTTTCCACCCTAAAGTTGTAATTTGGAGCACCGTAGCTCCCTATAGGGTCATTCTACCAAGACTAATCCTAGGCTAGGACAGATTTTTAAATGAGTTCCCAAGTCAAACCCTAGGTTCACATGACCTGAGATTTTGGTCATGCATGTGACTAGGTCATACTTAGGTACTGACCAAAAATGGGAATTTTTGGTAAGTGTTTTTCTGTAGTTTTTGGAGAAATATCATTTATTGCATTAATTAAATTTTTGGAGATCTACAACTCCAAATGCCCCCAAATTTGGGTGGCATGGCCATTGAGTCATTAGATGACCATAGTAGAAATTTTAGGCCATTGTGACCTCTGCATGTTTGGGAAATCCAACATGCATGATGAAGGTATGTTAAGATTTGGTGTGCCTATAGTAGAAATTGAAACAAAAATGGGAGTTTAGCCCATTTGGCCCAATGCATGTCCATTAAATTCTGGAAAGAGGCTTATAAGGATGAAATACACCTCCCATAGGAAGGATGGGATTTTTTGGATCAAAAATCCCATTAAATGGAATTATTGTAAATTATGTCCATTTGGAAATAAAATTTGAAGATAGGGCCAATTAATTTTATAAACTCTGAAACTCTATCACAAGCCCTAGTAGGACATCATATACCTTTGGAAAATTTTATAAGCTTGTTTGGAAATTTACTTTGAGTTTTTAATAGTATTACCCTATTGCCCCTTTTTGGAAAATAATTAAAAGTAAAGGAAATAATTACTGGAAAATTATGGAAAAATTCATAGCATCTTAATTCTATGATTAGAATCCTTTGTAATTTTTGAGAATTTATGGGTGATTATGTATGTTGAAAACTCAAGTAGTGGCATTTTAGTAATATTTCTATTATGAAAATTTGCTAAGTTAAATCACTATTTAGAGTCATCAATTTATGTATGATGTTTTATTATATCAATATTAGCCTTTAGTAATTTTCCTAGAATTTTTGGTTGTATGGTTGAGGTACTTCATTTGGAAAATGGCCAAATTGTGATTTTAATCTTAAATGGAAATTATATAGAAATTTACATGGGAAAATTATGAACTCTGGTAGGATTCCATATTTAAGCTCATTGAACACCATGTAAATTTCTTAGATCTGTGGAATCATTGTATTTAGTACATCATGTACAAAGTGACTTAGACCACTTAATTAAAAGATTTAATTTAGGATCTTAATTACTTAGAAAAATAGTGAAATCCAAAATGGTCAACATCATACACCATACCAACCCATGATAATTAATTAGGGGCATTTGGCCCAATGAATTAGAAGTCCCATTACACGGGTTAATATTATGTCATGGGTTACACTTAACAAAAGTAGTAGGTATTACTGGGACCCACAGAGGATACGATATAAGATTGTGTTGATTACTATATTGGGAAGATAAATCCTGATTGGTGTCTAGTAGGTCACTTCATAGTATCGAGTTGTAGAGTGCAAAACCCCAAGGACAATAGCTAGAACGGAGACCGGCAGAAAACCACCGATTCCCCAATAATATCCTAAGTCATTAGGTTCCTTCCAGAGTAATAACGATAACTGGGTATGGATCATGGGTAAACATTAATAAAAGTAAGTATCCTTGCGAAAGGGAACATTGAGCTTTTAATACCATCTTGGTTCCTAGTGCCCCCGAGACCCCTTCATTGGGCATACCCTAGGTAGTCCTGGGATTAACCCTAAATTGCTATGTATAACAAACATTAGACAAGAGTAGTCTAATAGGCTAAAAGAATATGGTAACATTTTCACCCGTGAAGGGTTGGAGGGATCCAAAACTAAGACATTGATGTGCAATCTCACCCGTGTTGGGTTAGAGGGATTCAGGACGGGTTGGTTCTGCGAGTTGGAGGCTCGGGAATATGACATTAGGACGGGTTTGGTCCTGCGAGTTGGAGGCTCGGGTTGAGATACCTTGCATGTGCATAGAAACAAAACTAGTGGCGGGTCATGCGGTACTGGGCCAATCGTCACACCGATGGCAATACGGTAACTCTGGTGAGGTGTGAGGGTTTGAGGGGCCAGTAGGTTATTTATACTACGGTCTGGAGGACAATCCCCGAAAAACGCACACCCGACAAAGAAAGTCTGGCAGTTGGCCAGCATTAGTACGCAGAGACTCTAGAGTGAACCTAGGACGTATATAGAGGCATACGAAGGGTCTGGGCTTGGTAGTGTGTATACCCTCCTTGGAAGCGGAAGCGCCCGTTCCGCTGCTGTCATAGCTACAACGGTGGTACCAGGGAGTGATGTTCGCTCCAAAAAGCCGGAACTAAAGGCCTATGATCACAGAGTCGTGTGTGTGAGTTGCACTTGCATGAATCATAACCTGCATACATAACATACATACATATTTAGGTCATACGCACCATAGATCATTATTATATAAATTAGTATGGACTCTTTTATATTATAAGTTACATTTAGAAACCTTAACTTATAAGTTTGTATGTGCATTCATATTAGTTAAGGTACTTCTGTGATGACAGTTTAGCAATAGATTGATTACTTTCTGCTCCGTTCTTTACTTGTTAAAGTTATTTTTTACTTTACTTGTACTATATAGAACTGCTAGAATAAAGATATACTTGCTACTACATAATCTTGATATATTAGTTCCATTATCACCTGCTTTCTATTTTATACCCCTTGTTGTCCTTCGCTTCGTCCTCCCGCACGGTGCATAGGAGCCACGAGGGCGAGGTGTGGAGGAAATGGCTTAGTCTTTATGACTAACAATCGGTTGTGACCATATCATTTTAGGAGCTCGAGGAGATGGAGCACCAGCACGACCAGTAAGACGAGGTGACATGACTTGAGGAGCTGATACCACCACCTACTACTACTACTGCAGCCCGGCATCAGGTGATGACGAGTGTACTGATGATAGATTAGCTTCCGCTTAGTTTACTTTGTGAGAGGGAGATTTGATGGATATTGTTGAAGTGTGACCGGGCGGTCTGTCTTGGCGAGTTGGATACCGCGCGGTCTGGCGGTCTCCCTCAGCGGTTTGGTTGCTGTGCTGTTGCTGTCTGGTTGCCGAACGGTCTGGCGGTCTCCCCTGGCGGTCTCTCTCTCTCTCTCTGGTGGTAGCCGTGCGGTTAGCCCTTCTGTCTAACCGCGCGGCCTGTGCGGTTTGATCTGTATAGTCCGCTTAGTCCTGTAAATTTTTAGTCCCACATCTCTTATTTGTATTCTCTCTTCTCTCCTCCATTCTATATAAGGGAGGGCATACCTTTGTAATAGACACCTTTTTCTGATAATAAAATTTCAGTTATACCCGTTCTGGCTTGTTTTTGGTTCGTTTCTAACATGGTATCAGAGGAAGCGATCATTGGCTCCTGATTCTGTCCGCCCTGTTCGCGCGGCTTTCTTCCGCTTGTTTTCTCGCGACCTGTTTCTCGCGACCTGTTTCCTTCGCCTGCTTCCGCCTTGTTCGCGCGGCTTCTTGCCTTCTTTGTCGTTGCCCTCTGTGTGCGCGACCTGTTGCCTTGTTGCTCCTTTGCTTCTGTTCGCGCGACCTGCCTCTTCTTCTCGCGGCCTGTTTTCCTCGGCTTGTTTCTTCTGCCTGTTTGCTTGCGCCCTGTTTGCGCGGCTTGTATCTGTTGCTTGCTTCTTTCTTGCGACCTATTCTAGTCGCCGCTCCCTCCTTCTCTTCTCTAGTCGCCGTGACCTGTCTCCGCGGCCTCTTTTGCCTTGTTTGCCTTTTGCCTCCTGATATCCTCCTCTTCTGTTCGCGCGGTCTGTCTGCTAGCCGCCCGACTTCTCTCCTTCTGTTTGGTTCTATGGCTTGGTCGTGGCTTTTCTGGCCGCTGGTGTCTGCCATCGTGACCGCTGCAGATCTTTTCTTCCTATCCGCGCGATTTCTCTCTGTTCGCGTGCGTTCTTCCTTGTTTAGGCGGCCTCTCTGCCCTTCTTCCTTCGCTGCCCTCTCTTGTCCCCGCGACCTGTCTCTTAGTCGCAGCGGCTTGTTTTTCCTCTATGCGGCTCTTCCTTTAGCCGGTCCTGCTTGTTAGTCGCCGCGACCTCCTTTTGTGTCGCGCGGCTTGTGCTTCCCTTTTGCCGTGCTCTGCATCTTGGTCGTGGCCCTTCTTGCCGCTGGTGTGATGTCACCGTGACCGCTGCAGTTCTTTTGTTCCTCCTGTCATGGCTTCCATATACTCCTCAGGACCGCTCGCCTCGGTGGTCACGTCTTCTGGTAGTGCCCACGTTGTTACTCAAGGAAAATGGCTGATCGACACCGGTGCTACTAATCATATGACCGGCAATCCCCAGTGTTTTTCTCTCCTAGAAACACATGGTCGGTTGCCCCCGGTTACTCTCGCTGACGGCTCTTCTTCATCGGTTCATGGGACGGGGATAGTCCATGTCTCTCCGTCTCTTCGTTTGGAGGATACTCTCTACGTGCCCAAGTTCCCATGCAACCTATTATCTGTTACCTCTCTCTGCAAGCAATTACAATGTTCTGTTACTTTTACTTCTACTAATTGCTCTTTTCAGGATTCGGCCTCCCAACGGACGATTGCTACTGGGACTGAGAGTGGCGGCCTATACTTCCTGGACAACATTTCTGCTTTCTCCACCTTCTCCTCCACCAAATGTATCTTTCTGGGATACTCCACCACTCAGAAAGGGTATTGTTGCTTTGATCCCATCCTTCGTAAGCAGTTCGTTTCTGCTGACGTCACCTTCTTCGATAATACCTCCTACTTCTCGGATGACTCCTCTCCTCCTCTCCCATCTTCTGATTCTCCTGCTGTTCCCTTTGTTCCCTCGTCTCCTACTACGATATTCACCCCTACTCCATCCCCGTCCACTCCTCCCACTCCACCGCCGTCTCCCGCATCTCCGTCGTCGTCGCTCTCTACTCCCGGGCCAGCTTTCTCTGCCACGGATGCTCCGGATGCCGAGGAACTTGCTGACCTGGATCTTCCTGTAGCTCTTCGCAAAGGGGTGCGGACGTGTACCCTACACCCCCTTACTACTGTTGTTTCATATGATCGTCTTACCCCTTCTCGCAGGGCCTTTGCTCTAGCTATCTCTGCCACTGCCACGCCCCGCTCTTACCAGGAGGCCCTTGCTATTCCTCACTGGAAGATGGCCATGGATGAGGAAATGGCCACCCTAACGGAGCGGGGTACCTGGACTCTTGTTCCTCCTCCCTTCGGTACTGATGTCGTTGGCTGTCGCTGGGTCTTTGTGGTGAAATTTGCCCCGGATGGCACTGTGGACCGTTATAAAGCTCGCCTTGTGGCTAAGGGCTTTACTCAGACCTATGGAGTTGATTACTTTGACACCTTCTCTCCCATGGCTCGTCTCAGCACTATACGGGTTCTTCTCTCTGTGGCGGTCAATAAAGACTGGCCCATTTCCCAGCTGGATGTAAAGAATGCCTTTCTTTACGGTGATCTTCAGGAGGCCGTCTACATGGAGCAACCTCCTGGGTATGTTGCTCAGGGGGAGACACGAGTATGCCGGCTGCAGAAGGCAATTTATGGCCTAAAGCAGAGCCCTCGGGCTTGGTTTGACAAGTTCAGCGGCATCGTGGCGGCCGTTGGTTTTGTGCGCAGCTCTGCTGATCACTCTCTATTTGTTCGCAAAACCTCCTCGGGACTGGTGGTTCTTGCAGTTTATGTTGATGACATTCTTCTCACTGGCGATGATCAGGAAGGGGTAGCCTTGACAAAGCGGCACCTTCGTCAACATCTAGTCACAAAAGACATGGGCTCTCCGAAGTACTTTTTGGGGATTGAAATCTCTCGGAAGCCCAACTCCTTAGTCCTCTCTCAGCGTAAGTATGCCCTTGATCTTTTAAAAGAAGCAGGATTGACTGGGGATAAACCTGCCCGGTGTCCCATGGCTGTTGGAGAAGACAAAACCTGGACAGATGATTCGCCTCTTCTTTCAGATACTACGCGGTACAGGCGACTTGTTGGTAAGCTCATATACCTCACCGTGACCAGGCCCGATATTTCCTATGCTGTGGGCAAGGTGAGTCAATTCATGCAAGCACCCAGGGAATGCCATCTACAGTCCGCCTTGCGGATCTTGGAGTACGTCAAAGCAGCCCCTGGGAAAGGATTGCTCTTTCAGAAGAATGGTCATCTGAGGGTTGAAGCATACTCAGATGCGAGTTACGTTGATGACAAAGGGGATCGCAAGTCCACCTCCGGTTTCTGCACTTTTGTTGGGGGAAATCTGGTAAGTTGGAAGAGCAAGAAGCAGTCTGTTGTCTCCAGGTCCAGTGCTGAAGCAGAGTATCGGAGTATGGCATCGACCACTTGTGAGTTAAAGTGGCTTCGGGCTCTCATGCTGGATTTAGGAGAGGTCTACAACCATCCTCTACCTATGTTCTGTGACAATAAGGCTGCTATATACATCTCCAAAAATCCAGTCTTTCATGAAAGAACCAAGCACATTGAGGTCGATTGTCATTTCATTCGTGAAGAGATTTTAAAGGAACAAATTTGCACTCCATTTGTTACTTCTGAGAAAGAGCTGGCTGACATCTTCACCAAACCAGTATCCGCCTCGTTCCTGCATATTTGTGACAAGCTGGGCATGATCGATATATATGCTCCAGCTTGAGGGGGAGTGTTGAAGTGTGACCGGGCGGTCTGTCTTGGCGAGTTGGAGACCGCGCGGTCTGGCGGTCTCCCTCAGCGGTTTGGTTGCTGTGCTGTTGCTGTCTGGTTGCCGAACGGTCTAGCGGTCTCCCCTGGCGGTCTCTCTCTCTCTCTCTGGTGGTAGCCGTGCGGTTAGCCCTTCTGTCTAACCGCGCGGCCTGTGCGGTTTGATCTGTATAGTCCGCTTAGTCCTGTAAATTTTTAGTCCCACATCTCTTATTTGTATTCTCTCTTCTCTCCTCCATTCTATATAAGGGAGGGCATACCTTTGTAATAGACACCTTTTTCTGATAATAAAATTTCAGTTATACCCGTTCCGGCTTGTTTTTGGTTCGTTTCTAACAGATATGTACAGGGCATAAGCCCTTTTCTCTTTCTATACTCATTGTGGACTACTGCTGTACTTTCATTTTCATATATATATGATGTGTATTGTGATCTTTGTGGACTTGTTAGTTATTACTACTTATTTTACTTCTATTCTCGATTGGCCGAAACTGGTTGAATGATCGTACTCGCCGGCAAGATCACCGTCTTCCAGTGTCGACTAACCAGTGAGTTAGTGTCACCGTAAGGCGGCGGTTCTGGGCATAAGATCGGGTTACCTCCCTTGTAAGGGGAGAGGGGTCTTACAGGATGAACCTAAAGTAAGCTTTAGTGGGTAAGACAAAGGAGTCAACAAAGGCTATGGCTAGCAGGTGTGAAGTTGGAGATGGATGAACAAACCATCAAGGATACTCCTCCTACTGCCCAAGAGGAAGAGGATGGTGTGATGTTGTGTGCATTCTTAAAGATGGACAAAGTACACAAGTCTTGGATAAAGACCAATAAGATCTAGCCATTGAAGCTTAAAGGTGTCTGACAGATGAGACACAGTTTTGCTGACATTTCAGCAGAATAGTGAGAAGAAAAAGCATGATGTACTCATCACTGAGGAAAGAACTAGAAGTAGCTCTTATGAGAGCAATAAGGAAGAAGCACACAATTCTCAGCTAAAAAGATTCTCAAGTGGTATCCTTAGCTGTCAGTTTTTTCAGAGGAAACAAAAAGAGATAAGAATACTCAAGTTTCAATATCTTCTGAACCTGCAGTAAAGAATATCCAAATCAGTGGGTATTATGGACAGGATCTGTACAAATATTAAGGGGGAGACTGTCAATCTAGATGCTCCTATTGATGGGGAGCAAGTTCAGTCTAGGTTGCTGGACAAGCTTGATTCTGACCAAGAGTACCTACAACACAAAATAGATCAGCAAAACTGCTGAAGACCTAAATGTTCCTATGGACAATACTAAGATTGATTGGGAGATTCCCACTGAACTCCCTGCTCAAGATAATGTGAGTGTCATTGAAATGACTGAAGATGCTTCAAAGGATAATGATCTATCTGGATGAAGAGATAGATCAGGCCAAAACCTCCCTGTCCTATCTAAAGAGTCTCCCTTACTGAAGAAGTTATAAAGGGGAGAAGGCAATGGGAGATGGCAATGATCAAAGGCAAAGGCAAATGATCAAAGGCAAAGGCAATGGAAATGATTAAGGGGGAGTATGTTGTGCAAGCAGAGTTGGTATATAAAAGAGACAAACAGTCGAGATGGTATATAGCTAACTCAAACAATCAGGTGGTATATAGAAGAGACATGTGCCACTAGTGGTATACAATACACACGACCTATTTTCCTAATCAGGCTAGAATGTGTGTATCAAGGAGAGAATACTGTTTGGGTAACCAATGTAATCAGAGCTTCATTGTGGCTTGAATAGTATACATATGAAAACATGACTGAACCCTCTTGTACTACTGTTGATCAGATAGCTAGAGCCAGAGGCAAATCTGTTGTTGAAGAAGAGGAAGAGATCTGGCTCAGCAAGAAGAGACTTTCAAGTGGATGCTTCCAGTTCTCTTGAGAAAGACAAGTCAGTGGCCTTCAGAGCTGAAGCCACAAGAATAAGTAAGGGAAAGACTCCTTCTCCACCAAGGAGAGTTGTAGAGTCAGAAAGCTCAAATCCTAGCTCCTCTAGAAATGAGTTATCAGATGGTGAACTGTCACTATTTTTCAAGCAGTTCCAAAAAATGATGAAGATGAAGCAGTGGAAGAACAAATCTTCCTCCTCCTCACATTACAAGAAGGATCACAAAAAATCTGGGAAGAAGCTCTCTAAAGGAGACATGTATGATTCTAAACCCAGTAAACATATTTCTTCTAACATAATATATTATTATTGTAGCAAGGCTGGGCATGTCAATGCTGACTATCCAGTCAAAAGAAAAGAGACAGGTGAGAAGAAGCACCTCCACCATATGGTGCAAGGAAGATAGGAAAAGAAAGGATATAACTTGTCTATTCCAAGGGAGAAGGCTGATGTCATTGGAGCAACAAGAAGCAGACCAGTGTGGCTATTTTCACAGCTGAGTCAGAGTATATATCAGTAAAAAGTTATTGTGCACAATTATTGTAGATCCCACATCAGCTCCAAGACTACAACATCAAGATAAGTAAAACTCCCATGTTCTGTGAGTCAACTAGTGAAATCTCTATTGCTTGAAATCCTACCTTTCATAGCAGGACTAAGCATATTGAGATTAGGCATTATTATTAGGGAGCATGTGGAGAAGGAAGACATAAGTCTTGAGTTTGTCCCCACAGACAAGCAAGTGGCTGACATCTTTACTAAGCCACTAGATGAAGTCAAGTTCAACACCTTCAAGTTTGAGTTGGTTATGTTGAACTTAGTATAGCTTCAGTTGCTCCTCATTTTGTTTTTGTTGCAAGAATCACTTTTCTTGCAGGTTGATAAGTCTTTCAAGTGGGATCAAGACTTAAATGGACTCAAGTGTCCATTAGAGAGGATGACAGAAGATGCTTCTATTAAGGGGGAGCAAGTCAATATACTCCTATTAAGGGGGAGCAAGTCCAGCAGTTGCAGGAATAGGTTCAGCTTCCTGTTGAGAGGGAGCAAGCAGCTGCAATAGTGGATCAAAGATCAACATTGCATACCTGCATGTCCTAAGGACAATGCATAGACTGAGGGCGAGATCAACCCTAAACTCCCTGCTACTGAGAAGTCAATGCTGCTGCTGAGAAGATAAAGTTATTGTAGGAGAATAGGTCAGCACCTCCCTGACTATAGTTGCTTCTACAAAAGTCATAAAGGGGTAGGAGTGGCATTAGCTCAAGTTGATCAAGAATGGACCACTAAAGTTTCAAGTGGTTGCATTGAACTGTTGTGTCAGTGTTATCAATACAAGAGGTATGATCTCTAATCAAGTAGTATGATCACTAGTGCAGTGGAATAAGGCTAGGATTAAGAGAAATGTTCTCCCATGATCCTATCACCTCCCTAATTATATAAATGCCTTTTTGAAGAAGACAGAAAGGGGGAGGAGTGGGAGAGCAATACTTTACATGACCAAGTCATGTTAAGTAAGTACATATACTTAGAGGAGTGGGAGAGCAATGACTTCATGTTAAGTAAGTGCATATCACTTTCCCACTTCCAATTGGTATGAGGAAAGTGCATCAAATAGTATGAGGAGAGCAATGACTATATGTTGAGTTAGTGCATATTACTTGGAAACATTCAAGTGGTATGAGAAAACCAATAACTTGACATGCTGAGTCACTGCATTGAATTGGAGAACTTTGAACAAGCTTACTGCTGCATTAAAGTAATATGTTTTATGTGTAAATGCATCTTAGTATTGCTGTGCATTCTGCCTTCTTCAAATATGGGGAGATTGTTGTGAATATTTCCCTTCAATGTTCCCTGGATTTGGATTTGAAGAGGCATCACCATCAATATTAAGAGCTTAATTATATTTGTTGTACATTCATGTTCAATGTGTGTAGGATGTTCTTTGGAACAAGTTTAGACAGGTTGTTTAAGTGACAGTGTCAGGTGGACACAATGAAGAATGTTGGATAGACAGAAATTTGTTTAAGTCCACAGACGTTGAGTGAAGCAAGTTCACTCAACCCCAGATGTCAAGGAAGGATGCTGAAAAGACAAAAAAATTTCTAAGTCTACAGGCGTTGAGTGAACCCAGTTCACTCAACGCCAGACATTAAAAAGCACTGAGTAAAGCATGGACAGTCAAAGCTCAATAGTTTGCAAAGCAGATATGCGACTAAGTCCACATGCATTGAGTGAAGGCAGTTCACTCAACTCCATACAACAAGAAGCGCAAAGTAAAGACAAGATAATTAAAGCTTCAGCATTGGCAGGGAAGAATTCTGGTTAAGTCCAGAAGCGCTGAGTGAGGACAGCTCACTCATTGCCTGAAAAAATAAGCGTTGAGTCAAGCTCAAACAGTCAAAGCATCTGAAGATATATGAAGAATTCTGGCTAAGTCCAGAAGCATTGAGTGAGGATAGCTCACTCAATGCCCAAAGAAGAAAGCGCTGACAGACCAGCGATGTCAAAGTTGAAGAAGATGTAGACAGAAAATCTGTCTAAGTCCAGATGCGTTGAGTGAGGACAACTCACTTAATGCAAGCTCATCAAGGAAATCGGCTAAGTACAAAAGTGTTGAGTGAAGGCAGTTCACTAAATGCCTCTGCAAGATGGAAGGCTTCAGAGAAGCAGCTAAGTCCAAAGGCGTTGAGTGATGAATGTTCACTCAACGCACTCAACGCCTATCAATAGAAAAGTTTGTCTAAGGACAAAAGCGTTGAGTGAAGTCAACGCACTCAATGTCTATCAACAACATAGATATTGGTCAAGTCCAAATGCGTTGAGTGATGAAGGTTCACTCAACGCACTCAATGTCTGGCAGTACAAATTATTTGGCAAGTGTTTCTACGCTAAGTGAAGGCCGTTCACTCAACGCACTCAACACCTGGGATGAACTGTCTAGATTTGGCTAAATCCACAAATACTGACATCAGCAAATGTCAGCAAAATTCAAAAGAGTTGCGGGAAGTCAACAGTACACAACAAACGATGCCGCATGCCTACCGTGTTTCATTTAATGCAAAAGCAAGATTGCAGCTGGCAAATCCAAGTGGGCCCATGGGTCAAAGAGACGTTGGATAGCAGAAGATAAAAAGGACAGATCAGATAATAAAAAATTAACTTTTGGAAAAGTCAGAACTTCATCTTCTTCCTCTCGCCATTGATGCAGAGCCGAAGAAGAAGTTCTAATTTCTGATCTGAGAGTTCAAGAAGGTAGCTGTTGCGATTTTCACCTGCAATAGCAAGTTCAGAGAAATTTTCTCAGGAAGAAGAAGCAGCCAAGGCCTAAATCTAGCTGCATCAAATCTATTGATGCAAGTTAGCTGTTGATCTTCAACAACAAGTTCAGAGTAATCTCTCTGAAGAAGAAAAAGCAGCAAAGCAAGCCCTATCTACAGCTTCTTCGCAGCCTTAGCAGATCATTACTGAAGAACACTTTCTGGAGCTGTGAAAAAGAAGTTAGGATTGAGTTTCTTTCTTAGTTTAGGTAGAAGAAGAGCAAGTCTGATATCTTCAGACAAGGTTAGTTGGGTGAAGAATACAAAGAACTGATAACTCATTTGTCTTCATCAGCAAGTTCAGAAATGTGAGTTTCTTCAGGCACAAGAAGAAGCTTCCTGAAGATCAATTTCTTGTTGTTGTGAAGAAGCTAGCGCTGAGTTTTTCTCAGCTCAGGAAGCAGAAGGATAAGAGAATATTTATCTAGAGTAAAATTAACACAATCCTTACTCTTTCTGTAGGATCCTTTGGATATGAGTGTAGGCCTAATTTATAAAGGCTGAGGTAGGATCAATATGTGGATCTGAGTTATCGGGCAGCTTGCCTGAGGTAGGATCCAGCCTTGGATCTAAGTTGTAGGGCCTTTATGCCTGAGTTATATAAGGGTCATTCTCTCTGAGTTATATGGCATTTGGACCTGAGGTAGGATCCTTCTGTGGATCTGAGGTATGACCTTTGTGACTGAGCTATAGGAGAGTCATTCTACCTGAGTTGTTGGGCCTTTGGGCCTGAGGTAGGATCCTTATGTGGATCTGAGGTAGGGTCTTTGTGCCTGAGTTGTAGAAGAGTCATTCTCTCTTTGTTGTAGGGTTATCCTCCTAGCCTGAGTTGTAGGACTATTAATTTAGTCTGAGGTAGGTGATCTTTGTATCACTGAACTGTAGGAGCAAGTTTACTCTAAGGTAGAGCCTTGTGCCTGAGGTAGGTCATAGAGGAGACTTAAAGATCCTGAGGGATCTGTGGTGTAAGCTCTTTGAAGCCGAGATTTGGATAAGTGCCTCGTCTAACAAGCTGTTAGAAAGGTGGGAGAGATAGTGGACGTACCCATAATCTGGAAAACCACTATAAATCTTGTGTGTGCTTTGTGCGATTGTCTTGAAAGCAGAACATAACTATATCACAACACACCAAATGAGAAGATAGTCATAAAAGACTAAGAAAACTATTCACCCCCCTCTAGGTGTTAACTATCCTTGAAACTAAAGACTTTCAGGCGACATGCTGCTCCTCATTATAGCTTTGAGAGGAGAGATTGTAGAGTGCTCGGTGGGCGACAAGCCGCCACACTCGAAGCTGATTTCTTTTCAACGCTCAGATGGAGAAGAGAGTCCTCAGGCGTTGATTGGCGAGCTGACTTTGTGGCAGAGCATGTAGGGATGCGTCGGCGGTGAATGGGTGGCGTCGCGTACGTAGGAGGGTCTCTAGAGTCGCGCGCAAAGCTCCTTCTCCTCAGAATGTTGCGAACTTAGACGAATTTTCTGGCGGTTTAGCTGGTGGAGGAGGATCGTTTGAGAATTCCGGCAAAGCTCCGACCTAAGGAAGAAGAAGTCTGGGAGGAGAAAAGTGTAACACCCCTATCCGTCACATAGCATATAGCAGTAGGTCCGGCCGGGGCCCGACGCCATATACTACGGACAGACCGGTTGGTTACGCGTTGAAACCATTCAACCAATCATGTCATCCTACACAACACCTAGCGGAAGCAAATTATTAAGTTGCAAAAGAAAATAAGAACCCTGCTACAAAGCATGAATGTCCACTACCCACTCAGGAATGTAATCATACACAAAAGAGAACTGGCCTTAAGGCCTTACATTGTTCACTTAACAAAATAGTGTTTTCCAAACTTCGACACGCAGGCCGGCCATACATGAAAACGGGAAAGATACATAAGCAATTAGGCCTTCGAGGGCCGGCACAGCAACAAGGGCTTTAGCCCGCTATTTCCCGCTCTGCTCCGCAGCACCTACAAGCCACAAACCACCGCCCGGTGGCAAACAATAGCAACGGTGAGCAATGCTGACCAAATTATAACGATCCTGCCCCCAAAATCGGGGCGGCGATGCTCTTTCCCTGCACTTCATTAGTATAGGCAATGCTATTAATGTGGACACACATCAACACAGGCGTAGGCTCGAACGGCCACACTCCCCGTGCACTCAGGGCACATTCTCGGCGAACCGGCCAACGTCACGTCAATTCAAGCCATAGACGTTCCCAATCCACCACCGCCTCTTGAACGGTCGTCCATATGAGCATTTTGCCTTCCTGGCCTTGGTCACGGCAATTTAAGCCATAGACCGCCGAAGACCCTCATCCATGCCAACGGTCCTACCAAACGACATAGACCAGGTACGGTTCCGCCTGACCCGTGCTCATACCGCAACGGCAATTTAAGCCATATGCGCAGGTCAAGACTCACCGAGTCCCGTTTCCGCCACAACAATCACATAACCTGGTTATGTTCACGTTGGCTCCCCGGCCACCGTGTTGGCAAAACTCGCTTTTGCCCAGTTTTCCGGGTGCACCTTGGAGTTAATCCCCAAGGCTCCCTGTTGCAATCTACCACGTAGAAAACCCGAAAAAACGCCCAAACACCCGGAGTCTTCCCCGGTTCATATGCAATGCAACATCACCGATCCGGCTCTACTTGTCCGGATAGGCTTCACACACAATGCCTATGTCCGTTATCGCATACGGACTCTACACAAGGGGGACTTCACATATCTACCCCAAGGAACGCTCCAACTCTTCGCTCACTCGCGAGAGCGGGCTTCCTATGCAAAGGAAAAGAGGGCTTCACATGCCCAAGGATGAGAAATCGTTACCCTTGCATTCTTCCGCGGCGCCATCGAAAACTATGCGGTTGGAAAGCACCGCAACGGCGTCACCTCCGCGGATCTGGACTCGGATCGCGATTCGGAGCTCCGAAGCACCTCCGGCGGCCGGATCTTGGACTCCTCCTTCCTCCTTGCTCTCCCTTCTCTCTAAACTCTTAGAGAGAGAATGGATAAGGGAAATGAGGATTCCCAACCCTAAATCCCGGCTAAAACCACCCAGGAGCAGCCCCCCACCGTCGGATCCAAAGTCAAGGAAATGAATGGCCAAGATTAGATCTGAAATCATAAAATCTGGGCCGAACACGGGTTGGCACACGGCCGTGTGCCTGGCCGTGTAGCTCACTCGCCGTCTCGTCCCAAATTGAAAACCAGCACACGGCATGTGACACGGCCTCCGACACGCCCGTGTCGCCTGCGACACGCCCGTGTCGGGACCCGTGTCACGCCCCCCGTGTGCAATAAATAACCAGTTTGGAGTCAGAGGGGTACACGGCTTGTTGACACGGCATCGGACACGCCCGTGTCAAACCGGACACGCCCGTGTTCGTGCCCGTGTCACTACCCGTGCACCCGACCGCACAGCACAGGTGTGACACGGCCTGGGACACGCCCGTGTCCTAGGCCGTGTTCCACCACACGACCATCGTCGACCTGAACTGGTCGACGACACGGCTCGAGCTCGACACGCCCGACACGGCCTCCGACACGCCCGTGTCGGGGCCCGTGTCACCTGCACCAAAAACCCGACTTGGCCCAAAAACGATCCCCGTCGCTCCTACAACAATTTGGGGTGTTACAAAAAGTTAAAAATAAAGGGGGTCCCGGGGCCTTTTTATAGGCTCCAGGAGGTGGTTACAGTGGTTACGTGACTATCCGCACAACGTAATCACCCATAATTACTATTTGTAGGCCACTTCTAATATAGTTTCGGGCGAATATTATGCGTGTAATCTACACTAAATGCAGGACATTTTGTAATTACTGATAAGCCCCACTAATCATGACAGTTAGTGGGTGGTTATCCATGAAATATATGGCGGCGATCGCAGTGGAATGATAAGACGGCGGGGAGGGCCGCTATGAAAGAGCGCCCATCCCACCGGCGGATGGTTGCCGACGAGGGGAGAGGAGGAGCCGCGGCCGGCAAGGCGGCCGACCTCTGCGAGAGAAACTGTGGGGAGGGGTCCTGGTGCCCCGTGTCCGCAAGAGGCGGCGTGGGGAGGGGCGATCAGGCATGACAGTCCTCGCGCGGGCTGCGTCCTATGGCCGCGGGGAGGGTCGGTCGGGCGCGGCCATCCACACGTGAGGGCCGCTTCGGGGCCGCGGGGAGTGGCGGCCGGGCATGGCCGCCCGCTTGCAGGGGCGGTGTCTCGCGGCCGCGGTAGGTGTCCGCGGGGAGGGGCGGCGCCCCGCGGACGCGGTAGGTGGCCGCGGGGAGGGGCGGCGCCCCGCGGCCGCGAGAGGAGGGGCGGACAAGCGCGGCGTCCCCCTTGCGGGTGGCGTCCTGCGACCGCGTGAGGCGGCTGCGGGGAGGGGAGACCGGGCGCGGCCGCCCTTTGCAGGCAACGCCCCATGGTGCACCAGCCCCTTGCGGGTGGCGCCCGCGGCGCGGCCCCGATGTGGCCGGCCGGTCGCGGGCCGCCCGATGCCAGTGATGGCGGCGTCGGTGGCCGACTGCTGTGGAGGATCGTACGGTGTATGAGGATCGTGTGTGGGGATCGCGTGTGCGGCGGTCAAACCAATGATCCCACTAAGTTAATGGAGATCATGAGGAGAAGGCTATTTGCAGCCCCAAATTCTCTACAAATTTATGAATCTCATCAAAAATATTAGTTGTTAGCTCATGAATGGGACAGACAGGTGCACAAAGCCTCACTTTCAACCTCCATGACTCAAATTCGTGACCCCAAAATTACACGACATCTTAATTGGTGCGCCAAGGCTCCCTTCTTGCGAGCACACGAACATTGAAGAAAATAGGTGAATATCTTGATAAGCTCGGATATCCACAAAATAGATAAAGAATGTGAAAGAAAACTGAACATCAATGGTTGATGCTTCTCTGCCCTTGTCATTCCTTGAGCCTCATGCTCCTCCATAATGCAAACACAAGTGGGAGAATAGTGTTGGCCACGACTGGGGCTTAAGGCACCAACCATTGGATAAATATACCCCTACTGTTGGGAGCAATATCTTGGTGTGTATAACATATCATGCGCCTGAATTTCTGACTGTCCATGTGACAAAAATACAACTGTATTTTCACACAGATTCCTACTGCAGGATTGCGAATTGTTCGAGTAAAATTAATCACCGAACAAATTAATAGGTGCATTAGACGCGCAATTTTTTTTCCGCTACTGGATCGAACTATTGTACAGCTAGACTAGTCACAACCCCAGTCAATCAATCTATACTCTATCCAACACTCCTCTTAAATAATTAGGTGGAGTGCACAAAAGTGCATATCAATTGCTTCTTTAATATTTCTTAGGCTCCGTTTGGGGGGACTTATTTTCACCGGTCAAGCGGTCATGACCGCATGAACCGTGACTTAATTAAGTCCCGGTTCATGCGGTCATGACCGCTTGACCGGTGAAAATAAGTCCCCCCAAACGGAACCTAAATGTCTTGGACTGAGGAAGTCCCTCGATACATATTTCGGCAAGTATTTTGCTAGAAGGAACACTTATTTACAAACAATGTTCTATCATAAGAAATGATGGTGGATCTCAATATATTTGGTTCTATCGCATTAAATATAATTATTAGCTCATAATTGGGATTAATTTATAACCTATCTCACCGCAGAATTTGAAGAAAAAAAAATTAAAAGTAATAATTGTTGCGGGTCGTCCTGTTTTGCTCATGTCCGGAGAATCGGGCTGCCTTAGATTTGTGTTGGACCGGGTGCGCAAATAGTAAAGTGAAAATCAAACAGAAATGACAAGAATTTTTTTTTACCGTGGAAAACCCGAAAAGGCTGAAAAACCACGTGGTCGGATCTGTGCCGGGCCAAAATCAAATATTTATCTTTGTTTATAAGTGTTTGGAGTCCCTCGGAGGGTGACATACCACCTCTCCGTTACAAGCTTTGAGTACAAAGAGAGGAGTAAAAAAGCGGAGACCACGAAGCTTCCACGATGTGTTCTTGAGAGCGTCCACGAGAGTGTTCTCTTGTGTCTTCTTCCGGGCTCACTGAAGCGTCCAAGTGACCGTTTAGCGGACTTGAGAGGGAGCAGAGCGAATCCCGAGCGAATGAGGGATCTAAGTCTCACGCTCTCGCCGGAAAACCTCAGAGCTCTCTCTATCCTCTGGAGTTGTTTGTCTTCAAATGAAGATATGACGACATTTTTATAGCTTTCTGGGAGAATTTTTTTTCCTGTTTTCTCCGTGCATTCTAGTCTTCTCCTACAGGATGCGCACACAGATCTACAAAGCCGGAACCGTGCTCCAGAAAAAGGCGATGGAGTTGTGCTTCAGCTGGGGACGACAGAGCATATCCAAGGCGGCACTTCCATGGTGTCCAAGGTGTCCATGGCGGATCTGCTCTCTTCCAACAGATCCGGCGAGGGACGACGGAGCCTTGCCCCAACAAAGGACAGCGAAGCCATGCTCTGATGAGGGAGGAGAAGCCATCGGTGAGGGAGGGCCGGAGCAGCGGTTTAGAACTTGAAGATCGATGAACAGTTCACTAAAAAATGATCTGTCAATAACAAGACTTGGGCTGCCAATAATTGTTTTCTAAAAATCATCACCACATGAACAATACATATGAAGGATTGATGTACGATTTAATCCCGGTTCTAATGATCAATTTGTGAATTGATTCTCCGTTCTTCCCAACTTGAAATGAAGTGTTGGATGAAAGTATTGGAATATTGTAATCTAGAAGCAGTCAAGAGATTAGTCTTACTACCAACGTAATATGATACTAAAGAATCACACATAAGCACATGCTGAAATTGGAGTGTTTGATCGCGTTTGTTTATGAAACCAAGTTCTATTGGACATATATGATATGATGTATGATTGAGGCACACGCCCGTGTGTCAAGGGGGTACGAGCCCAAAATAGAGGGATAACGGTTGGCAGCAGTTCTGGACCAAAAGGCGCGATTTTTGAAGGCACATGCTCGTGTGCCTAGGGTGGGTGTGTAGTTTATCGTTCCAAACTCACGAGTAGTAGTGTATGCGTGAACCGACGCAACTTTTGGAACACATGCTAGAGCCACATGCCCGCGTGCACCCCAACTTTTTTGTACGGCTAAATGCTTATAAATAAAGTAACTTAACCTGAAGAACGTATGTCGTTCTCACAGTCCCTCATACTGTAAAACCATCAAAACACATCTCTATCAAATCAGAACAATCATTTCAAAGGAGAGAAAAAATGACCATCTTCCATCCTAGAGTTCGGTTGAGGGACTATGTGGTGTTTCTGATGTTCGTGTGGATACCTCTGGAGGCACAGATACTATTTTATGTTTGGAATCAAATGTCAGCTATTCTCAAAATCTGATTTTGATGTAGGAATATACACTTCTTTCTTGATGATTTAGAATGTTTCTAAAGGTTTAGATTTAGTCTTGAAATATCAAATGTTGATGATTTTTGTATAAGAAAATAGTGTAGCCCCTTGGACTCCGTTAAGAGCTCTACCCCTTGGACTTCCGTTAGGGGCTCTGCCCCTGCGACTACATTAGAGGCTATGCCACTTGGACCCCTCCAAGGGCACATTCCCTTGGAACTCTGTCAGGAGCGCCTTACATTTCGATGTGATTGTTTGTATATATGGGATGTGTTTGCAATGAGAAATGGTGTAAATTTTATTGTATTATTTAAATAGTTTAAATGAGCACTTGATTAAGCCTTAATCACATACACTATATTTAAATGATTTAAATAAAAGTATGATTTAATTATAATTGCCTATTTTGTCTAAAAAGTTTAATCATATGCATGATTAAAGTTAATCATATTTTTATAAAAATCTCTTAAAACAATATTAAGTGTTTGAATGTCTTCTGATGAATGAAAATCTTCCTTCCTTGGCCGAGATGTTCACGAAAACCCCAATTTATATGATGGTCTTCTGCAATTTAGGCATTGGGTATTCATTCCCGCAACTAGGGGAATCAGAGAATAGATACTTGGAGAAGCGCACTAGTTTAGGTACTCTGTTAATCCTAGAGTAGTCAAAATGTACATCGATCTACAACGCACGCTATATTGGCCAGGATTGAAGAAGGATGTTATCCATTACATTGATGAAAGCTTAGTGTCGAAACCCCAAAGGTTTATTACAGTATCTACCCGCGTCAGAGTGGAAATTATAAGACATCTCCATGGACTTTGCATGTCCATGGACATCCCCGATCTCGACCAAGAAATAAATCAATATGGGTTGTAGTGGATCACCTCCCTGAGGTTGCACAGTTCATTCCTAACAGATAAAGTGATGGTGTGAATATTTTGACTAGACTTTTTGTTGGGCATTGTATCCACAATAGCCTTGATTTGAATAAGTGTCTCTTGAACTAAGTTGAATTGAGTTTGTATTTGATGTTGTTTTAGTTATGTGTGGAGCGGGTCTTAATTGTCAAGTACAAACCATTGTTTGGTTACAATGGGTCTTCAAACACAGTTCTGTGCAATGTAATTCTTCATTATATAGAACATCGTGTTGACTCATGTGTAATCTCTCAAATGGGGTGTACTTCATCTCTAGCATCCCAAAGAAAGCTGTTGTTCAAGAAGTTAAGAATTTGCTAAGTCATTTCGTCGAGTGATTTCGTGAGAACTTGTGAAATTTGTCGAGAACTCACATAAACACTCGCGGAATTCGTCGAGTGATCTCGGGAGTACTTGAGAGATCACTGAGAACTGTTGTCCAGAACGGCTAAGTTAAAACATCTTATACCTCTCGTATATACTCGACAAATTCTTCGAGTACTTACGCGAGTACTTGTCAAATTCGTTGAGTACTCTCGAGAGGTCATGTTAACTGCTTTAAGGTTCCAGAGAAAGTTTGAAGACTTAGCCAGTTCAATTCAATTCGTCGTGTACTCAAAGAATTTGTTGAGTACTATCGAGCGCTTTCATGTAATTCGTCGAAAGGTCTCGTGAAGTCCAGATATCTCACGCAAGCTTTTTCTCAAGTAGTTTCGGCTGGTTCGTCGCGTGGTCTGGAGAGTTTACCGTTTACGTAAGGTCTCGACGAATTTGGACTTAAACAGTTTTCGTTCTCGTTTTGACGGCTTTTCAGATTTAGGGCTTCTGCCATGTACAATACACATGGGCGGTAGAACTAAGTTCGAAATCTAGCTGTTAGTGAGTAATCACCTATATATAGTCAAGGAATTTTTCAGAAACCTAATCACAAATCAAATCGCCGATCTAATCGCCAATTTCCATAAACGATCAAAAAATCAAATTTGATTTTACGAAAAACACCGTCGTCGACAGCACTCCCGATTTGCGATTCCTCCTGCAAAGAAAAGATTCAATCGATCTCAAGATTTCAGATTCAAATACTTTCAGAGATTAATCTTTTCTCAAGATCAGATCTGTGTTCTCAAATTTCAGATCCTTCTTCTTCTTCAAGATTTTAGACAAAACTTTCACGCAACGAAGAAGGGTTGTTTTCAGATCTGAGAAATAACATTATTTTCAATCCAATATTTTTTTCCTTATTGCTTTGTAAGAAGTTGTTTTTTTGTAGATCCTTGTTGAAGGATCGAGTATAAGAGAGGTTGTTCTCCAAGATTGTAGGAGTTGGATACTCCGAGTGTAAGATTATTATAATCTGAGTTTTTGGTGAAGTAGTCGAGTCTAGCCCGAAGTTCTAGATAGGTGAGACGGGAAAGTGGACGTACTCATCTTCAGGGAACCACTATAAATCTCTGTGTCTATGTTGTGATCTCTTTTTTTGTGATAGCTTTACTTTGTTAAATTTTTAATTCCACATAAAGCCGCAAGACTCACCTATTCACCCTCCTATAGGTGATTTTGAAAGTCTTTAATTCCAAGGTAGCTAATCACCTAGAGGGGGGTGAATAGGTTTTTGGTATTTTATTATTTTCCCTTTACTTAGTGTGTTGTTGGTGAGTTAAATAATGCTTCCAAGATAATCACGCAAAGCACACACAAGATTTATAGTGGTTCCTCAGATTATGGGTACGTCCACTTTCTCTCTCCTTTCTAACAGCTTGTTAGACAAGGCCTCTACTTCAAACTTGGCTCCTTAGATCTTACAGCACAGATCCCTCAGAATCTCTCAGTCCCCTCAAGACCTACAACTCAGGCACAAAGCCCTACCTGAGAGCAAGCTTGCTCCTACAACTCAGTGGACAAAAGACTACCTACCTCAGAATTGAGAACAAGTGCTACAGCTCAGGCTATGGAGGTTAGCCCTACAACTCAGAGAGTCACACTCTCCTACCTCAGATCTGTTAAGATACTACCTCAGTCCAAAGGCCCTACCTCAAGCACACAGGCCCTACACTCAGATCCATGCAATGATCCTACAACTAGGGCTAAACAACCCTACACTCAGATCCACACAGGGATCTTACCTCAGCCTTTATAAATTAGACTTATAACTCAGATCCAAAAGGATCCTATAGAAAGAGAGTTGGTTGGTGTGGTTTATTTGACACCAGAGAAATTTCTTTATGTCTTCCTCCTGAGCTGAGTTAACAGCCCTAGCTTTCTTCACAACAATAGAAAATATAAGTTCAGTAAGAAGCTGCCTGTGCTGAAGAAAATCAAAATCTTATTTTTGAACTTGCTGAAGAAGATTGAGGATTAGACAGTGCTCTGCTCCTTCTTCTTAATCAGATCCTTATCTGAAATTGTTGTAGCAGAAGAAATTAGCTACAACAACTTGAAAGAACTTTTAGATTGGATGTATTGACTTCAAGCTTCAGGCTCAACAATAATGGCGAGGAAGATGAAGTTCAGCCGTAACTTTTCGAAATGAGAAAACCCTAAAAGTTAAAGTTCCTTCCTTCCATCTTGTCCCTTTTATCTTTCACCGATTAACGGCTCCAAGAAGCAGTGGGGACCACCTATAATTTCCAGCTGCACCTTGCTTTAACGGAAGAAGACGTACAGTAGGCCTCTAACAGTATCTGTCGTGTTCTGTAGCTTTCCCGCAACTAATTTGAACTTTGTTGACTTTGGCTGACGTCATCAATTGTGGACTTAGCCAAATCTTAAGATTAACCTCCAGGCATTGAGTGCGTTGAGTGAATAGCCTTCACTCAACGAATCTGTACTTAGTCAAATTTTCTGCATCATCAGGCGTTGAGTGCGTTGAGTGAACTGGCTTCACTCAATGCCTCTAGACTTAGTGAATATTTTCTGCATTGCTAGGCATTGAGTGCATTGAGTGAACTGGCTTCACTCAATGCCTCTGGACTTAGTCAATATTTTCTGCAATGCCAGGCATTGTGTGCATTGAGTGAATTAGCATCACTCAATGCCCCTTAACTTAGCTGCAACTGTCTTTATCTACTAGGAGTTGAGAGCGTTGAGTGAAGCTTCATCACTCAATGCTTTTATACATAGTCGCTTCTCTGAAGTCTGCCAGCTTGCTGAGGCTTTGAGAGCATTGAGTGAGCTCTCATCACTCAATGATTTTGGACTTAGCTAGATTTCTGGACAGAATCTTCAACTGCTTGAGCTTGACTCAATGCTTCTTTCATCAGGCGATGAGTGAGCTGTCCTCACTCAACATTTCTGGACTTAGCCGATTTTTTAGTTTGCCAATGTTGAGGCTTTGACAGACTCAGCTATACTCGACGCCTTTTGATATATGACATTGAGTGAACTATCTTCACTCAACGTCTGTGGACTTTGTCGCAGAATTACTTTGCAAACTGCTGGGCTTTGACTATACACACCTTACTCAACACTTTTTGGTATCTGGCATTGAGTGAACTGACTTCACTCAACGCCTGTGGACTTAGGCAATTTTCAGCCATTCCAACATCTTTCTTTGACTTCTGACATTGAGTGAACTGGCTTCACTCAATGCCTGTGGACTTAGATAGATTTATGTCTCTCCACTTCTCCACCTTATGACCACCTGTCACAACCACTTAGATAACCTGTCTAAACTTATTTCATGGAACATCCTGCACATGATGAGCTTGAACAACATCAAATACAACTATGCTCTTAGTACTGATTGTGATGCCTCTTCAAATCTTAAAATCTAGGGAACATTGAGGGCAATATTCTCAACAATCTCCCTTTATTTGAAGAAGACAGAACACACAGCAATACTAAAAAGCATTAATATAAAAAACATATTAATTTAATGTACCCCATTTAACTGCATTGACTCAAACATGTCAAGTCAATGAATTCGCATACCATTTGAATATTGCTCAAGTAATATGCACTCTCTTTATATCACTTAAAACTTAAATGGAGCACCACTAGAAGCACTTACCTCATAATATGCACTGACTCAACATAGCTCAACATGTATTCATTACATTCCTCATACTACTTGAATCTTTCTAAGTAATATGAACTGACTCAACATGACCTAGTCATGTCAAGTATTGCTTCTACTTCTCCAATCTCCCCCATTCCAAGTATTGCCCCACCTAGTATTGTCATACCTCTCTCCCTTTTTGGCTTCTTTAATAGGCATATATCTATTGAGGGAGGTGATATGATTATGACACATATCTCCCCCTTTCTACTTATACTAGACTAATGATCAAACTAGTTGACTAGAGAACATAACTCTTGTGTTGATGCCACTGATACAACACATCACTGCAGCTACTTGATATATGAGTGGTCCATTGATCCACTTGAGCTAGTTGATGGACTTGCTCCCCCTCAACAGGATCATCTTGATTTGCTCCTACTCAATAGGAGAATCTAGACTTGCTCCCCCTAAACAGGAGCATCTAGACTTGCTCCCCCTCAACAGGAGCATCTATTATCTTCTCTTTACTGGACAGTTGAGTCCATCTTAGTATTAATACAACTTGATATCACTTGAAATACTTATCTACCTACAAGAAGAGTAAATCCTGCAACAATAACAACACAAGGGGCAACTGAAGCTATGCCAAGTTCAACATACCCAGCTCAAACTTGAAGGTGTTGAACTTTGCTTCATCTAGTGGCTTAGTGAAGATGTCAGCCACTTGCTTGTCTATAAGGACAAACTCAAGACTGATATATTCACACGCCACATGCTCCCTAATGAAATGATACCTAATCTTTATGTGCTTAGTCCTGTTATGATAGACAGGATTCCTAGCAATTAAGATTGCACTAGTAGAATCACAATATAAAGGATTTCTTCTTATCTGGAGATTATAATCCTGGTGCTGATGCTGGATCCACAGTAATTGTGTACAAAAGTTACCTGCTGAGATGTATTCGGACTCAGTTATTGAGATTGCAACACTAGTCTACTTCATACTGCTCCAAGACACTAGTCTTCCTTCCAAAAACTAACAAGTGCCTGAAGTGCTCTTCCTGTCATCTTTGCAGCTTGCAAAACCTGCATCTTAATAGCATGTTAGTTAAAAATCCCTATTTCTAGGGTACCATAGGCCAAGATCTGGTGTGCCCTTAAGATATCTCAAAATCCTCTTAGCAGCAGAGTATTGAAATTCTTTAGGGCTAGCCTGATACCTAGCACAAACATATGTAACATGCATGATGTCTGGCCTACTTGTAGTAAGATATAGAAGAGAGCCAATTATCCCTTTATACAAAGTTTCATCAAAATGTTTCAATGCCTCATCTTTGCTTATAGGCATACTTGACCCCATGGGAGTTTTCATGGTGGAGGCATTCTCCATATCAAACTTTTTGATCAACTCTCTGGTAAACTTAGATTGGGATATAGACAAGCCATCATCAGACTGTCTTACTTGGAGGCCCAAGAAGAACTTAAGTTCACCCATACTGCTCATCTCAAACTTCCCTTGCATAAGTTTGGCAAACTTCCTACAAAGGTTGTCATCAGTAGATTAAAATATTATTTCATCTACATATATCTAGACTAGGATGATCTTGCCCTTAGATTCCCTTAGGAATATGGTCTTGTCTACCATCCCCCTTGAGAATTTATTCTTAATGAGGAAGCTAGATAATGTCTCATACCATGCTCTAGGGCTTGCTTCAACCCATATAGATCTTTCCTAAGTCTATAAACAAATTCAGGTGAGTTAGAATCAACAAAACCAGGAGGTTGCTCAACAAATACTTCATCCTTTAAGTCACCAATTAGGAAGGCTGACTCACATCCATCTGGTAGACTTTAAATCCTTTGAATATAGTATATGAAAGTAAGAGTCTAATGGCTTCTAATCTTACTATATGGGCAAAGGTTTGATAAAAGTCAATACCTTCTTCTTGTCTGTACCCCTTAGCTAATAGTCTAGCCTTGTTCTTGATTATAATGATATTTTCATCAAGTTTATTCCTGTAAATCCACTTGAATCCAATGACATTATGTCCTTGTGGTCTGGTAACCAGCTTCCATACCTTGTATCTCTTTAATTGGTTCAATTCCTCTTGCATAGCTCCAATCCAGAACTGATCTATGTTGGCCTCTTCAAATTTCTTGGGCTCAACCTGTGACAAGAAACTTGCATACAATGTTGTATTAAGTCTCTTGCCTCTTGTCACCACTCCTTGGTTTGCATCACAAATAATCTGGTGTCTTGGATGATCTCTTAGATGCCTGATAGCTGGAGGCAAACTTCTTTCAACAGCAGCTTCTTGCTGATCTTCATCCTCTTCAAGTGTGCCTTGCACTCATTCTAGAATATCCACTCCATATTGGATTACTGGAGCAGCTTCCTTGATGGTTAGCTTGTCCATCATCAGCTCTGTACCTGCAGTACTAGAAGAGGAGCTTAGTAGCTCACTATTAATCATGGTAGACTCATCAAAGACTACATGTACAGACTCTTCTACAACTTGGCTTTTCAAGTTGTAGATCCTATAGGCTTTACTATATTTGTTGTACCCAACAAAAATCTCATCAAAGGACTTGGAAGAAAACTTAGTCAAAGGACTAACCATAATAAAGCACATAACACTTGCTACCAAAGATCCTGAGATAGCTCAGGTTTGGTTTTCTACCTTTCAAGATCTCATAGGGAGTCTTCTTGTGGCTCTTGGTGATAGATGCTCTGTTAAGGACATGACATATAGTATTTACTGTCTCAACCCAAAAATATTTTGGGAGAGATGTGTCACTCAACAAGGTCCTTCCAGACTCTACGAGAGTTCTATTTTCCTCCCAACAATCCCATTTTGTTGGGGTATTCTTGGAGAAGAAAATTCTTGATGAATCCCTAACTCTTCATAGAACTTTTTCATGCTATCAGACTGGAATTCAGTCCAATGGTCACTTTTGATTTTGATCGTAGTGTTATCAAACTCATACTGAATTTTCTTGACAAACTTCATGAAGACATCAATGGTTTCATTCCTTTTCTTAAGAAAGAACACCCAAGTAAACTTAGAATAGTCATAAACCACCACAAGGGTGTAGACTTTCCTACCTAGACTATGAATTGGCATAAGACCAAACAAGTCCATATGCAAGTGGTATAAGCACCTCACAGAGTGTTTGGTACCAATGCCCTTGAAGGAAGCCTTGGTCTACTTGCCCTTTTGGCATGTTGAGCACAAGCTTTCCTTGGTGCATTTCATCTTAGGACCATTCCTAACTAGCTTTGTTGATGCAAGAAATGTGCCCCTGATTCCTGCAAAGATAAAAGAGGGTGGAGAAACTGCAAGCAGCAGCTTACAAACGGATAATGGCAGAGCTAGAGCCATAGATCGCGACAACACCAGACTTCGCCCGCCATGGTAAATGCCACTCTTGCGACGGGCTTTCCTTTTATTAATTGAAAGTGATTACAAGGAAAAGTAAAAAACACCAAGCTAAGCGAGCATCAAATCGCAAAGCCTAAAAATTGAGTCTGCAGCCTTTAACAGGGGGGCTCTTGGGCTCGATCTGCGTGTATTGGGTGTGTCGCCCCCTATTTATAGGCTCGGGGGCCTGCCCAAACGGGCAAGGGTAAAATTATCGGCTACCCTGGGTATAGTAGAACCGGGCAATGGTGATGGGAAGAAAAAGAAGAGAAGAGGCGAGCTCGCGAGTCCGCTCAGGATAGTGCGGACTGGGGCTCGCGACCTAGGCCCTTCACCATGATCTGCCGCTGGAAAGGCGTCGACCTAGGCGGATTGCCGATCCTATATGCCACTGCTGGCAACGACCTACTCAACTCGCAAGATCTAGATCAGGGCTTGGGCACTACGGATCTGGAATATTTCCGCGACCTCGGGATTTAGTCCGTGGAGACCTGCTGACAGCGGACTGCTTTGCAGATTTTAGGGTTAACATAATCCCCGCATATTTTTAAATTCAAAGGAATTTCAAAAATATTGTTCTATCCATTGAATCTGCAACTGTCATTAATATTAAGAGTTCTATAAATATCCCGGTAAGGTCTGATCCTGTCAGATCATCCAAAATTACGGGTCACTATTCACCTCTTGCGGTTAACACTTTTCAGTCCGCGATGTCTAGCCTTGGCAAGCTGCTTGGAATTATCACAAGCCGGACGAGAAAGCCAAAGCTTGAACTAAAACTAAGGTAATGAAAAAATCTACTCCAGTCCTCATCATTGGAGAGGCTTCTGGCAAGGGAAAATCCCATCCTTCAAAAGTTGCGGATAAACCTTCTGGATCAGCGTCAGGACCCGCTGTGGCTCCTTTCGAAAATCCCCAGAATATGGATGTCTTCCCTTCCCCTTCTGGGACAATAATGTTAAGACTGTATATGGAGGGGGAGGTTCAATCATCGGCCCCGAAAACTACTATCAACCCTGCATGAAAGATTGCTGAAGAGAAGCAACATCCCGCCGAGCTGGTAGGAGAAGAGAAACCCCTAGTGCGAGCTGAAGATCAATTCGCCTCTAACATCGCGCTGGACACTGTACAAATTGGTTCAGTCAGTGAAGGGCTTCAGCTCTTGAATAGGGTTGCAACTTATATACTCGACCAAAAGGGAAAAGGTATGAAAAGGACTAGGTCGGGGTCGCGCTGCGAATACCGAAGAAGATCATCTTGATGAAGGAACTGAACATCTCTGCGCGAACTGGGGCGACGAGTTTGTAGTTCAGGACGCGAGAAAAAGAGGTCCTTGGGGAGGACATCATCACTCCTGAAGCTGAAATTCCATCGGGTGAGAGTACCGTGTCCTTGGTGAGCATTTCTACCGATAAGATGATACAAAATCTTGATAGCGGCAAGATTGCCGAGATGAACCAGTATCTCCTTGAATTCCTCCACTCTGCTACAACCCCTTCTGAGGAGGTACAGACACTAGGGGTTAAGAGTAGCACGGAGGTTCCTGCTTCCACAGAAGGTGACGAGAAAAATAAGCCGCGGGAGCAGATTGCTACCGAGAAGGAAGCCAAAGAGCGAGTGGACTCGGTAAAGAAAACTGCGGATAAACAGGAGGAAGTCCTGCAGATTGCATCTATGCTCTAGAAATAAGGTAAGCTTAAATCGGCTTCCCGAAGGATTAAGCGTCCGCGTCTTTATGAAACTCCTCCCCGAAAATCGAAATCGGTCAAGATTATTACGGAAACCGGTGATATAGTTGTTTCCACAAGTTTAGCGGTCTCGAAAAGAGCTAAGGCCTATGGAGACTAGAAGAAGCATTTGAACACCTTCGATACCGAGTGCCAAAGGCGACCTGTTTTTTGTACCCACCAAGTTTCTTCAACGACGCAAAAAGACCGCTCGTACCCTAGTGGTTTTTCTCTTCAATATCTTGTATCCGCCGCGACCTGTCTGACTTGATTCTAACTTCCTTCTCTTTTTAGGGTTGAACTCACCGTCGGACTCCGTTGAATCTGGCAAGTTTTGGGATAACCGGCCACTACCTACTGCAAAGGCTGCGCGGCTAGCGAGTCCGCCTTCGATAAAGAGACCGCCTATCTGAATAACAAGTTGGCTATGTTAGCTGATATAATGGAGAAGGAGAAGAAAACGTTTGCTGAATTGGAGAAGAGAGGTTTGGATAGAGAAAAGGCACTGCAGGATCAGATCGCCAGCAAAGCTGCTGCTCTGGAAAAGGAAAAGAAAGATAAGATGTGTTTTGAGTACGATGCCCTCTTTTACAAAGAAAAATACTTGAGTTTGATCCGGTAGGGCAGAATCCGACGGATTGCTGAGGAGCGTGTTGATAGGCCGCGACTCCCAGATTGCGTGACATCTAGTGAGACTTCAAACCCTGTCGGGGGAGATACTAGCCTACTGCGACTGAGGCACCAAGGCCGCTTCTAGAGCACATGGTTCCACTAAGCTGCGTGAATCTGGAGGCGGCTTGGGTGCACTGGACTTTTCACGACATGCATTTCCTTAAGCAGCAAATGTATGGCTTGATCCTCCAAGGTGGTGACCAGGTCGCCTATATGTGCAAAGATCGCGAGGAGCCTAAGCACCCTGTTCGTCGAGATCGTCAAGATCGTCAAGATCGCCGAGATCGTTGAATAATTTTTATGTGATTTGGGACATTTTAACAATTCTATGATGTTTGATTACTTAATCTGATTTCTACAAACTGGTTTATCAAAATCTGCGACATGTGTTCATCTGTGTTTTTGGCTTGGTTTCTTTTCTTGTGAATTGCACACTGTGACACTAATTGCAGGCTTTTTACAATTCGTGCTTCCGCGAATTTAGCAAATTGGAATACTAAAACTTGTTGTCTGCCTGACAGCTATGAATTGTGGTCCGTAACTTCTAATCGCTGGAAATGTTTTGGCGGATTCTGCGAACTGAAAAATGAAGACATGCAGACTGATTGTTTATTGGCAGACCTCATTTTCTATAAATAGATCTTCCTTCTTAGTTTATTGTAGGAAACGCGCCCGAAGCTGAAGTCCTTGCAGTCTGTCACAATGGTGTCCGTGCTAACTGATGTTGGTGGTGCTTTCCACGCTGCCGATAACAAGAAATGTAAGCTGTCTGAGGCGGACTTGCGTGAGTTCATTGCCAAATACATGGAAAACTTGCCTGTCCATGTCTGCTTGCCTTTGGAGAATGAGAGGATAAATTCTTCCTTGACGAATCAAATCGCCATCCCTATTGATCATTTCACTTGCAGATTCAGATTCCCTCTACTCTGGGAGGTTGCAGAGATCTTTGAGCATTATGGAGTCATTCCAGGCCAACTTGCCCCTAACACCGTTGCTGCGATCTATAGCTTGATCGCCTACTTGCGATCTGAGCGAGTAGCGTTTCACTTAACATCTTTACGAGAATTTTCTCTGTTCGTGCGATCACTCCCACCGGCGGAAAACCTTATAAAGGAATAATATATTTTTATTTATGCGGTCTGAAGATGGTGAATTTGCCCAACAAGATTCACAATTGGTCGTCCAAATATCTCATGTTCGAAGGTGACCCAGGATTCGAGCATACCTATCCACAAGAGCGAGCGGATAGCAAATTAAGGAGTGTCAAGAATGGAGAACAAGATTGTCGATTTCCTGAGTGGCGCCAGACAAGACATTGATCATTATCTTCTGATGCTGCTGAGCTTTGTTGCCTTAGCTCGTCAACAAAAGTGAGTAAACTACGCGGACTCGAGTTTGTGTCCGCCCTTCATGAATTCACCTTGTTGACTTGGTTTCTTTTCAGCAACCTTGAAAGTTCCATCAAATCTCCCGCAAACCACCGGAGGCCCGTCTTTAACTCAAGGGAAGAGGAAGAAGTAGATCGCCAAGAAGAAGAAAGAAGATAATGATCCTGCAGTAGACTATTCTTCTTCTGAAACTTTTGATCTCTGCGACTTCGACATCAACCAAAAAGACTTGCGAGGAAATCAAATGATTCAATGGCATAAAAAGAACAAGCATGTCCGCATCTCAACCGCACTTCCCTCTTAGAAGTCCGCCAAGCTTAGCTGCCATGCCCACATTGCGAGCACGGAAAAAGGAACCTGCAGGAGCTTTAACAGGTTGATACTGCTGACCTCCCTTATCTAGCCGCACAGTACCACGCGAACAGCTTGGTAACAAGCCATTCCATGGGTTGCTCCCTAAAGGGTATGACAAAGGAGAATGACCAACTCTGGGGATGAAACAAGCGGCTTAGCGCCGAGTTCGCACGACTTCAAGAGAAGGAATCAGTAATAAGCCTACTCTCAATGACTTAAATTCGTGTCCTCTTCATCTGATTCTTTTCCTTCTTGTAGACATCCTATGATATTGAAAACCCGACCTTCCAGGATGCAATGATGCCTTACGTAAAGGAGATCGTCGAGATTGCATTCCGCCGATTCATCGAGCTTGGGCACGCGAAGGAGGGCATGGTTGACGTCTCTTTCGTCAATCTCTTTCCATAGTTGAAGAAGAGGGTTGTTGCAATGGATCAGACGGCTAAGGGAGAGGCCGCAAGTGATGAAGAGGACAAGGATGAACAAAACGAGGTTGAAATAGAGGATGAATTTGATGCTGCCCAAAATGTTCATGAAATCATAGGTGAAGGCTCAAGCCATGTCAGACACGAAAGCAAGTCCTCAGAGTCCGCCTCCAAAAGTTCGAGCTCGGGTACGGACACACTGAGCGACTATACCGATAGTGCAAACAATGACGATGGGAATACCTCTGGGACTTACTCGCCAGATGATCAACCATCAATCCTGGCTCCTATAACCAAGCTAAAGCCTTCGGATTAGCATTTTGTTTTTCATTTTTGCAAGGCTTGGTGGCCTTTTTGCAAGTCGTACAAGTTCAAAACTTGTAATCATAAAAAAAAAATTCAATGGAAATGCAAGGATACTTTTTGGTCCGCCATTCTTGCTTTACCGAACCTAATATTTGTATTCTTCCTACATTCTTTGATAATCTATTTTAGTTTCCCAATATGGGTAGAATTTCATTTGCTAGATCTGACCCATAGTTACTTCAACTCTGCTGGCGGAAAGATCAGTTCACTGATGGGGAGCGCGCAAACTGGAGTGACTGAAAACTAGAGAGAGGAAAACAATCTGAAAACCAGAGAGCGCGGACTAATGCGATTTGAAAACTGGAGCGCGCGAGTTAAAATATCACTGTGAGCGAGGTCGCACGTGGGTTGACCACTGTAAATACTAGAGCTCCCGGGTTGATTGACCAATAAATGACTCAAGAGGATTAGAGAGCTAGGCTGCATGCAAGGTCAAGTAAATATTGCACGCTGCATAATTACTAGCTTGAATAAAATTAGACATTTTGTTGTAGGTCTGATACCTAAGTTGTCTGATCAACGTAAATGAAAAATGCTTGGCAACCTAGAATGTTATCCGCCGGACAGATATTTATATGATGCAACCTGAGCGGGCACAAGCTGCGATCTGAAACAACTCTGGTCGAGAGATTAGGTTACATACTTTGGTGACCTAGTGGACAGGTGCACGCAGAGTGCATTGCTTTCCTCATGGGGTCATCAAAACTGTAATTTCAGGATCTCAGGTCCTGCATAAAAATAGGAAGATCTTGCAAACTTAAGTGATCGAGTGGGCAGGTGCATGCAGGGTGCATTGCTTTCCTCACAAGGTCACACAAGCTATAGACTTGGTTATCTTATAGCAAGATTGATACACTGCTCTCTTGCTTGGGATACAGACTGAGTTGATCAGTTGGGTAGGTGCATCAGGGTACATTGCTTTCCTCATGAGGTCACACAAGATGTAGACTTGGCTATCTTATAGCAAGATTGATACACTGCTCTCTTACCTGGGATACAGACCGAGTTGATCAGTTGGGCAGGTGCACCAGGGTGCATTGCTTTTTTTACAAGATCAATTGGGATGTGGGTTCCCTGCAAGCACCGTTTGAGAGTATCAAGGAGTGTTCGAGGGTCACAAGCTAGGATGATCTATGGGCAGGTGCACACGATGGCATTGCTTTCCTCACGTGATCATCAAAGTTGAAACGATATCCCTTATGATGCATTGTAGAGCTAACAACCACACTGTCCTCCAAAATGCAGAGGTGGGGCTAGATACCAGCTAGGATCCGTAATTCAGTAGCCCACCGCACTAGAATCTGCAAGCTCCCACTACAGGGTGCGAAATATCCCCACATCACATGGTCATCATGGTGTTATGCTAATGACAATTATTCTAAGGGGGGTCCGAGCTGAACCCGTCGATGTCTCCTGATCCAGTGATCTTTAATCATGTGTTGTGGATAGAAGAGGAAAAACGACTTGCCAAGGGAAAATGTCAGTAAGGAGCCTTCTTATTAATATAACCATTGAAATAAGTACACATAATGGGAAGACATGGTTCAAGAATAGAACTATTTCAAATCATCTCCACTCCACATGCGAGATATGTCTTCTCCCTCATAGGTTTGCAGCCGATATGCCCCATTCCTCAAAACTTCTTTAACTATGAAGGGTCCGACCCAATTTGGATTCAACTTTCCTACTGAATCGGCTCTTGTAGCTGCATCGACCTTTTTCACAACCAGGTCCCCCACTATAAAATGCTTGACCCTGATATTTTTATCAAAGAACCTTGCCACCCTTCGTTTAATTTCTTTTTGTCTGATGGTGGATTCATCCCAAATTCCCTCAATTTGATCCAAACTATATTTCATCTCTTCATTATTGATCTCCAACCAATCTTCCCAGCTTTCTCTCGCAAGCAAAACACTTGGGGTTTGGACTTCGAATTCTATGGGTATGAGAGCCTCTGAGCCATGAGAATGTTTAAAAGGAGTCTCCCTGGTGGCAGACGACGGTGTTGTTCTCTGATTCCATAGAACCTAAGGGAGTTCCTCTGCCCAACAACCTTTCAGATTTTGCACCCTCATTTTCAGCAAGTTGAGTATATGTTTATTAGCTGCCTCCACTTAGTTGTTGCTTATGGGATGATGAACCGATGAGAATCGCAGCTCTGTGCTGACCTGTTTACAGAAGTTGATCATTTCCTCATTATTGAACCGTTGACCATTATCTGTAATTATTGCCATCAGGACTCCATGCCTGCAGATTATTTCTCCCCCAAAATTTATTTTTACTATCTGGTTGTTGTTCTGGCCAATGCCAATGCTTCAATCCACTTGCTGAAATAATCAATCATTACTAAAATGAAGCACCGCTGCCCGCTTGTCATAGGAAATAGTCTGAGGAGATCCATTCCCCAAACTATGAAGGGCCATGGTGTTACGATTGATTTGATTTGTTTGGCTGGCTGGAGCTGAAGTGGAGAAAACATATGGCACTGAACACATTTCTTTGCGTAAACTTCAGTGTCTTTCCTTATTGTGGTCCAGAAATAACCTTGTCGTAGTATTCTTCTTTCTAAAGACCTTGCTCGCGAATGGCTTCCACATTCCCCAGAGTGAACCTCTTGGAGCACAACTGGAATTTCTTCCTCGGGTACGCACTTTGCCATAGGTGAGAGAAAAGTTTTTCCATAAAGAATTCCAGAGATGAGATAATAATTCGCAGCTTTGATCTTGAATCTTCTCTTATCTTTCACCGACTGATGGAGATCTCTTGTTGACAAGTATAATATGAATAGATCCATCCAAGAGGGACGTTGATCAACCTGCATCAGCCCTCCTTCTTTTATTTCTAGACGAAAGAGCTCTAAGGACATCCCTCCTGAAGGGAGACCAAATTTTGCTAACTCGCCGACCTCTGCATTCTGTATTCTTGGAATGTGTTCGATGGTGAAACTTGTGAATCTACCAATCTCTTCCTTGACCAATATTAGATATTTTCTCAATATCTGTTCTTTAGTCTCAAAATTACCGAGCACCTATGAGGCCATTACTATAGAATCTGTTTTAATATGTACATGGTCGATTCCCAATTCCTTGGCAAATATCAAACCGACCAATAGTGCTTCATACTCTGCTTGGTTGTTTGTTGTTTGAAAAGAGAACTTTATAGCTTGATCCAGCTTGATCCCATTCGGATTGATGAGTATTACCCCTTCCCCGTAGGAGTTTCTACCTAAGGCCCCATCCACATAGATTGTCCATACTGGAGGAGATCGTTCTGCATGCTAAGAACTTGATTATGTTGTATCTATCAAAAAATCAGCCAATACTTGCGCCTTGATGGCCGTCTTTGGAACATAGGAGATATCAAACTCACTGAGCTCGATTGCCCATTTAGCTAGTCTTCCTGAGTGTTCTTGATTTTCTACGATGCCCTTTAAGGGTTGATCAGAAATTACTTGAATTGAGTGAGCCTGAAAATACGGTCGGAGTCTCTGAGCAGACATCACCAATACCAATGCGATTTTCTCCAGAATGGGATATCTAGTCTCAGCACTCTTAAGTATATGACATACATAATACACTGGGTACTGCTTCTTTGCCTCTTCTCTAATGAGAACTGAGCTGATCTCCTCTGGGCCAACTCCCAAGTAAATATATAACATCTCTCTTGCTCGAGGGCTTCTAAGTAGAGGGGTTGAAGTGAGTTGCTTTTGAGCTGTTCGAAAGCTTCCACGCATTCCTTGGTCCACTCAAATTTTGAGGCCCCTCAAAGAGTTTGAAAAAAGAGGCACTCTTATCTCCTACCCGGGAAATAAATCTTCCAAGGCCTGCCAGCCTTCCTCCTAATTACTAGACTTCTTTTGGGGAATGAGGGGGTGTCATGTCAAGAATTGCCTTTATTTTGTCTAGATTGAGAGCTAATCCCTCAGGCGTAAGAAGATGGCCAAGAAATTTTACCTTACTCGCCCCAAAGATGCATTTTAACCGGTTTAACCTCATATTATACCTTCGCAGAGTAGCGAACGTCTCTGCGAGGTCTTGTAGATGCAACGCAAAGGTTTTGCTTTTTATAAGAAGATTGTCTACGTAGACTTCAAGATTTCTCCCTTTTTGATTTTTGAAAATAAAATACATCATTCGTTAGTACGTAGTGCCTACATTTTTCAGCCCGAAAGGAATCACGAGATAACAATAACAACCATTTTTCATGATGAAAGATGTATGCAGAACATCAGGCTTATGCATTTTAATTTGGTGATAACCGGAAAATGCTTCAAAAATGCTCATACAAGGATATCCAACCGCTGAATCTACTAACGCATCTATCCGAGGCAAGGGATAGCAATATTTGGGGCACGCTTTATTCAGTTTTGTAAAATCGACACACATGCACAATTTTCCTCCTGGCCTTTTTACCTTTACAACATTTGATACCGAGGCAGGATACTGAATCTCGCGAATAAAATTTTCCTTGAGGAGCTTTGCGACCTCCTCCTGGATGGGCTTTGCTAACTTGGTTGCCACATCCCTTTTCTTCTGTTGAACAGGTTTGTACTTGGGATCGATGTTGATATGGTGGCAGGCGACATCCGAATCTACTCCTGGCATATCCTCCGCTGACCAGAAGAAGACATCTAGGTTTTTGAGCAGGCAAGCGATCAACTCCGCCTTCTCTTCCTCTGGTTGCTCTGAGTTGATGAAGAGCTTCCTCTATTCTCCTTATGCAATCGGCACTCCTTGGGTTACCTGGGCAGGTTCCAGGTGAACACCTTGGGCTCCCAGCAGATCTTCAATCATTTCAGGAAGGGTTGCTTCTTCTAAAGCAGCAACTGAAACTTTTGGAAGCGGGTCTTGCTCGATTATGTTGACAGCTTGAACGTAGCACTCTCGTGCCATTATGGGATTGCTCTTGATCTGGCATTGTGCCTGCCCTCCACTGCAAACTTAACTTCAAGATGGTAAGTTGAGATTATAGCTTGATATTTATTGAGGAGGGGCCTCGGGAAGATTGCGTAGTAGCTGCTAGGTGTATCAACTACTATGAACAGAATGAGTTTTGTGACCACCCTAAGTGTAACCAAGAGTGATACACCTCCTTCAACCTCTTTTCTCTCACCATAGATACCATAGAGTGGCCCTTTAGTGGAAAGCAAGGGCTTCCCAGTCTTCAGGGCCTCAAAAGTTGTCTTAAAGATAAGATTCACTAAACTACCGGTGTCTATCAAAATTCTCCGTACCATATAGTTTTCAATACTAGCTTGGATTACAACATCATCGTTGAAGGGATTGGACGTCTACGTGAAATCTTCTGGCCCAAAGGTGACAACCCCCCTTGGGGGAGTAGAAGTCGAGGTGGCGGCTACCTCAAGTCGATGAATTCGTGTCATGGATGACTTCCGAGTTGATTCTGCCCCTGCTCCTCCATGAATGCAGAAAAGTTCCCCAAGGGCACCTTCATCATCCGCATCGATGCTTTCTCCAACATTGAAGTTGCTAGGATAGACAACCTCTGCAACCTCTTCGTATTACCAAAAAACATCGGCCACCTCTTTACCCTTTGAGGTGGACAGTTTTGATGGATCCTCTTTCTAGCTGAGATTCTTCATCTTTCCAGCTGCAAGAAGCCTTTCCACAAGTTGGCGAAGGGCTCTACAGCCCTAAGTTTCATGTCCCTTTTCTTTGTGGAATTCACAGAAACAAACTAAGCTTTGGGGCCTCCCCTATGCTTTCTGGAATCCTTTTTTGAATTCAATCCTATTTTGTAGGATCTAGACGACCTCATCTGTTATCAGGCCCATAGCTACAAGCTCATCTATGGGATTGCGGCTCTGTTGATCATCTGAGAAAGAGTCTCCTCGAATCTGGAGAACTGGCAAGACCTGAGGAGCAGCAAGAGCGGGTGCGGCGGCCAACGGTAGTTTCTGATCATGAAACTATTAATAGCCTTGATAGGTTCGCTTGTGGCAGAAATTACTTCCCCTTTGAGCCGAAGGCTGATACTCGGGAACAGGTGGTTTGGATGATCGACGAGTTGCTGGTTATGTAGTATCTCTTCTTACTTCAGCCATGACTGTCAAATTGGAAATATAAATGGGGTTAGCATTCTCCCCTTCGATGAACATATTTGTTAGAGCAATCAGTTCTTGGTATGTTGCAGGCTCTTTGGTTGTTGCTTCGATGACTCCTTAATCTTCATTACATGAGTACTTCTAGGCTAAAGCAATCAATACAGTGTCACGTGCAAAACAACTCCTTAATCAACAAGAATCATCAAAAGACACCTTATGAACTTCAGAAAGGAAAAAAACTGAGTGTGTCCTACTTTAGAATTTTTGGAAGCAAATACATCATACTTAATAATGGGAACTATCACAAAACTTAGTTTAGTGAAAAACGTTTTGAAGGTATTTTTGTAGGGTATAGTAGCCATAGTAAGACATATATGATTTTTAACAAGAAAAACCTGGTTGTAGAAGAGTCTATCAATATTTTATTTAATGAGAAGAGTATGCTTCATAGCAGCTCTTCTAGTGTTTTTATTGAAGATGCGGGTTCAAAGCTAAAAGAGCCAAACTTAAAAGAAGTAGTCAAAGAAGATCTCTCAAGTTCCATCCAAGTTAATACTCCAAACTTGATTGAATATGAAGAGCATCAAAATGAATAACGTGCACCAGAAGAATTAGAACCTTCTAGTGGCACTATAAGGAATCTAGTGATCAGACATTCAAGAGATCACCCCATTGATCTAATCATTGGAGATCCTAATGAAGGAGTTAAAACAAGAAGAGGTACAACTAAAGAATCCCTGTATTTTAGTTTTTATTTCTCAAATTGAGCCGAAGAAGTTTGAATAAGTAAATAAGGATGCTTCATGGATCATTGTAATGCAAGAAGAACTCAATCAGTTTGAAAGGTACAAGGTATGGGAGCTAGTACCAAGGCCTAAAGGTTAAAATGTTCTGAGGACGGAATGGGTCTACAGAAACAAGTTGGACAAAAATGGAGTTATTATAAATAATAAAGTCGGGCTTGTTGCTCAGGGTTACTGACAAGAAGAAGGAATTGACTTTGATTAAACTTTGCTCTGGTGGCCAGACTTGAAGCAATCAGATTGTTCCTAGCATATGTTATACACAAAGGTTGTAAAGTCTACCAAATGGATGTGAAGTTGGCCTTCCTCAATGGTAATTTAAAGGAGGAAGTATACATAGAACAACCCCCAGGTTTTGTCATTCCAACCTTTCCTAATCATGTCTTTTTTCTGAATAAAGCATTATATGGTTTAAAACAGGCTCCTAGAGCTTGGTATGAGGCACTATTTAGCTTTCTTTTTGAAAAAAGTTCTCAAGAGGAAAAATAGATAAGATATTATTTATTAGGAAAGTAAAAGACAAGATTCTGCTAGTATAAATATATGTCGATGATATCATATTTGGATCTACAAATGACAACCTTTACAAAAAAATTTCTAACTTGATGCAAGGGAAGTTTGAAATGAGCAGTATGGATAAGATGAAGTATTTCTTAAGACTTCAGGTGAAGCAATCTGAAGATGTAATTTTCATCACTCAAACAAATTTCACAAAGGAATTACTTAAAAAATTCGTAATGGAGAATGCAACCTTAATGAGGACTCCAATGGGTTTAACTATGTCTCTAGACAAGGATGAGAAAGGGAAATCTTTTGATGAAACCAAGTACAAAAGCATAATTGGATCTTTGATCTACCTCACTGTTAGTAGACCAGATATAATGTTTTCAAAATATGTCTGTACCAGATTCTAGGTGAACTCTAAGGAATCTCACTATGTGCTGCAAAGAGGATTTTGAGATACCTTAAAGGCACACAAAATCTTGGCTTATGGTACCCAAAAAGTAATGACAATGAGTTAATTGGTTTTTTAGATGCTGACTTTGCAGGAAGCAGGGATGATAGGAAAAGTACTTCCAAAACATGTCAATTCTTTGGAAGGATACTTATCTCATGGAGTAGCAATAAGTAAAATTATGTGGTAGTTTCTACTGCTGAGTCAGAGTACATCTCTGCAGGCAGTTGTTGCGCACAACTTCTATAGATAAGGAATCAACTTGAAGACTATAATATGAAGTTCAAGGAAATTCCAATATTCTGTGACTCATTCAGTGTTATAGTAATTGCTAACAATCCAGTTTCTCACTGCCGAACAAAGAATATCAATATATACTATTACTTCATCCGGGAGCATGTGGAGAATAAGGACATCAATCTTTATCATGTCTCAATGTACAAGCAGGTTTCAGATATTTTCACAAAGTTGTTGGATGAAGCCAAGTTCACTTTCTTTAAAATGGAACTTGGAATGCTCAATAAGGAATCATGAAGCACTACAGAAATCTGTCCAAGTGAAGAAATTCTCTTCAAGTTCACGCAAGTACTTCGGAATAATTAAGTATTTTCGACAAATCGAAGAGATATCTCTATAAATTGACAAGATATCACAAATCCTTTCGATGAATCAGATGAGCACTAACACGAGCTTTCAACGAATTAGACGAGCACTCGCGTGAGCATTTGACGAATGTACTTATTCATAATTTCTTTATTATTGAATCCGAAGAATTTTTATAAAATATTCAAAGGTACGCGACTCTTCGTTTTCCGCAAAATAAAATATTTATATAAATGTTTAAATGGCATTACAAGACTTCACGAATACTTCATGAAACCCTCCGTCAAACTGTGCAGCTGACTCTTTGTCTTTCCGTCGCTCGTTCATCATTTCCAATCAAATCTTTTACAGTTCTTGGAATGGAACAAAGGGGAGCATGCAATCTTCAAGTTGGAGGAGAGCTAGTTAGATCAGAGTTTGCTAGCACTTCTAATGAATTTTGCAACATCATCCTACTTCTAGAAACTATCGGTTTGTTGTTCGTTCTAGAAAAGGAATGTCGGGTATTGGACAGAGAAGTTCTTAAGTTTTACAAGAATGCAGAGCTGAAGATGAAGGGACCTTAATCAAGAGCAGCATTTGAAATTTTAAGGTTCGAATGAAGCCAAAATTTCTAAATCAATTTCTGAGAATGGAAGAAGTAGATGAGGATGATGAGCTAGCTGATGAAGGCTATAATAGAGCCCTATCTTTCTGTGATTTAGAGAAGAAATCTATAACACTTCGAAGGAAGTAGATTAATGATGTAGACAAACTGTTAACTGATATTATTGGGATGGTGTTTCTGTGCAAGACCGACTCTCATGATTATGTTTCAGGAGATATATTCAGATTGCTGACAGCTATCATTTGCAGAAAAAATATTAATTGGGGAATAGTTCTATTTGACATAATAGAGGAATACTTCATGGCACTAAACTTGGGAAGAATCAACACTCTCTACCTCAATCAATTGGACAAAAATCAATTTGATATGTCCACAGGTATGCAGATTCATCATCTAAATAAGATAGACGCATCAATTTTTGCTAGATGGGAATGGAGAATTCCTATTAAGGTGTAGAGAGAGAAGTTGGTGAATGTTCTGGTATGCAGGATAGACCTAACCCTGTATCCATGGAGAAGGATGTGCCTTCACACCCCCCATGAAGCAGCTGAGAATGTTGGTGTGGTTGCTGAGGGGGAGAACATAGAAGATTTAGCTGGAGAAATGGCTGGAACTCAAACTGTGCTATATGAAGTTCAATCTTAAGTTCCTAGTGGTCAGGCTACTAAAGAGCCTGCTATTCAACTAGAATCCCATGCTGAAGAGGAAGTCCTTGCTGAAAAGGAACTTACAGTAGAGGCTGTGGGGGAGCCATTAGTAGAAGGATTTCTCCAAGAGGACCTCAGTGCTGTATGAGAATTTGGTGAGGGGAGGCTGTGGTACTACCTTCTTCCCAAGAACTACTGATTCCTTGCCTTCTGCTCAAGAACCTTCCATCCCCAGGGGGAGACACATCTAGAATTTTTGAGACAAATTTTGATAGTTTTGAAGCTCCCAGGTCTTAGGGTGAGAGTGCCTTTCCCTTAGATAGTTCTTTATTATAGTCTATAGAAGCCCTACTGGCCAAGCAGAAGGACCACTTTGACTTTTCTTTGAAACAAGTCTTTCGCAAAGTGGGTCAAGTAGAAAAAAAATTGAATGATGGGATAACTCAAGTTAATCATAATATGGAAAAGTTGAAGACATATTAGACTGGCTGGATGTCCCAAGGTGGTAGAGCTATTAATTATGCCATCTAAGGCATTGGTCATGTTCACAACGAGATAGTCCACCTATCTATTAAGAATGATGCCATGATGCAAGCATGCATCATATAGACAGGAAAATGGGAGAATGCAGGGCTGAAATCATTTAAATTCTTACTGAAGAAGTTAGAAAGGGGGAGGAAAAGTTAAAGAGCAGAATGGATAAGCTGAATAGTGATGTGTGTAACCAAGTGCGCAACACAAATGTATATTGTTATGAGAATAAAAAGTGGTTGCATGAGGAGCTAACAGGGTTTGCTCCAACTCAATTTCCACCTCAATTCTCACCTCAAGAGCACCCTGTGGTAGACTCAGAGCATTCAGAGCAACTTATTGATGACTCAAAGTCGTATGCACCTCCCATGCAATGTACTCAGGTTTGGTCTGATTATGCTGAGGTAGAGATCATTGGAGAATCTTCCAGACCTGATATAAAGAGAAGAAGATATGAGGAAGGTCCATCACATATTAGATCATTATAGAGAATTTACTGAAGTTTAGATTCCTATCTCTAAAGGAATTACTCTGAACACCTTCAGTTTTGTTGATTTGACAAATGAGTAACCAAGGTAGTACTACAATAGAGAAGAATGGGAGAAGCATTAAGTTTCAAATATGAAGAGGAGGCTCCAATTTTAAAAGCATGGGAAATCAGATCCTGATGCTCCTCCTCCACCAAGATACTATCCCAAGTCAAATGCATATTTTGACAGACAAAATGAGAAGAGAAAGGGGCAATCTTAAGAGTATTATTTCTTCTTATTCAGTTATTATGTGAATGTCTTAAAATGCCACAAGAAACATTTATATAAATATTATTATTTTGTTGATCTCTATTAATTTGCTAATCTCATTTCTTTTCATTATGTCTTTTATTGTTTCTTGTATATTTTTCTCTTATGTGCAATTCAGCTTATAAGTATATAAAGTTTTGAGTTCTTCAAATAGGGAGAGATTATTGGGTATTGTATCCACAATAACCTTGATTTGAAGAAGTTTCTCTTTAACTAAGTTGAATTGATTTTGTATTTGATGTTGGTTTTAGTTATGTGTGGTATAAGTCTTAATTGCCAAGTACAAACCATTATCATGTTACATTGGGTATCCAAACACAGTTTTGTGCGATGCAATTCCTCATTGTATAGAACATCATTTTGACCCTTGTGTAATCTCTCTAATGGAGCGTACATCATCTCTAGAATCCCAAAGAAAGCTACTTCTCAAGAAGTTTAGAATTTGCTAAGTCATTTCGTCGAGTGATCTCGTGAGAACTCATGAAATTTGTCGAGAATTCATGTAAGCACTTGTAGAATTCATTGAGTGATCTTGGGAGTACTTGAGAGATCACTGAGAACTATTATCTATAACGGCTAAGTTAAAATAACTTATACCTCTTGTATATACTCGATGAATTCGTCGAGTACTTACGTGAGTACTTGTGAAATTCATCGAGTACTCTCTAGAGGTTGTGTTAACTGTTTTAAGGTTCTAGAGAAAGTTTGAAAACTTAGCCAGTTCATGTCAATTCGTCGTGTACTCAAAGAATTCGTAGAGTACTCTCGAGAGGTTTTGTGTAATTCGTCAAAAGGTCTCGTGAAGTCCAGATATCTCATGCAAGCTCTTTCTTAAGTAGTTTTGACTGGTTCGTCGAGTGGTCTAGAGATTTTATGTAAGGCCTCGACGAATTTGGACTTAAACAGTTTTTGCTCTCATTTTGATGGCTTTTCAGATTTAGGGCTTTCGTCATGTATAGTACATGTGGACGATAGAACTAAGTTCGAAATCTAGCCATTAGTGAGGAATCGCCTATAAATAGTCAAGGGATCTTTCAAAAAACCCTAATCGCAAATCAAATCGCTGATCTAATCGCCAATTGCCATAAACGATCGAAAAATCAAATTCAATTTTACAAAGAACACTATCTCCGGCATCACTCTTGATTCATGATTCCTCCTGCAAAGAAAAGACTCGATCGATCTCAAGATTTCAGATTCAAATAATTTTAGAGATCAGTCTTTTCTCAAGATCAGATCTGTGTTCTTAAATTTCAGATCCTTCTTCTTCTTCAAGATTTCAGACAAAGCTTTCATGTAACGAAGAAGGGATGTTTTCAGATATGAGAAAGAACATTATTTTCAATCTAATATTTTTTCTTATTGCTTTGTACGAAGTTGTTTCTTCCTAATTTTTGTATATACTTGTTGAAGGATTGATTGTAGGAGAGGTTGTTCTCCGAGATTATAGGAGTTGGATACTCCGAGTGTAAGATTATTATAATTTGAGTTTTTTGTGAAGTAGCTGAGTCTAGCCTGAAGTGCTAGTTAGGCGAAGTGAGAAAGTGGGCGTACCCATCTTCTGGGAACCACTATAAAAATATCTATGTCTGTGTTGTGTTGTGATCTCTTATTTTGTGTGTGATTTACTTTGTTAAATATTTAATTCGGAAAAAATCGCAAGACTCGCCTATTCACCTCCCCTAGGTGATTTAGGTTGACAATTAGATACTTTCACTTTTAACGAACAAGTCATCATGTTTCATGGAATACCAAAGTTGATTTTCTTAGATCATGATGGACATTTTTCTTTTTGAGAGTGGAGAAGGGTGCAAGCTTACTTAGTCACTATGCTTGTCTTTAACCCGACTTTTAACCCCCAAACTAATGGACAGACAGAGATAACAAACCGAGCCATAGAGGATCTTCTTCGTCTTTATATATTAGATAACAATGAGCATTGGGAGCAACACTTATCATTGATAGAGTTCTCTTATAATAATATTTATCAGGACAATATCAAGATGGCCTCATATATCTTGGGCATAGGATGAGGACTCCGAAATGCTTGGTGTTACTTACATAGACGTCACCATTGAAGTAGTGAGATTTATTCATGAGTAGATATTAAATGTACAAAGTAGACAAGCAAAGTATTGTATGACATCTGGTATTCTTGAAGATCAAGCCAAATCATGACATCTCTCAGATTAAGGTTATGAATTTTTGGAGGTAGCTTACCTCTCTGGTACCAACCATTACGTCTCACACAGGTAGTGGAGCGGGCATCTCCAATACTAGGCTAGAATGTACACTACCTGGCCTAGAACTCTCATATGCCTATGTACACATCCTAGGTGCACTATAGAGTTTCTACGTATTATTACTGGAAAATTCTAATCTTTTTAGGCTAAGTGATGCGTTTCTAGGAAACGTCACTAAGACACCAGGCTAAGCTGGTCCTCTAAACTACATCAACTTGCCAAGTCAATGTACCCCGATCGATGTGATGACTAGGAAAGTATTGAAAAACCACCACATCTTATGCACATGCAAGTGTATCTTCTCGAACATCCGAGCATATAGTTCGCATGACTATCAAGTCCTCCACACATTAGTGTCATCACACCTTTTCTTAATCAAGCCACCAGCTCCCAGGACTAACAAGTCCTTATCATAACTCATCATCCTATAGGATGATGTTCACCGAGTTTGTAGTTCTCCTATTATTATTACTTTTTTCTTAGCAATTAGTTATACTTAACGATTTAGAGTGAATCTTGAACTTCCCGAGATCTACCTAGTGAAGGGTTAGTAGCAGTACTAGGAAGTATAATGGGCTGAAGCTCAAATCTCCCTTTTCTAAAGATAATTACTCCTATAGATGGCTACCCTTCATTTAAATCCCATCTCAAGATTACATTTAAACTTTTCTAAAATAGATTTATAAGTCTTGTAGGGGAGAGTCAATCAATCATTTAGACTTTAAGGCTCACTACTCCCCATAGTGTCCAAGTTCACTACCTCTTGTCACTATTTGGTATATTACTCTAGGAGTTCAACCAAAAGTCTATAACACTCTAAATATGCCACTAATCCATACTTTCAAGGCCTACCCTTAAGCAAACGCTCAATTGAACGTTGCATACTCTTAAATCTCAAATACATGATATGTGGTGCAAACCCATAATATACTTATCTATATGCTTCAAAATTCAATTCAGTGATGCACAATGGTCATACTAATACTTCAAATGAAAGTGATAATTTTCTAAAGTGGATAAGTCACAATTTCTTCATTTATTAAAGGTGTGACATGATTCTGAATTTATGATCAAACTATAGGGCATATGTGCCTAAAAAATCCTACAAATTATGAAGCATATATAAATGGTGTCCTACTGACATGTTCCAAGATTCATTCGATTCTCATATGTTCATGATGGTCTATTCATCGCTTTATGATTTTGCTTGTACAACCCCATATTCGCTGGGTGGGACCCGGAGACTTCACTGAGGGACTGGGCTAGCCTCAGGCTAGCCTTGGGTTAACCCTAAGGCATACTGGTGGAGTTCTCGTCCTTAAAGGCTCCCTCCTGGCGGTGGGCGATATCGTCCGCGCCACGACAGGCTTCGGGTCCAAAGCCAGAGGAGCTTCCGCCCTGAAGGAGCTCCCGCCAAGGGCAGGCGAAAGCTGGGGAAACCAGGGCAGATAGTCGAGCACAGATAGTCGAGCTCCCAGCAGGAGAGATCGTCGACCGACCAGAGCAGGTGGCTTGACTACGGAAGCTCCCGCCTTAGAGAAAGCTCCCGCCCAGGGCAGGCGAGAAGGCCTTAGGTGAGCCTTCATTCGCAATGGCATCATGACTACCTAGCGCGAGAACCTTCCTGGCAGGAGCTCTCGCCAAGGCGGGCCTAGAGGGGACCCAGCGAGAGCCTTCTAGGCTGGGGGTCTCGCCAAGTGGGCCCACGGGGTGGGACCCGGAGTCCAGAGGAGATTATTTTATTATTATCCCGAGGTAAAATTACCCAAATGCCCTTGGGATGACAGCGGGATTTGGCTATTGGCAGACCCTTCAGGGGTATTTCAGTATTTTCAGGTCAAAGGAAGACTATAAAAAGACCCATAGAGGCTCTTTGGAAGGCAGGCTTTCATTACTCTCCAACTCTAGTGCCTTCTGAGGAGCTCCCAGCCCAGCATTTGGCTTTAGAGGGGAAGCTCTCAGAGATCTTCCGGGTGTGTGGTGGGACCTCCCAGCTGAGGCTTTGGGTCAGTCTTTCAACCTTAGCAGCCCATCAAGGGTCGAGATAAGAGAGAAGTAGGCGTCGGCTGCACTTTGGTTTGTGAACATTCGTTGGTGTCAATTTTGGCTTCAACAGTTCTGGTGCGGTGAGCGTGGAAGCAGTCGGTGTAAGAAAATCTCGAGTTAAGTCCCATGGCAGGAGGCGAAGGTGAAGGATCAGGCGCCGGAGGATCCCCCACCCGGGTGGACGATGCGACGAAGAAGATGTTTGAGGACTTTAGGCGAGAAGTCATGCAGACGATCAGCTTGGCCTTCTCGGCAAGGAATGAGTGGGAGACGCCGCAGGTTCCGGTGGAGGTGGTTCCGCTGTTAGGCGAGAACGCTCCAGGGCAGCACCCCGGGAAGGAAGTCCCGGTGGAGGCAGGCGAGAGGGACGTAGCCGCGCGGGAGCTTTTCCCAGGCCAGCGTCCCGAGAAGGAGCTTCCGGCGGATCTGGGCGAGAAGGAGGCGACGGTGCGGGAACTCTTCCCCGGGCATGGTCTCGCGGATCGGTCCAGCCAACCGAGGTCGCGAGACGGGCCTTCTCGCCAGGCGGGAGGCGAGACCCCCTTTAGTGAGCTCATTGTCTCAGCTCCAGTGCCGGAGGGGTTCCGGGAGCCGGACATGACCTACTACACCGGGAAGGATGACCCGGTTCAGCACGTGCAGTGGTTTGAGGACGTGGTGTCCATCAGACAAATGTCGGATGCCTTCAAGTGTAGGCTTTTTGCCATCACTCTGAAAGAGAAGGCCAGGGACTGGTTCCACCAGTTGCCGGCGAGTTCCATCTACAGCTTTGAGGATCTGCGCAGGGGTTTTCTGTTGAGGTTCTCAACTTCGAAGAAAAGGAAGAAGGAGGCTGAGTGCCTGTTCGCAGTGAGGCAGAAGCCGGAGGAGACGCTGGGTCACTATGTGGACCGTTTCCAAGAGGAGGTTCTCTTGGTCCAGGAGGTCCCAGGGTATGCGTTGATGCTTGCCTTCACCCTGGGGCTGAGACCAGGGTTTTTCAGCATGGAGTTGAAGAGGGTGCCCCCTCTCTCTTTTGAGGAGCTCATGGAGAGGGCGGCGAAGGAGATAGACTTTGAGAGGGCAAACCCTGCGTTTGCGAGGAAGCTGGCCAGGTTGGCCGAGGATGATGTGAAGGAGCCAGTAGTGGGAAGGCAGAGAGAGCAGAGGGAGCAGAGGGAGCCGAGGGAAGATAGGAGAAGAGAAGAGCCCCGAGGGCAGGGACAGTAGCATGGGGGGGCCAGGGAGCCGAACAACCGACTGGGTTGGAGGCCTCAGGAGGGTCGCCCCCAGGGCCAGGGAGGACTTCAGGGAAGAGATAACTTCCGGGAGCAAAGAAGGCTGGAGCAGGGAGGATGGCGACAAGGACCAAGGGGTCATTTCCCACCACTGCAGGAGGCCATGGAGGTGGGAAGAGGAAGAGGAGGAAGAATTCGGGGAGCCGGAAGAAGGGGAGGAGGAGAAGGAAGAGGGGGCAGGGTGGCGTTGCCCTATTGTGACTTCCATCAGGAGGAAGGTCACGCAACGACCACCTGCCCAGAGTTTCTGGAGATAAGAGGCGCCAGAGGGGCCGGAAGGCAAGACCCGCCTGTAAGGATTGTCGAAGTACAGCGAGAAGAGGCTGAGGACAGGTGTGAAGACAGGGTAGACGTGGGGACCCGAGGAGGGATCGGAGTAATCCATGGGGGAGTGGGGATCGAGGCAACCCGCAAGGGGAGCCTTCAAACCATGTTCCACCGAGGGGTCGCCTCAACCTCCCTGGCTCCCCCCCAGAGGAGAAGATCACTTTCTCATCCGCAGATATGCCAGACTACGAGGATCCGTTCTGCGACGCGCTTGTGATCCAGACAGCGGTAGAAAACTACACCGTCTCCCGGATACTGGTGGATAACGGGAGCTCGGTGAACGTGATCTTCAAGAAGGCCTTCGACGAGATGAGGGTGGAAGGAAAAAGGGTCCTCGCTTCTGATGGACCGCTCTTTGGTTTCTCCGGAGAAAGGAAATAAGTGGAAGGGGGAGTGGGCCTGCATGTGAGGCTTGGGGGCGTCTCACGGAACTATCGGTTCGTGATCGTAGATGCCCCGAGTAGTTACAATGCCATCTTTGGACGTCCCCTCATCAGCGCCTTTCGCTGCGTGCCCTCCTCATACCACCAATGCCTCAAGTTCAACAATGGAGGGGTGCAGGTTAGGATCAGGGGGGATCCGAAGATTGCAAGGCAGTGCTATGTGATGGCGGTTAACACCGTGTCGTGGATGGCGGAGGCAGAGGAGTTGGAGAAGGAGATGGCTGAGCAGGAGGGAGTTGAGGAAGGGGAGATAAGCCTGGGAGAGGCGATGGAGGTTGTTGAGGAGATGTCGGAAGTGGATGAGATTGGCCTAGAAGAGACGAGAGGAGTGACGGATGAAGAAGAGCAGGGGCAGGGGGAGAGCCCGGAGGAGGCGATGGAAGTTGATGAGGTTGGGGGAGAGGAGCTCGAGTTTGAGCAGGAAGAGGCAAGGGTAAGTTGGGAGCGGTCGGGACTGGAGCCGGCCAAAGAAGTGGTGGAGATGGAGGTGCTTACAAGAGCGGGGGAGGTGCAAAGGGTTCGGATCAGCGGAGGCTTGAGCCTCATGGATCAGGAGCGGATGCGAGCCTGCATCCAAAGCAACGTCGACATCTTCGCTTGGAGCGCGGCAGACATGCCGGGCATCAACGCGGACGTGGCCTGTCATCGCTTGAACCTGGATCCCCGAGCCCGCCCCATACGCCAAAAGATGAGGGTCATCGCCACCAAGCTAGAAGCCCCCATCCGAGAGGAGGTCAAAAAGCTCCTGGATGCAGGCTTCATCTCAGAGATCCAGTATCCAGGCTGGATCTCCAACGTGGTAATGGTAAAGAAGGGAGGAGGAAAATGGCGCATGTGTATTGATTTTTCTTTATTAAATAAATCAAGTCCCAAGGATTGCTACCCCTTGCCTCGAATCGACGCGTTGGTTGACTCAGCCGTCGGTTTTTCTCTTATGAGTTTTTTAGATACATTTTCAGGTTACCATCAGATCCGGATGCACCCTCCTGATGTCAAGGATGTTTCCTTCATCACAAGAGAGGGATGCTTCAGCTATAAGATGATGCCCTTCGGGTTGAAGAACGCAGGGGCAACGTACCAATGTATGATGGATCGAATCTTTCGAGATCAAAGGGGAAGGAACCTGGAGGTCTACGTGGACGACCTCATGGTCAAGAGTAAGTGTGTTGATTCCCACTTGCGGGACTTGGAGGAAACGTTTGCCACCCTGCGAAGGTTCAAGATGAGGTTGAATCCCTTGAAGTGCGTCTTCAGGGCTAGTCGCGGGAAATTCCTCGGACACCTCTTGACTCCCGCGGGGGTAGAACCTAACCCCGATAAGGTTAAGGCTATTCTAGACCTGGAATCATCTCGCAGTTTCAAAGAGGTCCAGCGCTTGACCGGGAAGTTGGCCGGGCTAAGCAGGTTCCTCTCTCGGTCAGGGGATAGGTGTTCCTCTTTCTTTAAAGTACTTCGTGGTAACCAAGTGTTCGAATGGACAGCCGAATGTGAAGAGGCATTTCAGGGGCTGAAGAGGCAACTCTCCCAAGCTCCGTTACTTCAAAGCCCGAAGGAAGGGGAGGACCTAGCCTTGTATCTCGGAGTGGGGATAGAGGCAGTGAGCTCCGTCTTGGTTAGGGAAGAGGGGAAGAAACAGTTGCCCGTCTATTATGTAAGCCGAATCTTAAAAAAGGCAGAGCTCTGATACCCCATCCTGGAGAAGCTAGCGTATGCTTTGGTCATCTCAGCTAGGAAGCTTCGCCCTTACTTTCAGGCGCACTCGATTAGGGTGGTAACCGACCATCCTCTTCGCAAGGTCTTCGAGGGGGTGGAACATTCAGGAAGGTTGGCAAAGTGGTCCATCGAGCTAAGCGAGTTTGACATTTCATTTGTTCCAAGGCTCTCCATCAAAGCCCAAGCCGTGGCGGAATTTTTGGCGGATTATGTCACCGAGGCCGAGGAAGAAGAGCCGAGGCCGTCGGAGGCATGGAAGATGATGGTCGATGGAGCCTCAGGAAGGCACTCTCGGGGAGGAGGTGTGGTACTGGTAAGTCCCCAAGGGGTTACCATAGAGCAAGCAGTGGCCTTCCACTTCCCTGTAACCAATAATCAGGCGGAGTACGAAGCCGTGATAGCCGGTCTCCGACTGGCAAAGGAGTTGGAGATTCAGGATGTGGAGGCCTTCACAGACTCAATGGTGGTGACATCGCAGATCCGAGGGGAGTTCGAGGCCCGGGAGCCTACCCTCGCGAGATATCTATCAAAGGTAAGAACTATCATTGGAGGTTTCCGTTCCTTTTCTATTCAACATGTTCCCAGGGAGGAAAGCATGGCAGCTGACCGATTAGCAAAGTTCGGGCCTCGGGGTGGAGGTACCCTAACCGAACTATTTCGGCCAGCCATTGAAGAGGGGGAGTTGATGGAGGTATGTCGGCGGTCCTCATGGATAGATCCGTTGGTGACCTTCTTGACCACAGGGGAGCTGTCGGAGGAAGTCAAGAATGCAAAAAGCTTCAGGCACAAGGCGGCTCACTATCTGATGCTGGATGGGAGCTTACATCGGAAGATGTTGTCAGGGCTCCTCGCGAGATGTGTAGCCGAGGAGGAAGTCTCTAAGATTCTGGAAGAGGTGCATTCTGGAGAGTGCGGCAGTCACTCAGGGGGAAGGACATTGGAGGCAAGGGTGATAAGGCAAGGATATTTTTGGCAGACCTTGAGGAAGGATGCAGCTGAGTTTGCAAAGAGATGTCTGAAGTGTCAGGTACATGCTCCCCTCCAGCTCTTGCCCGCCCAAAGGCTTCGAAGCATCACGGCGCCATGGCCCTTCGCCATTTGGGGAATGGACCTAGTTGGACCCTTTCCTCCAGCTAGCGGGCAGAGGAGATTCCTCCTAGTTATGATTGACTACTTCTCCAAGTGGTTGGAGATCAAGCCGTTAGCCAAGGTAACCTCCCAGGTCATCAGGAACTTCGTTTGGGGGGAAATCATTTGCAGGCACGGATTGCCCCAAGCGATAGTGACAAACAACGGTCCTCAGTTTGCCAGCGAAGAATTCATCAGTTTCTGCACCCAATTGGGGATTGACCTCAGGTTCGCCTCTGTCCACCATCCTCGGAGCAATGTCCAGGTGGAGGCGGCAAACAAGATCATTGTCAGCTTGCTCAAAAAGAAGGTGGAGAACCTGAAGGGTAACTGGGTGGAACAGCTCCCTTCCGTTCCGTGTGCCTTGCGAACGACTCCGAACACGGCCACAGGGGAGACCCCCTTCAAGCTCTCTCATGGGTGTGAGGTTGTCCTCCCGGTGGAGTTCGAGGTTCGGTCCCCAAGGGTTGCGGCCGCAGCTGAGGGAAGCGAAGCTTGGAGGTTGGAGAATGAGGAAGGGTTGCGCCTCTCATTAGATATGGTGGAAGAGCTGCGGGATGTTGCCGCCATCAGGCAAGAAGAAGTAAAACGGCGAATGGCTCGGTACTTCGATAAGCACATCAGAGTCAAGCAATTCGCCGAGGGGGATCTAGTACTGAAAAAGGTCGACGCTGCAGGAAGGTCGGCCGCAGTTGGTAAGCTCAACCCTAGCTGGGAAGGGCCTTATATAGTAGAGAAGGCTCTGGCTAACGGAGGCTACTATCTCCAGGATGCGGAGGGAAGGACCTTGAGTCACACCTGGAATGGTGACGATCTGAAGCGCTTCTACCCGTAAGAGGGAAAGAAGGATTGTAATGTTGTAAACAACCATTGCATTTTCAATAAGTTTATTCCAGAATGTTGACTATCTTTGAGTATGCAATCTTTATGTTTTTTTTTGTTTTAACTGGCTATGACTCCTCATCTCAATGATGGAATAGGCCTGGTTGAAGGAACCTTCATCGGCACCCCCCGAGCTCGGCTCGGCCCCAGGTAGACCCGCTGCGCAGGCTCCCATCTAGCTGGCAGGTCCGAAGGCTCGCCTGTGGGGGAGAGGTTTGGTTATCTTCATCAACACCTCGAGCTCGGCTCGGCCCCAGGTAGACCCGCTGTGCAGGCTCCCATCTAGCTGGCAGGTCCGAAGGCTCGCCTGTGGGGGAGAGGTTTGGTTATCTTCATCAACACCCCGAGCTCGGCTCGGCCCCAGGTAGACCCGCTGCGCAGGCTCCCATCTAGCTGGCAGGTCTGAAGGCTCGCCTGTGGGGGAGAGGTTTGGTTATCTTCATCAACACCCTGAGCTCGGCTCGGCCCCAGGTAGACCCGCTGCGCAGGCTCCCATCTAGCTGGCAGGTCCGAAGGCTCGCCTGTGGGGAGAGGTTTGGTTATCTTCATCAACACCCCGAGCTCGGCTCGGCCCCAGGTAGACCCGCTGCGCAGGCTCCCATCTAGCTGGCAGGTCCGAAGGCTCGCCTGTGGGGGAGAGGTTTGGTTATATTCATCAACACCCGAGCTCGGCTCGGCCCCAGGTAGACCCGCTGCGCAGGCTCCCATCTAGCTGGCAGGTCGAAGGCTCGCCTGTGGGGGAGAGGTTTGGTTATCTTCATCAACACCCCGAGCTCGGCTCGGCCCCAGGTAGACCCGCTGCGCAGGCTCTCATCAAGCTGGCAGGCCCGAAGGCTCGCCTGTGGGGGAAAGGTTGGCTCTTGCGATACTTTGTTCTTAGCCACTTCTACGACACCCCGAGCTCGGCTCGGCCCCAGGTAGACCCGCTGCGCAGGCTCTCATCAAGCTGGCAGGCCCGAAGGCTTGCCTGTGGGGGAAAGGTTGGCTCTTGCGATACTTTGTTCTTAGCCACTTCTACGACACCCCGAGCTCGGCTCGGCCCCAGGTAGACCCGCTGCGCAGGCTCTCATCAAGCTGGCAGGCTCGAAGGCTCGCCTGTGGGGGAAAGGTTGGCTCTTGCGATACTTTGTTCTTAGCCACTTCTACGACACCCCGAGCTCGGCTCGGCCCCAGGTAGACCCGCTGCACAGGCTCTCATCAAGCTGGCAGGCCCGAAGGCTCGCCTGTGGGGTAAAGGTTGGCTCTTGCGATACTTTGTTCTTAGCCACTTCTACGACACCCCGAGCTCGGCTCGGCCCCAGGTTGACCCGCTGCGCAGACTCCCATCAAGCTGGCAGGTCCGAAGGCTCGCCTGCGGGGGATAGGTGGAGTCCTTGAATTTTTGATCCTTGGTTCTTGTTGGTAGTTACTACGTTACAACGAGCTCGGCTCGAACCCGGTAGACCCGCTGCGCAGGCTCCCATATAAGCTAGCAGGTCCGACGGCTCGCCGGTGTGGTAGGGGTTTAATTGGTTGGAAAAATATGTGAGCAGGGCCCTGGCCTAGACCGGAGGCAAGGCCCTAAAGGTCTCGGCTCAAAGGTCTCGGCCAGTAAAGGTCTCGGTCAAAGGGGGCTCTCGCAAAAGGAGGCTCCCGGCGGACCTGGGCAGGACGACTTAATCGGCGACGCGAGGTTCCCGCCTAACTGATCTCTAAGAAAGATTACCCTAAAGAGACTAAGGGTCTCGGCGGAAGCTCGCGCGGAAGCCATTCGGCAGAATAATATACTTTCAAGCACACACTGACAATGAAAGATGAAACATTACTTTACATAAAATTAATTACAAAAGTTGGAGCCTCTCGCTCATTACAAGAGAAACAAAAAGAAAAAAGAAGCTTAGGGGGACGCGCTGTAACACCCGCTGGTGCTCTCGCTTGAATCATCGCCAGAGCTCGCTTTAGATGTCTCGCCAGCGGCGATAGAAGACCTCGGGATGTCCGAGGGAGGCGAGTCCGGCGCGCCCGGAGGTTTGGGAACTGGATCGTAGAGCCAAGGAAGGAGTTGGCGAGCATTGATGGTCGCGCCGTCCTCCCGAAGCAGCTTGACGTCTCGCAGCGTCTCGAGCGTCAGCTTGACGGTTGCCTGAGCGTTGGCTTGCAGCAGCTTGTCAACGTCGTACTCCGAGAGGTAACGACTCAGCAGCCTCGCATCTAGCTCCGGAGGCGGGACCTTCGCCATCTCAGCGCGAAGCTGTTCCCTCAGGAGGACGCTCTCGCAGCGCGCGTTGGCCAGCTCTGCGCGAAGCTCCTTGACTTGGGCAGAATCCTGTGAAAAAATAGTTCAGTCTGGAAACATCGCACAGTCGTAACTTTGAGAAACAAGAGCAAGGGTTCAGGAGGGTCTCGCTTACCTCGGTCGCGGGGCGTAGAGACAGCGCCAGTCGAGCATCCGCAAGCTCCTGTTGAGCTCTCGCGAGTTCTTCTCTCGCGGTGTGCGCTCGACCCATCGCGTCCTCCCTTGCCTTGCGCATATCGGTGAAATTCTTGTCGAGGGTGATGCTTCGGCGCGCACACATATGCGCAAGCTCGAACCCACGCAATAGAGCCCGGATGGCATCGAAGGCTAGAAGGCGGGTGGACATCTAGTCAAACACGCTGGCATCCTCTCGGCTGTAAAGGCCATATCCAAGCGAGAAGGCCTCGCCAGTCACATCTTCCCCCTCCGCCCAGCTGGGAAGGAGCGTCGTAACCTTGATTAAGTTTGACTCGGGGTCCCATTCCATCTGAGGCTTCCCCTCCGCGTCGACGTACTTCACGCCGAAACCAAAATTCCTGTGCCCTTTCGGCACCTCCCGGGGCGGAGCTCGGGCGGAGGTTTCGGCAGCGAGCACTTCTCCCCCAGCCTCGCTTCCGGCCGGTGGGTTCCCGGTGGAAGCCTCGGCGCGGCTCTTGGCGGCGGCATCCATCTCGCTGGCCCTTTGGAGGATCGCTTCGAAGGAGCTGCCCGCGGGAAGGGGTTGGACAGGCGAGACGGCCGGGGCTTTCCCCTTCTCGAGAGCAGATGGTTTGGGCCTCTTCAACGTTCGGAGAGGAGGAAGGGTGACCTTCCGCTTCTTGGCTGGTGGCGGCAAAGGAGGGGCTGGATCGTTTCGGCAGGCGCTGGCGCTAGCTTCCGCGAGCGCAAGGGAGCCTCTCGCGGCCAGACCCTCGACACCCCGGCCTTCAGCAAAGGGTTGGCGCAGAGGGACCTCCCGCTCTCCTGCAAAGTAAAAACACTTCAGCGCAAGAAGATCTTTGATAAAAGAGGGAATTTGAGGCGAGACCGTACCTTCGCCCGAGTGAACGAGTAGGAGGGAGTCGACGTCTCGCCTGAGGTAGGGAACATCGAACTCCTTGGTTCCAAAGAATTCCAAGATTGCGCTCTCGCGCGATCCCAGAGTAGGCGGTTTGTAGGCAGCGTCCTCGTACTGAACGGGCTGAAGCGGGATGTTGCCGAAGTCCCCGCTGACATAAACGAATTTCTCGCCCCAGTGATGGTGCTTGTTGGCGAGACCGGTAACCTCGAGCAGTTGCCCGGAGAAGAAAACCACCCCTCCCTTGGCGCGGAAGTTGAATAGCTTCCGGAAGATGGGCAAACTGAACTCGATCCTCTCGGATCGCATATAGCATATGAATGCTATAAGGATCGAGACTGAGTTCGGGTTCAGTTGGGCGGGAACCACCCCATAGTAATGAAGAGCAAGCCGAACCTCCGGCCAAAGGGGAAGGCGGAAGCCCACCTCGAAATGCTCGAGGGGGATGGCGAGTTCTCCCGCCTCCGGAGTATTCACCTTATCGTGATTACCCGGGTTCCGCGCCGAGAAGCCAGCGGGAATATAGCGGTCAACGATCAGGTTATATTCGTCTAGGGTGAGCTTGCAGGAAGGGAAGAGGTGTTTTTGGAAAGCTTCCGCGCAGTGGGTGCGACCCTTGTTCTCGCCAGGCATGGTGGGTTCGCGAGTGAGAGCGAGAGCCGAAAAAAGGTCGAAGCGGAAACAAGAACGCGAGAGCAAGGAAGGAAGGCTGAGGTTCCGGATCGAAGAAGTAAATGCGGTTGACAGACTTCTCTATTTATAGGGAATCGTAATCATCATGGATCCATCCGACGGAGAGAGAAAGTGACGGTAGAGTACAGCTGTCAGAATCTGGACTAACGGCGCCTCGATTTTCCCCCTCGGGATGGCAGCGGTCAACGGTCGTTCCTGGTTTCGACACAATTATCTCGATCATCGCAAGCCTCCTAGATTGGCGCAAGCCTCCTAGATTGGCGCGAGCCTCCTAGATTGGTGCGAGCCTCCTAGATTGGCGCAAGCATCCTATATTGGTGTAGGCGTCTTAATTTAAAAGCCTCGCAGAGCAATAAAAAGGAAAGGAAAGAGAGACATTGGTAACAGTGAGGTTCTCGCCAACGAAAGTTGGATAAACTTAATTAACAGTGATGTTTATTACAGATACATTGATAAAAGAGATTCAAGCGAGAAGTCTAATAGGGCTTCCAATACCATCGTCCTCGTTCTCGCCGCCTAGTTCTTGGAGGCACCAGCAGATTGAAATAAGACGATAGGGTGGTACACCCAAGGTTGATCCGCCTGGCGTGATCTCGGATCTGCGAGATGCATCTCCCTGGTGAAGACTCGGCGGAAGGCCCTCCCGGACGGTCAGCCTCGCCTAAGAAGAAATCCCGCTCCAGAGCCCCCAACCTTTGCTCCACAGATTCGCGGAACGCTTCCGCCGCGGTAGAGTGGACACGATCTCGTCGGATGAGCCTGGCCAGGATAGCCGAGATTCTCTTCCTCCTCTCCTTCGCGCTCCCGGCGCCGTTCAATATTCCTTCTATCTCGCCAGACGAAGGGAGGGGAGAATCTTCCTCTTCTTCTTCATCATCATCATCATCTTCTTCTTCCCGGTTGGCTTCCGACCGCAAGCCGGGATCACCTGCAAAAGGAACGCACGAGAATTCTGGCTAAGGCATGACAATCAGCAGTCCAGGAAAGTTTCGCATACCTGCAGTTGGATGAGAAGGCCCGACCCCTCCGTTGGTTCCATAAAGGAGGTGAAGAGGCTTGCCCAGCCCCGGGCGGAAGGGCTCGCTCACGATGGTCCCGACCTGGCCAGAAGCTCGTGGGGAGTTGTCTTCTCCTCCCAAGAGATGATCGGCATCCTTGGGAGTAGCGGAGGGTTCAGAGGCCATCCCTCCCGCCTGCAGGATAGGATTGGTCACCAGGGGAGGCAATTCCACAGTTCTCGCTTCTACTTCCCTGGCGGTTAGGCCCGGATCGGCAGGAGCGGGCACTGCGAGAAGTCAGTTCAGAAAAGAAAAGGCAGGGTTGACATATCGACAGTAGCAAAGCGTACCTGTCGTTTCGGTCTCGGCTGAAGGAATTGCGTCCGAGACCCACATTTGGTCCTTGGGGGAATGAGCGGGCAGGTTCGAAGAACTCGGCGGGATCTCGGCGTCATCGTTAGGAGCGGATTCCTGCGAAAACTTACTTTAACCGTCGGATCTAGTGCACAATCGCTCGGTAGGCACGGTTGAAAGGCTTACCTTCTGCGGGGAAGGATCCCCCGCAGGATTGGAGTGGGGGAAGGAGATCCCTGTTCTCGCGAGAAAGGTCCCGCCGGACCACCTTCGCCCTTTTCTTTTCCTTTTTCTTCTTCGACTCGGAAGGCCCGCGGTTGAAGTCTTTCTCGCTAACCATGGAGCCACCGCCGCACAGTTAGCCAAGGCCCGCGCTTGGGCAGCGGCTAACCGGTCTTGGAGGTCTTGCGGAAGTGGTTTGATAGCACGTTTGGGATGCATGGTAAGCTCGCGCAAAAATCCCTGAGGCGAGAGCTCAGTTGGAAAACCGTATTTCAAGGGCAGGGCGTAGGGACGCCTATCAGTGCATATTTATAGCCGCAGTAGGACCCACCAAAAGATTCCCTGGTAGGCGGACACGTGTCCAGCGAATATTATGGGGTTGGACTTGTCTTGTCGAGCGCAGGGCTAGCTCGAAAAGAGCGGGGATTGTGTACAACCTCATTATTCGCTGGGTGGGACCCGGAGACTTCACTGAGGGACTGCTAGCCTCAGGCTAGCCTAGGGTTAACCCTAAGGCATACTGGTGGAGTTCTCGTCCTTAAAGGCTCCCGCCTGGCGGTGGGCGATATCGTCCGCGCCATGACAGGCTTCGGGTCCAAAGCCAGAGGAGCTTCCGCCCTGAAGGAGCTCCCGCCAAGGGCAGGCGAAAGCTGGGGAAACCAGGGCAGATAGTCGAGCTCCCGGCAGGAGAGATCGCGACCGACCAGAGCAGGTGGCTTAACTACGGAAGCCCCGCCTTAGGGAAAGCTCCCGCCCAGGGCAGGCGAGAAGGCCTTAGTGAGCCTTCATTCGCAATGGCATCATGAACTACCTAGCGCGAGAACCTTCCTGGCAGGAGCTCTCGCCAAGGCGGGCCTAGAGGGGACCCAGCGAGAGCCTTCTAGGCCGGGGTCTCGCCAAGTGGGCCCACGGGGTGGGACCCGGAGTTCAGAGGAGATTATTTTATTATTATCCCGAGGTAAAATTACCCAAATGCCCTTGGGATGACAGCGGGATTTGGCTATTGGCAGACCCTTCAGGGGTATTTTAGTATTTTCAGGTCAAAGGAAGACTATAAAAAGACCCATAGGGGCTCTTTGGAAGGCAGGCTTTCATTACTCTCCAACTCTAGTGCCTTCTGAGGAGCTCCCAGCCCAGCATTTGGCTTTGGAGGGGAAGCACTCATAGAACTTCCGGGTAGTCTGTGGTGGGACCTCCAGCTGAGGCTTTGGGTCAGTCTTTCGACCTTAGCAGCCCGTCAAGGGTCGAGATAAGAGAGAAGTAGGCGTCGGCTGCACTTTGGTTTGTGAACATTCGTTGGGGTCAATTTTGGCTTCAACATTGCTAATTGCAGAGCAAGCATAAAATGAACTAATCATGTCCTTTAAGATGTAACTACCAATGTCTAAGGCCAAACAATCTGAAATTTATTACATGGGTTCATTATCCGAGACCGACCGCCAAGCATTTTCATTACTTCCCACGGTCTATAACCATACCACATGAAACGATTAGCATCGCCTCATTCGGTATCAATGAAACGAAAAGTTTATGTTCTTCAAGCGTTCAAAAACAATTTCATTGCGTGGAGCCTGCCTATCTTCCAACTAGCGCTATCTTTGTATGTACGCTTCGGTCCCTTCCCGTCGATCGAGCTTTGAAACAGGCGCATACGCATCACCAGGAAAGCACATAAATAGTGATCGATCAGGTAATCATGAATTTCCTAATTAATTTAGTCATAATTAAATAGTTGCCAAATATGTGATAAATTCAATTTACACATGAAGTATCAGTTTCTGATGTCCAGAGGTTCCAAATAAATTATAAGTGGTATATAATAATAAAATAAAGTTTTTAACAGAGGATCATAATTTCCCATTATTTATTGGTCAATATATAATACCCACATCTGTCACGTAGGATATAACAGAAGGTCCAGCCGGGGCCCCACGCCTTATTCTACAGACAGTTAGTAGAGTTACTTATTAAAACCATAATCCATCAACGTAACCTAACTCAGAGTGCATTCTAGAGGAAGTATTTTAAGATTGTAATAAGAACCCAACCATATGAATGTCCACTATCGCAAAACAGGAATGATAAATCAAATACACAAATAGTTATGGCCTTAAGGCCTTACAAAGTTTTCTCAAATATTAATGTCTTATATACTTCAGCACGTAGGCCGGCCATACATGAAATGATTAATAAAGAAGGGCAACTTCGCTTTGGCCTTCGAGGGTCAGCTTAGCAACCATGGGCTTTAGCCCACTATTTACCGCTCAGCTCAGCTCAACCTGCACGAAAATATTCCACCCAAAGGATAGCAAACATGGCAACATTCAGCATTAACTGACCAAATTATAACGACCTCACCCCTCACTCGGGGTGGCAGTGCTCCTTCCATGCAGGCATTACCGTATATAAATATTGGCAATCAGAACATGCAACTTAAGCACCAGTCACCACAGACATTGGCACAGCCATCCAATGCCCCATGCTCTTAGGGCATATTCTTGGTGCACAAGGCCTCAAAGGGTCACACCTCCGTTCTCTACGATGCTCAGCAACGTTTGAGCAATCTAGTCTTTCAGGGCCGAAGCCAACACAACGCACCTATGGCTATGACAAAGTCATGATGATCTGATGGATACACACTTGACTCAGTTCAAGTCGATCAGCATAGGGTTGGGTACAGTTCAGCTCTTTCCCGGTGCTCAAATCATCGGGCGCAACAAGCCATAACGTGGGTCAGCAACCCCTTTCCTGTCCATACTATTCATAACTCTGTTATGATCCTAGGCTAGCACTCACAACCACCTAAGCTGTGCCCCTCAGGCTCTTAGCTCCACGCAATGGTCCCCAAGTCTCCAAGAGATAGGCGTCATAAACAATGACATCGGGTCTACACGAGACAGACCTCACAAACAATGGCCCCCAGGTATCCACAAGACATGCCTTATAAATAATGGCCCCTAGGTCTCCAGGAGACAGGTCTCACAAAACAAATGCTCACTGGGAGCTACCATCGCGCGGTAGGGGATAGACTATCGTTTCTTCCCCTAAATGGGTGTTTTCCTGGAGACGTACTCTAATTCTCTCACTATAGCCGTCTGCATACCCCGCGACTCCGAAACTTACACGCTTACCACAGAGTATTCTCCGACATATAAAACAATCATCACCAATCAAGTCCAACCTGTCCGGATGGGCTTCACACAACATGCATATACAATACTTCAATTTAGGATTCTAAATATAAATATAATGGGGATACAACCGATTTACCCGTTAGGAGAACTACTTCCACGTGTTCATGGATTATCTACCCTCACATGCCAAAACAAAGGACTTCACATGTCCAAGGAAGAGGACCGTTACCCATGAAGTTTGTTTCGGCATCATAGAAGTGATTCTAGTGGGATAGAAATGACTGATATGGCTTTACCATCGTAGATCTGAACTCATCTCGCGGATCAGAGCTCTGAAACCCCAATGACTGCAAGATCTCCTTCCTCTTCCTCACTCTCCCTTCTCTCTAACACTTAGAAAGAGAAAACCTTGGGATCAAATGAAGAAGAAATGCCTTAACTGGCCTTATATCGCCTGGGAGGACACCCCACCGTCAGATCTCTATTAAAAACTGGCGAACAGCCACAATTCACTCGGGAATTCGGTTTACGAGACTTACCACCACGCAGTAGAAAGTTACCGCCACGCGATAGATCAAGCATTAGCTTGTCCCACAAGCTACCGTTCAAACCCTCCAATCACACGCTGACATGTGACCATGTCAAAACTGCTCTGCTCCGATGCACGATATCTCACTATCGTCGGGTGATAGCTGGTTCATCTCGTATCTAGCGCAGAAATGATGAAAGAGTAGCTACCGCCAGCACTACCCCTACCACTAGGCGGTAGCTCACCGAGAGCTTTGCCAAATAAATCATCCTTGCTACCACCGTGCGATAATAACATATCGCCACACTATAGACGATGCGTCGCGTCAACACGCCGCTCTCGACGCCTGATGCTATCGCCACGCAGTATCGTTACCGCCAAGCAGTACCTACCTGGGAGCTCTACCAAATAAATTGGCCATGCTACTGCCAGCGATAACCTTACTGTCGGACAGTATCTCTCAGAAATCATTTCCTGCTTCGAGAAACTTAGGGCGTTACAAATCTCCCCCACTTTAAGAAGTTCGTCCCGAAATTATGTCGTGTAGGAACTTAAAGAAGTAACAATATCAAAATGCATACCTCAAGCAAGTAACTCGGGGAACTCTGCCTTCATGGTTTGCTCCCGCTCCCACGATTGTTCCTCTTGGCCAGAGTTGTCCCAATGGACCTTGACCATCCTGATAGACTTATTTCGAAGTTGCTTGACTTTTGAGTCTTCGATACGAATGGGCTTGACCTTTATTGTTAACCCACCATCAATTGACACCTGATTCGCCGCAATCACCTGAATTGGCTCCAGCACTGCCTTCCATAATATCGATATGTGGAATACGTCATGTAGACCACTTAGTTCTGTTGAAAGCTTCAATCGATAGGCGGATTCACCTATGCGCTCCAATATCTCAAATGAACCAAGGTATCTAAGACTTAGATTCTTCAAGCATCTGATCCTTGATACACCCTCGAACGATTTGATCTTCAGGTAAACCCAATCGGCCACGGTGAACTCAACATTTCTGTGCTTGGCGTTATAATACTTGGCCTGCCTATCCTGAGCGATCAACAACTGCTCCTGAATGGTACGAATAATATAAGTCGCATCTACGGCTTCCTTCTGCTTAAACAACTATGATTTGCCCACCTCCAACCACGACAAGGGAGTACAACACTTCCTACCATAAAGGGCCTCGAAGGGCGCCATTTGAATACTTGCACGGTAGCTGTTATTGTAGGCAAACTAGATCATAAATAGGTGATCCTCCCACCTCTTCCCTAAATCAAGGGAGCACATGTGAAGCATGTCCTCCATCGTCCAGTTTATCCTCTCGGTCTGACCATCTGTTTGCAGATGAAAGGTCATACTGAACTTCAGTTTAGTACCTAACAGTTGATGTATAATCCTCCAATCATTAGATGTAAAGTGCCCATCTCGGTCACTAACGATACTACGGGGTACAATGTGCATTCATACAGTATTATCCACATAAAGCTTCACCATCTTTTCCACTGAATCTTCCTTTCTATTTAGAAAGAAGTTCAACACTTTCATTAAACGATCACCTAGATGGCGTCATTCCCCTTCTGTGATCTCAGCAAACCATGCACGAAATCCATAGATATGTCGCCGAACTTTCATTCCGGTATAGGCATTGACTTCAAAAATCCACCAGGCTTCTGACATTCGGCCTTCACTAAGGCACATGTCTGACACTTCACTACATATAATGCTACGTCTTTCTTCAACCCTGGCCACCAAAATAGCTTTTTCATGTCTTTAAACACTTTTGTGCTCCCCAGGTGAATCGAGTACTTGGTGAAATTTACCGCATACATCAACACTTCATATAACTTGCTCACCTTTGGGACACACAATCAACTGTTCCTCCATAATAGGCTATCATTAACAGTAAACTGGGCATTTTACCCATCCAAAGACATTGCCATGTAGCGTTTCATACTGTCATCTAGCTCCATCGCCTGCCGAATCCGATCAACGAGTTCATACTGTACCTCTGTCCAGTTCAAACGTGCTTCAGCACTAGACCTCCTATCAACACAAGAGATCTCCAAGGCCTCCAAATCTCAAAAAAGACACTCGTCATGCATCTGTATCCAATTGGCCTGTGCGGGAACCCTGCAAATTAATGCATCCACAACAGCTTTACCCTTACTATGAACGTAATGTAACTTGAAGGTGTAGTCCCCAAGGAACTCCATCTACCTCCGCTGGCGCATATTTAAGTCCTTCTGATCTAGTAGATATTTAAGGCAATTATGGTCTGTATAAATATCAACCTTCATGCCATACAAGTAGTGCCTCCAAAGATTCAGAGCGAATATCACGACCGCTAACTCTGAATCGTGTACCGGATAGTTCCTCTTGTGCACTTTCAACTGGTGTGAGCCATATGTTATAACCTTCCAGTATTGAAGCAAAATGCAGCCTAAACCTCTCCATGAGGTGCCACTATAGATCTCATAGCCCTTTGTACATATTGCGGGCATAGAACAAGCGTCGTAGTCTGACGACCTTTAAACTCTTCAAAAGCTTTTGTGCACGCTGGTGACCAAAGAAACTTCTGATCCTTCCTTATTAGGGTAGTGAGGGGTAAGTCTATCCACGAGAAGTTCTCCACGAAGCGCTTGTAGTAGCCTGCAATCCCCAGAAAACTTCGGACTTCCGCCACAGAAGATAATATAGGCCACTCATTTATCACAACAATCTTTGTTGGATCTACCGTGATTCCCTCTCCACTAACAATATGACCAAGGAATGTTACCGAAGATAGCCAAAACTCACACTTAGAGAACTTGGCTTATAGCTGATTACTCCCCAGGGTTTCTAACACTATGCGTAAGTGATCAACATAATCCTCCTAAGACTGGGAATATACCAGGATATCATCAATAAAGACTATCATGAACTGATCGAAATACTCCCTGAACGTTCAGTTCATTAAGTCCATAAACACGAACGGCGCATTCTTCGGCCCAAAAGGCATGATGGTGAACTCATAATGTACATATCGAGTATTGAATGTCGTCTTTGGAATGTCACTTTCCCAGATTCTCAACTGATAATACCTAGATTTCAGATCTAGCTTTGAGTACCAAGTCAATCCAACAAGCTGGTCGAACAGATTATCTATCCTCGGAATCAAGTACTTATTCTTCTATGTTATCTTGTTCAACTCCCAATAATCGATGCACAACTGCAGACTTCCATACTTCTTCTCCATGAATAGGACCGGTGCGCTCCAAGATGACAAACTTAGATGCACATAACCTTGCTCTAGTAGTTCCTGAAGCTGCACTTTCAATTCTGTCATCTCCATTGGTGTTAAATGGTAAGGAGAGTGTGACACATGTTAGGAACCTAGCATTAGCTCAATGGTAAAATCTATCATTCTCTCGTGTGGAATCTCAGGGAGATTCTTAGGAAGTACCCACAAACTTAGTCTCGGGTTCGGTGTTCTGTCCTAGTGTGACTCCTTTGAGTTGCAATCAACATAAGCATACTGCTCCGAGAGTCATTCCATGCCTAAGGTCAAGCTATGGATGATTTTTAAACAACATCTTGACTTTCTTTCCACACTGTAACACTTGTCTATTAGGTATGTATATAAATAACCAATCTATCCTTCATCATAATGGAAGGCACTACTACGAACACCATAAAAACCTTCGATATTGAGAAGTAAGAAGCCCCTGTAACAAACAGTGGTCTCTCAATCAAGAGTAGAACAAATACTACTCTAAGCAAGTCATACACCGGAAACGAATCAGGTCACAAGTATATAAAGCAATTTAAAAGTTATAAACTAAACCATACCTGTCACCTCATTACTTTGCTTATGACCTCCTACCTTTTCCTCTATCTCGCCACTCTAATAATCGCGGGCTATATGTCCCGACTTGCCACAAGTATTATAACATCCCTTAGGCTTCTAGACCCCTAGGATGGTTTTGTTATGACTGGGTCATTACAAAAAGTACATGCTAAGATTTTACCTTAGCTATATGGAAATCGTCAAGCAGAGCTCGACGAAATGTCAAGTAGAGCTCGATGAAATATCAACATCACAGTAGGTCGTTAGACTAAGAGAGTAAATCATCGAGCTGAGCTCGACAAAATCGTCGAGCTGAGCTCGATGAAAAACCTTGAGCAAGGCTAAGCAGATTTTGACGAATGGAATAGCCATGGAGGCTCCATAACTCCCACTTTTATGGGGTTGTTATTCTTCTAAGGGAGAGGAGGAGTTTCTGGAGGTGGCCGGCCATTAATTTGGTTCAGCCCCCTTAATTTCGTTGAAAACGAAGGGGTGGAGTTAATGGCCATTAATGGAATTTAATGGCATTGGGGAATTACAAGCCTCCTCTCCCAAATTCCCTCTTTAAGGACCTTCACCAGAGCAAGGGCAAGCATTTCCCCCTATTAATTTTCATTTCCATTGAGGTTGGTGTAGAGGTTGCAGAGGAGCCAAAGTTTGGTGGCCGGAAATGGTGAGGAGGCAAATCACACATCGTTAGGCCGCAAATCAGGTCCTCCTCTACTCCTTCATCAGTTAGATCTTAGGAGTCCTTAGAGAAGAGAATCGGGATCAATTGAGCACGATCCAGTGGAATTTTTCCACTGGTTTTTTGTGAAAACAAAAGTGTCGGGTTCGCCCGAATTCGCCGTCTCCGACGGCCAAACCACCTCCGGCCGATAGCCCTCACCTCAACAGAGGTGGTGGTGGAGGTGGTTGGCCAGGGAGGTGGTTGGCCAGAGAGGTAGTCAGGTGGCCGACAAATGGACTTGGAAGTGCTCCAGGTTGGTTTAATCACATCCTTATGCTGGAGGAATAAGAAATCCAGGAGTCACACGATCATGCTTTAAGATTCGTGTTATTAATTCATCTTATTTCATTTTCTGTCACTGATTTTGGGCTGTTTTAAATTAATTATTAAAAATATCTAGGAGCCTATTCAGAAAAGGTGGACAATATTATTATTGTATCCCAATAAGTCTAGTTTAATTTAAAATTGGTTTGAACCAATTTGGATTTCAGGTCAGACCACAACACTCATTTGGGTGAGGTCTATACCTAGGCTAGGTCAGAGGTTGTTTTGAGTTCCCCTATCGATCCAGCCATCCAAATGACTTGAAATTTTGGATGGAGGTCACTCTTACCTATACCTAGAACATATCCAAAAATGGGAATTTTTGGAAATATTTTCCTAAAGTTTTTGTAGGAATTTAATAAACCATGTAAGAATTATTTAAAGGGTCTAATGACCTCTAAACCCACCAAGATTTTGGTGACTGTCTTTTAGGGTCATATTATGTCTCTGATAAAAATCTCAGCCCAATTGGGTTAGATTTGAATAGGTTTTGGTGAGACCAAAGTGTGGCCCTTTAAGGGTTAATTAGGGCCAGTGTGAGCTTGGGGCATGGAGGGGAAATTTCTCACCCAAAGGGGTTGGGACTTTGGCTAGAGCCCCATGGTTAGTTTAAACACCCTCACATGGAGTTTAGGGTGGATTAGGGTGGATTTTCCCTAGGACCCTAGTTCAAACCCTAAGGTTGAACTTTGGGGGTTTGTGAAGGACATGGGGTTATATGTCCTTGTATGGACTTAGTGTTTACTCCATGTGATCTTAGGGTTGTGAAATGCCCTAGGAAGGAATTTGGCAGTATTTGGACACATGCACTCCACTTAAATCACTTGGAAATTATTTAGGTCTATACACCTTAAGGAATAAATAGGGGTCTTATGACCTTTGATCCTTATGAAATTTTGGTATAAGTAATTTTATAATGTTATTAACCAATTAGATTTATTATAGGATGTTTAGAAAACAGTAGCTCATACTTATAGGTATAATCTCCACCTTGCCCTTTTTGATGATTTTGAAGTAACCATGGTTAGATTAACTTAGAATGATATGAAACTCTGGTAATATCAATTAAATATTATTTAGAGGCACTAGTAAATTATTTGGATCATTTGGGCATTTCCTCTTAGTACTTCATGTGTAAAGTAAACTAGTGCACCATACTTTGATAAATAGATAATAAATATTATACTTTGCTGGAAAATTGTGTTACTTGGCCAAAGAATCTTTTAGGGCATACTAAAGCCTAAAAAATTTGTTACATATTATTTTGATGAGTTTATAAGAATGTTACTTCACAAAGTGCACTTGAATGGAATTAGTTAAAGTATTTTTATACATGGCTCACTGACCGAAGAATTGCATGAAACTTGGTCAGTAATGTTTTATGATCACCATGAAGCTCTGGTAATTTTTATACAATCTTTGGACTATGAAATATGGTACTCCCTTCATTATCTAAAATCATTTGAATTATCTTGAATTAATTATTTAGAGGTTATTACAATTATGAAAAATCTGTGAAATTTGGAATTCACTGATGTTTTGCTATCATACACTGTTCATACTTTTTGGGTGACCATAAATTAAGGAAATCTAGTACTTCATGTTCAAAATTACCCATGGCCTAACTTTTGAGAAAATCAAATAAATGGTAAATTAATTAGGAAAATCACAAGTCTCTATATTTAGGCTAAATGTGTCATGATAGACCCACAATAATTATCTTAGTGCATTTGGATGAAAATTTGGATTACCTCATATCATGTACATCATATATCTTAGGTTGGTCAGCATTTAGTAAAACTATGGAAATTGTGATAATATGTGAGATGCTCATAGGAAGTGGGGAGTAATGTTTGCTGGTTTGGTAAGGTGAAAAAGTGAGCTTCATTAAGAGTCATGATGAGAGGAATGTTGGGTTGGCTAGTGTTAGGTGGTGCTCGAGATCGACAAAAGGTCGTCTTTCCTGTGGAGAGAAAGAGAGTCAAAATACACTACGGTTAGATCCAGTATAATATAAAAAGGGATCGGGAATTGGGTAATAACCAATAATAATAAGTGCCTTGCGAAAGGGAATGATGGGCTTCAGCTACCATCATAGTTCCAAGTGCCCTGTGAGAGCCCTTCACCGGGAATACCTAGGGCAGTCCTGGGCTAACCTAAACTGTAAGAATAATCAATGTTTAAGAGTAACTAGTATAACTAGGATTTCACTTACACTCACATTCCCCGGTGTTGTGGGAGTTAGGTTGGGTCCCGCGAGTGGTAGGCTCGGTGGTTTTAGTGATGGGCAGATTAGCCCGGCGAGCCGATGGCTCGGTAGATATTGTGACAGATGGGATAGTCCGGGGAGCTTTGGCTCAATGAAAAAGCATACTAAGGTTGCATGTGAATAAGATATAAGGTGGTGGGTCTTTGGTATTGGAGAGTCATCACACTGACACCAATACGTTGACTCAGCAAGTGTGGTTTAGCACTTGGCCAAATAAAGCCCGATGCGCAGCCGGCAAGAGTACGCAGGAGCTCCACTTAGTGCACCAGCGTTGAGGCATATGATAGGTCTGACTGTTAGTGTTAATACTAGTTTAGAGGTGGGAGAGGCCCAACCCATCGCTTCTGTTTGCCACTACGGAGGTATCCTGGGAGGTTAGGCTCCAGAAAGGGGGAACTAAAGATCTGTGTACATAGAGTCGAGTGTGTGTATTGCACTTGGATGTTCACATCATAGCATACTTGTATGTCATAGCATAATCATTGCATATAACCCCTGACACCTATTATATAAAATGGAATGGGACACTTTATACAATAGGCCTTGCAAAATGACCCCTTGGTCTATAGGTTTGTATGGGCATTCCTATAGATCGTGGTTACTTACTTAGTTTACCTTCTCTTACTTTACTTACTCACTTGTTCTTGTGTATACTTATACTACTTACCTACTACTGGTTATATATACTTGCTCTATTTATAAACTCATGATAGACTACTTTTTCCTCCACCTGCTTACCTTTGTTACTCTCCACCTTCATTACCTTCCCTTTCCTTCTCCCTGTTCAGTGCCTAGGAGCCATGGGGGAGGGGTGGGGGATGATAGGACTTAGTCTTTTAGACTAACGGTCGTTGACCAAATCATTTTAGGGGATCGTGGAGCCGAACCAGGAGATGCAGCACAAGAGGTCGGTGCGCTTGGAGATGGGACAGTCTATCACTGGAGTTCAGACAGTAGGGACAGTGAGTCCCGGTCATTAGTAGAGATTATAGATTTGCTTCCGCATTGAGTGATTTGTAGTGATGATTTTTATGTATCGGGCTTGAGCCCTCTTTAGTACTTTACTTTATCTTTTCTGTTAACTCTCCCTTTGTGGAGATTTATTATATTTCATGTGATTTTTTGTGGATTAGTATTTGAGTTTTCATGTACTCTTATATTCATTCTACTCTTCTGTGATCGGTATGGCCGGCAGGATCGGCATTTTGTAGTAACGACCTTCCCGAGTGTGTTGGTGTCACCGCAAAGCGGCAGTTCTAGGCATAAGACCCCGGTGGTTTAAAAGAAAAAAAATGGGGTCTTACAAGTATAACATATAATTGGGTTTCGCTCAAAGGTTGCTCTAGGCCTTTCCTTCTTTGCCCTTGGGATATTACTACGGAATTCTCGGGCAACATGTCCTTTCTTGCAACAGACGTAGCAATTATGTGAAGTTTGACTAGTGGTTGCTTTAGACACAATAGAAGGGGAGGTTGGTCTAATATATTTGGAGTTCTTAATCCATCTTTGATACCCAGTCTTTAATGAGTTCAGTACTTTGAGTTCTGGCCCTCGTTGGACCTTTACCAAATCTATTTTCAAAGATCTAGCCGACTCCACCAATGCTCAGAACCCAAATAACTTTGGTCATACTAATAAAAATCGTAGATTATCACGCAAACTGTTATAAAATATATTGACCATAGTCTGCTCATCTTCCAACTCAAACCCTGTATAGTGCCTTATCATGACAAATGCATGTAAATACTCATCAATTAAGTATGCTCCCTACACCAAACACATGTTCAAATGCTAATACGAGTCTCTTCTTATTGCAGTTTACTCCAAAGCACCAACCGGCATTGAAGCCACCCCAGGGACAGGTGTTGCACATGCCTTCCATATTGGGCATTGATTATGGAAAACACCGCCTCAGCTACCAACCTTATGATTTCAGTAGAAGGAGGGATCGCAGGCACTTCATTAAGCGCACTACTCCCCGCAGAGTGCTGACGTTGGGACTACTCTACACCACTCCAACTCACCTATAGTCGTAATACACTCAATTAGGCGACCAAATATATTGCTAAAAAGCAATTATAGGAACACGCAGGTTCCTCAAACTTGTGTATTTTCATTCCTAAGTGGACATTCTTGGGTTCTTTCATGTTATAATGGTAACGCACATACATGTGCCCACCACCCCTTAAAAGAAATCGCCCATGAATTCAAATAAGAAAGACCGACACTAGAATCTAATACCAAATTATAACACCCCCATAGGTCATATAGGATATAACAGAAGGTCCGGCTCGGGCCCCATGCCATATTCTACAGACAAATAGTAGAGTTACTTATTGAAACCATAATCCATAAGCGCAACCTAACTCAAAGTGCATTCTAGCAGAAGTATTTTAAGATTGTAATAAGAACCCAACCATATATATTTCCACTATTACAAAATAGGAATGATAAACTAAATACACAAATAGTTATGGTCTTAAGGTCTTACAAAATTTTCTCAAATATTAATGTCTTACATACTTTGGTACGCAGGTCGGTCATACATGAAATGACTAATAAAGACGGGCAACTTTGCTTTGGCATTCAAAGGTCGGCTTAGCAACCATGGGCTTTAGCCCGCTATTTCGCGCTCAGCTCAGCTGCACCTGCACGAAAACATTCCACCCAAAGGATGGAAAATAAGGCAACAGTCAGCATTAGCTGACCAAATTATAACGACCCCATCTCTCACTTGGGGTGGCGGTGCTCCTTCCCTGTAGGCATTAGCGTATACAAATATTGGCAATCAGAACGTGCAACTTAAGCACAATTCACCACAGACGGTGGAACGGTCGTCCAACGCCCCGTGCTCTCAGGGCACATTCTTGGTGTATAAGACCGCAAAGGGTCACACCTCCATTCTCTACGACGGTCAGCAACGTTTGAGCATTCTAGTCTTTCAAGGCTGAAGCCAAAGACAATGCCCCTATAGCAACGACAAAGTAATCATGATCCGACAAATACACACTTGACTCACTCCAAATCGATCGATATAGGGTTGGGTACAGTTCAGCTCTTTCCCGGTACTCAAATCGTAGGACGCACCAAGCCACGACGCGGGTCAGCATCCCCTTTCCCGTCTGTACTATTCATTACTCTGTTATGATCCTAGGCTAGCACTCATGATAGAATTGATTTCAAGATAACCCAAACACCTAGAGGGGGGTGAATAGGTTCTTTTCTTTTTTACTTAAGGAAGAATAATATTTCAGTTCTTAAATTAGAATCAAACTTCTACTATAGCAATCACAGCACAAAATTCATAATCACACATACATCATAGATTGCACACGGGTTTATAGTGGTTCCCCAAGGTCTGGGTACATCCACTTTCCCCCTTCACCTATCCAGCAGTGTGCTAGATTTGGCCTAACTTCTTCCTTCTTCTCAGATCCACAGATCTTACAGCTCAGAACCATGAAAGGTTCCTACAACTCAGAACCCTATAAAGTTCCTATAACTCAGAGTGTAACCACACTCCTACAGCTCAGGCTAACAGCCCTATCTCAGCCTTGCCACAAGGCCTACAACTCAGAGAAAAATTTCTCCTACACTCAGGCTCAAAAGGCCTACCACTCAGAGATCTATATCTCCTACACTCAGCCTTTATAATATAGGCTTCCAACTCAGATCTTGAAAGATCCTACAGAATTTGAAAAATCTTATAGATTAACTCTTACCCTTATTGAGAGAGAAGGGATAAAAGGATTCTTGATCAGCTTTGATAAGACTGAATGCTGAGATCAACCTGTTCTTAGCTTTCTTCAAAGCTTCTTGAATCTAAACTCAGTAGGGTTGATCTTCTTTGAAGTTGACTGGCTGGTAGCTTCCTTCTTTGAATTTAGAAATAGATCTGAATCCTTCTTAGCAGATTAGTTCAAGATCTGCTTCTTAAGAGACTGGTAAATGTCTCCTACTTTACTTCAACAGTTGGAGATCTCTCTCTCTCTCTCAAGAACTTCTGAAGTTTCTTCAGAATTCTTGCTTGAATTCTCCTTAGATCTTCGCACGAAAATCTTCTTCTGTGTGACGTGCACTTCCTTGATCAATGATCAATACTTCAATAGTTGTTCGTATGGTTGTTATTTTTTTCCTCTTTGATTTGACAGAATCCATCTATATATAGTCTTCATCCATGGTAGCCGGCTGATCCGGTTTCTAACCAACTTCTGACAGGTCTGATAGCTTCAGCAAACTTGTTGGAATACACAGCTGTCAAGTCTCAAGTTAGTTCTTGAACCTTTGTCTTTGTCAGCAAAGCGTCGAGACTGATTGCCATTATGTATCGACACAAGTTGATTAAGTGTCAACACAAGCTTTGGTGATGTCAACACAGCTCCTCTGGTGTCGACACAGCTTCTTGACACTGCATCTGTAGAATGTGTCGACACAGCTTCTTTGTGTCGACACAGACACTTCTTCACTTCACAGCAACCAATATTATTGAAACTCTGTTGTGTGTCGACACAAGTCCTGTGTGTCGACACAGTTGATATAGTCTAAGAATTCCTTGTGTCGACACTGCCTCCAGGTGTCGACACAGTTGATGTCGACTAATACTTCGGTGTGTTGACACTGCCTCCCGGTGTCGACACAGTCGATATCGACTAATATTTCTGTGTGTCGACACTGCCTCCTAGTAGCGACACAGTTGATGTCGACTAATAAATTCTGTGTGTCGACACAGTTGCTTCAGGTGTCGACACAGCTTTTCCAAGTGTCGAAACAGGCTTTCTTAAGTGTCGACACATGGACTTAAAAACTTTTTCCTTCATTTTAGCATATCCTTAACCTATACATATAAACTCAAAATAACATCAAATACACCTTGATGTATATCACTGAGCTAAGTGAGACTTCTTCAAATCAGGTACGCATTTTCCAATGTACCCAACAATCTCCCCCTATTTGGAGAAGTCATAACCCTTTAGTCAATGATATACACCACTTATAATAAACAAACATGATGATGTATATAAATAATGAATGACAGGGTAACTTATAAACAAAACATATAACAAAATCACATCACAGAATAAGAATGCAACTTGAATGAACATGAAACATTGTTTTGTTTATATTTACAAAAAGTTTCTTAACAAATGATTACATAGATTTCTTTCAACACTAAAGATTACATTGTTCTTGAAAAATCTAGTAAATCTAAACTAAGGCTGATCAGGATCCTTGATGACTATGCCTTTTCCTGGCTTAATCTGATCTTGCACAGGAGGTTCTGCATCATCAATAGGCTTCTTTCCTTTCAATTGTGCCTTCTTCTGAGCTTCAGCCTTAATCCTTTGCCTTTCAAAATAATGAAAAGAGTATCTGCTAGGCTCCTGAGCATTAGGAGGTAGCTTCCCAATCTTAGCCTTTCTTCTATGTTGCACAATGGCTTCTTGCCTTGCCTCATATTTCTGCCATTCCTGTTCATTATACCACTTGCCCATTTCATGAACTTGATCTTTCACAGCTTTCCAGGCAGTCAGAATGATATTCCTGGAAGTGGGGCTCCATTGTTCAAAATCAGGCTTTAACTTAGCCTGTTCTCTGAATCTTTTCTTTGAAAGTTGAGCTTCCAAGGAAGCTTCTGGCATTTCAACTTTCTCTATAATAACATTATCAACTTCCTATGGAGGATTGTACATTGTCTGAACCTGTTGCTGAATTATATCAAAATCTGCTGGAGGGTAGATGACCTGAGCAACTTCAGGTTGATCACCTTCAACATAATCAGGTTCCACACCAGACTCAGCAACATTATCATCATCACAAAGGGGTGCATATCCCAGAGTGGATCTGATTCTATTGGATATCCATTTGGCATGATCTGAGCCTGCATTGACTAACACTCTCTCCCCCTTTATGACTTCTCTTTCAATGTGGTCTCTTAAGTCATCTTTTTGAAATCTTACTTGACCATCAAGAAAATTTACACCATATTTATAAAATGATTTTAACTTAAGAAGCTGATCAGAGATTGTTTTCTGAGAAGTAGTAATGGCTGTCTTAAATGAATCTAAGGCTTCCTGTAACTTCTTATCAAACTCCTCTTTCTCTTTAGCTCTTTTTTCAGTCATTGCAGTGACTGTATTCTTTATTTCAGTGACTATCTCATTGTGAGATTCAGTCAGATTATCATTCATTCTAATCTGATTTTCAAGGACATAGCCTTGTTTAACAGCAATTTCATCCACTTGAGCCTTGACTGCTACTTGCTGCTCAGCCAGAAATACTACAGCATTGCCCCCTTTGTGGAAACAATATGTCATTTCTTTCTTATGAAGATGTACTTCAAACCTGATGGATTTTATATCCTAAGCCAAATCAAATTGTAGTGACTTATGGCTTTCATCCACATACTTCTCTACAGCCGTTCTCTGCTCATCTAATTTAATTTGCAAAGCCACCATTAATGAGTTGTAATCAGCCTCTGGGGCAGATTGTGAAGTAGTAGTTTGCAATGCCTTCTTATAGCTCTGGCCCCTTCTCTTAAAAACCATCAGTTTCCTTTTCTGGGCATTTCTAATTTCCTCATCTTCTGAAGCAGATGAACTGGGGATGTCTACTCTTTCCTTAGGACTAGGAGGCAGCTCCTTTTCAGTCCTATGTTGCTCCCCCTCAATGTCAGCCTGCTCCCCCTCAATCCTTACTTGCTCATCCTTATCTGCTGCTCCCTCAATATTAAGAAACAATTCCTCAAGAGTAAACTCCTGTTGAGTGTGGACTGGTGGTACTTCTTTCTCAGGAGCATCAGCAGCTCTAGATGTATCCTCCATGATAGCATCTTGGGCTAGAATATTGGCATGAGGTCTCTCAAGAATAGTTTGTGAATCTATTTCACTAGCCAAGGGAGTTATTTCTTCTTCCAGTATCTATGTAGTATTTAGCTCCCCGTGTTCCTGTGTATTATTAATATTGTCATGTATCTGTATATTATCTGGCTCCCCCTACATCTGTGCAGTATCTGTAATGTCCTGTATAGGAGATTTCTCAGCAGCTTCTTGTCTCTCTATATCAGGTATGTCCTTTGATAAGACCCTATCCCATCTGGAAATAATCCTGATGTCCATTCTTCTCATATGATTGATTTTAGAACCAGGAATCTGGTTCATAACTTCTGGAATGGCTCCAGCCAAGTACAAACTCATCAGTTTAGCCAAATTAGGCTTCTTTATACCTTCCATAATCTTCTCAAACAGTACAACAGACCAATCTGTGTTGAGCTTAAAAATTATCCTTGTCATGAGGTTGAATATATAGGCAGAAATCCTATCATGTCCCCCTGGCTTACACAGAATTACCTTTCCTACCACTTCTGAAAGGAATTTACCTTGCTGATTCATCCCTTTCCTGTTAATTATTGCTCCAATCTTCAAGGTGGGATCCAATCCACACCATTGTAGTGCCTCCCTTGTTTTTGATATTGGTACTTCTTCTTCATCCTGAGTTCTTGGAAGATGAAGAATTTTTCTCAAACTTTTCAAGGTCACTTTGATTCTTGCTCCATGAACTGTTGATTTAATCTTAAGTCTTGTTGAGTCTACTGCAGCCGCGCCATAAAACTCAAGAATCTCTTTCTTCCATATCTTGGTTAGTTCGGATACCAGAAACTCCAAACCACTGTCAGTAATCAGGGTAATTACCCCTTTAATTTCTGACTCCGCATCATCAAAGGCATGGAGAACCAGCTCATATCCTTTGTTAATGTTATCTTCAACCTTTGGCGTCATTGGGATGGTGAGAAAACTTGGATTGAGAGAAGAGAGTTTGTCGACACAAGGTTTTAGTCTCGAAAACCTGGAGAGCGTGTCGACAGAATATGTTCTTGACCTATTTATACCATTCTAAACAAAGAAGGTCAGAAGGCGGGCAAAAATAGTTTAAAAGTGTTGACACTGTTGAAAGGTGTCGACACATACATCTAATGACTCGACAATGACGTTGACTACTATGTGTCGACACCAATTGATGATGTGTCGACACATGACATACTTAGAAGTTCATCAGAAATTATGTGTCGACTCTTATTGTAAGTGTCGACACAAAATCTGGATGTGTCGACACAACTTACTGAAGTGTCGACACCACTTCTCTGGATGTGTCGACACAATTTTACTTAGCCAATTTTGATAAACTAATCTATGTTCAACATTCCTAATTCAATTTTAAATTTATTGAATTTAGTTTCATCTAGAGGCTTAGTAAACACATCTACAATTTGAAAATCTTTTTTGACAAATTCTAGTGAGATGTCCTCTTTCTCTACATGTTCTCTAAGAAAATGGTATCTTATTTCTATATGTTTAGTCCTACTATGTGAAATAAGATTATTAGGAATAGAAATAGCACTTGTAGAATCACAAAACAAAGGTGTTCTACCGACCTGAATACCATAGTCTTCTAGCTGGTGCTTAATCCATAACAGCTGTGCACAACAACTTCCTGCCGTCACATATTCAGACTCAGCTGTGGAAATTTCCACACTAGTCTATTTCTTACTGCTCCAAGACACCAATCTTCCTCCTAGAAATTGACAGGTGCCTGTTGTGCTTTTTCTATCTTCTTTGCAACCTGCAAAGTCTGCATCTGAATAGCCTGTCAGTAGAAAATCTCCATTTCTAGGGTACCAAAGGCCTAGATTAGGCGTGCCCTTTAGATATCTCAAAATACTTTTTACTGCAGTGTAATGAGATTCTTTAGGGCATGATTGGTACCTAGCACAGACACATGTTGCATACATAATGTCTAGTCTACTAGCAGTTAGATATAGAAGAGAGCCAATTATTCCTCTATACAAAGACTTATCTACAGGTTTACCTGCATCATCTTTGCATATAGGCATACTTGTTCCCATAGGAGTTCTCATGGTGGAGGATGATTCCATACCATACTTCTTAATTAACTCCTTGGTGAACTTAGACTGAGATATGGATAAGCCATCATCAGTCTATCTTACTTGAAGGCCCAAGAATAACTTAAGTTCTCCCATGCTGCTCATCTCAAACTTCCCTTGCATAAGTTTAGCAAACTTCTTGCAAAGGTTGCTTTCTGTAGACCCAAATATTATGTCATCTACATAAATCTGAACTAAGATTATCTTACCTTTGGACTCCCTTAGGAATAGAGTTTTGTCTATTTTCCCCCTTGAGAATTTGTTCTCAATAAGGAAAGTAGACAGGGTTTCATACCAAGCCCTTGGGGCTTGCTTTAACCCATACAAAGCTTTCTTAAGTCTATAAACATAATCAAGTTTGAGAGAATCAACAAAACCTGAGGGCTGCTATACAAAGACTTCTTCTTTAAGATTTCCATTTAGGAATGCTGATTTTACATCTATTTGGAATACCTTGAAGCCTTGATATGCTGCATAGGCAAGGAATATCCTAATTGTTTCCAGTCTTGCTACTAGGACAAAGGTTTGATCAAACTAAATACCCTCTTCTTGCCTGTATCCTTTTGCAACAAGTCTTGCTTTGTTCTTCACAATGATCCTATTCTCATCTAGTTTGTTCCTAAAGATCCACTTTATTCCAATGATGTTGTGGTCTTTTGGTTTAGGAACTAACTCCAAGACCTTGCACCTTCTGAACTGATTCAGCTCCTCTTGCATGGCATCAATCCAATGTGGGTCTAGAATAGCTTCTTCAAATTTCTTTGGATCCAGTTGAGATAGGAAGCTTGAGCAAAGCACTGTGTTCAAGTTCCTGCTTCTGGTTTGCACTCCATGTCTTATGTTGGAACCTTAGGTTCTGATTTGGGTTAGGATCACTATTAGGATGATTAGTTTGACCCAAAATGTATAGTCTAAGGGTCATAGGTCTTTCCAGGTATTCCTCAGAAAGAATCCCAGAAGAAGTGCAGAAGAATTCCAGAGAAAATCAGTTTTGAAGTTCAGAAATTTTAGCGTCCAGAAATAGTCGAACGGAGTTCAACTATTGCAGTCCAGAAATAGTCGAACGGAGTTCAACTATTGCAGTCTACAAATAGTCGAATGGAGTTCAACTATTGCAGTCCAGAAATAGTCGAACGGAGTTCAACTATTGCAGTCCAGAAATAGTCGAACGGAGTTCAACTATTGCAGTCCAGAAATAGTCGAACGGAGTTCAACTATTGCAGTCCAGAGTTCAACTATTGCAGTCCAGAAATAGTCGAATGGAGTTCAACTATTGCAGTCCAGAGTTCAACTATTGCAGTCCAGAAATAGTCGAACAGAGTTCAACTATTGCAGTCCAGAAATAGTCGAACGGAGTTCAACTATTGCAGTCTAGAAATAGTTGAATGGAGTTTAACTATTTCTGTGCAGTTTTTCAGGAAGCTTTAAAAGATTCATTTTTGGCATTTTCCTATGCAATTTTTTTCAGACAGAATTATTTACAGCTGGCAGATTTAATTAAGTTTATTGAGACAATTATAGCTAATATATTTAATGCTAAATATTCTTATGAATATAGCCGTTGGGAGGCTGCATTAAATATGAACCAATTCAGAGGTTTATTGTCAGTTACCTTTCCAAGACAGTTTCCTTTCTTAGAAATGTCTCTGCCGCATCAGACAAGAATTCAAATGACTTTCCTCAGCCCAGTGGATACATATATATATTTTATACAAAAGATAAAAGAGATAGCAAGATAGAAAGGATATATAGTAGAGAGGCTCAGAAATAACAACAAGTTATAGAGAGAGAAAAAGCAGGAAGACTTTTTCTCTCTATAAAAGAAGAACTCTGCAACAAGTTTTCCAACAGAGGAAATCAACTTCATCTTATTCTTTCTGATCCAGGCTTTCAAGAGACAACATATTCAAATTTGTCTACAGAGCTTGCTGAAGATTTTCATCTAGTTGAAGGCCTACACCCTGAAGCAAAGCTTCCCAGCATTCCTGAACTAATACATATTTTTAGGGGGAGCTTTGACATCATCATCAACTATTGAATCCACTAGTCTTCTCTCATTTGATTTGAGAACAGAGAAGAATATCATCAACTCCTAGTTTTCTAAACTGTGTACAGGGTTATTACTCCCTTCAAAAGTAAACCCCTTTGGTGGCAGGACACCTGATCAAAAACCTGTGTTTGGTTTTTGGGCACCTGATCAAAAGCTCAAAGGGTCTTTAGATCTACCTGAATCAGATATATTGGTGGCAGGGCACCTGATCAAAAACCTGTAGTGGATTCCTACCAGGGTGGTAGAAGAGTGAACGTACCTATTGAGAGGGAACCACTATAGTTCCTTGTGTCGTCTGGATTGCTTGCTCTATTTTCTTCCTTATGTGCTGTGAATTTTATTTTGCATTTTATTTTCAAAAAAAAAAACTCTTAAGCATATCAGATCTATCACCTCACTTTCATCTTAGATCACCAATTATCTGATTTTCTGGATGATCCTTTAAGTGTCTAACAGCTGGAGGTAGATTATCTTTAGGTTGAACCTCTCTTGTCTCTTCAATATGCTGCACCTCTTGGTTTTCAATAGCATCTAGGGAGTCCTGTACTCCCCCTGGACAGTAGTCACCATTTTCCACTTCCTGCTCTTCAGTTGATTCTTCTGTAATGGTAAGCTTGTCTATTTTCTCATCTATACATGTAGAACTGCATGAGCAAATCCTTTGATGACTCCTTTTTCAAAATCACCAAAGATTACTTTAGGCCCATTTATGATAGGTAAATACTCCTTCAGCAATTCCTTTGTTCCAGTCATATGCCTGGAACATCCACTGTCCAAGTACCATATAGGGGCATGGTAACTTGGACTCACCTGCAATAAAGAATTACCCCTCCTTAGAACCCAAGTAAGTCTTGGGTCCTTGGTTCAAGTTAGCTTCATACTTACCAAATCTACATGCTCCTCTTCTAATAGGTAGACTGTGGTTCTTCATGACACTACTGTTGTGCCAGCAGTTTAAGGCATAATGGCCTGTCTTGCCACAGCACCAACATTCATACTTGTTGTATCTATTTTTAGATTCATTCTTGGCAGTCTGGTTGACAACAAATCTTTTGTATTGTACTGGTACTGCTGTAGCTACACCCACTATTTTCTTAGGAACATGGGGTTTATGGACATGGGCTGCCTTATTGACATAAACACCCTTGTCATTCAAAACTTCAGTCTTACTATGACCATGAGTATTCTCAAGGTCATACTTATTAGAAGGAACTTGTACCTTTCTAAAAACTACAGGGACTTTAAAATTCAGTGGTTGTACTGAGGCTTTGCCCTTTCTCTTAAATTGGATAGCCCTGGTGTTACCTTTAAAGCCTATTCCAGCCTTACCCTTTTGAGCCACAAACTCATCTATTAAGGGTAAAACTGATTTTGGCTTGGAATAACTAGCCACCAAATCTTTTTCCTTTTGAAGTATGGCTTCCAAACTTTTAATCAGATCATTTTTGTATGTAATTGTGCCCATCTAAATAATAGTTATAGTTTTCAGTTTGACAATCTCATTCAATTTTTGATCCAACTCTTTCTCTAAGTCAGATGCAACCATCTTAAGATCTGCAATTTCCTTAGCCTGAGTTTTGGCCAGGTTTTTGCTTTTCTTTAGTGCCTACAACAAGTCCCCATATTCATCTATCAGCTAATGAATATCACCTTCAGACTCAGACCCATCCACATCACTTGATGCAGATGTAGCTGACTCTGTGCCAGTACTATAATCTGAATTACTAGAAAAACATTGTACCTTACTAGGACCAGGCTGATCCTGGCACTTGTCTTCTTCTAATACAGCCATCAGTCCCATGCACTGATAGTCTTCTTGTTCATTGATAGAGTTCAGCAATTGCATAAACTCATCTTCTTCATCTGCTACATATAGACCAATATATGCCTCAGCTTCAGATTCAGACTCTGAAGATGATTGGTCTGTCAAGCTCTTCTCCTTATTAGCAACAAAGGATTTCTCCTTCTTGCTCTTTTATTGAGTCTTCCTTTTATTAGCAGACTCCTTTCTTTTGTCTGGACACTCAGCCACAACATGCCCAGGCCTATTACAGTAGTAGCAAACTATCTTTGATGTTGTAGATTTGCTAGGCTTAGACCTGCTCCTGTCCTTCGTTGATGACTTCCTCTTTTGATAATAAACATCCACGGGCTGAGATGTGGAGGGCCTTGACTTCCACTGCTTCTTCTTCAGGAATCTCTGAAACTGCGTAGTGAAGGCAGCAAAGTCTTTATCTGAGTCACTGATGTCTGAACTTTGGTTGTCTGAATTATCTGAAGTAATTTCAGCAATAATCTCAGGAGGTGATGGAGACATCCTCCTATTCTTCCTAGTGGCTTCCACCTTGAAGGCCACAGACTTTTCTTTATGTTCCCCTTTAGCACTTTCTCTTCCTTTTTCCTAGCCATCAGCTGCATCTCATATGACAGCAATTTTCCAAATAAAGTTGGAGGAGAGATATCTGCAAGTTTGGCCACTTCCCTAATGACACAAATTTTAGTGTCCCAATCCTTTGTCAAGGATCTTAGGAATTTATCATTCAGTTCATATGTACTGAAGATCCTTCCATAGGACATCAGCTCATTTACTATTCTATAGAACTTTTTATAACACTCAGTTATATCATCTGACTTTCTTTGTCTGAAACTCTCATATTCCTGGTTAAGCATAGATTTTCTATCTTTTCTGACTTCTTCAGAACCCTCCATGTAGACTATCAAAGTATCCCACATTTCCTTGGAGGTCTTGCAGTGAATCAAATTTTGAAAGGTTGAATCATCTATGACACTTACTATGATATTCTGGGCTCTTTTATCCATAGTTGCCAGGATGATCTCTTCCTTAGTCATCTCTGAAAAATCTTTGGGAGTTCTTTGATTTGCATCTAGAACTGACAACTTCATTGGAACATAAGGACCTTCCATTACAGTAATGTAGATCCTTGGATCAGAAGCCTCCATGAAAAGCCTGATCCTTTCTTTACATATTCCAAAAATCTCTTTCCTGTATATGGGTAATTTAATAGAACCTAGTTCCTTATGATTTTCTCCTGAACCCATTTTCTTGATCTTGAATCTGCCTTATGGATCTTACTCAGACTGTTAAGTCCTTCTTTGAGTAACCTCCCTCTGATACCACTTGATAGAATTGATTTCAAGATAACCCAAACACCTAGAGGGGGGTGAATAGGTTCTTTTCTTTTTTACTTAAGGCAGAATAATATTTCAGTTCTTAAATTAGAATCAAACTTATACTACAGCAATTACAACACAGAATTCACAATCACACATACATCACAGATTGCACACAGGTTTATAGTGGTTTCCCAAAGTCTGGGTACATCCACTTTCCCCTTTCACCTATCTAGCAGTGTGCTAGATTTGGCCTAACTTCTTTCTTCTTCTCAGATCCACAGATCTTACAGCTCAGAACCCTGAAAGGTTCCTACAACTCAAAACCCTGTAAGGTTTCTAACCCTCAGAGTGTAACCACACTCCTACAGCTAAGGCTAACAACCCTACCTCAGCCTTGCCACAAGGCCTACAACTCAGAGAAAAATTTCTCCTACACACAGGCTCAAAAGCCCTACCACTTAGAGATCTATATCTCCTACACTCAACCTTTATAATATAGGCTTAGAACTCAGATTTTGAAAGATCCTACAAAATTTGAAAAATCTTATAGATTAACTCTTACCCTTGTTGAGAGAGAAGGGATAAAAGAATTCTTGATCAGCTTTTGATAAGAGTGAATGCTGAGATCAACCTGTTCTTAGCTTTCTTCAAAGCTTCTTGAATCTGAACTCAGTAGGGTTGATCTTCTTTGAAGTTGACTGGCTGGCAGCTTCCTTCTTTGAATTCAGAAATAGATCTGAATCCTTCTTAGCAGATTAGTTCAAGATCTGCTTCTTAAGAGACTGGTAAATGTCTCCTACTTTACTTCAACAGTTGGAGATCTCTCTCTCTCTCTCTCCAGAACTTCTGAAGTTTCTTCAGAATTCTTGCTTGAATTCTCCTTAGATCTTCTCAAGAAAATCTTCTTCTGTGTGACGTGCACTTCCTTGATCAATGATCAATACTTCAACAGTTGTTCGTGTGGTTGTTATTGTTCTCCTCTTTGATTTGACAAAATTCATCTATATATAGTCTTCATCCATGGTAATCGGCTGATCCGGTTTCTAACCAACTTCTGACAGGTCTGATAGCTTCAGCAAACTTGTTGGAATACACAGCTGTCAAGTCTTCAGTCAGTTCTTGAACCTTTGTCTTTGTCAGCAAAGCGTCGAGACTGATTGTCATTATGTGTCGACACAAGTAGATTAAGTGTCGACACAAGCTTTGGTGATGTCGACATAGCTCCTCTGGTGTCGACATAGCTTCTTGACACTACATCTGTAGAATGTGTCGACACAGCTTCTTTGTATCGACATAGACACTTCTTCACTTCACAGCAATCAACATTGTTGAAACTCTACTGAGTGTCGACACAAGTCTTGTGTGTCGACACAGTTGATATAATCTAAGAATTTGTGCGTCGACACTGCCTCTAGGTGTCGACACAGTTGATGTCGACTAATACTTCTGTGTGTCGACACTGCCTCCCGGTGTCGACACAATCGATGTCGACTAATATTTATATGTGTTGACAATGCCTCCCGGTGTCGACACAGTTGATGTCGACTAATAAATTCTGTGTGTCGACACAGTTGCTTCTAGTGTCAACACAGCTTTTCCAAGTGTCGACACAGGCTTTCTTAAGTGTCGACACATCGACTAAGAAACTTTTTCCTTCATTTTAGCATATTCTTAACCTGCACATATAAACTCAAAATAATATCAAATACACCTTGATGTATATCATTGAGCTAAGTGAGACTTCTTCAAATCAGGTACATATTTTCTAATGTACCCAACAACTCACGGGCGCCAAAGCTAGGCCCCTCGGGCTCTAAGCTCCACGTAATGACCCTCAGGTCTCTAAGAGATAGGCCTCACAAATAATAGCCCCCAGGTCTCCACGAGATAGGCCTCACAAACAATGGCCCCCTGGTATCCACGAGACAGGCCTCACAAACAATGGCTCCCAGGTCTCCATGAGACAGGCCTTATAAAACAAATGCTCACTGGGAGCTACCACCGGCGGTAGTGCTACCGCCGCGCGGTATGGGACAGACTATTGTTTCTTCCCCTGAATGGGTGTTTTCCTGGAGACCTACTCCAGTACTCTCACTGAACCATTTGCATACCTCGGGACTCTGAAATTTACATGCTTACCACGGAGTCTTCTTCAACATACAAAACAATCATCACCAATCCATGCCAACCTGTCCGGATGGGCTTCATATAACATGCTTATACCGTACTTCGATTCCAGATTCTAAATGCAAAGACAACGTGGATACAACCGATCTACCCGTCGGGAGAACTACTTCCACGTTGACGGAGCCAACCCTCTCCAACCCGTGGCCGTTGATGTTGAAACGCTAACGGATGACACGCCACCACTACAAAGCAAAGATCTACGGCGAAATAAGGACGTGGGAGCGCGGCACCGCACCTCTCACCACTACAATCTTCATTCGCAAGATAACGCCATCAAGTGACGTTGTTGTCATAAAAACTGCCGGGTTGCGGATAGCCATTTTTATGCTTATTTTGTTTAATTGGTGGCCTGCATTTAGCCTCCAATAGCTTTTAATTTCTGAATATTTTATGTATGAACTTTTAATTAGAGTGGGCCATATATAAGGCATCCATTCCCTTGGTTTTAGGTAGAGAGAAAGAAAACCTAAATTAATTTCAGCTTTTGGAGAACTCCTCCTTCTTGCCGCCGCCCCCTCTTGTTCCTCCTCCTTGGAGATTTCGCCCAAGTGAAGGCCCTCCTCTTCCGGCGTTGGAACTTCGCGGTGTGACTCCGTTGAAGGTGGACGTGCAAAGGTTCTTCCGGTGTGACTCCGGCGGAACCGTGGTAGAGCGATTCTCCACGTGCAACTATCTACGAGTTGGGGTAACGATTCCTCTTCTCTACCTTGTGTTTCCTCTACATCTAAGCATATTTCTTGTGCGAAAGTTTTGGTGTGAAATCTGAAATTTTAATCGAAGTATTTCCATTTGATTTCGTATTTGATTCTCTAAGTTTCTCGCATTCGAAGAAGGGTGGTGACCTTTGGTTTTCTTAGTCGGGGGAGATCAACCACTTTCTGAATCCTTTTTTTGGTGGATCTCCTTGGTACGACTTCACTCGACCGAACCGTGTGGGTTCATTTCGCCGGAAAGGATAGTGGCCTCTAGTCACTATTTGATTCTAAGGGGGTTAGCGACCCTCAAGTCGTTGTGTGACGATAAACATTCATCTAAAACGTGGTTGCGCTTGCGTGTAGTGTTCCTAAATTAGATCGTGTGCGGGTAGATTTAGTCGCTAGAACGTGCCAGACAATTCGCCCCGGTAGCCTACATCAATTTGGTATCAGAGGGAGGTTCGTGCCGGTTCCTTAATCGGCGCAATCCTTCTCCGCTTGAGTAGGCTTCGATTTCGCAAAATAAATTCAGCAAAACCTGTATTTCAGCAAAATCACTATTTTTGGTGTGCCAATAGCGGGCTAAAATCTGGATTTTTCTTCGAACTCAAAAAAAAAATTTCTGGTACGCTCTCTTCACCTTAGGAAGAATTAAATTTTAAAAAAAATTCAGTTTGGTCCATCGATCGGGCGGAAAAAAAATTATTTCTTATAAAATTCTAGTCAGTCAGGGTGTTTAGGCCTCTTTTAGTGAAGAAAAAAAAATCTGCATGCGCACAAGGCACGGCACCGAGTACACACCCTCTTCTTCCAATATGGGGGACGAGCGGCATGGAGGTCAAGAGCCGACTCCCATCGAGGCTCTCCGACAAGAGTTTAATGAGCACATCGCGAATCAAGAGCGTCGCATGAATGAGTTAAGGGACATGATCGCTCAACTTACGCCTGCTAGAACGGCTCCACCAGTCCCTCCTAATCCACCTCTACCAATTAATCCTCACCCCCCGAACCACCACCAGCCCCATTACCCTCATCGATTTGAGGAGGACTACGATGACCTTGCACCACGTGGTCCACACTATTATAATCGAGCTCCACAAGAGTTCAACATCACGAAAGCCTTCCGTATAGAAGCCCCTACTTACGACGGAATGGGGCAGCCCCAAATCTTTCTGAATTGGATAATGGATATCGAGTGCTACTTCGAGTGGCACAACTTAACCGATAGGCAAAAGGTCCAAGTCGCTAGGTTAAAGTTGCTAGATCGGGCCAAGGTATATTGGCTCAACGAGGAAAGACGCATGAGAGCACTTGAGGGTTTGCCACCAATAGGTTGGCAGGTTATGAAAGCGATATTGTCGGATCAATACGTCCTCACGTACTACCATACACAACTGTTTGACGATTTAGCCTCTCTTAAGCAAGGGAGTCAGTCGGTGTCTGATTATATGGGTAAACTTAAGGATATGCTAGTACGCTGCGACGTTAAGAAGATGCCCGAAGTGACTCTCTCGAGGTTTCGGAAGGGGTTGGATCCAGATATTCAGCGCAAGCTTTTGCGTTATGGACAAACGGATATAAACACCACGTACAACGCGGCCTTGGACATTGAGAAAAATATCGCTCTCAAGTCTAAAGCAAAATATTTCCAAAAGGGAAAGTCCACGTATAAAGACAAAGGAAAGTTTAAGGCTACCGACACAAATTCGATAGTCATCACCGCTAGGAATTCTAAGAATCCAACCGGAGAGCGAGTGCTAATTGGGAGAGTTAACAAGACGAATGTCACATGCTACGCTTGTGGAGTTCAAGGGCATTATGCGAGTGAATGCCCCACCAAGCCTAAGGCCTTAGCTTTATTGGAGGCTCCAAACGACCCGACCGAAATAATTTATGAGGCCGACGAGGAGTCCGATGTTGAGGGAGTCTCGAGTGATTTGGAGGATGAACATAACCTCATGGTTATGCGTTGTATCTTGACGGTTCCCCGAACGCCTAATGATTGGAATAGGACGACCCTCTTTTCGACGATCTTTAAGAGCAGAGAAAAGTTATGTAAACTTATTATCGATAGTGGGAGTTGTATGAACGTCGTTTTGGAGAGTGCGGTTGCAAGGATGTCATTAGTTGGCGAACCCCACCCCCAACCTTATCATGTAGCTTGGGTAAATAAGACTTCTCTTCCTATCACGAAGCGTTGTCTAGTTCCCCTTAACATCAAATCTTATTCCGAACAAGTATGGTGTGATGTCATCTCCATGGATGCATGTCACGTCCTTCTTGGACGGCCTTGGCTATATGACCACGACGTGACCCACTTCGGTAGGGCTAATACTTATGTGTTTAAGTTTAAAGGGAAAATTATTACCCTTAAACCAACTCCACCTAAGGATCCGACTATTCCGTCCAAGGATACCATTGTACCCATGGAGAAGAAAACCCTTAGCTTAATAGGAAGAAAAGAGTTCACCCGCGACCCATTTCTAGATGGAGTGATCTATGCGTTAGTGCTCATGAGTAGTAAGGGGGATGGTGATAAATTAGTTGATATTCCCGAGGAATTAAAACAATTGTTGGATGAGTATAAATATGTGTATCCGGCCGAGTTACCCCCCATCCTACCACCACTATGTGACATCCAACACGCCATTGTTTTTGTCCCAGGTTCCTCACTCCCAAATCAGCCCCATTATAGGCTCCACCCGGCGGCACACCAAGAGCTTCAAACTCAAATATCGGAACTCTTAACTAAAGGGTTCATCCGCCATAGTTTGAGCCCATGTGTCGTTCCGGCCCTATTAGCTCCAAAAAAAGACGGCACTTGGAGAATATGTGTCGATAGTAGAGCGATTAATAAGATCACTATTAAATATAGGTTCCCTATTCCCCAATTGGATGATCTTTTGGATATGCTTGCCGGAGCCACGATCTTTTCCAAGTTAGATCTTAGGAGTGGCTACCATCAAATTAGAATTCGGGAAGGGGACGAATGGAAGACGGCGTTTAAAACTAAGGATGGTTTATATGAGTGGCTTGTCATGCCATTCGGGCTTTCAAATGCACCAAGCACATTCTCTCGGATGATGCCTCAAATATTCCAACCCTTTATGGGGAAATTCATGGTAGTGTATTTTGACGACATCTTGGTGTTTAGCTTGACGTCCGCCAAACATACAAATCACTTGAGGACCGTCTTAACTATTTTAAGGAACGAAAAACTATTTTTAAATTTGAAGAAATGTACGTTCCTTGTCTGTGAGGTTGAGTTCTTAGGATATATTGTAGGAGCGGACGGCATTAAAGTCGACCCGAAAAAGGTGCAAGTTATTGGCGAGTGGCCGGAGCCCAAGTCCATTCGTGAAGTTAGAAGTTTCCATGGACTCGCTACTTTTTATCGGCGCTTTATTAGGAATTTTAGTAGCATCATGGATCCCTTAATGGAGTGCATGAAGAAGGGTGAATTCAAATGGACTAAATCCGCCACTCATGTCTTCCAAACGATCAAAACTCTTATGACGGAAGAACCCCTTCTACGCTTACCGGATTTCTCTAAGGTGTTTGAATTAGCATGCGATGTGTCCGGGGTTGGGATTGGAGGAGTATTAAGTCAAGAGGGTCACCCCATTTGTTATTTTAGTGAGAAGTTGTCCGGGGCTAAATTAAACTACTCCAATTACGATAGGGAATTTTATGCGGTGGTCCGAAGTTTGCACTATTGGAGACACTATCTCCTTTCCAAGGAATTTGTGCTTCTTTCGGATCATGAAGCCTTACGTTTTATTAATTCCCAACCTAAAATCAGCCCCCGGCACGCTAAGTGGGTGTAGTTCCTCCAAGAGTACACGTTCACTCTTAAGCATCTTAATGGGACCAACAATCGTGTGGCCGACGCCCTTAGCCGACTCTCATTATTATTGTCCACCATGCAAGTTAAGGTGATTGGTTTTGAGCGTGTTAAGGACGAATACGCGTCATGTCCGGACTTTAAGGACATCTACTTTGCCACCCAAGAGGAGTCTCCCTCCACTATTTCGGCATTCTACATCCGGGATGGTTACTTATTTAAGCAGACGAAGTTATATATCCCACAAACTTCCCTCCGCCATCACATCATTTGGGAGCTTCATGGTGGGGGCCTTGGTGGCCATTTTGGTCGGGATAAGACACTAGCTTTAGTAGAGGAGAAATTTTATTGGCCGGGTTTGAAATCTCTCGTTGGTAAAATTGTTAGTAGTTGTCGTACTTGTCAACTAGCGAAAGGTAGTAAGACGAACGCCGGTCTCTACACCCCTCTACCCATCCCTTCTATCCCTTGGGAGGATGTGAGTATGGACTTTATTTTAGGCCTCCCGACCACCTTCCGACGACATGACTCTATTTTGGTAGTTGTAGATCGGTTCTCGAAGATGGCGTACTTTATTCCGTGTAGCAAAACTAGTGACGCCTCGCACATGGCAAAAATTTATTTTAAGGAAGTTGTCGGGCACCGCGGCATTCCAAAAACCATCGTTAGTGATAGGGACGTCAAATTCACTAGTTATTTTTGGAAGACGCTTTGAAAACTTATGTGAACCAAACTTTTATTTTCGTTAGTCTATCATCCGCAAACGAATGGCCAAACGGAGGTCGTAAATAGGAGCGTGGACAATCTTTTACGATGTCTTGTTGGAGAGCACAAAGGCACTTGGGATCTCATTCTCCCTCGTGCACAACTCGCTTATAATAATTCTAAGAATAGGTCTACCGGGTTGTCGCCAAATGAGATTGTGAACGGTTATAAGGCGCCCGTGCCACTTGATTTGATTCCCCTATCGCCCACTTATAAATCAAGTCACTTCGCACAGGAATTTGCCCAACACATTCAAAATTTACATAAACACATACAAGAAGTGTTAGCCACGCAATATGCGTCCGATCAGTCACACGCGAATTTGCACCGTCAAGCTGTCCATTTTAATGTTGGTGATTTGGTCTTGGTTCGTCTCATTCCCGAGCGGATGCCTACGTGTACCGTCAAAAAGTTGGCCAATCGGAGAGCCGGCCCATTTCGAGTTGCTAAGAAATTAGGAAACAATGTGTATCTTTTGGATTTACCGTCCGATTGGGGTATATCCTCTATTTTTAATGTTTCCGATTTAACACCTTATACTTCTCCGCCGCTTGAAATATGCAACTCTCCTTTTTCTTCTTCCTCTCGTTCTTCTCTTGGGCTTGGGGGGGAAAGGTCTCTTGAATCGCCTCTTACTACGGATTCTGTTGGAGGTACGTTGGTTGATGATTTTGCTTTGGTCTTATCTTTTTCGACTAATGCTTTTCCTAGTTTTCCCAAGACTTCTTTCTTACCAGACAGGATACTTGCCGATTATGTTCTCCCGTCCCCGCATGGTACCTCTCGCCGCTATTTGGTCCACTGGCGTGATCGCCCATCCTCCGATGATTCATGGGTTCCTGAAGATGAAGTGGCTCGCTTGGATGATGCTCTCCTTCGCCGCTACAAAGACGCCAACTCCTCGGTGATGAGTCCTTTTGAGAGGGGGAGGATTGACGGAGTCGACCCTCTCCAACCCGCGGCCGTTGATGTTGGAGCACTAACGGATGACACGCCACCACTACAAAGCAACGATCTACGGTGAAATAAGGATGTGGGAGCGCGGCACTGCTCCTCTCACCGCTACAATCTTCATTCGCAAGATAACGCCATCAAGTGACGTTATTGTCATAAAAACTGCCGGGCTGTGGATAGCCATTTTTATGTTTATTTTGTTTAATTGGTGACCTGCATTTAGCCTCCAATAGCTTTTAATTTCTGAATATTTTATGTATGAACTTTTAATTAGAGCGGGCCATATATAAGACATCCACTCCCTTGGTTTTAGGTAGAGAGAAAGAAAACCTAAATTAATTTCAGCTTTTGGAGAACTCCTCCTTCTTGCCTCCGCCCCCCCCCCCCCCTCTTATTCCTCCTCCTTGGAGATTTCGGCCAAGTGAAGGCCCTCCTCTTCCGGCGTTGGAACTTCGCGATGTGACTCCGTTGAAGGTGGACATGCAAAGCTTCTTCCGGTGTGACTCCGGCGGAACCGTGGTAGAGCGATTCTCCACGTGCAACTATCTACGAGTTGGGGTAACGATTCCTCTTATCTACCTTATGTTTCCTCTACATCTAAGCATATTTCTTGTGCGAAAGTTTTGGTGTGAAATCTGAAATTTTAATCGAAGTATTTCCATTTGATTTCGTATTTGATTCTCTAAGTTTCTCGCATTCGAAGAAGGGTGGTGACCTTTGGTTTTCTTAGTCGGGGGAGATCAACCACTTTCCGAATCCTTTCTTTGGTGGATCTCCTTGGTATGACTTCACTCGACCGAACTGTGTGGGTTCATTTCACTGTAAAGGATAGTGGCCTCTAGTCACTATTTGATCCTAAGGGGGTAAGCGACCCTCAAGTCGTTGTGTGACGATAAACGTTCATCTAAAACGTGGCTGCGCTTGCGTGTAGTGTTCCTAAATTAGATCGTGTGCGGGTAGATTTAGTCGCTAGAACGTGCCGGACAATTCGCCCTGGTAGCCTACATCACACGTGTTCAGGGATCGTCTACCCTCACATGTAAAAAACAAAGGACTTCACATGTCCAAGGAAGATGATCGTTACCCTTGAAGTTCGTTTCTGCGCCATAAAAGAGATTCTAGCCGGACAGAAATGACTGTTATAGCAATACCTCCGTAGATCTGAACTCGTCTCGCGGATCATACCTCTTAAACCCCAATGATAGCAATATCGCATTCCTCTTCCTCACTCTCCCTTCTCTATAACCCTTAGAAAGAGAAAACCTTGGGATCAAATGAAGAAGAAATTCCCTAACCGGCCTTATACCGCCTGGGATGACACCCCACCGTCGGATCTCTATTAAAAACCGACGAATGACCACGATTCACTCCATAATTCGGTTTACGAGACTTACTGCCATGCGGTAGAAAGTTACCGCCACGCAGTAGGCCAAGCGTTAGCTTGTCCCACATGCCACCATTCAAAACCTCCAATCACACGCTGACACGTGACCACGTCAAAACTGCTCTACTACCGCCGCACGATATCTCACTATCATCGGGCGATATTTGGTTCGTCTCGTAACTAGTGCAGAAATGATGAAAGAGTTGCTACCTCCAGCACTAACCCTGCTGTTGGGCGGTAGCTCACCGAGAGCCTTGCCAAATAAAACATCTGTGTTATTGTCGCGCGATAACAACCTACCTCCGCGCGATGGACAATGTGTCGCATCAATACACCTCTCTCGACGCATGACGCTACCGCCACGCGGTATCGCTACTGCCAAGCGGTACCTACCTGAGAGCTCTGCCAAATAAATTGGCCATGCTACCGTCAGCGATAACTTGCCGTCGGGCGATACCTCTCAGAAATCATTTCCTGCTTCGGGAAACTTGGGGAGTTACACAATATAATTTCACAAATAATTATAATCCATAAATTGCAACTTACAAAGAAAGTATATATTATATTCATCCAAAAATTCTAAATTAACCAGAGATACATCAAGCTCTAAAAAGTATTTCTCCTGAGATTTAGGCTCTGTTAGGCATGGTGGCGGCGATCGCAAATGCATTGGTTAAATTATCATTCATTAAGGATCACCTTATAAGCATCATCCATTTGAACATAAATGTGGATGAAGTTCCTTAGGTGGGCTTTAATGGATGACAATTTAACCCATGTATTCATGACCGCCACCACCGTGGAAAATAGAGCCTTAGAATTTTTCAAGTTGTTTTGACCATAAATATTTCACTTGTTCCGAGGTGTGGCAAATACAATTAATAAGATTTCTCAAGGTAGATACTCAAAAATTCCAATTAAATTCTTAGGGATGTCTTTTGACCTAATAAACATGTGGCTGAGAATTAGAGTTTTCCTAAGTTATTTGGTCACATTTATTTCATTAATTTAAAAGTGAGACATATTACATATTAATGAAATACTTAGGATAATTAAGTCCATAAATACTGATTTATCTTGAAATGATACTGTTGGTGTTACCATTGTGATCTAGAAGTGGTCAAACAGCTAGTCTCACTGCCAACACAATATGAGCCTATGGGGTTGCACATAAGAGTGTTGGAAAAGTTAGAGAGGATTGTGTTGGCATTACTCATATGTGATATGAGTGAAAGGCCATGCTTGTGACATTCTATATTAGGATCTGTATTGTGAATATAGATGACTAGGTGAGTTATCATAAGGCTCAAGGGTAATTCATCGATAGATATCTTGGTGTTTCGAAGAATCTATCTGAATTCATCGAGCATACTCTTGACATCTTGACGAATTAGACTTGGATTCGTTGAGTATACTCTTGACATCTCGACAAATTGGACTTGGATTCGTCGAGTATTCTCTTGATGTTTCGACAAATTGGTCTGTCTGAATTCATCGAGTATCTCATGTTATCTCGACGAATGGATCCATGATTCATCGTATATACATGTGTCATATCGATGAATGCTGTTAACTCTGGTTTAATTCTTTAAGTCTGATTTTGGTCTAGTCTGCGGGTAACGACATTTTCGGTCTACTATGTATATAAATAGATGAGATAAATGTTATCTTCTAGGCTGGACCTAATCGATCCAGATCATATTTGGCGACTTCTTCTTCCCGACAGAATAGTTCCGCAGCCTAGAAGTCACAGCCATCGATCAGTTGTCGTTGATCATTCTGACCCATTGTCATCGCCATAAATTGTTTCCTAAGCTTCATCTTCATCACCGTCTCCTCTCTTTTAACGAATCTAGCAATTCTTGGAGACGTTGAGGGCATTCCTTCTTCCAACCTAGATCTTGTATGACAAAAGTCTAAGGGTTCTTCTTGCTCGTGTGGATACCCGTAGAGGCATGGATATACTTCTACGCTCGCAACTTCAGCCGCAAGTGTTTGTCGGACTACCTTAGAGCATCTTGGTTGAGCAGTGACTCAATCCCGCTAAGGTAGAATTTATTCAAAGTTGTTTTTACTTCTTGGTCAATGATTATCACAAGATCCATTTCTTTTTGGATTTTTTTTGATTTATTCTGCTGGGCACATGTGATGTGCATCCTACTCAGAAACCCAACAGACCTTTCATCATAACATGTACATGACCAAAGTTTCATTGGCATGCAACCAGCCAATTGGTAAAAATACATAAAATACACATTTGTGCTATATGCACACACTTTTCTCTTTATTACATTTTCTTACAAGTAAAATATACCAATTTCAGAGATCCAAATGGTCGTAAATTTTAACTAGGACTAAGTATAACCTAATTAACATTATGCCCAAGGTCCATTTGAGTTTATAAAGCCATTGATATCACCATACAAGCTTATTAAATTTTTTTCAAAAAGTATAGAAAAATATCATTCAAAACTTCTAATTTTTTGATGGTAGGTCCAGCTAGATACCACCCTTGCATGGCCAAAATTTCAGGTCCGTGCAAAAAACCTAGGAAAAGTTATTCACAAAATATAGTCTAAGTCCCCTTTAGGACACAACCAAGAAGAATGGACATTTTGGGGGATGTAGGGCACCAATCAAGGTGATTTAAAATCCTATGGAAATTTAAGAGATAGGGCTATATATTTCATGTTTTGCATAAAGTCTCAATTAGTCTCTAAGGGGCCTTAATTCATGCTTGAAAATTTTGTATATAGTGTGACAGAATTAAAATATAAACTATTGAATTGAATTATATTATTGCACAAATCTTAAAGTAAAATGGTCGAAATATACTTGTTATCAACCTCTAGCCAAGGGCCTGGATTAACTCGACATGGTCCACATTCAAATGCATTTTCCCGGCCATCCCTTGTCCCTAACGGTCGACCACCACCTCTATCACCTCTATTGAGGTGGTGGTCGTTGATTTACGGTGGATTGGTGGCCAGAAGCCGCCTCTCTGATGATCCCCAACAAGAATAAGATCTCAGAAAAATCACTCAAACCTCATATGGAATTAGGCTCAATTGAGCCTGATATCACTCCTAGTTGATCTAGACAGTTTGCACAAAGGGAGTAAGGAGGAAACACACAAGATTCGGAGATTGATGATGGATATTCTGACAGTGTGCCATGGCTCTTGTCTTCTCCAGCAAGTAAGCATGATCTCTAGTTTCTCTACCGAATAATTCAGTCTAAGGCACTAAATTGACTGCTCTCCGCTCTTTGAAGCAAATGGTGAGGAATAAATGAGGCGGGGATGTCTTAAACAAGAGATGTCATTATGGAGTAGTTGTCAGAATTAAAATATAAACTATTGAATTAAATTATATTATTGCACGAATCTTAAAGTAAAATGGTCGAAATATACTTGTTATTAACCTCTAGCCAAGGGCCTGGATTAACTCGACATGGTCCACATTCAAATGCATTTTCTCGGCCATCCCTTGTCCCTAACGACCAACCACCACCTCTATCACCTCTATTGAGGTGGTGGACGTTGATTTGCGGTGGATTGGTGGCCAGAAGCCGCCTCTCCGATGATCCAAAACAAGAATAAGAGCTCGGAAAAATCACTCAAACCTCACATGGAATTAGGCTCAATTGAGCCTGATATCACTCCTAGTTAATCTAGACAGTTTGCACAAAGGGAGAGGGGAGGAAACACACAAGATTTGGAGATTGATGATGGATATTCCGACAGTGTGTCGTGGCTCTTGTCTTCTCCAGCAAGTAAGCATGATCTCTAGTTTCTCTACTGAATAATTCCGTCTAAGGCACTAAACTGACTGCTCTCCACTCTCTGAAGCAAATGGTGAGGAATAAATGAGGCGGGGATGTCTTAAACAAGAGATTTCATTATGGAGTAGTTATCCACGCATAGGATGCTTCACCCTTGTTGTCATCTATTCCTGAAAAAGCACAATTTTGGCTGGGATTAATTTGGGGAGTTGAGGGATGGGCTTGGGATGAGGAGAGGAGTGTCATGTGGCCTCCAATCCACAAAATCCTCTTTAACTTATATAAATGTTAAGGATTTTCCAGTTTTGGCCTTCATTCAAGTCCCCCATTTTGAAATTAGATGGTATGTGGGGTCTTTTGGTTTGTGGGCTATAGAATGGGCCATGGGTCAAGGACTTAGCCCATTTGAAATTTGTTTGATCTTTTGATTTCTCCTTTAAGCCTAGGTTTGACCATTGATTTTGGGGTTGACTTAGTCAATTTGATGAGTAGGCTAATCTCACTTGGTGGTCATGAGTTCTATGACATCACCCAATGTTGATTGGGTCATGGTGAGGCCCCAATTGGGATAATTGACTCATATGATGTGATTTTGACCAAAATTGGGCTAAGTTTGACTTTGATCAAATTGGGTGATTTAGTTAACTCCATGTTGCGGTCCATGGTCAATTGGGTCCCTAGTGAGGTTAGATGAGTGGGAGGTGAAGTCAAATTTAAGATCAATTGAACCATGATTGGGTTGAGTTGGGTTAAGTTGACCCAAAGTTGACTTTGGTCAATTCAAGAAATTGGTTGAATCCAATTAATGGTTGATTGTTGACCTAAGGGCCTCCCATAGTGGTTAGAAGGATATGGGTAAGGTCAATTTGATATATTGAAGGTCAATTTAGCCTAATGGTGTTAAATTGAGCTATGTTGAGCTATGGTTGACTTTGGTCAACTTGGCCATTTTGGTTGACCAATTCATATGGTTTATGGTCAATTGAGTCTCTCTTAGGGTTAGGGATGTATTGGTGAGATTAATTTGGGTTTGTGAGTTGAACTTGAGATGAATTGACCTAGGTTGACTTGTGCTCCTTGGGGTGCACCTAGTGAGGTCACCTTGTCTTATTGAAACCTAGGGTCACCACCTTGCCCTAACTCACATGTCTTGCCACATTTCATGCCCTAAATCGCACTAGGGGTCTAGTAGGAATGAGAATGTTACAAATCCCAATAAATAAAAAATAATAATTTCGTCCCCGAAATTCAAGTTTGGGTCTACGAGGTTCTAAACATAGTGAAAGAAAGTAATCTTTAGTTGGGTAGGTAGTACCTAAAGTGAAGAGCTTTGGGTGGCGTTGCAGCATGAGGTTCAAGGGCTCCCATATATGCTCCTCCTACTCATGATTGGACCACAACAACTTGACAAAAAGAACCTTCTTCCATCGCAAGACTCAGACATCAGTATCCACTATTTGGGTCGGCTTTAGACAAACTAATCAATCAGATTCTATTTGGCCTGAAGTATAAGTAATGTACTACTCGGGTAGAAGTAAGGCTCTCTAATGTGAAGGGACGTGAAAGAGGTCGTGCAGGTTTGCCAACTCTGGTGGCAGCTCCTGTCTGTAACACAAAGGGACCGCTCCTCTCCAAGATCGTGTATGGTCCTATAAATCGTGGGTTGAGCTTCTTCTATCTCCACACCCATAAGACACCATACACCAGACTAATATTCAAGAAACTATCTCTCCCACATGGAACTCAACCTACTGATGCCTCACATAATAATACTTTGCATGCCTGCTTTGGGCCTCAAGCATCCGGTCTCTAATCATCTGAACTAAAGCATCCATATCCTTTATATAGTCTAATACCAAGTCCTTTGGGTCCTCATCCCTGACCCAAGGCAGCGGTGTTCGACACTTTCTCCTATATAAAGATTCGTAAGGAGTCATACTGATGCTCTCATGGAAATTGTTGTTATAAGAGAACCCAATCAGCGACAAAAGTCTCTCTCAAGTGTACTTTCATTATACTTCATGATACTTATTGTAACACCTCCCCTGTAAAGACCATATAATATGGGTCCGGCCGGGGCCCCACAACATACGGACACCACAGCTTTAGTATTAAAAGATGATATGAAACTACCCAGACTCAAAACTTCAGACATACACAGCGGAAACATAAAACTAAAAGACAGAAGTTATCCACTAACAATAGAGTATCGAAATGGCCTTAAGGCCTTACACAATATAAGTCCAAAAATATAAAAGTGCCAAGCACCCCTAGGCTACCTCGGCATGCAAGCCGGACATGATCAAACAAAATCAACGAAACAAGGAAAAGAAACTAGCCAAGCACAGCAACACTTCATGAGGCTTAGGGCTTTTCGCCCGGCGCGCTAGCTCCTGCATGCAATCCTTTCCCTGAAAGGATTTGAAGTAACGTGGGTCAGCAAAGGCTGACCTCTACTGTGTAACAAACACATCTCCTCCCGGCCGTCCCTAACGGACCCCGGGGTACCACTCCACCTGCAATTTAACACTTCGTATACCAAAAGAGCATATATATATAAAGCGGTAAAACAGGCTTGGATGTCTCATACAGCATACACGTTCTCTATGTTTTGTACAAAGTAAAGGGGGCCTACTATGCAACATGAATGCAACTCGGGTTTCACCCAAGGCACCGTAGCTCGTATGCATCTAGCACAACATCAAACATTGGGTACTTCCGTTTCCCCATTGGCTTAAAGCCGCAAACAAAAGGGAGACATCATGTCCCCAACGGCACACAGGCCGTCATACGGAACCTTGCAATGGCCCCACCCGCACATGGGTCTTAAACCCCGGGCTTGCCCGCATATTCTGACTTCGCACGTCAGGGTTCCGTCTCACACTGACCGATTCTAAGAAGCCTTGCTGGACCCCACCCGCTCATGGCCACATTGCCCGGGCTTGCCCTCCGCTCGGCATTCTCGTCAGTCTCACGCAAGGGCTAGTCTCGCTGGGACACTTTCCCCACATGACTTGCGCGTCACGGGATAGCCAGCCGACCACGGAGACATAGCCGCGCCTTAGCACAGCACAAACAAAGGTTTCCCCACCCCAATTGCCACTCGCACCGTGTCTTTCCCATGCTCCAAGGAAACCATCTACCGCACAAAGCGGAGCTAACCTCATCCGGTTCCGACTACGAGTACTCACTCAAATATAAGGGGGAAAACGCATACTCACAACGGCGTATTGCCGCAACGGATTTTCTACCAAAGCTCGCTATGCAACATCACCGGGTCGGACTATCGGTCGCGACCCCGGCTTCACCCACAATGCCTAATCCGCTAACGGAGCGGATCTCTAATGCAAGCATGCCGGGATGAACACGATCAACTCAGAGGTTCCTTTTGAACCAAGGCTACACGAATCCCTCTCATTTGAGAGATCCGGTGCTCACAACACGAAAGGAAGGGGATGCTATTCATGCATCCTAAATCCTAAAAACCGAGAGGAGAAGTGTCGTTACCTTCCGTCCCCTCTTCCTAGCCATGGAGAAGATTTGCTCAGTTGAACACCACCGCAACGCTCCCACCTTCGCGGATCTGAACTCCGCTCGTGAAATGGACCTCTGAAGCTTCGCCGGCGGCCGGAACTTGGCCTTCTTCCTCCTCCTTGCTCTCCCTTCTCTCTAGAATCAAGAGAGATAAAGCCCCAAAGAAAAATGAGGGTTTCAAACCCTATTCCCAGCCTTAAACCGCCCAGGGAGGCCCCCCACCGTTGGATCTTCCAAGGAAAAGAACGAACGGCCACGATCGGAACCTAAATTAGAAAATCTGGGCCGAACACGGGTTGCAACACGGCTGTGTGCCTGGCCGTGTTACCCATTCGCCATCTCGATCGATTCGAAAACCATCACACGGCTCCTGACACGGCCTTCAACATGGTCGTGTCTCGCTCCACACGGCCATATCGTGACCCGTGTCACGGCACCCATTTTCAACATTTTCAGTCAGAGAAGTACACGGCCTCTGACACTGCCCCTGACACCCCCATGTCACCTGGGACACGGCCGTGTCCGGGCCCGTGTCATGCCCCGTGTGCAATACCTCAGAAAAGTTTCGAAACTACCTGATGCTACACGGCATGGGACACAGCCGTGTGCCTGGCCGTGTTCCATACTCGACTATCGTCGACCTTAACATGGTTGACCACATGGCCATCTCGACGACCGAGCTCGTCACGGCCGACACGGCCTCCGACACGGCCGTGTCGGGACCCGTGTCACCTGCTCCACAAAATTTATCTTGGCCAAAAGCGATCCCCGTCGCTCCTACAACATTTTGGGGCGTTACAATTCTCCCCCCCTTAAAAGAATTTCGTCCCGAAATTTAAAACATGGAAAGAACACAAATTCTAAACGATACCTGAGGAGAAAAGCTCGGGGTACTCCTCCAGCATGGCCTGCTCTCGCTCCCATGAGAGCTCCTCGCAGCCACAATTGTCCCAACGGACCTTTACGAGTCGGACCTCCTTGTTCCGCAGTTGCCGAACCTCCGAATCTTCTATCCCGATAGGACGTACTCGCGTCCTCAAGTCTTCCTCTACCGGCACCGCCGCCGGTTCAATCACCACGCTGGCCCCTAACAAGGCTTTCCTCAAGACGGAGACGTGAAAAACGTCATGCAAACTGCTTAGCTCCGTGGGCAACGCCAACCGATACGATGCCTCTCCTACTCGCTCGATGACCTTGAATGGTCCCAAAAATCTCGGACTCAGCTTCTTGAGTCGGCGAATTCGTGAAACGCCTTTGAACGGCTTGATCTTAAGATACACCCAGTCGCCCACCGCGAATTCCACATGCCTGTGGCGAGCATTGTAATACTTTGACTGTCGGTCTTGAGCTACCTTCATGCGCTCTTGGATGGTCCGCACTAGCTCACTAGCGCCGGCTACCACTTCTTTCCCCAAAAGCTTTGTGTCTCCCGCCTCTGTCCAAGACATCGGTGTTCGACACCGCCTCCCATAAAGAGCTTCATATGGCGCCATCTTGATACTAGCTTGGTAGCTATTGTTATACGCAAACTCCACCATGAAGAGGTGATCCTCCCACTTCTTGCCGAAGTCGAGAGTGCACATCCTTAGCATATCTTCCAAAGTACGGTTCGTTCTCTCAGTTTGCCCATCGGTTTGAGGATGAAAAGACGTACTGAACTTGAGTTTTGTGCCCAAGCTCTTCTGCACCAACCGCCAATCCTTAGACGTGAAACGTCCATCCCGGTCGCTGACTATACTCTTCGGAATCCCATGGAGTCGTACAATATTGCGGACGTACAACTCCACCAACTTTTCCACACCGTCCTCCTTCCGGTTTGGGATGAAGTGTGCCACTTTGGTCAAGCGGTCCACAATCACCCAAATGACATCATTACCCTGCTGCGATCTAGGCAACCCATGCACAAAATCCATGGAGATGTCATCAAATTTCCATTCGGGGATTGGAAGAGGCTTCAAGAACCCGCCCGGCTTCTGACACTCGGCCTTCACCAAGGCACAAGTTTGGCACCGACTCACACACAAAGCTACGTCCCGCTTCATCCCAAGCCACCAATAGGACTTCTTCAAGTCCAAGTACATCTTTGTACTACCCGGGTGAATGGAGTACTTGGTGAAGTGGGCCTCAAACATCAACTCCTCGCGGAGCTTGCCGAACTGCGGTACACAAATCCTTCCGCCCTTCCTCAGAACCCCATCAACCATCTCCCAGGCGCTACCCTCGCCCTTAAGAGCTTCCTCCACGAAGGGTTGGAACTCCTCATCCACACGGGTCGCTTCCCGAATACGATCGCATAAGTCATTCTGCATCTCAATCCAGTTTAGCCGAGCCACGCTAGACTCGCCTCTTGCCACACATTCCAAACCAAGGGACTCCTAGTCCCGCCTTAACCGCTCATCGTGAGCTTCAATCCAACTTCCTTGCCCCGAGTATTTCCTACTCAAAGCATCCGCCACCACATTGGCTTTTCCTGGCGTGTACTGAATCGCCACCTCGTAGTCCCCAAGGAACTCGACCCACCTGCGCTGCCGCATATTTAGGTCCTTCTGATCCAGGAGATACTTCAGGCTCTTGTGGTCTGTGAAGATCTCCACCTTCGCACCATAAACGTAGTGCCTCCACAGCTTCAAAGCAAAAATTACCGCCGCCAATTCCAGATCATGGACGGGGTAATTTCTCTCATGAGGCTTCAGCTGCCTCGACCCAAAAGCTATCACACTGTCGTGCTGCACCAACACGTACCCTAATCCGTATCCGGATGCGTCGCTGAAAATCTGAAATCCTTCGGTCCCCTTTGGTAGACTTAGGATCGGTGCCATCATCAGCCTCTCCTTCAGGGTTTCAAACGCCTGACTGCACTCTTGAGTCCACACGAACTTCTGATCCTTGCGAGTTAGCGAAGTGAGGGGTAGAGCTATCCGCGAAAAGTTTTCCACAAACCTTCGGTAGTACCCGGCTAGTCCAAGAAAGCTCCGGACTTCCACCACAGTCCTCAAAACTGGCCAATCTCTGATGCTTCCACTTTCGTTGGATCTACCGCCACCCCATCCCCACTAATCACATGGCCTAAAAACGCCACCTTCTCCAACCAAAACTCGCACTTGGAGAACTTCGCATAGAGCTGGTTCTCTCTCAATATTTGCAACACTGTCCTCAAGTGCACCTCGTGCTCCGCTTCCGACTTGGAATACACCAAAATTTCATCGATAAAAACGACGACTAACCTGTCCAAGTATTCGCGAAACACTCGGTTCATCAAGTCCATGAACACGGACGGCACGTTCGTCAACCCGAACGGCATCACCGAGAACTCAAAATGACCATATCTCGTACCAAACGCTGTCTTGGGTATGTCTTCGTCACGAATCCGCAACTGATAATATCTGGACTTCAAGTCCAACTTGGAGTACACCACCGACCCCACCAACTGGTCGAAGAGATCGTCTATCCGAGGAATCGGATACTTATTCTTGATTGTCAATTTGTTCAACTCTCGGTAGTCTATGCACAAACGCATACTACCATCCTTTTTCTTTACGAATAACACCGGCGCACTCCACGGTGAAGAGCTGGGTCTGATATACCCTTGTTCCAAAAGCTCCTACAACTGAACTTTGAGCTCGGCCAACTCCTTTGGTGCCATCCTAAATGGTGGACGCGACACCGGTCTAGCCTCGGGCACTAACTCGATGGAGAAATCAATCTCCCGCCGAGGAGGTGCTCCCGGTAGCTCCTCGGGAAAAACATCTCCAAACTCCGCCACCACGGGCACTTCCCCAAGAGACAGCCTGGAAAGGCTAACCTCCAACAACGCTACTAGAGCTACACCTCCCTGGTTAACAGCTCGCACTAGTTGAAGTGCCGAAATTAGGGAACAGGCCACTCTATGCAGGCCCTCAAACTTGACTTCCGCTTGCCCCACGCCCCTCAGGGTTACCACCTTGGACAAGCAGTCGATACTGGCACGCTGCTCTGCTAGCCAGTCCATCCCCAAGATCACATCAAACTCAAACAATGGCAAGATCGCCGCTACCAACACGAAGTCGACCCCCTCAAGACTCCAACAAACCCGACCTCTAGCCCTGGTAGTCATAGATGACCCATTGGGCATGCGCACCTTCAACTCTGAGTCCGTTGAGAAGGACTCAACTCCAATCCTCTGGATGAAACTTTCCGCAAGGAAGGAGTGCGACACTCCCGTATTGAAAAGTACCCTAGCGGGGTACCCTGATACCACTACAAAGCCTACACACATGCAACAAACATAAAAAGGCTTGAAAGGAAGAAATCTAAGGTGCAGGTCGAATTCTCGTACCTGTCACCACATCGGGTTGACGGATTGCTTCTTGCTGCCCAAGGTTGTAGGCCCTTGGCTGCACTGGTTGAAACCGTGAAGCACTCGACTCCGCCATCTTCCCTTTCTCTGCGGCACTGGGGTCGGAGCGCACAGTCTGCTCCTGCCTTGGCTCTTGCTCAGCGCCCCCTTGGGTACAAAATCTTGCTATGTGGCCTGGCTTGCCACAACTGTAACACGTCTGCGGTCCCTTAGAGCGTGACCCTCCGGACGTCCAATTACTTTTCTCGCCCGACTTAAATGGGGAAGGCTTCTTCTTCCATCGGCTCCCTTCCGCCTTTCCATGGGACTGAGCCGACTTCTTCTCTTCCCCCTGCTTGGGTGTGAAACCCTTTCGGCGCTGGGATCGCTCCATATCGCTCTCCAAAATTCGGGCCGCCTCCACCAATTCGTTGAAGCCCGCACGCTTCATCGATATGAGGGGTTGTCTTAGATTCTCCCTCAATCCATGGTAGAAGAGATTGTCCCTCTCTTCATCATCCTCCATGGTCGTCCCCGCATAACGACCCAATCGAGTAAATTCCTGAACATACTCATCCACTGTCTTGTCTCGCTGCACAAGATGTAGAAACTGCCTCTGGAGGGCTAACCTTGTTGATGCGGGAATGTACTTCTTCAGAAAGGCATTCCCAAACTCCTCGATGGATGGTGTGCGTCCTGGAAATTGCCGGCCACTATGGCTCACCCACCATAACTTGGCATCTCCTTCTAGCATGAAGGCTGCGAACTCCGCCTTTTTCTCATCCGGCGCCTCTGCTGCCCTCAGAAGCTCTTGAATTCTAGCCCACCAGTCCTCCGCATCTATGGGCGTTCCAACTCCCTTGAAGGTTGGAGGGTGGAAACTCAGAAAGTACTTCATTTGCCGGTCCCCATGCCCGACAACCACTCTCTCGGCCTGCGGCTCCGCCCGCCTGGCCTCCTCAACTTGCACGGTCGCTGCCGTGTCCGGCGTAGCAGGAGTTGCTAGCTGAGCTGTCGCTGCAGATTGGGCCGCCACCATCGCTTCTGCAAGCATACGACAGAAGTCGGCCGGTGTGACCCCCATCCCTAGCGGACCTTGCGCAGTCGCACTACTTGCCGAGAGCTCTTCTCTTGGCCTCGAGGTCCCAGCCTCGTTGCTTGCACTCTAAACACAAGAAAGAAAACACAAATCAGTCTCTAATCGCAAGACTCGAACATCAGGGCACTCATGGTCCCGCGATACTCCTATGTGGATAACTTCTTATACGCGACTCGACTTATACTTTCGACCGCGAAACTTCTCCTTGGAACGCTAACCTCCCTCTGATGCCAAATTGTAACACCTCCCCTATAAAGACCATATAATATGGGTCCGGCCGGGGCCCCACAACATACGGACACCACAGCTTTAGTATTAAAAGATGATATGAAACTACCCAGACTCAAAACTCCAGACATACACAGCGGAAACATAAAACTAAAAAACAGAAGTTATCCACTAACAATAGAGTATCAAAATGGCCTTAAGGCCTTACACAATATAAGTCCAAAAATATAAAAGTGCCAAGCACCCCTAGGCTACCTCGGCATGCAAGCCGGACATGATCAAACAACATCAACGAAACAAGGAAAAGAAACTAGCCAAGCACAGCAACACTTCATGAGGCTTAGGGCTTTTCGCCCGGCGCGCTAGCTCCTGCATGCAATCCTTTCCCTGAAAGGATTTGAAGTAACGTGGGTCAGCAAAGGCTGACCTCTACTGTGTAACAAACACATCTCCTCCCGGCCGTCCCTAACGGACCCCGGGGTACCACTCCACCTGCAAGTTAACACTTCGTATACCAAAAGAGCATATATATATAAAGCGGTAAAACAGGCTTGGATGTCTCATACAGCATACACGTTCTCTATGTTTTGTACAAAGTAAAGGGGGCCTACTATGCAACATGAATGCAACCCGGGTTTCACCCAAGGCACCCTAGCTCGTATGCATCTAGCACAACATCAAACATTGGGTACTTCCGTTTCCCCATTGGCTTAAAGCCGCAAACAAAAGGGAGACACCATGTCCCCAACGGCACACAGGCCGTCACACAGAACCTTGCAATGGCCCCACCCGCACATGGGTCTTAAACCCCGGGCTTGCCCGCATATTCTGACTTCTCATGTCAGGGTTCCGTCTCACAATGACCGATTCTAAGAAGCCTTGCTGGACCCCACCCGCTCATGGCCACATTGCCCGGGCTTGCCCTCCGCTCGGCATTCTCGTCAGTCTCACGCAAGGGCTAGTCTCGCCGGGACACTTTCCCCACATGACTTGCGCGTCACGGGATAGCCAGCCGACCACGGAGACATAGCCGCGCCTTAGCACAGCACAAACAAAGGTTTCCACACCCCAATTGCCACTCGCACCGTGTCTTTCCCGTGCTCCAAGGAAACCATCTACCGCACAAAGCGGAGCTAACCTCGTCCGGTTCCGACTACGAGTACTCACTCAAATATAAGGGGGAAAACGCATACACACAACGGCGTATTGCCGCAACGAATTTTCTACCGAAGCTCGCTATGCAACATCACCGGGTCAGACTATCGGTCGCGACCCCGGCTTCACCCACAATGCCTAATCCGCTAACGGAGCGGATCTCTAATGCAAGCATGCCGGGATGAACACGATCAACCCGGAGGTTCCTTTTGAACCAAGGCTACACGAATCCCTCTCATTTGAGAGATCCGGTGCTCACAACACGAAAGGAAGGGGATGCTATTCATGCATCCTAAATCCTAAAAACCGAGAGGATAAGTGTCGTTACATTCCGTCCCCTCTTCCTAGCCATGGAGAAGATTTGCTCGGTTGAACACCACCGCAACGCTCCCACCTTAGCGGATCTGAACTCCGCTCGCGAAACGGACATCCGAAGCTTCGCCGACGGTCGGAACTTGGCCTTCTTCCTCCTCCTTGCTCTCCCTTCTCTCTAGAATCAAGAGAGATAAAGCCCCAAAGAAAAATGTGGGTTTCAAACCCTATTCCCGGCCTTAAACCGCCCAGGGAGGCCCCCCACCGTTGGATCTTCCAAGGAAAAGAACGAACGGCCACGATCGGAACCTAAATTAGAAAATCTGGGCCGAACACGGGTTGCAACACGGCCGTGTGCCTGGCCGTGTTACCCATTCGCCGTCTCGATCGATTCGAAAACTAGCATACGGCTCTTGACACGGCCTTCGACACGGCCGTGTCTCGCTCCACACGGCCGTGTCGTGACCCGTGTCACGGCACCCGTTTTAAACATTTTCAGTCAGAGAAGTACACGGCCCCTGACACGCCCGTGTCACCTGGGACACGGCCGTGTCCGGGCCCGTGTCATGCCCCGTGTGCAATACCTCAGAAAAGTTTCGAAACTACCCGATGCTACACGGCCTGGGACACGGCCGTGTGCCTGGCCGTGTTCCATACTCGACTATCGTCGACCTTAACATGGTCGACCACACGGCCATCTCGACGATCGAGCTCGTCACGGCCGACACGGCCTCCGACACGGTCGTGTCGGGACCCGTGTCACCTGCTCCACAAAATTTATCTTGGCCAAAAGCGATCCCCGTCGCTCCTACAACATTTTGGGGCGTTACACTTATAACCAAAATTATGTGGGTATATTATCAAGCCTTCTGACATATTATTATTCAAAATAAACCTTAATCACACTTTGGATCTGAAATCTTTTATGACTAATGATCACCATATACCTGATAATTAACACTCTTATATATAAAATTATGCACACAATATTTAGATTCCTCTACTAAGATCACACCATGTTTATAGCTTATACCATATTGATTCGTCAAATACAAGACATTGTTGCACATATAACAATAAATGTTTAAGTTTACGCACCTCTGAAATTTAGCTATAAGCATGTGTTTTATTTATGATGAAAATTCAAATTATGTGTGCATGTAGAAATCTTTCCTAACCATGTTCATATAGTTTATCACCGACAAGTAAGCATGAGTTAATAATCACTAAAATCATTATACTCATGGGATTAACACTACTATGTATAACAATTAACCAACTTCCAAAATTATGACAGGATATCAAGATCATCGTTTCTCCAACTTCATGACTAATTATATCTTCACTAAAACAAAAGGGCATAATTTGTATGTAATTCACAAAGAGAAAATTTCAAGTTTTTAGAATTATAACATTTGAATCCAAGAATATTAACATGTTCATAATTGATTTCTCAATCAATTCCATATTGATTTTAGCTCAAAAGAAGATATATTTACGGGAAAATAGACTTAGCTAAAATCATTTCCAAAAACCCCAAGATTTGTCGTGACTCAATCTTGCCTCAAGTAATTTCTCGTTAAATCTTCATCAAGTAATTTCAAAATGTGCATTTTTGATAATCATTAATTATTCACTAAATCATGAAGCTTTTTCGGGATGATTATAATGTCATCGAGCACCTGTGTTTCAATTCCTAAGCTCGTCAAAGCTATATCCAAAGAATTATACATATAATACACTTCTCTTTAATTTAACATAACTTTCACTTGCTTTTTAGGTTTCTAGGATCATTATACTCTCATTGCCATGGCATGACAATGTCATCGTAATTACTCAAACATTTTGAATTTTCACTCCTTGACTTCTAATCCCATATTAATTAAGTTCCACACCTATTTAATCCATATCATACTTAAACTTGCAATGAATTCATAATTCATGTCGGTTCTCTCTTGCGATCTACATGAGTTTGTTAATCCAATTCTTAACCGACAATATAAACACTAAACGTATGTTACATCAATTGTCTTAAGATGTTAGAGCGTCTAAAAATATGTCTTGGGTGCGGCGATAGGTAGCACATATCTTTAATTGCATGTAAATTTTTTCTACAATCAATACTGGCTCGAATTTAAGACTTTTGAAAGCAATTTACTTAATTCCTTGTGAATTTGAAAATGACTTGTACCATGTCTTGAATAATTGATGTTATTATATACCAAGGAATATATGACCTCTCCTTATGTTGTGTGTTAAGTGGTTTTCTTATTTATTTTACTTGAAATTTGAGAAATATTCTTGAAGTCTTAAACTGACTTTCTTGATTTCAAAAGTCACATGTGCATATAACCAAGCAACCCTCTATGTATATCCCAAAGAATTAGTTTACTACTTTCTTTGTTTAGTTATCTGCATTGCTTTGGAGCAATATAAACAATGAATAATCATTTTTGAAATGTTCTATTCTCTAATTTCTCTAGAGAAATTTATAGCGGTCAATTCTTGACATTAACAATCCCCACTGCTAAAGATGAAGTAATTTTTCAAGGATCCCAAATTTTTAGAGATGATTGATCATCATACCAATCATGCATACACAAAATCTCATATTCACATGAGTAACATTTGAATACACCAAACTTCTAGATCACTACATTTGGGACATAATATTTTATAAACAAGGTCTAGGGAAACCCAAGTCGATACCTAATTAGCCCAATAAACAAAAAAATAAGCCCCCATACATTTTGGATTAAGTTTCTTCGATATCACTATGGTATATTCATCCTAGATATGCACTCAGTCCTTAGAGCATACAATCTTAGATTTAGACTTCCACCCTGAGACTTATTGATATGCTACATACTTTAGGCCCGCAAGGTTACCATTTACGATAACCTTCTCAAGGTCAATATGTAAGAAAACCAAAAATGGGCCTCTTCTGATCTCCAATTCTTATTTGACCTCTGGTATTTGTCACAGTGATTATTTCAATGTAATCAAGTTATTGGTACGAAGATTAAGTTTATGAGTCTCCTACTATTCCACTAATAGATTTCATGCACTAATTTTCCTTGAGACAATCATATTAGTTGGGTAAGAGGTGATAATATAACTCGATAGGAGAAGTATGAACATCGGAGTTTAAGACTTAAGCGACTACTTTCGCCTTAAAATCTTCCCTTAGTCACTTTGGGTATCCTTATACCTTAACCAATCTATACTCGAAATTGACTTTAGACTAGGATACGCCACGAAGTCTTCTTGGTAATTCAAACCAAAGTGGTATCCTTGTTAAGTTTACCTAAACTCGTTGTTAAGTGGGCAATTTGTGCAATTATAGTTGTAAATATCAGAACTGATACCAGTATTTGTGGCCTAGTATTTGGTTAAGGTATAAGGATACGAATTGTACAATCCCCACTCTCGATTATTGAGCACGACCGAGGGGATCTTATGCCTAGAATTGCTGCCTCATAGTGACACCGACTCACGAGTTAGTCGCCCCCACGAGATGTCAATCCTGCCGGTAATCACTTACAATCAGGTCAACCACAAAAATTGAGAAGAAGTAATATAAATAACAAATTTCACATCGCACAGATTTTTATAAATTAGAAATACATGTCCACAAAATGAGTACAATAAGAAAGAGATAATAAGGGATTAGGTCTGGTACAATAACATGGATATAAATCTCTCTTTCCCTCGCTATACGTGGAAGAAATCTAAACTCAATCAACACTCACATTGACATATGGTATAGTCGTAGTACGTGACATCGACTCCTCGAGTCTTGTCACCCTGAGTTATTGGTCCTCGTTGACGTGTTGTTATTGCCCCAGCACCTCTATCTCCTAAAATGATGTGTTCCACCTACCATTCGTCAAAATACTAAGGCATTTTGGCATCCACTCCCCCGGTGACTCCTAAGCACGGGCGGGAAGATGAAAAGAAAGGTTCATTTGGTAGTATATAAAACAAGGAATGTGACAGTGGCCCTAACTATCAAGTATATATATATAAAACTATAATAGTGTTTAAAATCTATGCTAGCAGTTATATATAAGTGGAGCAGTAGTGAGAATAGTAAATTGCAGTGTAGTAAGCAAGGAAAGGTAAAGAACAACTACACTATCATCATAGAAACGTGCCTTAACTTATATGAATGCCTATACAAACTTATAAGTTAAGATTTATGGTAATTAACTCAATATATAAAGGGCTCATACTAATTTATATGATGAGTATCTTGTTATATGCAATGTACTAATGTTATGTAATGCAAAAATTATGATATGGTTTCATACAAGTGCAACTCCCACACCCCACAAAACTCTGTGCGCATAGATCTTTAGTTCCCATTTTTTGGAGGTAGTTTACCTCTTTGATATTAATCGTCATGGCTCATAGTGGCAGTGGAGAAGATGTCTCCTCTAATATGTTGGTATGTACACTATCTGTCCTAGACCTTCTATATGCCTCTGTACACGTCCTAGGTGCACTGTAGAGTCTCTATGTACTATTGTTGTAATATACCAGTCTTCTGAAGCTATGTAATGGGTTTATGGGAAACATCACTAAGAAACTAGGCTAAGCTAGTCCTCTAAACCGCATCAACTTGCCAAGTCAATATACCCCCATCGATGTGACGACTAGGGAAGTACCAAAGACCCACCATATCTTATGCATATGTTAGTGTATCTTCTCATACATTTGATCCTACAGCTTTCAGGACTATCAAGTCCTCCACATATTGGTGTCACCACACCTTTTCATAATCGAGCCTCTAATTCCCAGGACTAACCAGTCCTTATCACAACTCATCATGCTATCAGATGATGTTCACCGATTCTGCAGTTCTCTTATTATTACTACTCATTTCTTAACAATTTAGGGTGAATCTTGGACTTCAAGAGGTATACCCAGTGAAGTGCGTGTAGTGGTACTAGGAAGTACGATATGCTGAAGCCCAAAACTCCCTTTCTCAAGATAATTACTCTTATAGGTGGCTACCCTTCATTTAAACCCCCTCTCAAGATTACATTTAATATATTCTAAAATAGATTTATAAGTCATGTAGGGGAGAGCCGATCTATCATTTATACTTCAAGAATCACTACTCCCCATACTGTCTATGTGCACTATCTCTTGTCACTACTTGGTATATTACTCTAGGAATTCAACTAGAAGTCTATAACACTCCAAACATGCCACTAATCTACTTAGGATCCACTCCAATAATTACTTTTAAGGTCTACCCTTAAGCAAACATTCTATTGAACGATGCATACCCTTAAACCTCAAATACACGATATGTAGTGGAAACCCAAAATATACTTATCTATATGCTTCAAAATTAAATCCCGAGATGCGTCATGGTCATACTTATACTTCAAATGAAATTGATATTTTTTTGAAGTGGATAAGTCACAATTTCATCTTTTATTAAAGGTATGACATGATTCTAAATTTATGATCAAACTATAAGATATATGTTCCCCAAAAATCCTACAAATTTATGGAGCATATATAAATGATGACCTACTGATTTGTTCCAAGTTTCATTTAATTCTCATATGTTCTTGATGGTCAATTCATCGCTTTAAGATGTTTTTAGTTGTCTACCTAAATCACCTAGAGGGGGTGAATAGGTGAGGTCTACGTCTTTTTGCGGAATAAAAACTTGTAACGACGGAGCATAGAAAATAAAAATTCAAGCCACATAAAACATAAGATTTATAGTGGTTCCAAAACCTTGGGTACGTCCACTCTCCACCTCACCGATCTAGCACCACGCTAGACTCAGCTACTTCACTATTAGCTCGGATTGGAAAACAATCCTACAACTCAGAGCAATGCCCCTACAACTCAGAGTCAAAACACTCCTACAAAAATCTCGGAGAACAAAACTCCTTCAACTCGGAGAAAAATCTCATACAAGAATAAAGTGTTTTACAGAAAATATACAAACAGAAATATTTCAGATCTGAGTCTTCAGCCCTTCTTCCTTCTTAAAATTTGAAGCTCTGTCAGAAACGGATCAAAGAAGACAAAGGCGAAATCTCTGGATCTGAAAACTTAGGATCAGCACGATCAAGGAATAGATCTGTCAATGTTGAAAGTATTGATCTGTTGAAACCCTATTGTTCTGAATCTCTTGGATCGGAGAAGGTCAGTGGCGAAGAAGACGATGAACAGTGGCGGCGCTTCCCGATTTAGAATGAAAAATATATGATTTAGAATACTTAATTTTCTTGTTAGGGTTAGTCGATCATGATAAGATCTTTTATAGGACTTGCCTAACGATCATAATCATTAATGACAGAATACGTGGACCAATAAGAAATGAGATCAATTTAAAATTACTTCTGTCGGGACTTAACGAAAAATTCAAAGAATTGAACTTCATTTATCAAGTGAAGGATTGAATTCTCGAGAATAACTTCTGTTTCTAGAGAAGAGGTATAAGGTTCTCGAGAAAAAGTACTTAAGGAAAACATTGAAAATAAGTTCTGGCTTCTCGAGAAGGAAAAGACTTTTACTCGATAAATAATTTTTGTTACTCGAGAAATAGGTAATGACTTCTCGAGAGTTGACTGGACTTCTCGAGAACAATTTAGACTTCTCAAGAAATAACTTCGGTTTCTTGAGTAATGACTTCTGCTTTCTCGAGACAAAGCTTGGCCTTCTCGAGTAATATCTTAGAAAAATTCTGAGCTAAGTTTTTAGTTAACTCGAGAAAGAGATGAGTCCTACTCGATTACTGCATGTCTTTCTCGAGAACTATACTAGGCCTTCTCGAGAACAACTTCTGCTACTCGAAAACCTGGCTGAGCTGATTCAAGAAATGACTTCAATATTACTCGAGTACAAATAAGTCTTTCTCGATTAAAACACTTGAAAATTTTGTCATTCTAAAAAATAATTTTATTCAAGAAATTCAGCAACTAGTCTTTCTCCCATAACTTTAGTACTTTGAAAATGAAGTGTGTCCCAATAGAGAGGTTACATATGAGTCAACACCATGGATCACACAATGAGGGATTACATTGTATGGTCCTGTGTTTGGTGACCCCTTGTAAACTGACATTAGTCTACACTTGGCAATTATATCCTACAAGTACTCAACTTGAAAAGAGTATCAAATACAAAATTAATTCATTTTAGTTCAAGGGTAACTTCAAACAAATCTAGGTTACTATGGATACAATACCCAACAATCTTCCCCTATTTGTAGAAGTCAGAACCCTCTACACTAAGGTGAATTACATCAAGATAAACAAATAAAATAACTAGTAAACAAAGTAATAATGAGAAATACTACGTTATAGAAAATCAAATCATCAAAATTAATAGATTTATAGTTATAGATATTGTCCAAGAAAAATCTAATTCCACAAAATCTCATAAAGAAACTTCTGATCTTCTTTTATTACTTCTGGGTCTGCTGTTGTTGCTGTCTCTAGTGAATTTCTTCCTGTCTCTGGAAATACATGAATGGCTTTGGAAAATATTTGGCTAGCCTGGGAGGAGCAGAGGGGTCTTCACGTCTATACTTCCTGTCATGAAGCCTTCTCAGAGTCATAGACTTCTCATACTGTTCCCATTCAGAGTATGAGTAGTAGTTATCCTTGTTTTCTCTGTATTCCACAACTAATCTTAAAATATCCAGAATGATTGACTTAGAAGTGGGGCTCTAAACTTCAGCATGTTCTCTTACAGCATGTTCTTGAAAAGGTGTGGATCTGCTTGCAGAAGCACCATCGCCATACTTTCTTCTTTTTGGAATTTGCACAGCATGAGGTAATTTAGGAGGCACATCAGCTTGTTCAGAATTCCAAACTTGAGCATAAGTTTCAGGAGGTGGAACATCATAATGTTCAAACCTGAGAGAGAATGAGGGCTGCTAGGCAGAAGGATGTTGGGCAGTAGGATTGAGATGATGAGGAACAACATTTGGATCAACTTGAAATTCAGGAAATATTTGGTTATGCATCCAAACTGCTGTATTATAGGTATGAAATTTAACACCATTAATCTGAGTTTGAACATCAGCATGTATCTCTATTAGCTTTCCTTCCCAAAGAGTTTTCATGGTACTATCAGATTTCTCTAGATATTCCTTGACTAATTTCCCCCCCCCCCCCTTTCTGACTTCTACAGATAGGGTGTTGATGGCATCATCCTTGAACTTGCCAACTTCTTCACATGTCTTGAAATTGTGCTCTTGAGCATTCTTTTCCAACTGAATCTGATTGTTTGCCAAAGTAACTGATTGGTCCATGACATGACCAATGCTAGTAATTGTGTGGTCTAAGGCTTTCCCACCTATTTGGAACAGGAGTTTGAGGGAATCAGTATTGTGCTGAATTTCAGCAAAGCCTCTGCTCATCTCTTTCTCTAGAGCAGTTATTTTGTCTGTGACCACTTTAAGAGAGTTATCAAAATAAATTCTCTACTGGGCTAACAAAGATTCAATTTTACCCAGAAGGGTATCTTCAGGAATTGATATAGCTAGAGGAGGTTGGATAGGAACTGTCCAGGGAATGACTTCTTCAATGTGAACAGTAGAAGTGGAAGTTTGTTTTCTTCTAGCAGGTGTAATTTCAGCTTTAACAGCTTCATCTATGAAAGATGGAATGTTGAAATGGAGACTTGGGAGAGGTGGTTCAACTAGTTCAGGAGCAGATTCTGGTTGAGATGGATGTTCTGGCTGAGAAGGGTTTTCTAGCTGAGAAGGATGTTCTTGTTGAGATGTTTCTTCATGCAAAGGGGAGATAGTTTCTGTGGAGGTGAGTTCTGTTATCATCCTGTTGATGTCATCTTCTGTAGATTTAACTTGATCATTTACTTGGTCATCAGTAAGCATTTCTTCAGCATGAGCAGAAACTTCTAAAGATATAGCAGTAGGTGGAGAAACATCTGAAGGAAGAGCAGATTGACTTATCTCTAGGATTGCAGGAGCAGGCTCCCCCTCAGCAACTGCACCTGATGTGCCAACTACTTAATGTAAAGGGGAAGATGGTTTCATGTCCTCATCCACTTGGATATCATGGGCTTTGGCAGCTTGTCTGGTATTCTGAATCTTGAGTTCCCATCTCTGAATGGAAGAAATAGAGACTTTCTTCATGTGATGCAAAGAAATACCATTCAAGAGATTGAAAATTTCTGGCTTGATCTCATGAAGGAGAAGAGAAACTATTTTGCCAAAATTGGGTGCCTAAATACTGTCTTTGATTCTATCAAAAATCATCATACCCCCACAGAAATTTCTTCCTGTAGATTACAACAGTCATCATGTCAAAGAAATCATTTGTCATGAAGCTGATGGAACTGGTGCGACACAGAAGGATGCACACAGCAACGGAGACACCATAGAATTTGCAGGCATGATCATAATCTTCGACAATTAGGTCATCTTCCTCATCGATGATAGGCAGCCGAAGGAGCTTGGAGATGATTGGGGCGGTTAGCTTGATCTTGAGTCTGTGAACCTTGCTTTTGAGTATCTTCTCATTTCTCTTTATTTTAGCATTCTGAAAGAATTCCTCAACTTCAGGAAGTAGAATCTTGCATAGATGTTCCAAAATGAAAGACAATCTGGCGGCTTCTAGTAGCAACAGAACATTATGGAAATCGTCAGAGAGTTTGGCAATTCCTGTGGAAACTAGCTCACTGACAATACCAACTTTCGACGGAGGAGCCATCGATCAAGATAGATAAACAAATATCTTTCCTTCTGAGAGAAAAAATGAAATGGCAGCAGAAGAATGAGGAAATAGAGAAGACGAAAGTTTTCTTGTTCTCGAGAAAAGATTTGAGATTCGGGATTTTGGGGGTTTTCTGACTTAATCTATTTATATAAATCTTAAATTGTGATGATTAAGGAAATAATAATAATAATAAAATACCTGAAAATATGGCGGTAGGAGTGTCCGGGTGTCAATATCAGAAATTTGAACTTTAGAAAGAAAATTGGTATCAGATTTCTCGAGAGACAAGTCATTTCTTGAGAGGAGACACAGAAGTTCTCGAGAAGAAGAAATTGTTCTCGAGTAGAGAAATTCTTTATCGAGAATCAAATCTGATGTTCTCGAGAATCAGATAAGTACTCGAGAATCAAATGTGGTTCTCGAGTAGAGATCTGAGTACTCGAGTAATAAGCATCTTCTCGAGAAGTAAAAGTTCAGAGATAGAATTTTCTTGATTTTTGAACTGTAGCCCGATTTTTGAACTTTGTTGTGAGACCTTTTTCTTCATTCTTCCTTATTGAGCATGACAAGTTTTGTTTTGAAGAACGAGAACTTGGCCTTATCCAGTGGCTTCGTGAAAATGTCTGCAACCTGCTTGTCAGTTGGAATATATTGGATATTGATGTCTCCATGCTCCACATGCTCCCTGTTAAAATGGTACCTCAGCTCTATGTGCTTTGTCCTGCTGTAAGAGACTGGGTTATTGGAGATTGTAGTTGCACTAGAGGAGTCGCAAAACATCAGAATGTTCTTGAACTTCATATTGTAGTCTTCAAATTGGTTCTTTATCCATAGCAGTTGTGCACAACAACTACCTGCAAAAATATATTCTGACTCGGCTGTTGAAATTGCGACACAATTTTGCTTCTTACTGCTCCAGGAGATAAGCCTTCTTCCTAGGAATTGACAAGTCCCGGAAGTGTTTTTCCTGTCATCTTTGCTTTCTACAAAATCTGCATCTGAAAAACCTATTAGTTCGATATCATGACTTCTTGGGTACCAAAAGCCAAGATTTGGTGTACTTTTAAGGTATCTCAAAATCTGCTTTTTAGCAGCATAGTGAGATTCCTTAGAGTTCACTTGAAATCTAGCACACACACATGTTGAAAACATTATGTCCGGTCTACTAACAATAAGATATAGTAAGGATCCAATTATGTTTCTGTATATGTTTCATCAAAAGGTTTTCATTTCTCATCCTTGTATAGAGACATAGCTGAACCCATTGGAGTCCTCATAGAGGTTGCGTTCTCCATTCTGAATTTTTTAATTAACTCTTTGGTGAATTTCATCTGAGAGATGAAAATTCCATCTTCAGATTATTTCACCTGAAATCCTAAGAAATACTTCAGCTCTCTCATACTGCTCATTTCAAACTTCCCTTGTATAAGTTTGGAAAACTTTTTGCAAAGGTTGTCGTCAGTAGAGCCAAATATGATGTGATCGACATAGATTTGCACTAGCAAAATCTTGTCTTCTATTTCCCTAAGAAATAATGGCGTATCTATCTTTCCTCTTGTAAACTTGTTCTCAAGAAGAAAGTTAGACAACGTCTCATACCAAGCTCGAGGAGCTTGTTTCAAACCATATAAATCTTTAAATAAAAGATACATATTCTCATGATGGTTAGAATCAACAAAACCTGGAGGTTATTCCACATACACTTCTTCCTTTATGTCACCATTAAGGAAAGCCGACTTCACATCCATCTGATAGACAATGAAGCCCTTAGGTGATACATATGCTAGGAATAACCTGATTGCCTCCATACTTGCCACTGGATCATACGTCTGATCGAAGTTGATTCCTTCTTCTTGTCTGTATCCCTTGGCGACGAGTCTGGCCTTGTTCTTTATAATTGTTCAATCTTCATCCATCTTGTTCCTGTAGACCCACTTTGTTCCGATAACATTCTTACCTTTGGGTCTTGGAACAAGCTTCCAGACTTGGCAACGCTTGAATTGATTCAATTCTTCTTCCATTTCCATTATCCAAGATGCGTCTGAGTTTTCTTCCTCAAACTTCTTTGGTTCAACCTGCGAGAGGAAACTTAAATATAAATTTTCATTATTTGTACCTCTGCGAGTTCTGACACCATCATGGGGATCTCCTATGACTTGATCAATTGGGTGATCCTTCAAGTTTCTGAGCTATAGGGTTCTTGCATCTGGAGCATCCTCTATTACTAGAGTGACTTCATCAACTTGGATGACATCTTCATCATGATGATCATCCTCTCCAATTGGGGTTGGAGTGGTGATCTTGATGAACTTTTGAGCTTTTTCTTCAGTCGGCTCATCCAAGTTTAATTACTTTAGTCTTGAACCTGCATCTTCAATAAACACACTAGAAGAGCTGCCTTACAGCAAGCTCGTCTCATCAAATACAACATTAATAGATTCTTCTACAACCAGGTTTTTCTTATTAAAAAACCTATATGTCTTACTATGGCTACTATAACCTACGAAAATACCTTCAAAGCTCTTTTCACTAAATTTTTAGTTGTCTGATACTTCCCATTATTGAGGATGAAGCATTTACTACCAAAGATTCTAAAATATGAAATAGTCAGTTTCCTGCCCTTTAGTAGTTCGTAAGGTGTCTTATTATGGTTCTTGTTTATGAGTTCTCGATTCTGCACGTAGCATGCAGTGTTGGAGGCTTCAGCCCAGAAATATTCCGTTAGTGAGGCATCACTCAACATGGTTCTGCAAGCCTCGATGAGTGCTCTATTCCTTCTCTCAACAACTCCATTCTATTGAGGAGTACGAGGAGAGTAAAACTCATGAAAGGTACCAAGACTTTCACAGAGTTCTGTCATGGCCCCAGACTTGAACTTTGTTCCATTATCACTTCTGATTTTAACAACAGATTAGTTGTATTCATTCTGAACTTGCCTGACAAAATTAGTAAAGATAGCAAAAGTATCTGACTTGTGTTTTAGAAAGAACACCCACGTAAAGCGAGAGTAATCATCAATAATAACCAATGTATAATCCTTACCTCCCAAACTTCTAATTTGCAGTGGACTGAACAAGTCCGTATGAAGTAGGTGTAAACACTATTAGAGTTTTCGCCACTAATGCTTTTAATAGTAGCCCTTATTTGCTTGCCTTTTACACATGCGTGACAATGTCTATCTTTAATACACTTAACGTTGGGTGCATCACGTACTAAATTAAGAGAAAATAATTTATTAATAGTTTTGTACTTTATATGTGTTAATCTCTTGTGTCATTGATCACCAAGAGACGCACTATCTTTTGCCAAAAAGCACACTAACATAGAAGAGTCTATGCAAATAAAATTTTAACAAAATATATCCCTACTACGAGTGTCTGATAGAATCATTTCTAAGTTATCAACTGATTTTATCAAACACTTGTCTGCATGAAATTCTACTATGTATCCTTTATCACAGAACTGGCTTATGCTTATAAGATTGTGTTCCAATCCTTCAATATAAGCCACATCTGAGAAGGATATACTACCATTAGTAATCATACCATAGCCTTTTGTAATCCCTCTGTCAGAACCTCCAAAGATAACCTTTGGCCCGTTCATGACTGGAGAATAATTCTAGAGTAGGCTTCTAGTCCCGGTTATATGTCGAGAGCATCCACTGTCTAAATACCAGATAGAATTTTTGGTGGCCTTTGGACATTCCTACAAAAGTATAATCAATTTGCCTTAGGAACCCAAACTTGTTTGGGTCCTTGGTCTCTAGTTAGCATACTCCCCTACGTGTGTTAACACTGTGAGTGGTCTTTCTCATATTATTAACTTGAGGAGTTACAAAATATCTGGGGTTAAACCAGCAATCTATAGCAAAGTGACCAACTTTGTCGCAACACCAACAGTCAAACCTATTGTATCTTTGCCTAAAGTTTTCCTGCTTGACCTTTTGAGAGTGTGGTCTAGCAGGGGCAGCAAACTTAGAGGTAGAAGCTTTGTGGTGATGGCACTCACATGACTTCTTCTCCTTAAGAGGCTTTTCAACAACGGGTTTAACTTTTGGAGCTTTCTTGATGTTATGACCATGAATATAAGGGTCGTAGCTCTGAAGAGTGATCGCCTCATAAGGTTCCTTGATGACACTTTCACCAAAGTTCCGAGGACGGGTCCATCCTCAGTACCGAGACTTGGGTTCTACATAAGTAGGCCTGGCAAAGTGACTGTATAATGAATCAAGATCAAACTCATTTGTTGGAAAGATAACCTTTTTTAACGAAGATTGGTCTTGAGGAGCTTCCCCCTTCTCCTTGGCTAGAGCTTTCTTAACAGCCTTATTTCTTCTTTGGGCTATATTTCTCCTAGAAGATTTACTAGGGGCAGCTATATGGCCTAAGCCAGCTCCCTAACCCTGAGCAGAGAATTCAGCCACAAGTGGAAGGACTGTCTTGGGCTTAGAGAAACTTTCAACAAGTTTCTTTTCAGCAGCAAGTTGTTCTTCCAACTTTTGAATGATTTTCTCCTTCAGGTTCAGGTGCTCAAGAGCTTTATTATATTCTTCTATTGTATCATAAAATTCCTTTCTGAGTGAGTCCATCATTATGACTTCCACCCTCAGAGTGCTCTCCCCAGCCTTAAGAGATTTAATCTCCTTAGCTTGAGTTCTTGCGACTCTTCGACATTTGTCGTAATCCTTGATTAACTCTTTGTATTGAGTCATGAGTTCAGATTCATCATCAGACGAACAGTCCTCATGATCATGGTCAGAAGCATCTGATTCCGAGAGAGGGGTGTGAGAGTTTACCTTCCAAGTGAATTGGGGTTCTTCTTCAACTGTATGTTCCATGAGCCCAAAGTAGGCTTCCTCATCATCACTAGACTCAGATGAGTCTGTGTCGCTGAGGGTCTTGGCCTTCTTAACTACCAGGCTTCTTTTAGTTTTATTCTTATTATAAGAAGATTTCTTCTCCTCTCTTTTTCCACCCTCCTTCTTCTTGTGAGGGCAATCAGCTTGACATGTCCTGACTTATTGCAACAATAACAAACAATGTCAAAAGAAATATATTTGTTCGGTTTTGAGTGATACTTGTCTTGGCTACTTGAGCCTTTCTTGTGACGATCACCATCATGACGTGATCTTCTAAACGAGGCATCTTTGTCTCTCCACTGTTTCTTCTTGTTCAAGAACTTCTTGAACTACCTTGAAAGAAGAGAAAACTCTCCTTCAGATAGCTCTGAGCCCGAGTTACTTGGCTCTGAAGCTTCTTCTTCACTCATGTCCTGCGCGGGAGCAGGAGATGCAGCTTTTGACTTCCTCGAGATGTCTGCCTTTAGAGGGACAGACTTCTCCTTGGATAAAGACTGGCTTTTATCTTCTTCAACTTTTCTTGAGTTCATTTTGAGTTCATACAACATAAGCTTTCTAAAGAGATTCTGGGGGTCAGCCTATGCCAGCTTACCAAACTCCCGGATTGCATAGACTTTGTTGTCCCATTCCTTAGTTAGGGATCTCAGAAATTTGTCATTCAGTTCTCCATTAGTGAAGACCCGACCATAGACTCTTAGGCCGTTGACAATCTTGAAGAAGCTTTCAAAAGTATCAGCATAAAATCCTTGGGACCATGTCTGAATGCTTCATATTTTTGACTCAGGAGGGATCTTCTGTCATCCCTTACCTCTTTAGTACCTTCCATCAGGACGATGAGAGACTGCCACATTTCCTTATCGGATTGGCAGTGAATCATATTCTGTAACATAGAATCATCGACTGCACTTGCAATGATATTCTTGGCTTTCTTGTCTAAAGAGACAAGTGCAATCTCATCTTTGTCAAGATCCATAAGCTTCTTTGGAACTTGCTTTATTGGGTCAATAGTGGAGGCTGTCATTGGAACATAGGGTCCTTCTTCCACTATCATAAAGATCCTTAGATCCACAGCTTCCATGAAGAATTTTATTCTTTCTTTCCACATGGGAAAGTTAGTCTTTGAGCATAAGGGAAGCTTAGCAAAATCCTTGGCTCTGTTCATGCTTGTATTCTCTTAAGACAACTAGGAGCAGATCTGTTCAAGGTGTTAATCTTTTTGATGAACAACCACCCTCTGATACCAAATGATGTTTTTAATTGTCTACCCAAATCACCTAGAGGGGGGTGAATAGGTGAGTTCTGTGTCTTTTTACCGAATAAAAACTTATAACGACGGAGCGTAGAAAATAAACAAGCATGCCACAAAAAACACAATATTTATAGTGGTTCCCTAACTATGGTTACGTCCACTCTCCACCTCACCGATCTAGCACCACGCTAGACTCGACTACTTCACTATTAGCTCGGATTGGAAAACAATCCAACAACTTGGAGCAACTCCCCTATAACTCGGAGTCAAAACACTCCTATAAAAATCTCGGAGAACAAAGCTTATACAACTCGGAGAAAAATCTCCTACAAGAATAAAGTGTTTTATAGAAAATATACAAACAGAAATATTTCAGATCTAAGTCTTCAGCCCTTCTTAAGCTCTGTCAAAAATGGATCGAAGAAGACAAAGAAGAAATCTCTGGATCTGAAAACTTAGGATCAGGACGATCAAGGAATATATATGTCGATGTTGAAAGTCTTGATTTGCTGAAGTTCTTGGATCGGAGAAGGTCAGTGGCGAAGAAGACGATGAACAACGGCGGCGCTTCTGGATTTAGAATGAAAAATATGCAATTCAGAATACTTAATTTTCTTATTAGGGTTAGTCGATTATGATAAGACCTTTTATAGGACTTGCCTAACAGTCATAATCATTAATGACAGAATACGTGGACTGATAAGAAACGAGATCAATTTGAAATTACTTCCGTCGGGACTTAACGAAAATTCAAAGAATTGAACTTCATATCTCGAGTGAAGGATTGACTTCTCGAGAACTGATGTTTTTAGTTGTCTACCTAAATCACCTAGAGGGGGTGAATAGGTGAGGTCTGTGTCTTTTTGTGGAATAAAAATTGAACGAACGAAGCGCAAAAAATAAGCAAACAAATCATAGAGAACACTAGATCTATAGTGGCTCCCCAATCTTGGGTACCTCCACTCTCCACCTCACCGATCTAGAAACACGCTAGACTCGGCTACTTCTCTATTACCTCAGATTGAAAACCAATCCTACAACTCAGAGCAATGCCCCTACAACTCGATCCTCAAAAACGGATCTACACTCAGAAGAAAAACTTCCTATAACACTCGGAGAAAAAATCTCCTACAAGATTAAAGATATTGTAAACAAAAAAATATAAAAACAGAATATCTCAGATCTGAAACTTAAGCCTTTCTTCTTCCTTGAACTTTGAAGCTTTCTCAGAAACGAATCGAAGAAAACAAGCCGAAATTATTCTAGATTCGAAAACTTGGATCAGCACGATCAAGAGATGAATCTGTAAGAATAAGAATGCCTTGATCTGTTGATCTCTACTTGCTCTGAATCACAGGAATCGGAGAAGAAACGGCGACGAGATCGTCGAATAAGAGTGGCGGCGGCTTCCCGATTTAGAATATAAGAACGATTCAGAATACTGATTTTCTCGGGTATTTCTTCTTGTTAAGGTTAGTCGATTTGATTAGACCTTTTATAGGACGAGCCTAACGGTCATAATAATAAAGACAGTACATGTGGACCAATAATCATTGAGATTAGGTTTGAAATCATGTCCCGTCAAACTTAACGAAAAGTTCAGGAAAATCACCTTCATTACTCGAGTGGAAAATTGACTACTCGAGTAATCACTTTAGCTTCTCGAGAAAAGAATGTAAAGTTCTCGAGAACAATACTTAGAGAAAATCTTGAAAATAAATTCTGGCTACTCGAGTAATAGAAATTGACTTCTCGAGAAGTGGTTGGACTTCTCGAGTACAAGTTCTTCACTACTCGAGAACAAGATATACTTCTCGAGTACTCGACTTCTGTTACTCAAGACAAAGTCTTGTACTACTCTAGTAATAGCCTTAACTACTCGAGTACTAGACTTAAAAAAATTCTAAGCTAGATTTTTCTGATAACTCGAGAATAAGGAAAGATATACTCGAGTACTACTTAGCTTCTCAAGAACTAACATTAAAACTTCTCGAGAACTACATCAGTTACTCAAGTGTTATACTTCGCTTACTTGAGAACTGACTATAAATCTACTCGAGTACTTAAGTTACTTCTCGAGTAAAATACTTAGAAAAATTCTGCTTTCTGAAAATTTTCTTTCTTCAAGGAATTCAACAACTAGTCTTTGTCCTATAAGTTTAGTGCTTTGAAAATGAAGTGTATCCCAACAGAGAGACTACACATGACTCAACACCTTGGATCACAAAATGACGGATTACATTATATGGTCCTATGTTTGGTGACACATTATAGACTGACATTGGTCTACACTTGACATCATGCAAACACATAACTCAAACAGGGCATCAAATACAACTTAATTCATCTTTATTTAAGGGTGACTTCATACAAATCTAGGTTATTGTGGATACAATACCCAACAATCTCCCCTATTATAGAAGTCAGAACCCTCTACACTAAGGTGAATTATATCAAGATAAACAAATAAAGTGACTAGTAAACACAGTGATGATAAAGATAAAATGCTAAGCAATGAAAAGAAAATCAGATCATCAAAATAAAAGATTTATATTTATAGAATTATCCAGAAATCCAATTCAACAAAATCTCATAACACAATCTATTGATCATCTATCATTCCCAGCTTTGTTGTTATTGTTGTTATTGTTGTTGTCTTTCCTTTTTCTCTTGCTGTCTCTTCCAATAGCTGAAAGGTTTGGGATAGTACTTTGGAGGTTTATAAGGAGCCTTTGGATTGTTCTTCCCATACTCTCTGTCATATAATCTTCTCTTGGTTAAGGATTTCTCATACAGTTCCCACTCATGAGAGTTGTAATATTCAGTCCTGCTTTCATTGTAGTCCATAACTAGTTTAAGAGTATCAAGGATTAAAGATTTAGAAGTTGGGCTCCAAATTTCAGCAAATTCTTGAGTTCTTCTCTTTTCTACTTCTGGATTAGGAATGGTCTTGCTGGCATAGGCACCATCACCATATTTCTTCTCTTAGGAATTTGTACTTCAGGATATACCTTAGGAGGCACATCTATTTATTTAGATTCCCAGACTTGAGCATAAGTTTCTGGAGGTGGTGCATCTGAACTTACTGGTCTTGGAGAAAATGTTGGTTGTTGAGCTGGAGGAAGCTAAGCAATAGGATTTAGATGATGGGGAATCACATTTGGATCAACCTGGAAATCAGGAAAGATTTGATTATGCATCCACACAGTTGTATCATAGGTGTGAAACTTAACACCATCTATTTGATTTTGAGCATCAACATGAATTGCAGTCATCTTTTCTTCCCAAGGAGTTTCCATGTTGTTATTCTATTTTTCCAAATATTCTTTTACTAGCTTCTCCCCCTTTCTAACTTCTATAGATAGGGTGGCAATAGCTTCTTCTTTGAAAGTGCCCACTTCTTCACATATCTTGAAGGTATGCTCTTGAGCTTTCTTTTCCAGTTGGATTTGATTGTTTGCTAGGGTTACTGACTGATTCATTACCTGACCAATACAGGTGATGGTGTGGTCTAGAGCTTTCCCACCTATTTGGAAGAGGTGTTTCGGCTCATCAGTATTATGTGGTATCTCTGCAAATCCTCTACTCATCTCTTTTTCTAGAGCAGTTACTTTCTCAGTTATAACTTTCAGAGATTCATCAGAATAAACTCTTTGTTGTGCTAGCATTAATTCTATCTTACTCAAAATATTATCAGCAGAAGGAGTTTCAACCTGAGGAGCTGGAGGAGGAGGAGGAGCAGTCCATGGAACTATTTCTTCAATGACAACTGATCTCTGGGCTCTGGTAGTGTGAATCAAAATATCTCCTTCCTCATCAAGAATGGTAGGAAGAGAGAAATCACGCCTCTTTAGGGGAGCCTCAACTGGTTTAGGTGTTTCTTCTTTCTCATTAGAGATCAGAACTATTCCTTCTTCTTATATGTCTGCAGTAGGGGACTGACGAAGAGGGGATTCTTCTACATAGGGAATGGAGGTAAGATGGAGATGGTTTAGCAGGATGGAATTTTTCTGCATGGATAAGGAAGGGAGACTCTTTTGAAGTGAGTTCATCAATCATTCTATTGATATCATCCTCTGTAGAAAGAACTTGTTCTTGTACTTGAGCATCAGTAAACAGATTTTCAGCATGGGTGGCAACAGGTAGAGCATTATCTAAAGGAGGAGTAGAATGTATTTCCTCTGGGGTTGAAGGAGCAGGCTCCCCCTCAATAACTGTACCAGATGTGCCAGCTACTTGAGGTAGAAGGGAAGATGGGGTCCTATCCTCATCCTCTGGTTGATCAAGTGCTTGTGTTGCTTGGGAAGGGTTCTTGATCTTGAGCTCCCATCTCTGAATTGAAGATATGGAAATTTTCTTGATATGGTGAAGGGTAGTACCTTTGGATAAATCAAAAATCTCTGGCTTGAATTCATGTAGAAGTAGAGAAATAATCCTTGCATTGTTTTGAGCTTTGATACTCTCCTTGATCTTATCAAAGATCATCATCCCAAATTGAAATTTCTTCCTGCATATGACTGTTGTCATCATGTCAAAGAAGTATGCAGTGATTAAGCTTATAGAACTAGTCTTGCAAAGAAGTTCTTTCCCAAGTATATTAACTAGAAGTTTGCTCTCTGGATTTAGGTCAGTTCGACGAATGGTGTTTACAGTAACATAAATTCCACATAAACCACAAGCTCTGTCATAGTCCTCGATGGTTAGGTCATCTTCTTCGTCAATCTTTGGTAGTTGAAGAAGTTTAGAAACAACTGGAGTAGAAAGTTTGATCTTAATCCCACGAACTCTGGTCTTAAGGAGCTTTACATTTCTCTTTACCTTAGCATTCTTGAAGAACTCTTCAACCTCTAGAAATAAAACTTTGCACGGGTGCTCTAAGTTGAATGACAGATCGGCAGTTTCTAAAAGTAGTAGAAGATTCTGAAAAGCATCTGAAAGCTCTACAATCCCTGTCAAAACTAGTTCGCTTCCGATCCCTATCTTGGATGGAGGAGCCATTAATCCAGAGAAGAACGAAAAATTTATGCTTGGAGAGAAAGGGTTGGATCGGCGGCAAGTTGGAGACAGCAATGGGAAGATAAAGAGTTTTTTCTTTTTTCTCTCGAGAAAGGGTTTAGAGATCAAGTGATTTGGAATTTTCCGGACTTTTCTATTTATATAAGTCTTAATTTATGATAATTAAGGAAATAATAAAGTAACATACCTGAAAATATGGCGGTGTAAAGTACGGGTACAAATATCAGAAATTTGAACTTGAAGACAAAAAGTTTCTTCAGACTTCTCGAGTGGAAGGGCATTACTCGAGTGAAGAGATTATAGTTCTCGAGTAGTAACTTGCTTTCTCGAGTAGTAGACTGGAAGTTCTCGAGAAGTGTTCTGATAGTTCTCGAGAGGCAGACTAGAACTCGAGAAGCAGTTCTCGAGAGGAAGACTTGTTTCTCAAGTGGCAGACTTGTTTCTCGAGTGGTCCTATCCAGTACTCGAGTATTAATAGTCTTACTCGAGAAATGAAATCCAAACTTAAGAATTTCTAAATTTTTGAAGTGTTGCATGATCCTTGAGCTTTGTTGTTAGACCTCCTTCTTCATTCTTCTTTATTGAGCATGCCAAGTTCTGTTTTGAAGAACGAGAATGGACTCGTCCAACGACTTTGTGAAGATGTCTGCCACCTGCTTGTCAGTTGGGACATACTGGAGGTTGATGTCTCCAAGCTCCAAATGCTCCCTGATGAAGTGATACCTCAGCTCTATGTGCTTTGTCCTGCTGTGAGAGACTGGGTTATTTGTGATTGTAATTGCACTAGATGAGTCGCAAAATATTGGAATGTTCTTGAACTTCATGTTGTAATCTTCAAACTGGTTCTTTATCCATAATAATTGTGCACAACAACTGCCTGCAGAGATATACTCTGACTCGGATATTGAAATTGCGACACAATTCTGCTTTTTGCTGCTCCAGGAAATGAGTCTTCTTCCTAGGAACTGACAAGTCCAAGAAGTGCTCTTCCTGTCATCTTTGCTTCCTACAAAATCTGCATCTGAGAAACCAATTAGTTCATTATCATTACTTCTTGGGTACCATAAGCCAAGATTTGGTGTACCTTTAAGGTATCTCAAAATCCACTTTGCAGTAGTATAGTGAGATTCCTTAGAGTTTACTTGAAATCTAGCACATACACATGTTGAAAACATTATGTCCGGTCTACTAGCAGTAAGATAAAGCAAGGATCCAATTATGCTTCTGTACTTGGTTTCATCAAAAGATTTCCCTTTCTCATCCTTGTCCAGAGACATAGCTGAACCCATTAGAGTCCTCATAGAGGTTGCGTTCTCCATTCTGAATTTCTTAATCAACTCCTTTGTGAACTTCGTCTCAAAGATGAAAATTCCATCTTCAGATTGTTTCACCTGAAGTCCTAAGAAATACTTCAGCTCTCCCATACAGCTCATTTCAAACTTCCCTTGCATAAGTTTGGAAAACTTTTTGAAAAGGTTATCATCAGTAGAGCCAAATATGATGTCATCGACATTGATTTGCACTAGAAAAATCTTGCCTTTTCTTTCCCTAAGAAATAATATCTTATCTATCTTTCCCCTTGTGAACTTGTTCTCAAGAAGAAAGATAGACAGCATCTCATACCAAGCTCGAGGAGCTTGTTTCAAACTATATAATGCCTTAAATAAAAGATAAACATGATCAGGAAAGTTATAATCAGTGAAACCTGGAGGTTGTTCCACATACACTTCTTCCTTTATGTCACCATTAAGGAAGGTCGGCTTCACGTCCATCTGATAGACAGTGAAGCACTTAAGTGCAGCAAAAGCTAGGAATAACCTGATTGCCTTCAGCCTTACCACTAGAGCATACGTTTGGTCGAAGTTGATTCCTTCTTCTTATCGGTATCCCTTGGCGACAAGTCTGGCCTTGTTCTTTATGATTGTTCCATCTTCGTCCATCTTGTTCATGTAGACCCACTTAGTTCTGATAACGTTCTTACCTTTGGGTCTTGGAACAAGCTTCCTGACTTAGCAACGCTTGAATTGATTCAATTTTTCTTCCATTGCCAATATCAAAGATGCGCCTGAGTTTGCTTCCTCAAACTTCTTTTGTTCAACCTACGAGAGGAAACTCAAATATAAATTTTCATTAGTTGTACATCTACGAGTTCTGACACCGTCCTGGGGATCTCCGATAATTTGATCAATTGGATGATCTTTCAAGTGTCTGAGCTCTAGGGTTCTTACATCTAGAGCTAATTCTATCACAGGAGTGACTTCATCAACTTGAATGATATCTTCATCATGGTGATCATCCTTTCTAATAGGGCTTGGAGTGGTGATTGTGATGAACTCTTGATCTTTTTCCTTAACTTTCTCATCAAATCTCAATTCCTTTTATCTTGAACCTGCATCTTCAATGAACACACTAGAAGAACTGCCTTGCAGCAAGCTCATCTCATCAAAAACAACATTAATAGATTCTTCTACAACCAGGGTTTTCTTATTGAAAATCCTATATGTCTTATTATGACTACTATATCCTACAAAAATACCTTCAAAGCTCTTTTCACTAAATTTTGTGGTGTGATACTTACCATTATTAAGTATGAAGCATTTACTACCAAATATTTTAAAATATGAAATAGTCGGTTTCCTGCCCTTAGTAGTTCGTAAGGTGTCATATTATGGTTCTTGTTTATGAGTGCTCGATTTTGCACGTGGCATGCAGTGTTGATAGCTTAAGCCCAGAAATATTTCGGTAGTGAGGCATCACTCAACATGGTTTTGCAGGCCTCTATGAGTGTTCTATTCTTTCTCTCAGCAACTCCGTTCTGTTGAGGAGTACGAGGAGAGGAAAACTCATGAAAGATAACTAGGCTTTCACAAAATTCTTTCATGGCCCCAGACTTGAACTCTATTCTATTATCACTTCTGATTTTGACTACGGAACAGTTGTATTCATTCTGGATCTGACTGACAAAATTAGTAAATATATTAAAAGTATCTGACTTGTGTTTTAGAAAGAACACCTACGCAAAGCAAGAGTAATCATCAATAATAACCAATGTATAATTCTTACCTCCCAAACTTCTAATTTGTAGTGGACCGAACTAGTCCATATGAAGTAGGTGTAAACACCTATTAGAATCTTTGCCAATAATGCTTTTAAAAGTAGCCTTTGTTTGCTTGCCTTTTATACATGTGTGACAAGGTCTATCTTTAACACACTTGACATTTCGGGCATCACGTACTAAATTAAGATAAAAAAATTTATTAATAGTTTTGAAATTTATATGTACTAATCTCTTGTGTCATTGGTCACTAAGAGACGCACTATCTTTTGCCAAAAAGCACACTGGCGTAGAAGAGTCTATGCAAATAAAATTTAAGCAAAATATATTCCTACTATGAGTGCCTGATAAAATTGTTTCTAAATTATCAACTGATTTTATCAAACACTTGTCTGCATGAAATTCTACGATGTATCCTTTATCGCAGAGCTGGATTATGCTTATAAGATTGTGTTCCAATCCTTCAACATAAGCTACATCGGAAAAGGATACACTACCATTAGTGAACATACTGTAGCCTTTAGTAATCCCTCTGTCAAAACCTACAAAGATGACCTTTGCCCGTTCATGACTGGAGAATAATTCTGGAGAAGGCTTCTAGTCCCGGTCATATGCCGAGAGCATTCACTGTCCAAATACCAGATGGGATTTTTGGTGGCCTTTGGACATTCCTACAAAAGTAGAATTAAGTTGCCTTAGGAACCCAAACTTGTTTGGGCCCTTGGTCTCTTGTTAGCATACTTCCCCTACGTATGTTACCATTATGAGTGGTCTTTCTCACATTATTAACTTGAGGAGTTACATAATATCTGGGATTAAACCAGCAATCTATGGAAAAGTGACCAATTTTGCCACAACACCAACAGTCAAATCTGTTGTATCTTTGCCTAAGGTTCTCCTGCTTGGCATTTTAAGAGTGTGGTCAAGCAGGGGCAGTAGACTTGGTGGTATAACCTTCATGGTGATGGCACTCACATGACTTCTTCTCCATAATAGGCTTTTCCATAACGGGTTTGGCTTTTGGAGCATTCTTGATGTTGTGACCATGGTTATAAGGTCCATAGCTCTGAAGAGTGATCTCCTCATAAGGTTCCTTGAAGACACTCTCACCAAAGTTTTGGGGACGAGTCCATCCTTAGTACCGAGAATTGGGCTCTACATAAGTAGGCCTAGCAAAGTGACTGTAAGACGAGTCAAGATCAAACTCGTTCGTTGGAAAGATAACCTTTTTTAAAGGAGTTTGTTCTTGAGGAGATTTCCCATTCTCCTTGGCTAGAGCCTTCTTTGCAGCCTTATTTCTTATCTGGCCTTTATTTCTCCTAGAAGATTTACTATGAGCAACCACATGGCCTAAGCCAGCACCTTTACTCTGAGCAGAGAATTCAGCCACTAGTGGAAGGACTGTCTTGGGCTTGGAGAAAATTTCAACAAGTTTCTTTTCAGCCGCAAGTTATTCTTCCAATTTTTGGATGATCTCCTCCTTCAGGTTTAAGTGCTCGAGAGCTTTATTATATTCTTCCATCACATTATGGAAGTCCTTTTTGAGTGAGTCCATCATCATGACTTCCTCCCTCAGACTGCTCACCTCAGCCTTAAGAGATTTGATCTCATTGGCTTGAGATCTTGCGACTCTACGACATTTGTCATAGGCTTTGATCAACTCTTTATATTGAATCATGAGTTCAGATTCATCATCAGACGAACAGTCCTCATGATCATGGTAAGAAGCATCAGATTCAGAGAGAGGGGTATGAGAATTTAACTTCCCAGTGAACTGGGGTTCTTCTTCTTAATCTGTCTGTGTCATGAGCCCAAAGTAGGCTTCCTCCTCATCACTAGACTCAGATGAGTCTGTGTCACTGAGGGTCTTGCCCTTCTTGGCTAGCAGGCTTCTTTCAGTCTTCTTCTTGTTGTAAGAAGTTTTCTTTTCCTCTCTTTTTCCACCCTTCTTCTTCTTGTGAGGGCAATCAGATATGACGTATCTTGGCTTATTGCAGCAATAACAAACAATGTTAGTAGAAATGTGTTTGTTCTATTTGGAGTAATACCTGTGTTGGCTACTTGAGCCTTTCTTATAGTGATCACCATCGTGACGTGATCTTCTGAACGAGGCATCCTTGCCTTTCCATTTTTTCTTCTTGTTCAAGAACTTCTTGAACTTCCTTAAAAGAAGAGAAAACTCTCCTTCAGATAATTTTGAGCCTGAGGTACTTGGCTTTGAAGATTCTTCTTCACTTTCTTCCTATGCTGGGGCAGGAGAGGCAGCTTTTGACTTCCTTGAGGTGTCTTCCTTTAGAGCGACAGACTTCTCCTTGGATGAATACCTATTCTTCTCTTCTTCAGCTTTTCTTGAATTTATTTGTAGCTCAAATGATATAAGCTTTCCAAAGAGATTTTGAGGATCAGTCTCTGCTTGCTTTCCAAACTCCCGGATAGCACAAACCTTCTTATCCCATTCTTAGTCAGGTATCCCAGAAACTTATCATTCTGTTCTCTATTGGTGAAGACTCGGCCATAGACTCTTAGGTCGTTGACGATCTTGAAGAAACTTTCAAAGTTATCTACAATAGAGTCCTTGGGACCTTGTCGGAATACTTTATATTTCGGATTTAGATGGGATCTTCGTCATCCCTAACTTATTTGGTGCCTTCCATCAAGATGATAAGAGACTGTCACATTTCCTTAGCGGATTGGCAGTTAATCAGGTTCTGCAGCATAGAATCATCGACTGCACTTACGAGATATTCTTGGCTTTCTTGTTTAAGAAGATAAGTGCAATCTCATCTTTATCAAGATCCATGAGCTTCTTTGGAACTTGCTTAGTTGGATCAATGTTTGAGGCTATCATTGGAACATGAGGACCTTCTTTCACAATCATAAAGATCCTTGGATCTACAGCTTCCATAAAGAACTTTATTCTCTCTTTCCACATAGCAAAATTATTCTTTGTGCATACTGGAAGCTTAGAAAAATCCTTGGCTTTGTCCATGCTTGAATCCTCTAAAGACAACTAGGAGAATATTTGTTCAAGGTATTAACCTTTTTGATGAATAACCTGCCTCTGATACCAATTGATGTTTTTAGTTGTCTACCTAAATCACCTAGAGGGGGTGAATAGGTGAGGAATAAAAATTGAACGAACGAAGTGCAGAAAATAAGCAAACAAATCACATAGAACACCAGATCTATAGTTGTTCGCCAATCTTGGGTACGTTCACTCTCCACCTCACTGATCTAGCAACACGCTAGACTCGGCTACTTTACTATTACCTCGGATTGAAAACCAATCCTATAACTCGGAGCAACGCCCCTATAACTCGATCCTAAAAAATGGATCTACACTCGGAAGAAAAACTTCCAACAACACTCGGAGACAAAATCTCCTACAAGATTAAAGATGTTGTAAACAAAAAAATATACAAACAGAATATCTCAGATTTGAAACTTCAGCCTTTCTTCTTCCTTGAACTGTGAAGCTTTCTCAAAAACGGATCGAAGAAGATAAGACAAAATTATTCTGGATCTGAAAACTTAGATCAGCACGATCATGAGATGAATCTGTAAGAATAAGAACGCCTTGATCTGTTGATCTCTACTTGCTCTGAATCAAAGGAATCGAAGAAGAAGCGGCGGCGAGATCGTCGAATAAGAGCGGCGACAGCTTCCTTATTTAGAATATAAGAATGATTCAGAATACTGATTTTCTCGGGTATTTCTTCTTGTTAGAGTTAGTCGATTTGATTAGACCTTTTATAGGATAAGCCTAACGGTCATAATCATAAAGACAGTACACGTGGACCAATAATCATTGAGATTAGGTTTGAAATCATGTCCCGTCAGACTTAACGAAAAGTTCAGGAAAATCACCTTCATTAATCGAGTGGAATATTGACTACTCGAGTAATCACTTTAGCTTCTCGAGAAAAGAATGTAAATTTCTCGAGAACAATACTTAGAGAAAATCTTGAAAATAAATTCTGGCTACTCGAGTAATAGAAATTGACTTCTCGAGTACAAGTGCTTCACTACTCGAGAACAAGATATACTTCTCGAGTACTCGACTTTTGTTACTCGAGACAAAGTCTTGTACTACTCGAGTAATAGCCTTAGCTACTCGAGTACTGGACTTAGAAAAATTCTGAGCTAGATTTTTCTGATAACTCGAGAATAAGGAAAGATATACTTGAGTACTACTTAGCTTCTCGAGAACTAACATTAAAACTTCTCAAGAACTACTTCAGTTACTCAAGTTATAGACTTATCTTACTCGAGAACTGACTATAATCTACTCGAGTACTTAAGTTACTTCTCGAGTAAAACACTTAGAAAAATTCTGCTTTCTGAAAATTTTCTTTCTTTATGGAATTCAGCAACTAGTCTTTGTCCTATAAGTTTAGTGCTTTAAAAATGAAGTGTATCCCAATAGAGAGGATACACATGAGTCAACACCATGGATCACACAATGAGGAATTACATTGTATGGTCCTGTGTTTGGGGACTCATTGTAGACTGACATTGGTCTACACTTGATAATTATATCCTTAAAACACATAACTCAAGCAGGGCATCAAATACAACTTAATTCATCTTAGTTTAAGGGTGACTTCATATAAATCTAGGTTATTGTGGATACAATACCTAACAAGAACAACTTATATTTCTCGAGAAGAGGTATAAGGTTCTCGAGAAGAAGTACTTAAGGAAAACACTGAAAATAAGTTATGGCTTCTCGAAAAGGAAAAGACTTTTACTCGAGAAATAATTTATGTTACTCGAGAAATAGGTAATGACTTCTCGAGAGCTGACTGGACTTCTCAAGAACAATTTAGACTTCTCAAGAAATAACTTCGGCTTTTCGAGTAATTACTTCTACTTTCTCGAGACAAAGCTTGGCCTTCTCGAGTAATGTCTTAGAAAAATTTTGAGCTAAGTTTTGAGTTAACTCGAGAAAGAGACGAGTCCTACTCGAGTACTGCATGTCTTTCTCGAGAACTATACTAGGCCTTCTCGAGAACAACTTTTGCTACTCGAAAACCTAGCTAAGCTGATTCGAGAAATGACTTCAATATTACTCGAGTATAAATAAGTCTTTCTCGAGTAAAAACACTTAGAAAAATTATCATTCTGAAAAATAATTTTCTTCAAGGAATTCAGCGACTAGTATTTCTCCCATAACTTTAGTAATTTGAAAATGAAGCGTGTCCTAATAGAGAGGTTATATATGAGTCAACATCATGGATCATACAATGAGGGATTGCATTGTATGGTCCTGTATTTGGTGACCCATTGTAAACTGACATTGGTCTACACTAGGCAATTATAACCTGCAAGCACTCAACTTGAAAAGAGTATTAAATACAAACTTAATTCATCTTAGTTCAAGGGTGACTTCATACAAATATAGGTTATTGTGGATACAATACCTAACACTTTATGATTTTTCTAATCGCAGACCAAACTCAAAATGAACTAGTCATGTCCTTGAAGATGTAACTACCAATGTCCAAGGCCAAATTATCTAAAATTTATTGCATGGGTTCATTATGACATAAATAGTGATTGATCAAAAAATTATGATTTTCCTAATTAATTTGTCCATAATAAAATAATTGCTAAATATATGATAAATTCAATTTACACATGAAGTATTAGTTTTTGTTGTCTAGATGCTCCAAATAAATTACTAGTGGTATATAATGACAAAATAAAGTGTTTAATGGAGGATCACAATTTTCCATAATTTATTGGTCAATATAATTTCACAAGTAATTATTATCCACAAATTGCAACCTACAAAAAAAAGTATATATTAAATTCATTCAAAAATTCTAAATAAATTACAAGAATTTTCCATATTTATGGATTTCAGCTTCCAAAAGGTCCATTCTTTTGGGTTGTGTTTTAAAAGGGACCTAAACAATATTTTGTGAATAAATTTTCCTAGGTTGTTTGCATAGACCTGAAATTTTGGCCATGCATGGGTGGTACCAAGATGGACCTACCATCCAAAAAATAAGAATTTTTGGATGACATTTTTCTATAATTTTTGTTAAATTTTAAATAAGCATGTATGTGTGACATACATGACTTTATGAACTCAAATGGACTTAAATCTTGGGCATAATGTTAATTAGGTTTTGCTTAACTTGACCACTTCTCGTCTTGAGCTCAATTGATGAAGAGAAGTGAAAGAACATTATAATTAAGCATGCTCTGGCTGGAGTAGTCCTGGGATGGGTGACCTCCTAGGAATTCTTCATAGGGTTGCTTAACTAGATCACTTCTCATCAAAAGGGAGGATGCGGTCTCCAACAACATGCCAATGGGCATGGAGAGGGGTTGGGGTGCATGGTCCTTTATAGATCGGTTGAGGCTGAACCTTTCGAGCTATATGCTGGGGGTGTCGATGGTCGTCCTTTCGAGTTGTGGGCTGGGAAAGCCATTATATGGGCTTCATGGTCAGGTGTAGAATGGAGAGGATTGCCTCAAAGAGTGTTTTGAGTGGCCGACCAAAAATGGCATTGTATGCCGAGCTAGATTTGACTACCACGAATTGAACCTCCTGAGTGGCTTGCTTTGGGAATTCCCCTAGGGTAGCGGGGAGAGTAATTGTCCCTCCTATAGGTACTAGTGCATTGTCAAAGACATATAACAGTCTGGTTGCTGGCTCGAGATGATCTTGGGAGATCTTCAAGCCAAGCAGTGTAGACGGGAATAAGATGTCCACCGAGCTTCCACTGTCGATCAGTAACCGTCGGACCCTGAAGTACAGATTGCTGATTCCTGCACTGATGATGAGGTGTTCTTGGTGCGGCGTATCCGCTCCTTTTAATTCTTCATTCCCAAAGCTGATGGAAGTGTCCGTCAGCATCTTTGGGTCCTCCAGGTCCTTCTCATACTGAGCAATGGATAGGACTTGGAAGGGTGAGTCGGCGATGGTCTCGACCTTCCTGACCATTTACCTGCCTCATGCGCCTCCTTGCATGGTGGGGGCTGATCCTGCCAAGGCTGGTGTGGCGGGGACCGATTGGGTGCTTGATTCTGTAAGTACCTCCCTGATGCCCCTACCGGATGAGGCGCTCTATCTCCTCCTTTAATCGTGTGCAGTCCTCTATGCTATCCCCATTCTTGCGGTGGACCTCGCAATATTGTGTTTGGTCTCCTCAATTCATGCGCAATGACTTAGATCGTTGGATCATATCGGAGTACTGAATGACCATGAGTACTTGCATTCGAGCATTATTTAGTAGAGTGAATTCTCGATGCTGGTGCGAGCCTTGATCCTGGCAAGGATTGTTGCGACGATCGTCATTTCAGCTGTATGTCGGGGGTGCGGACTCTGGCTCTCTCTTCTGCTTGGAAGATCATTCAAATTGTTGGTGGTGGTCGATGGCTTAGTCAGTCGTGATTTGCGCTTTGAGCCGATAAACGAGGCTTGCATAGCTTGGAACCATTTATCGCATTAGAGCAGAGTTGAATTCGCTCGAGTAGAGTCCTCCGAGAAAGACACTTTGAAGGAGCTCTGTGTCGACTCCCGGTATTTTTCGTGCCTCGGAGGTGAAGCGATGGAAGAACTCCATGAGTGACTCTCCCTCATTTTGGTGGATGTTGTAGAGCTGAGAGGGGTCCCTAACGATCCATCAATTGACTAGGAATTGGTCAATGAAGTGGCGGGTGAGCTCCCCAAAGTTGTTGATCTCCCCTTCCCGTAGGGAGTAGAACCAAGTGTATGCTTGCCCATTTAGGGCCATGGGGAATACTTGGCATAGTAGTTGGTTGGGCGCGTTGAAGAGGCGCTTGATCATCTCAAAGTGATTTATATGCTCCAGGGGATCTTCCATCCCATCGAAGGCCTCAAAGTGTGGAAGTTTAAACTCATGTAGAACATGGTATGCTAGGACTTGATGGGTGAGTAAGGACCCATGGTTAAAGGGGCATCACACATTCCTGGGATGGCGTCGCTCCTGGGCGTATCCTTTCTCTATCACATCCCTAACCTCCTATTAAGTAAGCCTACAGTCATCTTGCCTGGCTTCCATATCCCCTAGGAGAGGGTTGTGCTAAGAGTCAGCCTGTAGCTTTTGCCTTCGGGCGGTCTGTAGGGAGCTTCCTTCATCAAAGAGTTCTTTAGCGGGGGACTTCTCAGGTTGAGCTACGTCCTGAAGTAGGACATGCTCCTACGCTACTGTGGGTCATGCTTTGCGTGCATCATTTATATTGGAAGGGTTGTACACTCATATATCCCATAGGAGGGTGAGTACTTACCCTTGACATTCTTCCATTAGCTGGACTCACTGCTCTACTGAGTTTGTAGGCGCGGCAGTAGTGGCTCTATCCTGCAGTGGAATGTTGTTTGCAGGTGGAATGGCGGGGGATATTTCAGCGTGCTCTTTCAGGGTCGTGCCTTTATTAGGGTGCACGTTCCTTCTTTCTATTGTTGCTAGTTAGGGAATGTTAAAAATTGTCAAGTTTTGGGAACACCTTCCCATAGACGACGCAAAACTATTGTGGGTTGCCCAATTTTTTCCTAGTCTGACGAATCGGTCAGCCTTAGCTCGGAGTTGGACCGAGCACACAAATAGTCAAAAAAAATAGCAGCAAATGACAAGTTTTTTTTTACGAGGAAAACCCAAAAAGGGTGAAAAACCACATGGCTGGATCTGTGCCGAGCCAAAATCCACTATTTCCAAGAGTTTGGGATGATTCCTAAAAGGGTGACATGCCACCTCTCTGTTACAAGTACAAATTATGAAAAAGATGATAAAGAAACTAAGTCCTCGAAGCCTTGATTGAAGCGCTCAGACTTGGAAAATAGATAAGTCTGCGGAACCTCAATGGAAGCATTATGGGCGGGAGAAATCTCTAATTCCACGGAGCCTTGATGGTAGTGCTCCTGCTGAAGTAGAGCCTTGGTGGGAGCGCACTCGCGGAGATGAACATCGTTACTTGAAAGATTGATGGAACCCTTATGCTAGAAGGGGAGCGGAATGAATTCTTGAGCGGAGGATCGACCTAAGTCCATGACTCGCTGGAAAACCTATGAGCTCTTTTTATTCTCTAGAGTTGCTTGACTTCAAATGAAGACCTGGGGGCCTTTTTATAGTTTTCTGGAGGGATATGCTGGTAATTGCGCCAGGGAAAAATTTGTGTTGGAGAATGGCGTCGCTCCATTTCAGTCACCTGTATTACCAAATTTAACAAAATGACGAAAGTGCCTCTAGGTAGGAGAGGTGACCCAGGCAAGTTGTCTGACAGCAGCGGCGGTCAATGATGATGGGAGGTGGCGATGGCCGGAGGCGGAATCTGTCGTCGACGCATGCATGCGCAAGGGGTGTGCCCGAGTATATACAGGTCATGCACATGCAGGCCGAATATGAGCGGGCTGGCCGCATGCGCGTGCATGGGCTAGTCACGCATGCCCACGCAGGCTGGCCTTATATGAGCTTGCCACACGCAAGGGCTTTACCAGCACGTGTGTGTGGGCTAGCTGCTCGCACGTGGGTACGCCGCTTGCGTGTGTGTGCTATTTGTGCGGGCTGATGTGCTCTCGGCAAGTGCACCGGTCGCTCAAGTAATATAAAATGGGCAAATGTCTCCCTAGTATCGATTTCACAAAGAACATAGTAAGGTGGAGTAACTATCAAGGAAGACTTGAGATTGAAGTCCTTAGGCAGGGTTATGAAGGGGGTTTTGGTTTACGGAAATAAAATAAAATAAAACTAAATTAACAACTACTATGCAAGACACTATGCACTGCTTTGCTTTGCAGGATGGAAACTATGCAGGCTGTAATGCACTATTTTGCAAGGCGGATTGACGATTAGGCAAGCAAATTGAATGGTTCGCACCGACGGATTGAGGTTCAAAATCACATCATTGCTACGCATGCCACTAACAATTGCTAGTGCGGCAACACTCACAATGGCATGATGGTTACATGGGCCATTAGTACGGCTTAGCTTGGCGGATGGAAGAGTAGGCTCACAGAATGGGCGAGTAGGCTTGCATAATGGAGTGGAGGGTGGTCCTGGTCTCACTCTACGATAAATAATCACCAATTGGGGGAGTGGTCCCGGTCTCAATCCCAATAGGTTGAGGTAGTAGGATATCGTCAGCATCGTTGATAATGCTGCAAGGCTCAATAGGGTCAATAGTGGCCCACTCCACGATTTGGACTTCCTCCACCGGTGCTGAGGTGGAATCCTCTTCACCTTAGAAAATTTCCTCATCCAAAGGACTGGGCACAACACGTGAATTACCTGCCTCATCCTGCAAAGCAATCTCAACAACGTTGTCAGAAACAAATGTAATAATATACATCGGAGAGAGAAATAGTGCTCGTAGAAAAATCGAGCACCGATTCCTCACAAAGAATTAGATCTACACTAGGTGATATATGAATAGGGGAGATTGGCGTAGCCATATCAGTGCAGAGATCTACCACAACTCTGACAGGCTTATCCACATCATTCCCTTCAAAACATGAAGGTGACAGAGACACGTAAGAAGAGGTAGAAAGTGTGCTGACAGAGGTGGGAGTTAGGACGATCCAAATATCCAGCTCATCATCCTCCTCCAATTAGCGAAGTTATTTAGCATAATCCTTCATAGCATGATCCATGCTCCGACAAAACAAGCACTACTTTGATTTTTTTTTTCTTCGGTCTGAATAGGGTAGGAGAAGAATTCAAAAACAATACATGTGGTGCAGAAGAGTAGCCATAGGATTTAGTCACAATGTATGAGGTATCATACAATGTCGGTTCCTGATACACTGAGTCTTGGGAACTAGAGCTACTATCTCCCGTTGGACATCTTTCTCTAGCATGGTAGGTAACTCCACACCAATGACAATAGATATTAAATACAACCTATATTGTTTAAAATTATCCAGATTCAACAAAAACACTACTGTGCAAACTACTACACCCAACAATAAATCACTAAGGCAACCTATAATTAAAACAAGAAAAAGGAATACAAAGAAATAAAATAAAAAGAAAGCTAATTACAATGGATAGGGCCTCTACCTGTCGACTACCTCTCTAGAAACTCACACGACTATGATCTCCGGCAATGACACAAAAAACTTGATGTGCGTTCAGCAAGTTCACCAGTCGCTTATAAAATGGGCGAATGTTTATATCCATGAATATACTCGACGAATCAGCTTCGATATCTGACGAATTTTCCTTGGGAAAATCCAGAAATGTAGATTTGAGAACTCAACACTTTTTCAGTGAGTCTCGATGAATTTGACGTGTATCGACTGGTATATTTGACGAATTCGATGAGTGTCAATGAGTACACTCAACGAATTCGATAAGTATACTTGTGGATACTCGACGAAGCTTACTTAACCAATTTCCAAGTCCAGTGAAATTATTCTCCAAGTAAACACGACAAATTTGGCAAGTGTCAGTAAGTATATATGATGAATTCGATGAGTATTCATAATTAAACTCGGCGAATTCATCGAGTATCCACTACTATACTCGATGAATTTTACTTGTGAAAATTTCCTGTTTCTTCTAGATACAACAACTTATCCTTCCTTGATTCTTAAAATGCACTTGTAATAGAAGTACAATCCAATAAAGTGAGTACACGTGAGCCAACACATTCGCCTATATAATGAGAGATTACATTGTATAGTCATGTATTTCATGACCCACTGTAACCTGATATTGGTTTGTACTTAGTAATAAAACCTGCAAGCACATGACTAATAAAACAGCATCAAATACAAACTCAATTCATCTTAGTTCAAGGGTAACTTCTTCAAATAAAGGTTATTGTGGATACAATACCCAACATCGTTGCTTTCATTCAACATCATCTCTCATTTCAACCTGTCATATGAGTGATTGGCCTGCCCTATCAGTTAGTGGGAATCTGGTCAGTAGGATCTGCTCGGGACTTTCATTCAGCATTATCTCTCATTTCAACCTGCCACACTAGTGATTGGCCTGCCCTGCCGGCTAGTGGGAGCCTGGTCAGTGGGATCTTCTCGGGGCTTTCATTCAATGCAGTTTTCATATATACTTAATAAAGAAGGAGTTTTGAAATCAAACATCTTTATTATTTTCATCAAAGTTAGAAATGCTTCAAGTCGTTGCCACTCTATATGTGACCAAGGGGGGATGCTCTCCATATTTTGTAAGTGGTATCCACCTAACTTCAGCACCTCTGAGATTACATAAGGACCCTTCAAATTTGGATTCAAATTCCGACTGTTGTCAACCTTACCTCCGCGTCGACCTTTTTGAGGTCAAAACCTCCCTTTACAAACTTCTTCACCCTTATATGCTTTTCACAATACTTAGCCATTCGATGCTTGACATCTTCCTATCACATGATTTCTAAGTCGTGGAGTTCCTCCATGAAGTTTGGAGAGAGTCGTTGCTCATTTTCATTTTCCACTCTCTACCCCTAATCCCCTTCTCCTGCAACAACTACATATGGGGATTTTACCTCGAACTCTACCAGCAGCATGACCTCAGAGCCATAAGAAAGTCTGAAGGGAGTTTCTCATATGGTTGTGTTGGGTGTGGTTCTAAGAGCCCAAAGGACCGAAGGGAGCTGATCCACCCAGTTATCATTTAGGTTATCCACCTTCTTTAATAGATTTACAATTATTTTATTCGCCATTTCTACCTGTCTGTTGCTCCTAGAATGGTGGACCAAGGCGAAACGAAGATCTATGCCCAGCTGGTTGTAGAATCTGACGAACTTTTTACTATAAAACTTTGGCCCATTATCTATGACAATTGCCAGAGGTAGCCCATGCCGACAAATTCCCTCTCCCCATATGAAATTTATGATTACCTGTGAGGTTACCTTAACCAATATCTTTCCCTTTAGCAACTTTGAAAATTAATCAATCATGACTAGAATGAACTTTCTTTGTTTGTTGGCCTGGGGAAAGGGTCCTACCAAATCCATCCCCTAAATTGCAAAGGTCCACGACACCGTGATGGTCCTGATACTTTGAGCTTGCAAGAGCTAGAGTGGTGCAAATAGTTGGCGCTTCTAACACTTTTTTACAAACTCTGCTGCATCTTTGCTTATTGTTGGCCAGAAATAACCCTGTTGCAACACCCTTCCTTCTAAGATCTAACTCCTAGAATGGCTACCACACTCCCTCGAGTGGATATCCTCCAAGATCTTTGGAATTTCTTCTTCATCTACACATCGTGCCAGAAGACTTAATAGGGTCATCCAGTATAGTCCTCCAACATGTAACAAGTAGTACGCGGACTTGTATCTGAATCGATTTTTATTTGGAACCCCTTTTGGAAATTTGCCTATGGTTAAGAAATTCATGAAAGGGTCCATCCATGAGGGGCGTTGATCAATTTACATCAGTTCTCCCTCCTTAATGGACGGTCAGAACAACTTTGTCACTATTCCTCTTACACGAGGACTGAACATGGCTAGCTGATCCGCCCGGGTGCTCTTCTCCCTCAGCACATGTTGAATAGATAAGGTACTGAACAACCCAAAGAGTCCCTTGACCTTTGCCAGATATCGTTAAATTGTGGGCTCTCTCGTCTCAAACTTTCCTTTGATCTGGTAGACCACCGCCATCGAATCTGTTGACACCTTTACATCTTGTACTCCCAATTCCTTATCTAAGAGATGTCCCGTGATCATAGCCTCGTATTTTGCCTAGTTGTTGGTGATGGAAAAATGAATATTGATCGCTTGCTCAATCTTTGTCCCTTGGTGACTCACTGTAACATCTCATTTCCGACTAGACCCCTGGGAGTGGTTTTGTCTTAACAGAACCCTAGGAAGCCCAGGAATCGAAGTTTGTCGACCAAGATTTTGAGTCAAGGGGTGGTCACGCCCGTGACTGACCCGTCACGCCCGTGACCGACCCGTCACGCCCGTGACCTAGGGCATGACCCCCTTTCGACTATTATCGACCTCAGGAAGACGATCGTCGAGCTCAGAAATTTCAACATAGGTCAGACACGCCCATGACCGATCCGTCACGCCCGTGACCGATCCGTCACGCCCGTGACCTTGGAATGGCATTGAGTGAGCTAAGCTCACTCAACGCCGTGGTCTGGATGGCATTGAGTGAGCTAAGCTCACTCAAAGCCATAACCTGGACGGCGTTGAGTGAGCTAAGCTCACTCAAAGCCATAATCTGGATGGCGTTGAGTGAGCTAAGCTCACTCAACACCATAACCTGGACGGCTTTGAGTGAGCTAAGCTCACTCAAAGCCATAACCTGGACGGCGTTGAGTGAGCTAAGCTCACTCAAAGCCATAATCTGGACGTCGTTGAGTGAGCTAAGCTCACTCAATGCCATAACCTGGATGACATTGAATGAGCTAAGCTCACTCAAAGCCATAAAACGGATGGCGTTGAGTGAGCTAAGCTCACTCAACGCCATAACCTGGACGGCGTTGAGTAAGCAAAGCTCACTCAAAGCCATAATCTGGATGGCATTAAGTGAGCTGAGCTCACTCAACGCCAAAATTTGGGAGGTCATTCTGATGGCGTTGAGTGAGCAGAGCTCACTCAACGCCATATCTGGGATGGCGTTGAGTGAGCAGAGCTCACTCAATGCCGTAGTTTGGATGGCGTTGAGTGAGCTGAGCTCACTCAACGCCATTGTACTTAGAATTTTTCTGGCATCTTTTTTGGCTGGGTGCTGGTTCAGCTGAACTGGGCCGGTCTAGGAAGTGGGCCAGAATACATTATTGGGTCATTTTCTCTTATTAAGACTTAGTTAAGTCTTATTTTATGAAGTTTGACCGGCTGTGCCACGTGGCAGCCGACTCCTCTCCTTTAGGCCATGGCCGATAGCTAGGCTTCATGGCCATCAATGGCATTTGATGCCATGGCCTTCCCTCTTCCCCTTAAAATGGCTGGATTCAACTCCTCTCAAGGAGAGGAGGAGTTTCTAGCCCTCCTCCAGCTGTTATAAAGCCATTTCAGCTCCCCTCCACCATGGCCGAGCTTGCTCTTGAAGAGGCAATAATGGCTGGATAGCCTATTACCGCCCACTCCCCATTTATTTCCTTTAAAAAGGCCCCTTAGGCTCAAGGATGAAGTTTCCCAGCCCTTACCTAAAGTTTCGAGCCTCCTACTGTGCTGTAGAAGAATTCCGGCGACGCCACCACCGCGCCAAGGGCATCCCGACGATCGGCTCGACTCCAAACCGCGAATAAGGTCCTCCTCTACCTCTTATTCTATAGATAGATCTTAGAAATCATTAGGAGAGATATCGGTCTCAAAAGAGCTGGATCAGGTGAGCGTTTTCATGGTTTTTCCGAAATTTCATGGTGGCGGGTTCGCCGGAAACCACCTCTCCGGCGGCCGTGCCGCCGCCCGACGGTAGCCCTCACCTCAACAGAGGTGGTGGTGGTGGTGGCCGGCCAGGGAGATGGCTGGGTGGCCGGGAAATAGCTTTAGAAAAGCTACAGGTTTTGAGCATTTTAGGTTGCTGGTTCGGGCTTTTTGAGAAGATGAACAGTAACCTATAATACTAAATTATTATATTTATATATAAATGTAGTGATTTATCAAGCTCTCTTTTATGCTATTTAATGAGGTACTTAGAGGCTTTTTATGTAGAAGTAACCAACATGAAATCTGTAGCCCTATGGGTCTACTACATTTCAAAATTAATTTGGGTCAATTTGGTCAACTGGTTTGACCAGGGCACCTCTTTTGGTGGGATCTAGACCTAGAGCTAGGCAAAGACAAAAAGGTGTGCCCACCTTTCATCCTTTGCCCAAATGTTCTGAAATTTGGGCACGGAGTCTATCCTAACTATACCTAGGGCCTATCCAAAAATGAAAATTTTTTGAGAATATTTTTCTATAGTTTTTGTAAAAATTTAATAATTCATGTATAATTTAATTAGGTGTCCTTAACACCTCAAAATCCCCCCAAATTTGGGTGGGAGGTCTTAGGGGGAATGTTAGAACTCTGGTAAAAATTCCACCTCTTTTGGAAGTGTTTTGATTGAGTTTTAACTCGACCCTAGGTTGGCCCTTATAGGGTTAATTAGGTCAATTCATTCCTTTTGGGATTTGAGTGGTCAAACAACCTCAACAGAGGCTGATAGTTTGTCCACTGGCTTTTTTGGGCATGACACACCCTCCAATGTAATTTGGAGTGGTTTGGGATAGGGTATCCCTAGAACCCTAGGGTAAGTCCCTTAATGGGGATTTTTAGGGTTGTGAAGGTCATGGGGTCAAATGACCTTGGAATGACTTGAAATTTGGTGGAGAGGACCATGGGGCCATTATAGTTCTCTGTACAAAATCTTAGGGGCTTTGAAGACAGTTAGGCCACCTAAAACTCTAACCCTAGTTTAGGTCACAAACCTTAATTTGAACTATTATGCTATCAAATGAACTTCAAATCAAGTAAAATTTAGGTAGGGTGATTTTATGGTCCAAGTGGACATAATATAATTTTTTTGAGATTTTTGGGTTAATTTATACAGTACTTCATTTACAACTCTAATTGTGTCTTAGATATTTATCTTAATGATTTTGGAATTTATATGCACTGGGATGTTATGAAATCTTGGATTAGGGCATCTTATAGCATGTTATACCTTCTATATTTTTATTGATAGTTTTATCTGATTATTTTGGGTACTTGCTTCTTTAACTTATCATTTGATATATGTAGTCAAAAATACAAATAGTGTCCAATTATTAATTGGAAAATTATTAAATTTGGTCAGTGGGTTTTTCACACCATGATAGTCATCCTATAAATTTATCTGGATTTTTAGATGATTAAAAATAGTATCTCCTTCTCTAAGCTAGGAAAATTGGTGTGTTACATTAAAATAAATTCAGAGACCAAATATTAGATAAAAATTATGGGACTTGGTTTATGATGGTTTTACATTACCATAAAGCTTCTATAATTTTATTGTGATTTTTGGATATATATTTACATTACTTGCTTCATAATATAGTAAAAGTGGCCTAAAATGGTAAATTAGGAAATATAGGCCAAAACACCTATGAAGTTTCTCAAAATTTGGAATTACTGCTTAAATGTCTCATTGGATTTTTACTGATTTTATGGTGATTTATTGTTGGCTCATTAGTGCACTTCATGTTCATACTAAGGCATTGGGAGGCTGAGAATAAATAAATTAAATGCCAAATGAAATAGGAAAATTATTATTTTCTGGATTTAGACTAATTATGTCATGGTAGACTTCCAATAAATATTATAGGAGATTTGGAAAACAATTTGGAGTACCACCCCTTGCATACCTCATAAAGCTTAGGAGGGTCTGCGTTTAGTAAAACTGCAGAAGCTGAACTAGAGTGGGTAATGAATCTGGGAGATGGAATTTTGGTAGTTTGATGGCTTGGATAGGGTGGTTTAAATCAAGTTCATTATTGGAAGTCAGGACGGGTAGGGTGTGAGATTGACTAGTGTTAAGTGGTCTTCGGGTTCGACGGAAGATCGTCCTCCCCGAGAAGAGGAAGAGTCAAAACCATCCTAGGATTAGACACCCGTAATATGAGAAGGGAATGGGTTAAGGGAACCAATCAATTATAATAAGTGCCTTGAAAAGGGAGCTTTGGGATTCACCCCATCATAGCTCCTAGTACCGCTGCGAGCCCTTCACCGGGTAAACCTCGGGAAGTCCAAGGTAAACCTTAAATCTTAGAAATAAAATGATCAAGAATAACCCTAATAATAGTTGCACCTCACACCTACACTTGTACACTTAGGAAGAAGAATTGGCATGGAATGGTTAGAGTAGGTCTGTGGTCTAAGGGCCTACTAGTAATGTCAATGGTCTGGTTTGTGATTGGGAAGTCCGGGGAGCTGGATGCTCGGGGACTTGGTATAAATTTGGAAGTCAAGGGAGCGGGATGCTCGGGGACTTGGTATATGCATGGTAGCCTAGAGAGATGGAAGCTCGGTAATATGAGAACTTGTATAAATATAATTGTCATGATTGCATGTGCATAAAAGTGGTGGGTCATCGGTACTGGACGATTGATCACACCGACGTCGGTACGTTGACTCGGCGGTGTGGGACACTAAGCCAAAGAAAGCCTGGTGGATATAGCCAGCACTAATACGCAGATACTCTAGGTTGTGTTCTTCTAGGGGTGTATGGAAAGGCTAGGCCTGGTAGTGTGGTTACCCGCCTAGGAGTGGGGGTCCCGACCCACTGTCTCCGTTTGCCACTACGGAGATTCCTGGGAGTGAAGCTAACTGCCCGAATAGGGGGAACTAAAGGTCTGTGCGCATGGAGTCGTGTGGGTGTGTTGCACTTGCTTTTGCATTCCATAGCATATTTGCGTGTCATAGCATAAACATTGCCACCTATCGTATAAGATGGTATGGGACGTTTCATACGATAGGCTCTGCAAAATGACCCCTTGGTTTATAGGGGTAATCCCTATAAATCAATGGTTATATTTCTTATGCTTTTACTTACTTGCTACTCCTTACTGTTTGATAACCGACACCCCAACGTATAAGTGGTATGGGACACTTTATACGATGGGAGCCCTACAAAAGATCCCTTGGCTTATGCGCTTCCGCATAAGTTAAGGTTACATTTCCTACTTTCTGCTTTTGTCATATTTACTATGGAATTGCTAGCATAGGTCCGTTGTCACCTGCTTTTGACTTATTCTCCACCTTCATGTCCTTCCCTTTCTTCCTCTCCGCTCGGTACCTTAGAGCCATGGGGGAAGGGGTAGGGGATGATAGGGCTTAGTCTTTTAGACTAACGGTTTTCGAACCACAACATTTTAGGTGTACCATAAGGAAGGGTCACGGGTTTTGCAGTTTCTGGCAGAATTGACCCCGTGATCGTGCTACCATTGTCACCAGCCGGGACATATACGGGTCAAATGCCCCTTGATGGGTGGGATCCTACCAGCTCAGCAGCCAGGAGGCCAAAGACGTAGACGCAGACGTGGATTGTGAGGCGGCGACTACAGGTCGAAAAGGAAGAAGCACCCAGATATGCAGCACCAACAGAGTACGGAGTCGGTGGAGATGGGCCAGTCTAGCTTGGGTGCTCTCGGTACAGTGATAGTTACGGTGACACTTAGTTTTAGTTTTGCTTCCGCGAGTGACTTGTAGTGAGGTTTACATGTACTGGGCACAAGCCCTCCTTTTGTACTCTGATTATTATTATTGTGGACTCTCCCTTCGTAGAGATTTATTTATATACATGTGGTTATAGTGGACTAGATTTATAATTACTTATGCTACTGTTCTGCGATCGAAAAGGGCCGGCAGAATTGGCGCTTTGTAATGGCGACCTTCCCGTGAGTCGGTGCCACCGTAAAGCGGCAATTCTGGGCTAAGACCCCGGTGTTTAAAAAGAAAAAAAATGGGGTCTTACACTCACTAAGACCACCCCCTCCTCTTAGGGAGTGCTTTCTCGATGCTCCATCTACGAGCACCTCCTAGGCAACCTATCATGGAGACTCAAACTCTTCCACCTTGACCATATAATCTGCCAGGAAAACTGCTACTGCTTGAGCCTTTATAGAAAGTCGTGGGATAAAGGATATATCAAATTCACTCAGCTCCATCAACCACTTTGACATTCTCTCTGAATACTCCGCTCCTTCTAGAATGTTATGAAGAGGGTGATTGATCACCACTCAGATCGAGTGCACTTGGGAATACAGCCTGAGCTTACTGGCCAAGACGATCGGGGCAAATACTAACTTTTCCAAGATAGGGTATCTGAGCTCTACCTTCTTCAGAACCCTACTGATATAATAAATTGGCAACTGCTTCCTCCCCTCTTTTCAGACCAAGATAGAGCTTACCACCTCCATCCTTACCCCGAGTTATAAGGCTCGGTCTACCCCTTTCCCTTGGTCCTTGGAGTAGCGGAGCCTGCATGAGTTGCTTCTTCAATGCTTGTAAGGCATCCTCACACTCTGTTGTCCATTCAAACTTCTAGGTCCCTCGCAGCACCTTCAAGAAAGGTGATCACTTCTCGCCAGCCCTGGAAAGGAATATGCTCAGCCCTGCTAACTTACCTGTGAGGCATCGGGCCTCCTTTATATTTCTAGGTGATGTTATCTCTAGTATCACCTTTACTTTGTCCGGTTTGGGATCTACCCCTATCCGGGTGAGAAGATGACCCAAGAACTTTCCACTATTGGAACTGAAGAACTGCTTTGGTTACAGGAAGCCAGGACACTTCATATCAGAGTGTCCAGAGAATCAAAAGAAGGAGAGAAGAAGAGAAAAGGAGCCTAGGAAGCAGCACTACAGCAAGCCCTCCTCCAGCAAGCATAAGAGGATGGAGAAAGGCTTTGTTGTTGAAACCTGGAGTGAAACTGAAGATGAATCTTCTTCTTCTAGCTCCAGTAAAAATGAAGAGACTAAAGTAAAGGAGGTTTGCTTGATGGATATTGATGCATCAGGAAGCCTCTCAGAAGCTTAGTAGTCAGATAGTGAAGAACCTCAATTTGAAGAAGATCTGGTATTGTCCTCTTTTGATTTCAATTCAGATGGTTTTAGAACTGAATTTAAATCATTATGTATTGATTTAATAAACTCCGAGAAGAAAATCAAACTCCTTAGAAAAAAACTAACTGAACAATATAATTTTCTTTCTAAAAACATTAAATTGAAAGATGAATTAACATTAGCTAATTAACTAAACATCTCTCTAAAAACTGAATTAGCTGAGGCAAGGCAACTTGAAGAATCCCTAAAATGGAGAAGCATAAAGTTGATGAACATCACAAGCACAGTAAATACCAGACTTAATGGCAAGATGGGCTTAGGTGCTTCATTAAGCAAACCCCCATTAATTCAAAAAAACATATTATCAAGTCCAATCAAATTTTTTTTCTGAAAAAGTCAAAGAAAAGGTAGATGATCATAGTACTAAGCAAATAGAATTAAGACAAGAAAATAAGAAAAAGAGAAAGAACAAGAAAAATCCTAATTATAACAATGTTCAGAAGATTTCGTCGAACTCAGATCGATGAAATGTGTATAGTTCTTCGAACTCAAGTCGACGAACTCCGAACGCAGATTTTTATTATAATTATTCTTTGAACTGCAATCGACGAAACCAGTATGGTTCTTCGAGCTGAGATCGACGATATTGGGGCACAGAGAATGAATATTTTCATTCTTTGAGCGGAGTTCGACGAACTAATCCCCATTCGTCGACCTCAGATCGACGAACTCACCAGAATTCGTCGAACCCAATTCAAGATAACAGAAACTTTAATTCTTTCAGAACCTTTAATCAACCTAGGGAATATCTCAATCCATTCACCCAGTGGATAATACCACTAAGAAGATATCACCCTCTATGGTATAAAAATCAACATGAATGTTCCTTTATTTCCAGTTTTGAGTATGAAAAGCAACAAGGACCCAAGGTAATTTGGGTCAAGAACATCTAATCTGTTCTTATGCAGGTGAACACCTATCCCACCACAGAGGAATAGTGGTACTTGGATAATGGCTGCTCAAGGCACATGAATGGCAGCAAGGAAAATATAACCAATATAAGTCCAAGCGAGTTCCAAAAGTGATCTTTGGTGACTCCAACTGTGGCCAGACTAAAGGCTATGGGAAAGTAAATATTGGAGCTATCACCTTCAAAAAGGTGGCTTATGTAAGTGGACTGAAGCACAACCTAATCTCCATAAGTCAATTATGTGATGAAGGGTTTCAGGTATTATTTAATAACTCTTCCTAGATTACCACTTCTGTAGAAAATGAAGTAGTTTTAACTGGAACTAGAATAGGAAATATTTACATAGTAAATTTTAAGATTGCTAGGTCTGAGATATGCCTATTCAACCCGGTTAGTAATAATAATAAACTATTGCATAAGAGATTAGGACATGTTAACTTAAATAATATTGCTAAATTATCTAGGGACAACCTTGTAAGAGGATTGCCTTCTTACCCCTACAAGAAGGAAAGCCTTTGCAGGGCTTATCAATTAGGCATGCAAACTAAAAATAGTTTTAAAGTCATTAATAAGAGTGATTCACCTAGGATTCTGTATTTGCTCCACATGGATCTTTTTGGACCCATTGTTGTATAGAGCCTAGGAGAGAAATCTTATACCTTAGTGATTGTAGAAGACTTCTCAAGGTTCACTTGGGTGTTCTTCTTGAGGAACAAGTCTGATAACTTTAAAGTTCTTACAGACTTTCTTAAGAGCATAAGGATTGAGTATTCTACTCCAATTGCATTGATCAGAAGTGATCATGGTACTGAGTTTAAGTCTCTTCCCATGCAAGAATTCTGTGATATGGAATGTATTAGGCATTGTTTCTCTACTCCTAGAACTCCTCAACAAAATGGGGTAGCTGAAAGTAAAAATAGGACCTGATTGAAGCTGCAGGCACATTACTTGCAGATGCTTACTTGCAACTATCCTTTTGGGCAGAGGCTATAAGAACAACAAATTATGTACTGAAAAGGAGTCTGATAATTAAGATTAAGGGAAAGACTCCCTATGAATTATTTAAAGGTGTTGAAGTTGGTGACCGGGCGGTCTGGCGGCCTGTCTTGGCGGATTGAAGACCGCACGGTCTGGCAGTTTCCCTTCAGCGGTTTGGTTGTTGTGTTGTTGCTGTCTGGAGTCCGAGCGGTCTAGCGGTTTGTCTCTGGAGGCTTGGAGACCGGGCAGTCTAGCGGTCTCCCATGGCGATCTCTCCTTCCTCTCTGGTGGTAGCTGAGCGGTTAGCCCTTCCGTATAACCACGCGGCTTGTGCGGGTTGTTTCTGTATAGACCGCTTAGTCCTGTAATTTTTTAGTCTCACATCTCTTATTTGTATTCTCTCTTCTCTCCTCCATTCTATAAAAGAGAGGTCATACCTTTGTAATAGACACCTTTTTTAGATAATAAAATTTCTGTTATACCTCTTCCGGTTTGTTTTTGTTCGTTTCTTACATGGTATCAGAGGACTCGATCTTCTCCTCCTAATTCTGTGTGCCTTCTCTGTCCGCGCGACCTATCCGCGCGGCTTTCTTCTTCTTCTCACAACCTGGCCTCGCGACTTGTTTCTTCCGCCTACTTGTGTCCTGTTCGCGTGGCTTCTTTCTCTCCTTGTCGTTTCCCTTTGTGTGCGCGACCTCTTCTTCTCGCTGCGACCTGTGCTAATTTACTGTGACCTCTTCTTTAGTCGCCGCGACCTGTTTTCCTTGTTTGTCTTCCCGCGGTCTTTTCTTTAACAACGCGGTCTTCTCTTTCTTCAGTTCGCGTGGACTGATCCTTAGCCACTCGACTTCTTCCCCTCTGCTTAGTTCTGTGGCTTGGTCGTGGCTTTTCTGGCCGCTGGTGTCTGTCATCGTGACCGCCGCAGATCTCTTTCTTCTAACCGCTGTGATTTCTCCATGTTCGCGCGGCTTGTTTCCTAACCGCATGGTTTGTTTCCTAACTGCGCATCTTCCTATTGTTTTCTCCTATGGCTCTTTCTGATGCTTCTACTGCTACCACTCCTGTCGCCAATCCGGCTTCGCCTCTTCCTCCTACTCCTTCCAGGAACCTTGGCACTATTTCGAAGCTTGTCGGCTCCAACTACCCGGATTGGAGCGTCTCCTTCATCTTTCTCCTTCGCTCGCAATGCAAACGCCACCATCTCGTTGATGACCCTCCTCCCACCACTTCACCTCTCTTTGATGATTGGGATGCGAGTGACGCACTTGTGCGTACTTGGCTCGCTAACAGCCTCTCCGATGAATGCCTCCCCGTCATCCGTCATGATGAGACGGTCAAGGCCGCTTGGCTTCATCTTGTCGCTCTGTACTCAAAGGGGGCTCAGACGTCCCGCATCTATACGTTGTATGCGGACCTCTTTGCCCGTCCTACATTGTAGCATGTTGCTGCCTACCAACAGGTTCAGGCTCTTGGGGCTGAGATTCTTCAGAATCGCTCCTTCTCTACAGATTTGGCTCAACACAAGCATTTCCAGGAGTTTCTCGTTGTGTGTTATCTACTCCGGCTTACTGATACTTATGATATGATCCGTCAGCAAATTCTGGGTGAGGCAGAATCTCCTACCTTAGATGACATCGTTGCCCGCATCGCTGTTGTCACCTCTCTCCTTCAGCGCCCGCTTCTGCCCACTCCTTCTCCACCGGACAACTATGCTCACCAAACTCAGCGGAGTGGCTCTGGTAGCCGCAGTCACCAGTCTGGCGGGCATGCTCCTTCCCGCTACCTCTGCTCTCATTGTGGCCGCACCGACCATACTATGGAATGTTGTTGGACGAAGCATCCCCATCTTTGCCCCTTGGGTGACTCTTCTGCCTCCCCTTCCAAGCCGTATGCTTCCGTAGTCACATCATCATTTAGTGCCCATGTGGTGACCCAAGGTAAATGGCTTATCAACTATGGTGCGACTAATCACATGACGGGCAATCCTCAGTGCTTCTCTCTACTCGAACAGCATGATCGGTTGCCTCCTGTCCTCGTTGCAGACGGTTCTCCCTCCCCGATTCATGGGTTGGGAGTGGTTCATGTTACTCTATCTCTTCGCCTAGCGGACACTCTCTATGTGCCCAAATTTCCATGCAATTTATTATTGGTTACCTCTTTATGCAATAAGCTTCAGTGCTATGTGACGTTTACTCTGACTTCTTGTTCTTTTCAGGATCCAAGCTCCCAATGGACGATTGCTACTGGGACTGAGAGCGGCGGCCTCTACTTCCTCGACAACGTTTCCTCCTTGTCCGCCTTCTCCTCTTCTTCTACGGATCTTCTCTAGTGGCACCTCCGCCTCAGTCATCCTCCTCCATGACTTCTACATCAGCTTCTGCCCCACCTCCCTCCTTCCAGTACTCCTCTCAACTGCAACGCTTGTCAGCTTGGAAAGCATCACCGTTCCTCTCTGTCAGGTCTTATAGGTAAGAATTGACATTCTTTCTTTCAACATCAGGTCGTCGATATACACTTCTAAGTTCCACCCCTTCTACTCCTAGAAAATCTAGATAATCACTCTCTTGTATATCGGTCCTGCATTCCTCAACCTGAAAGGCATCAACTTGTAGCACTAGCGCCCATTGCTTATGATGAAGGTGGCATCTTTAACCTCAAGCGGGTGCATGCAAATCTGATGGTAACCTGAAAAAGCATCTAAAAAACTCATTCTATGAAAATTGATGGCTGAGTCAACCAGCGCATCGATTCGGGGTAGCGGGTAGCAATCCTTAGGGCAGGCTTTACTTAATAAAGTGAAATAAACACACATCCTCCGCCTCCAATTACTCTTTTTTACCATTACCACGTTGGAGAACCAACCTGGATGCTGGATCTCTAATTCAAACCCTTCCTCAAGTAACTTGCCCACCTCCTCCCGAATGGGTTCGACCAGCTTATCAGCTATGGCTCTCCTCTTCTGGAAGATGGCGCAGATGCCTGGGTTAAGACTAAGGTAATGACACGCCATATTTGCATCAACGCTTTGTATGTCTGCCACGCTCAAATCAAAGATGTTCATGTTTTGCTGGATGCAAGCCAAGATCTTCTTCTGGTCCTCCGAGCTCAGTCCTCCACTGACTCACAACTTATTCATCCCCCTGCCTTGGGTGAGTACATCCTTCTCCAACACCTCCTTTACTGCCTCCAACCTGTCCTGATCCTCCATCATCTTATCTATCTCTTTAACCTCCTCCTTTTAGGATATAGTGTTGTTAATTGTGACATAGCACTGCCTCGCTATCTTGGGATCTTCTCAAACTCTGACCAGAACTCCCCCATCGCTAAACTTCAAACATGGGTGGAAAGAGGAGGTGACACACCTAAATTCATTGATGAGTGGATGTACGAAAATGGCATTATAGCTGCTCGGGGCATTATGACGATGAACCGGTAGTTACTAGACCATCCCCCCAAGGTCGCGTGGAGCCCGGCTCCTCCCTCCACATCTTTCCTCTCTCCTAATAACTAAAACAATGGTCCATTTAAAGCTAACACACTCAAGGCCTCCGCCTTTATTTTTTCGAAGGATTTTTTGAATATAATGTTCACTAAGCTCCCATTATCAACCAGGATCCTTGAGACTATGAAATTCTGGATGGCCGCCTGGATTATCAATGCGTCGCAGAACAAATCCTTATGGTATGGCATGTCCTTTGATTAGAAGGTGATATTTTCCTCTAGGGTTAGGGCTTGTCAGGTCTAAGCGATGCTTCGATAGAACATAGTATGGAGGCTCCCCTTACGGGTGGCCTCGATCCTCCATCACACATGGATTACTCTAATCCCTCACTGAGTACCCACATCTACTCAGTCCTCATACCTGCCTTCTTCCTCTGCTCCTCCTCCTACCACTTTCTCAATCTGCACTTTCGGTTGTTGCTCCTTCGGGCCCCTCGCCCCTCTTAACTCCAAGAATTCTGGGTAGGTGGTCATCACATGACCCTCCTCCTAGCAGAAGTCACAATAAGGCAATGCCACCCAAATCCTCTTCCTCCGTGCACATTCCTCCTGTCTCTCCTTCCTCTTCTTCTGATTTTCATAGCCTATTGGGGTGGGGCAGAGCGTCCTCGGGCCCGGTCTCCGCCCTGGAGGTTTGAACCTCCCTTTCCCTTCATAGAAGTTCCCTCCATCCTAAGCAATCCCTCTTCCCTAACCCTGAATAGGTCCCCCTGGCTGCCTCCACACTGGCCAATTGATTGGCTCCTGAAACCTCCATCCTTGCTTTTATACTCTGTGCGGTCCCTAGAATCCCTTTCCTCCCATATCCTCTCTTCTCCTCCCATCTTGTTGCTTAAAACTTCCTTGCTCCCTCGCCTCACTCTCCCCCAACTTAGCTAACTTTTTTGCAAACGCGGGGTTTGCAGCTTCTCCTTCAATCTCTTTTGCCTCCCTGTCCACTAGCTCCTCGAAGGACAAGGGGGTGACGGTTCAACTTCATCCTAAAGAATCCCTAGCGCAACCCAAGGTTGAATTCAAGCTATAGGTTGTACCCAGGAAATTTATAGACTAGTAGGTCCACCTCTTGGAATCAGTCCACATAACTTCCCAGCGTCTCCTCTGGCCCTTGCTTGATCAAAAAGAGAGCTTCTTCCCCCCCCCCCCCCTTCTTTCTCTTATTAGAAGTTGAGAAATGTAACTGGAAACTCCAACGGAGATCCTCGAAACCATAGATCGATCCGGAGGGGAATTGGTGGGAATAGCCCCTTTCCTTTCCTTTGAGTGTGATGGTGAAAAAGCAGCACTTAAAGGCGTCGGATATTTGTTTAATGGAGATCGTGTCCTCGAACCACTGAAGGTAGTGTACGAGATCATCCTTGTCTGTGTAGTAGGACATCTCTAACTACCTAAACCCATCTAGAACTAGGGCTGAAACGATCAGTTCACTGAATGAGCTTCCTCTCCCTACAAAGCGAGTCGAGTTAACATGCACGACCACCTCACCTAGATGACTAGCACTCGGTTGGCTGGGGAATAGCTCCCGCCCGGTGAGATCCCACTCACCCCTCTCTACTACCACCTTCTTCCCCCATTCTCCTATCTAAAGCGTCCTCACCCAGCAATTGGCGCGTGAGCACCGGGATGATAGGTGTCAAATAGTCGTCTCATAGGGAGAAGGAATGCAGGGCCTCCATGAATGCCTTCATAAACTCAATTAAGTCACTCTTCCTCACAAAGTCGTCCAAGTTTTGGGACTTGCCTTGATTGTCTCCTCATTTCTCGACTCTAGCCATGAGACTTTCTCAGGATTTTTCATGCAAGCTATAGTCTATGCTCAACGCACAAAAAATGTTGAACTCAGAAACCATGGTTCAACGAAGAGTTTAGACCATACTAGGTTGTACCACACTAGGTTAAGGTGTCTTTTGCAAGGCTCTCATCGTATAAGATATCACATACTAGGTTATATGATGGGGTGTCAGGTTTTATGCAAGTATGAGTGTAGTGAAATGTTATGCGGATGAAATGTTATGTTCATATAAGTGCAACTCACGCACATGACTCTATGCGCACAGACCTTTAGTTCCCCCATTTTAGAGTTAGCTAAACTCTCAGGTACCTCGCGTTGTGGCAAATGGAGGCAATGGGTCGGGCCAACCCCACTACTAGGATGGCATTCACGCCACCCAACCTATACCTTTGTACGCCTCAACATGAAGGACACACCACAGAGCCTCTGCGTACCTTGCTGGCAAAACCACCATTCTTTTTTTGGCTAAGTGTGAACCACACTCGCCGAGTCAATGTACCGACGTTGGCGTGAATGACTGTCAAGTAACAAAGACCCACCACCTTATGTTATGCACATGCAAACAAGAACTTCCGAGCAATAGGCTCCCCGAACTAACCCGTCCGACAAAACTACCTACCGAGCCATCGGCTCGTCGGGCTAACCTGCACACTACTAAAACCACCGAGCATACCGCTCGAATGACCAAGCTAAACTAACAACCCTGAAACTAGAGGTGAGTGTAAGTGGAGTTTAGTATAGACTAATTACTCTTGTAATCAATTTACTCTTACAGTTTACGTTAATCTTGGACTGCTCAGGGCATTCCCTGTGAAGGGCTCTCGAGGACACTAGAAACTACGATTGGTTGAAGCTCAAAGCTCCCTTTCGCAAGGCACTTATTGTTATTGGTTACTACCCTTGTCCAAAGTCACTGATTTACTCTTGAACTATTTCTAAGTGTATTTGGACTCTCTCACCAGGGAAGGACGATCATTCGTCTCTCTCAGGTACGACCTTAACCTAGCCAACCAGGCTCTCACAACCTGACCTACATTGATGACCTCAGTCATACTCTATAGGTTAAGTATACCACATACCCCTTTACCCCATACCTAAGTTCTCAAGGTTTCCTGATATTGTTGTTTTGTTATGAGCAGACCTACTGAGCTAAATAACATGCAAGAAAGGTGACCTTCATAGATATTCATCTAAATGCTCTAAGATAATTATTGGGGGTCTATAATGACAAGATTAGACTAAGTCCAGAAACTTGTAATTTTCCTAATTTAATTGGCATTTATTTAATTTTTCCCAAATTAAGGTCATAGGTGATTTTAAACATGAAGTAATAGATTTACATAATTTATGACCACCCAAATATTATGAACTCCATCTGATTCCTAAAAATCAGATAATACCAAGTTTCATAAATTTTCATAAATTTTTTGGCCTCTAATTAATTAATCCATAATAAATCTAATAATTATGGGTAAAGAAGGAAGTACAAAAATATATCATCAGAAAATTATGGAAAAATTACTCAATCTTAAGGGTGATCAGAAAAGACCTCTGACTAAAGATCATAATTTATCAAGCTCATTAGGTACCAAAATAAAATCAATTAATTTTACTTAGAGACAAGCACCTTGTGAAGCAACCCCTGTAAGCAGACTTCCAAAAATTCCACAAAAATTTACATAGCTTTACAATGTCATCAAAGGTCCTCTGACTAAATTTCATGAGTTTACAGTAAGATGTTAATTCATAATAAATTCCTTAATAGATAGAGCAACTTGATGGGTTGTGAATGAAATACTCTAATTATTGATCTAAAATTCATACTAAAATTTCTAGAGCTTTGTTATGGTCTTAAAACATAATTGACTAAATATTATGCAATTTCAAGGTTAGAAAGTTATATATAAAAATTCTTCAAGAAAACCCATGATAGTGCACTTTAAAAAGGTACCTACTTGTAAACTCATCCCAACAACATGTAAAATATTCCAGAGATTAATATGACTATAAAAATGACTCCTACCATCATCCCATGGAAATCCAAGGTCATAGAACCCCTAAATTATTCTTTAAGGTGCAAAGGCCTAATTAGGCATAAAGTTATTTAAGTGGGGTACAAGAGTCCAACTAGCACCTACAATAAACGTAGGGCATTACTCCACCCTAGAAACCCATGGGGTAAACCCCATGTCCAAATAAGGATTAAACACCCTAAGTCATTCACAAACCCTAAAAAGCTCAATCTAAGGCTTTAAACTGGGGCACTAGGCGCAACCGCCCCAACCCACCCCAAAATCTAAGAGAGGGTGACCCTACTGACCTTAGTACTTTGACCAGAGCCCTAACACCTTTGGGTGAGGATTGGTCCCTCCATGCCCCAAGAATCCTAAATCCTAAACTCACTCTTAAGGGCCCAAACTTTAGTCACATCAAAACCTAATCAAATCATACTCAAATGGGTTGAGAGTTTAACCAGTGACTCATGATGACGCCTAAGACCATCCACCAAAGTTTTGGGGGTTGGTGAGGTCATTAGACACCTGAATTAAACTATAATAGAATTATTAAATTTTTACCAAACTATAGAAATGTTTTCTCCAAAAATTCTCATTTTTGGCTATGTCCTAGGTATAGATAAGATCGAGTCCCTGCACAAATTTCAAGTCATTAGGACACGTGGTTAAGTGGGGGCACTCATTTTAATATCTGACTTGCCCTAAGAATAGACTGCGCCATTTTGGGTGTTGAGGTCAGACCACTGAGCCAAATTGGTTGAAACAAATTTTAAATTAAAATAGACCTCAAGGGCAACAACTTTGGTGTTGACCACTTTTTCTGTAGAAGTCCTTAAGTAGTTTTAATAAATAGAAACATTTACTGAAATTAATGTGACAGAAATCAAATAAAAGGAATTAATTAATCCTAAGATTAAATCGGAGGCAGCACGAATCTTGGCTCAAATCATGCGGCAACAGGTAATCTTCAACCTCCAGCCTACGGCTGAGATTGCCCCGTCCTGGAGCCCTTTCCAAGCGCTGCCGCCGGCCACCCGGCCATCTCCCTGGCCAGCCACCACCTCCACTACCTTCGTTGAGGTAGTGGCTATCGCCAGGCGGCGGCACGGCCACCGGAGAGGCTATTTCTGGCGAACCCGAAAGGTGAGAAAAGCCCGAAAAATTTGGGAAAAGCTCACTTGATTGGGCTCAATTGAGCCTGATATCTCTCCTATTTGATCTAGGATCCTAGCACTGAGGGAGAGAGGGAGAAATCGACCTTCTGTGTGGAGCACAGTCGTGCCGATTGTCGGGTCTCCATTTGCGGTGGAGGAGTCGTCGGAGTTCTACAACAGCATTGTGGAAGGACTCGATTTCGTCGAGGGAAGAGTGTAAACGACTCCTATGGGTCTGGGGAGTCTTTTTAAAGAATCAGAATGGGGAGGAGAGGGGTCTTTCTTCATGACTCCATTAATGGCTAATGAAGAGGTTTCGGCCATGGGCGGTTACACTATTCCGGCCATTGAACAACCACCAAAATGGCCCCTGGCCTTCTCTACACTGAATGGGGAATGGAATCAAAGCTTTGGAGATGAAGAGAGGGGCCCTTTGTCTCCCTTGGCCATGAATGCTCTTCCTCCCAATTTCTCTCTCCTCCATTAAAGGGAAAGTGGAGCTTTTCTCTCTCCTAGTCACCTTGGCCGAAATTGATGGATTAATTCTATCAAGTTACACCCCCTAAAGCCATCTAGATGATTAAATTGAAGCTAGCCCAAATGGATTTGGGTTTGAGCTTGAGTTAGCCTATTTGGGTTAACTTAACTCAAAGGGGGGTTAGCTCAACCCTAGGCCACATTGGGTGTCCTAGGTAACCCTAAGGGGTGATTAGTGACCCCTTAACCTCTCCTAAGGTCTAGGGAGACCTTGGTGGGGTGGCTTTGGCACCTTGGGGGTCACTTGACCCTTAGGAATGGTACTTTGACCAAATTAGGGCTAGGGTTTGCTTAGGTCTACTTAGCCTCCTTAGTTGACCCCAATAGGTCCTTGGTGACCCATTGGCCTCCCTTAGGGATTAGGAAGGTCTAGGTGGGTCCCTTTGGCTATGTGGGGGACCAATTGACCATGGGTGAACTAGTTTGACATAATTAAGGTTAGGGTTGAGTTTGGTCAGCTTGGCCTCTAGGGTTGGCCTTAATGGGTCTATAGTGATCATATGGGCCCCCTAAAGGGCTAGGTAAGTTATGGTAGGGTCCTAGAATAAAGTTAAAACCCTAAAGTCAAACCCTAGGGATAGAATTTGAAATGTGCTAATTGAAGACCATGGTGATCTCACCTTCTTTTCTAGGTTCACTTGGTCTTCTAGGGCTTCCTAGGGTTTTATCATGCCCTTGCCATGACAAAACCACTCTTGGGGGTCTAATTGTTTGAGGGATTTTATAAGCCTGGGCCAAACTTGCTCTTATGGTCTGGCCTCTTCAAAGGGTCCTGCTAGTAAATATAAGATTGTACACCAATAACCATATCAGGGTATGGTCCTTGCTGCAAATCTAGGGCATAGGTCTCTCTTAGTACTGCTCCACCATTCCTCGACTAGTCTCTGGTGCCTGACCAACCTATGTGGTCTCCTCTTCCTCGTTCTCAATCTATAGTTATGACTCCCTATACCGTTCCTAGTCTCACCCTTCCCATGGCCTAGGGGAAGAAAGCTCGAATGTGTTTGGGATTGAAAGTGAGGGGATAGATCTGATTTACTCTAGAGGGGGGTGAATAGAGTATTAAAATCTTTTAATTACTTTTTATAGTGGAATTAAGATAAGTGTTACTTATAAGTAAGAGAAAAATAAATCACAAGCAAACACAATACAGCAAAAAATAAATAAAGATGAGCAACCAGATGACACAAGAAAATTATAGTGGTTCCCCAAATCTGGTACATCCACTCTTCTACCACCCTGGTAGGAATCCACTTAGGTTTTTGATCAGGTGCCTTATCACCACAAGATCTTCTTCGGGTAGATCTAGAGACCCTTCAAGCTTTTGATCAGGTGCCTAAAAATCAATAGGTTTTTGATCAGGTGCCCTATCACCAAGGAGTTCACTTTTGAAGGGAGTAATAACCCTGTATAGAAAAGATAAAAGGAAAAAAGTTGATGGCAGTCTTCTCTTTCTCAAAGCAAATGAGAAGACTTAGTGGATTCTTGTATTGCCAAAGCTCCCCCTGAGATATTGAGTAGGTTCAGGAAGATGGAAGCTTTGTCCAGGGAGTAGGTCTTCAATGGACTGGAGTTATGATCTTTAGAATTTGTAGACTGATATTGATTGCTGTCTTTGTAGATTTCTGAAGATGAAAACTGAAGAAGACTCAAGATGAGATTTGTGGTGTTCTTCTTCTATTTCTTGAGAGCAATAAGAGTTCTAAAGACTGAGAGAAATCTGAGAGAGAAATTTTAAACTATAGAATGAGAAGCTCTCTCTGTAGGTGTTTCTCTAACTCAAAAACAGGTTGTATCTCTCTATGTCCTTGAAGAATCGAATAATAATACTGCTACTTTGAATTTCAAAAACAATACTTAATTTACTGCAGAGATCGAGGAGAGAATGGCTAGAATTGCTGGCATTTAATTATCTCCTTAACTGTCTTGGTAAATAAGACAAAATAATAAATCTATGAATATCATAGTTAATGCTGCAATGGAACGGCTATAAGCCTTGAGAATATTAGCAGTAACTACCAGAGATTATTTGTTATAAATAGAATCAAGAGAATAAGATTTAAATCTTCAAGATTGATGTTGTAGATAAGTAGTCGAACACAGGATAAAATCATTGATCTGAGCTAGGAGATCGTCGAGCTGAGTTCAGCTATCTTCGAACTGATAAAACTGTTAAGAGATAAGAAATCGTCGACCTGAGCTCTTAGATCATCGAGTTCAGTTCAGAGAATAAACTCTGAGATCGTCGATGGGAGAACAACGATCGTCGAGCTGAGTTCGACGAAATTCGAACTGATATATTTATCACAGAATTCTTCTAAGTCTGAGTTCTTTAATGAAATCCAAAGCTGGTCTTGTGAAGTCTGACCTAATGAGACTAACTTATACCTAGACCTTGACCCTGATTATATAGGTGGGTCAACATCCTAAGAGTAGACCTAACCAAAATCCAAATAAGGGTTCCAACAATCTCCCCCTATTTGGGTGAGGTCACTCAACATAGAATAAAACTGAAAATACAATGTCATAGATATCTGATAGAATGTAAATTATCAGCAGATATAATATAATAATGTAATGCACATATGGTTTAGGTAAAATAATAAAATAGTAAAGTGCAGAAAATAAATAACTTAAGGATTAGCAGGAGGAGGAGCAGAAGAAGATTTAGCAAAAGCATCTTCCTAGTAAGGTCTTCTGCTTCCGTTTTAGACATCTTCAGATCTTGCTCACCAAGAGTTTTCTTAGAAGCAGCTCTTGGTACAACTACTTTAAGGTGAAGAGTCATATACTCTGCTGAATTGAAAACTTTCTTACTGACCCGCAACTTTTCAAGTTCTTTTTCTCTATAAGAAGACATGGTAGAAAACTGTGAGGGATCCTTACCTTCTTTTCTGGATTTATTCATCTAAGATAATCCAATCAGTTCATTAAGTCTAGCCATCCTGAAATTAGGATCAAGCTCTGGATCAGTAGGAGGAGAGGGAGGTCTCTCTGGATTTAGTCCTTGAGCATCCTAATATAACTGCTGAGAGAGATTTCTGAATTGAATAGACTGGACTTGGAAATTTGTTGCAATAGGATTCTGCTGCTTTTGTCTAGAGTAAAGTGATTTAGGAGGTGGAGCTTCACTAAACTTTCCTTTAGGCTTATGAGAGTGGGCAGGCCTCTGAGATTGAGAAGAGGTTGGCTTCTAGGCTTTAGAGGGTACTGGCTTCTGAGGCTGAGAGGCTACTGATCTTGATGGATGCGAGATATTTGATCTTTGAGACATATTCCCTGAGGCTCCTGCAGGAGGAGGAGGAGGAGGTGGATCTTTCCTGAATTTCTTCACACAAGAGGATCCAGACTTCTTCTTCTTATATGCATTAGCTTGATTTCTAGACAGCTTCATCCAATGAGGCATACCTGGGTAAGGTTGGATATTATTCAGAATATAATATGGTGTATCATTTGAAGGACTAGGTAAAGGAGCAGCCTTGGGAGGTGCTTTTCTCTTCTTTGATACTTTCTTCTTCTTTGAGCAGGAATCACCAGAATCATCCTCATCATCATCAGAAGAAGAACCTAGAGGATTTTCATATAAAGCATCTATTGCTTCTATTTTTTTTCTGAGAAATTTGCTTGTCTACTTGAGGAGGAGGTAGAACAGCTTGAGGAGGGACAACAATCTCTGAATGTATCTGTGAATCATCTGTGTCTTTGTCAGTCAGAAGAAAATCATCTATCTCAGGATCTTTTTGCATTTGGTCAGTCTCTAGTGCAATATCCTGTGCAATTAAATCATCTAGATTTGGTAAAGGACTATCATCCATAACATAAGTTGGACCAATAGGTTCCATAACTATGTTAGTAACAAAGCTTGCCTGAATAGCCTGAATAGTTTCTGTACTAACTGAAGCTATATAGCAAATGATATCTGAGCAGTACTTGGGAGAAATAAATAAAAGAGTGTTTATATATAAGAGATCAAAAGAATCTAGAATTGACTTTAGTCTAATTACTGGAGAAATACTACTGTCTTCAGAAAGAATATCCAAAGAAGAAACTAAATCAACTGTCTTAGAATAAGTATCCAAAAACTCTGTGAGATCTGCATCTGGTATCTCAGTATCAACAACCTATATCTCTGTTGTTGTTGCTAGAAGGGTCAATGCTGGAACTGGAACTACTACTGTTGTTGTACCTAGAACAGCTTCATAGGACATCTCTCCCTGCCTGGTTTCAGTAACTATTGGAACCAGGCCCCTGGATGAAGAAGGGCTAGAGGAGGCAGCAAGAAGGGTAGCAATGGATGAAATAGAAGCAGCCAGAGGTAATATTGCCTCTGCTATCAAGGATTTGAGGGATGGAGTGATAAGCTACAAGAGAGTGGAGATGGAAGGTGAGTCCATTTGCATGAACTCAGGGGGGGTTGAGTTAATACAGATGAGTGGGAGATGAGAGTGGAATATGTCATGATTTCATCCTATAATGGAGAATTTGGTGGAGTAGGAATTGGTGTTGAATCAAGGTGAATAGGGGAATTCTAATGTGAATGATGTTCAGGGGAAATATAAGATGTGATTGTGGATAAAGGAGGAGTGAAAAGATTGAAGTTTGGTTGGGTTAAGATGTTGAAGGATGGAGTTGTAACAAGATGTGATGGAGTAGGAGAAAGTGGAGGAGTAGTATGAAGTGCTGGAGATGAAGGAGGTGTTGTAATTGAGGTGGATGTTTGATGGACAGCAGGAGGGTTGGCTGGAGGAGGAGGAGACGGGAATGCTTCATTAGGGTAAGGAGAGGTTGTGAATGCCCTAGTGTCCTCGGCTGGTCTAGAAGAGGTGGAGGCCTAGGATGGCTTTGGGATAGTTCTTGCCCATTTACCAAACAAGGAGGAGTCCAACCTCTTACTGGCATTAATAAATATGGTCTGAGAGACCATTAATTTAGAAGCCTTAGACTGGAGGAAAATTTCCAAAATCCTCCCAAAGTAAACCTCCTTCTTGGAGTTCTTCCTTTTGATCAAATTAAAGAACAACTCAGCCCAATTGATGGACTTCTTATTGACCAAAGCAAACATGATTGAGAACTGTTGCCTGTTAATATTATCATGGGACGAGTGCTTGCCCATCAGAACCTTCCCCACAACGTCTGCTAAGAACTTGTATTCTACAACGAAATTTTTCTTAAGCAACTTTGACGGTATTCCCTCTGGATGACCCATCCTAACCAGTATGCTATTGTACTCAGAACTATCTTGTTCTAGAGTATTTTCTCCATTAACTAATTCAAATAGTTCAGAAATAATAACTGGGGAAAGAATGACCTGTTGACCTGAGATGGTTCCAACCATAGACGAGTCATCAGGAGTTGTTGACGAATAAATCCATTCTTTTATTTCTATTGCTGACAATTTTATCCGTGTAGTCATGATCTTCCTCGGGCCTTGATCATCAAAGATCTTCAGCATGTCCGTGAAGATCTGATCGCAATGACTGAAAGAGTCGAAGTCGATGTCGAAGCCAGCATCGAACTTCATCACTGACAGAATCGCCGCTGGAATCGCCATAAATTTCTGCAAAAGTGAGAGAGATCAATTGCAAGGGAATTTGGAAAGCGCGGGATAGAGCTCGAAGAGAAACCTCAATATAGGTTTTTGGAATGCGAAAAGACGAGCTCTGTCCTACGATAAGAAATAAAACTTTAATCTTAGGTCGACGACAAATTTATAGACAAATACTATCGTCGGTCTCTAAATGAAGAGGGGAAAATAGATCGTCGATCTCAGGTCGACGATGTATTTTCTGAAGTAAAGTCGTCGATCTCCGGTCGATGATTTTAACTTCACATAGAGTTGTCGTCGATCTTAGGTCGACGATATAGCTCAAGAGGAGTTCGCAGATCGTCGATCTCCATTTGACGATTTGTTAACAAATCTTCTCTCTTAGACAGAAATTAAATTAATCCATTCCATTTATCATTCCAAGCTGATTTAGGAAGAATAGATGTTTCTTTTCATCCAAAGGCTTGGTGAAGATATCTACTCTTTGAAAATCAGTGGAGATAAAGTTAAGATTAATTTTGTTTTTGTCTACACACTCTCTAATGAAATGATGCCTTATTTCTATATGTTTGGTCCTACTATAATGCACTGGATTTTGTGCTATGGATATAGCACTGGTACTATCACAAAATATAGTTGAATTATTTAACACAGATGATTGTTTTACTTGGAGACTAAGGAAATATGAAATTTCACACATGCTGCTCATCTCAAACTTTGAATGCATAAGATCAGAAAACCTTTTGCATAGTTTGGGATCAGTAGAGCCAAAAATAATATCATCTACATAAATTTGTACTAATAAGATTTTATCATGATGATGTCTAATAAATAAAGTCTTATCTACTATGCCTCTAGAAAATTTATGCTCTAAAAGAAAACTAGCTAAGGTTTCATACCAAGCTCTTGGAGCTTGCTTTAGACCATAGAGAGCTTTATGCAATCTAAAGACATAAGAGGGATGTGTTGAAGAGATAAAACCTGGTGGTTATTCAACGTACACTTCTTCTTTAAGTTCTCCATTTAGAAAGGCACTTTTGACATCCATTTGGTATACTTTAAACTTTTTATAAGCATCATAAGCAAGAAAGATTCTGATTGCTTCCAGCCTTGCAACAAGAGCAAAGGTTTGATCATAGTCAATTCCTTCCTCTTGCCTATAGCCTTGAGCAACTAGTTTTGCCTTGTTTCTAATAATAGTTCCTTGTGCATTCAACTTATTCCTGAAGGCCCATTTGGTTCCAATGACTGGATTGTTTTTGGGTCTTGGAACTAAATTCCAAACTTTGCATCTCTCAAATTAGTTTAGCTCCTCTTGCACTGCAATATCCAGTGTGGATCTTGCTCAGCATCTTTAATGAATTGGGACTCAATTTGAGATATGAAGCAGACATGCATAAAGTCTTGGTTAAGTTGATGCCTTATCTACACACCAGCTGATAGGTCTCTAATCACTTGAGATGTAAGGTGATCTCTAAGTGTGACAAATTCAGTTGGTGTAGTTGATTCAACAACAGCTTAGGGAAACAATTCCTCTTGTGGAATTATATTAGCTGTTGGAGGAAGTTAAGCCACTTCCAAATTTTCTTCTTCACTTTCTTCATCAACTTGTGAGGAGGAATGAGATGTAAACTTTTGAGTAAGATTGAGATCATCCAATTTTTCACAAAGTTGAGGTACCTGCAAAAAGTCACTGGTAGAAGCTTCCTTCTCCTGATAACCTTTAGACCTAGCTTGGACTTATAGTAAGTTAGCTTGTCCTTGCTTCATATCATGTACTTTGAGCACCCACTGAAAGATTTGGTTTAAAGAGCCTAAACACCTAGAGGGGGTGAATAGGTTTAATCCTTTTTAACAACTTAGGCAATTAACAAAGTTATACACAACATAATTATCACAGCAAAAAGAATAACAATCAAAAAAAATTCACAGCACAGACACAATGGTTTATAGTGGTTTCCCAATTTGTGGGTACGTCCACTCTCCCCCTTCACCTATCCAATAGAGAACTGGATTCGGCCAAACTTCCTTCCACTATCTTAGATCCTCAGATCTTACAACTCAGAACCCAACTGGTTCCTACAGCACAGACTTCTTCAAGTCCTACAACTCAGATTCTTCCTAAGAATCCTACCTCAGGCAACAGCCCTACCTCAGCCTTAACCACAAGGCCTACAACTCAAATCACCAAGATCCTACCTTAGGCAATAACCCTACCACAGCCTTAACCGCAAGGCCTACAACTAAGACTTCTTTAAGTCCTACACCTCAGATTCTTCCCAAGAATCCTACCTCAGGCAACAACCCTACCTCAGCCTTTATCACAAGGCCTACAACTAAGACTTCTTCAAGTCCTACCTCAGGCTCTCAGCCCTACCTCAGCCTTTATCACCAGGCATACAACTCAGACTTCTTCAAGTCCTACCTCAGGCTCTCAGCCCTACCTCGGCCTTTATAAATTTAGGCTTACAACTTAGATCTATATAAGATCTTATAAGGAAATTAATTGTTTAAAATAATAAAATCTTCACCCTGATAGAAAGAGAATAGGGTGAAAGCTTCTTGATCAGTTCTTGATTGAACTGATTACTTTAGATCCAACCTGTCTTAGCTTCTCTAAAGCTTCTTGAAATTGTACCAAGTAAGGTTGATCTTCAATTGGAGTTGGAGTTGATCTTCAATCCATCTTCCTTCTAGAATTCAGAATCAGATCTGAATTTTTCTTACAGACTCTTCAGGATCTGCCTTCTTCTGGGTTTATCTCTTGTTCCCCCTTACTTGTTCATTTTCTCTGATTGTGATATAATAGGTCTATATATAGAATCCATCCAAGGTTACTGGCTGATTCGGTTTATAACGGCCTTCTAACAGCTCTGACAGATGTGTCAGCTTTGTTACTTATGACAGCTCTCAGGTCTTTAGTCTTGACAACTGACTCCTCCTTGAACTTCTATCATAGCAGAGAACTGTCAGCATAACACTTCAGATGTGTCGACACAAATAGACCATGTGTCGACACAAATCTTGATGATGTTGACACAGCTCCTAATATGTCGACACAGTCATTCTTTATCTTCTCAACACAGCTTCTGTTGGATGTGTCGACACAAGTCCTGTGTGTCGACACAATTGCTTCTAGTCTTGCTATATCTTCTATTATCAAATTTCTTGAGTGTGTGTCGACACAAGTCCTGTATGTCAACACAACTGCTTCTAGTCTCGACATAGCTTCTGTTATAAGATTTCTTGATTGTGTGTCGACATAAGTCCTGTGTGTCGACACAATTGCTTCTAGTCTCGGCATAGCTTCTATTGTCAGATTTCTTGAGTGTGTGTCGACACAAGTCCTATGTGTCGACACAACTACTTTTAGTCTGAACTTTTGTGTGTCGATACAAGTCCTATGTGTCGACACAACTGCTGTTGACAGAATTTCTGTGTTTCGACACAAGTCCTGTGTGTTGACACAAATTGGCTTCTGGTGTCGACACATGTCCTTCACCAGTGTCGACACTTGTACTTAGAATATTTTCCTGCATTTCTTTAACCTGCACATTGAAACTCAACATCCCATCAAATACACCTTGATGTATATCATTGAGTTAATTGAGGCTTCTCAAAATCTGGTACACAGTTTCTAGTATACCCAACACCCACTATCCAGATACCACTTATCCTGTGTGGTAGGATAGTTCTTCACCTGCAAGTAAACAGTTCATATGTTCTGGACCCAGGTAACCTTGGGTCCTTGAATCTTTTCATAAATGAAACTAGAAATAAAAGAGCATTCAGGTTAGCATTTATAACCTAAGGGGTGAAATTTTCTAGGTGGAATTACCCAATGTGAAAATGGATTAACAGATTTTGGTTTCTGGTTATTATTAAGATTTTTGTTACAGTTATAGTTTTGGTAAAACTGATCTGGGTTTGACGATTTATATTGAGATCGTCGATCTACGTTCGACGACCAATATTGATCTCGTCGATCTCGGTTCACAGAATAATAATGGCTACTATCTCTGTTCCACAATCGTCGATCTCTGCTCGACGAAGTTTGATGGTATCGTCGATCTCCCTTTGCTGAGTAATTAAACCCAAACTCTGGGTTCAGAGATCGTCGGTCGACGTTCGACGAATAATACTGCGATCGTCGATCTTGGTTCGATGACTTCTATTTAGACTTATTATTCTGAGCTTGTCTCTTCTTCTTTAGTTCAATTTGTTTTAATTCTGAGTTTTATTCATCACTTCTGGAATGGTGGAAACCAAATACAGGCTTAGGATTCTTCCCAGATTGGGCTTCTTAGCACTTTCTTTGATCTTGTCAAATATGACGGCAGACCAGTCTGTTTTCACCTTGTATATAACTCTGGTCATGAGTTTGAATATGTAGGCAGAAATCCTATCATGTCCTCCAGTTTTGCATAGAATAACCTTGCCTATTATTTCTGACAGAAACTTACCCTGGGAATTCATTCCCTTCCTGGTTAGTGAAGATCCAATCTTGGTATTGGGATCCAGCCCACACCATTGGAGTGCATCCCTTGTCATGGAGGATGTGATATCATCTTCTTCCGTAATCATGGGTAGGTGAAGAGACTTTCGTATACTCTTTGGTGAGAGTTTCACTCGAGTACCATTAACAGAGGACTTTATCTTCTTTCCTTGAGAATCCATTGTTGCGGAAGAGTAAAATTCAAGAACTTATTTCTTCCATATCCTTGAAGGTGCAGAGACCAAGTATTCCAATCCATTTTCTGTGATTAGGGTAATCACGCCCTTGATTTCTGGAGAGGCAGTCTCGAACGCCTTGTGTACCAGTTCATATCCTTCATTGATCTTGTCTTCCTGTTGTGGCGCCATGAGTGAAAGAGAGAGAAGAGAGTCGACGGGAGAATTTCTTATCGACACAAGTCTAGAGTCGAGAGTTCTGAAAGCACAGTTGGCCAGATTTTGTCTTCTCCTATTTATAGTATACTTGTAAAAGGAAGGTCAAGAGACGCGCCTCACTAGGGATTTTACTTGGTCGACAAAATTTTACATATGTCAACATAGACGACCTAGGTCTCGGCAGTACTTTGTAGGTGTCGACATGTTTATGTGTCGACATACTTTTGCCTGTGTCGACATAGACTACTTAAGTCTTGACAGAGTATTGAGGGTTTTGATATGTCTATTTGTCGATAATGATTGTTGTGTGTCGACACAAAAATCTACTAGTACATGGTCTCGACAGAGTGGTGTCGACACAAACTTTTCCTATCGACACAGATTTTATTTCTGTGTCGACACAATTTTTTTCTTTGTCGAAACAATTTGCTAATAGGTCGACACAATTGGCTTGTGTCGACATAAACTTTCTTACTTAGCCAAATTTCTTGAGAAATTGTGTGCTGACCTAACATCTCATTCTAGGTTCAACATACCTAATTTAATTTTAAAATAATTGAATTTACTTTCATCCAGAGGTTTTGTAAATATATCAGCAATTTGATTGTTAGTGTTGACAAATTCTAGACTTATGTTTTCTTTTTCAACATTTCTCTGATGAAGTGAAACTTAATTTCTATATGCTTAGTTTTGCTATGTGATACAGGATTTCTAGCAATAGATATAGCACTAATAGAATCACAATATAATGGAATTCTACTTACCTTGATGTCATAGACTTCAAGTTGATGTTGTATCCACAATAACTGAGCACAGCAACTGCCTACAGTTATATACTCTGATTCAGCAGTGGAAATAGCTACACTTGTCTGCTTTTTGCTGCTCCATGACACCAACCTTCCACCTAGGAACTGACATGAGTCATTGGTGCTTTTCCTATCTTCTTTGTATCCTGAAAAGTCTACACCTAAAAAACCTGTTAGCAAGAAATCTCTATTCTTAGGGTACTAAAGACCTAGACTAGGTGTGCCCTTAAGATATCTTAAGATTCTCTTTACAGCAGAATAATGAGATTCCTTTGGGCAAGCTTGGTACCTAGCATAGACACATGTGTCATACATTATGTCAGGTCTACTAGCAGTCAAGTAGAGTAGGGAGCCAACTATCCCTCTATACAAAGACTCATCAACAGGTTTTCCTGCCTCATCTTTGTCTATAGGCATACTTGTCCCCATTGGAGTTTTCATGGTGGAGGTTGACTCCATGCCATATTTCTTAATCAACTCCTTGGTGAACTTAGACTGAGATATGGACAATCCATCATCAGTCTGTCTAACTTGGAGTCCCAAGAAGAATTTTAGCTCACCCATGCTGCTCATCTAAAACTTCTCTTGCATAAGTTTAGCAAACTTACTACAAAGGTTGTTTTCAGTATAACCAAAGATAATGTCATCAACATATATCTGGACTAGGATGATCTTATCTTTTGATTCCCTAAAGAATAGAGTCTTGTCAATTTTCTCTCTTGAGAATTTATTCTCAATAAGGAATGCAGACAGTGTTTCATACCAAGCCCTAGGGGCTTGTTTCAATCCATATAGAGCTTTCTTAAGCCTATATACATAGTTGGGATAAAGAGGATCTACAAAACCTGAAGGTTGTTCAACATAAACTTCCTCTTTTAAGTCACCATTCAAAAATTCTGACTTTACATCCATTTGAAATACTTTGAACCCTTTATAAGCTGTATAAGCCAGGAACAGTCTTATAGCTTCCAACCTTGCCACTGGGGCAAAAGTCTGATCAAAGTCTATCCCTTCTTCCTGTTTGTAGCCCTTTGCTACCAGTCTGGCTTTGTTCTTGATTATGGTGCCATTTTCATCTAGCTTGTTCCTGTAGATCCACTTAGTTTCTATGACATTGTGGTTCTTTAGTTTAGGAACCAACTCCCAGACTTACATCTTCTGAATTGATTCAATTCTTCCTACATGGCATCAATCTAATTTGTGTCTTGTATAGCCTTTTCAAACTTCTTAGGTTCCATCTAGGACAGGAAGCTTGAACATAGAACTGTGTTCAAGCTCTTGCTTCTGGTCAGAACTCCATGTCTTGCATCACCAATGATTTAGTGTGCTAGATGATCCTTCAAATGTCTTCTTTCTGGAGGAAATCTGTCCACCTCTTGGTCTTCTACATTATCCACATCTAGATGTACTTCATTGTCTTCATCTTCATCCAGTGAGACTTGTACTCCCCCTGGACAGCATCCATCATTTTCTTCATCCTGTCTTGCAGGTTGGTCTTCACTAATTGTTAGCTTGTCCATATTTTCCTTCAAGCCAAACCCTTTGATGATTCCCTTTTCAGAACCACCAAAGATTACTTTGGGTCCATTTTCTATAAGAGAGTAATCCTTCAGCATCCTTCTTGTTTCAGTCATATACCTGGAACATCTACTGTCCAAGTACCATATTGGGGTATGGCTACTTGGACTTACCTGCATCAAATAAAATTACCTATCCTTAGAACCCCAATTGTTATTGGGTCCTAGGTTTAGGTTAGCTTGATATTTAACATGCTTACCTGAAGCCTTTCTAATAGGTAAGCTGGCATTTTTCATAATACTAGTATTGTACCAACAATCAAAGGCATAGTTGCCCACCTTGCCACAACACCAGCACTCAAATCTGTTGTACCTTCTCTTAAGTCCAGGCTTAACAATATTGTTGTCAGTAGTCCTTTTAAGTGTAGATGCTGGAGCAGCAAACACTAAGGATTCTTTAATAACCTGGTGTGTTTGCTTATGGGCAGCACTATTAGCATTTGCTCCCTTTCCATTCAGATTAGCATACTTACAATGACCATGAGTGATGTCATGATCATACTTGTTAGTAGGCTACAACACTTTTCTAAAAGAAATAAGGGTTTGAAGGCTAGTGGTTGAACTGGGGCTTTACCTTTTCTTTTGGAATTAGCTGCCCTAGTTCTTTCCTTGAATCCTAATCATGTCTTACCCTTTTGGGAGATAAAGTTGTCTATTAAGGGTAAGAATGATTTTGGCTATGAGAAACTAGCCACAAGATCCTTATCTCTTTGAAGTCTGACTTCCAGACTCTTGATGTGATCATTTTTGAAGGTAATTGTACCCATCTGAATAACAGTTATATTTTTCAGTTTGGCAACTTCATTCAGCTTCAAATCCAACACTTTTGCTGAATCTGATGCAGCCAATTTAAGAGATAAAATTTCCTTAGCCTGCTCTTTGACTAGAATTATGCTTCTCTTAAGAACTTGCAACAGAACACCATACTCATCAATTAGTTGATGGACATCCCCTTCAAATTCAGAACCATCCTCATCTCTTGATGTTGATGCTTCTAATTCTAATCCAGTAAAATAATCAGAAACTGAAGATGGATTGTATACCTTACTGGGACCAGGTTGATCCTGGCACTGTTCTTCCTCAGACAAAGCCATCAGCCCTCTTGATGGATCCCTAGTTGGATTTAATCTAGGTTCACTAAGTTAGGATCATATGATCCAACATGTATAGCAAGGGTCATGGTTGTGTCCTAGAGTCTAGACCAAGTCCTTAGAGTCAACAATGCATGGACCAGCCATCAACAGTCTGCCAAAGATTCAAGACTTAGAGAAACATCAAGACTCAGAAAAAGAGTTCGACGTTTGTCGAAATCAAGTCGACGAAAGTCGTGCTCAGCTCGACGAAATCAGAGAAAAATTCTCTGAGCTGAGCTCGACGAACTCAGTTCTAAGGTCAATGATTTTTGGATCATCTGCTTCAACACTCAAGTCCAGAAAACATCTCAATATTTCTATGTCCAGAATAAAACTCCAGTCGACGAACTTGGTCCTCAGCTCGACGATCTTGATGCACAGAATTAGAAAGATTCATCAAGCAGCAATCAGCAGTTCTCAGGTCGACGATCGTGGTTCTCAGCTCGACAAATCCAGACTTGGTTATTTTCATCCTTCTGTCCCTATTATAATGCAATAATTCTTGAGTAATTAATGCTAAAATATTCTCTGAATATTACCGTTAGACGGAGCATTAGTTATGGTCTTCATCAGGATTATTGCTTGTCGTTTTTCAAAGGGATAGTTAGGGAAATCAATCAATGCAAATGTTCTCGAGGCCGTCAGCATTGAATGTAGGAAGGAATTCAAAATTCAAAAAGCAAATTTATATGTAAAATATAAAAAGAGATTTTCCTCCTTCCGGCAACACACGATAGAGAACAATAATACATACAGAAGAAAAGAACAACAACAGAAAACAAGGATCTTCTGCTCTCTCTCTCTCTCTCTCTCTCTCTCTGAACAGCACTCTGAGATGCAGAGTACACAGAACAAAGTGATAGAGAGAAACAAGTGCTAGACCAGAGGAATAAGAAGAAGAACAGCCATTAAAAATCAAGAGTCTTCTTTTGTCCTCATCTCAGGATTTTTCAAAGGACAACAATTACAGCATCAGTCAAGAAGTTCCTGGAGATCTTCTGGTCAAAGCAAAAAGTCTGAAGGCCTATCACCCTACAGCAAAGCTCCACCTTCCTGAACCTTTCAATATCACAGGGGGAGCTCTTTGCTAAAGTCAATATCCACAAAAGTCTTCTCAGTTGTATTTGAGAAAGAGAAGACAAAATCATTCTCTCACCCCACTATATACAGGGTTTTAATTCCCTTCAAAATTATTCCTGGTTGCAAGTCACCTGATCAAAAGACTTGAGGTTTGGTTTTTTGAGCACCTGATCAAAAGCTCATTGGTGGCAGTCACCTGATCAAAAACCTGAGTGGATTCCTACCAGGGTGGTAGAAGAGTGGATGTACCCAGGTTGGGGAACCACTATAAAATTCTTGTGTTGTCTGGATGCCCTTTTCTTTTTGTTCTTATTGTGGCTGTGCTAGTTAGGTTGCTGTGGTTTTGACTACTTATATTTGTTGTTTGCCTGTGACAAATCATATAGGTTTAGGAACAATTTTTTATTTACAGCAAAAGTTTTAAAACCCAAAGAATACTCTATTCACCCCACCCCTCTCTAGAGTATACCAGATCTAACCCCTAACTTTCAATTGGTATCATAGGAGGTTATTTTGGTTGTACAAGCTAACCTTTGAACCAAAGATCCTAAGTTAGATCATAAATTTCATTTCTATTTGAATCATACACACAGCATGGCACAGAACAAAGATTATGCAAGCACAAGACCTCCAGTATGCAATCTAAACATGTTTGCCATCTAGAAGGCATGAATAAAATTGTATATGAACTCTATTGATGAAGATATCTACAATTCTATCTTGACAGGGCCCCCCCTCAGGCATCTACCTCTACAACAACATCCAACAGTAATGTAGTTCCACCACCTGAGTGGACTGAGGCTCAGAAGAAGGCCAAAATTATTAATGCCAAAGCAATGAACATCATGGCCCAAACAATGTCAGATGAAATTTTTCAGAAAGTGGCTGAATGCACATCAGCCAAGGCCATCTAGGACTACCTCAATCAAATGGTGGCTGGATCTGATGATGAAAGAAAGGATAGAAGATCAAATCTCATATCCCAATATGAGAACTTCAAGAAGGAGGAAGCTGAATCTGTAGCTGACATGTACAATAGGTTAAGCTTTATCATCAATGAGCTAAAAACCTTGGATAAGGACATCACCCTCACAGAGGTGAATGATAAAATCCTTATGTTCTTTCCAAGCTCATGGGATTCAAGGATCTGGCCCATCAAGGAGGCCAGGAGCCTAAATGAGATTTCCACTTAATCTCTTTTGGGAAAGCTGAAGTCCTATGAGCAGCTTATCAAATTCGGAGAAGCAGCTGAGCAAAGAACGCCTCCACAAGCAAGGAAGGAGCACAACATTGCATTCAATGCTGCTAAAGAGAAAGAGACTCCAATAGTTAATGATAGTTTTACTTTCAAGACTACCTAAACACCTAGAGGGGGGTGAATAGGTACTTTTCCTTGATTTAACTTAAGGCAGAAAATAACTACAGTTCTTTGAGTAAATCAGATATTTCTACAGCTAACACGGCACAACAATCACAATCATACACACATCACAGATTGCACACAGTTTTATAGTGGTTCCCCAAGGTCTGGGTACATCCACTTTCCCCATTCACCTATCTAGCAGTATGCTAGATTTGGCCTAACTTCTTCCTTTAGCTCAGAATCCAGAAGGATTCCTACAACTCAGAATGTCTCCACATTCCTACAACTCAGGCTAACAAGCCCTACCTCAGCCTTGCCATAAGGCCTACAACTCAGATAATACCTTCTCCTACAACTCAGGCATAAACAGCCATACCTCAGCCTTTCCACAAGGCCTACAACTTAGAGAATACCTTCTCCTACAATTCAGGCATAAACAGCCCTACCACTCAGAGAATAAATCTCTTACACTCAGCCTTTATAAAATAGGCTTACAACTCAGATCTATGAATAGATCCTACAGAATTTGATAAGGAATTTTATAATCTATTACCCCTGTTGAGAGAGAAGGGATAAGAACTTTCTTGATCAGCTTCTTGAAGAGGCTGATGGCTGAAATCAACTTGATCTTAGCTTTCTTCAAAGCTTCTTGAATCTGAACTTAGTTGGGTTGATTTCCTTTGAATATAACTGACTGGCAGCTTCCTTCTTAGACTTCAGAAATAAATCAGAATCTTCTTGACAGATTAGTTCAGTATCTGTTTCTTGAGAGACCTGTGAATGTCTCCTTCTTGATTTCAAATAGCTGGATCTCTCTCTATACAAACCTCTTGAAGATACTTTTGAATTCTTGATTGAATTCAACTTAGATAGAATCTGAATAGTAAACTACTTCAGAACGTCTTCTTAGATCTTCTCACAAAGATCTTCTTCTTTGTTACTTGTACTTTCTTGATCAGAGATCAACCTCACAATAGGTGTTTTAGTTGTGTGTATTGTTCTTTTGTATGCGTCTTTATTCTTCTGAATCCATCTATTTATAGACTTCATCCATGGTAACCGGCTGATCCGGTTTCTAACTAACTTCTGACAAGTCTGACAGCTTCAGTAAACCTGTTGTAACTCACAGCTGTCAAGTCTTCAAACAGTTCTTGAGCCTTTGTCTTTGTCAGCAAAGCGTCGAGACTGACTGTCATAAAGTGTCGAGACCATCTGTCAATATGTGTCGACACAAGTGACTTAAGTGTCGACACAGCCTTTGATGATGTCGACATAGCTGCCTTGATGTCGACACAACTTCTTGACACTGCATCTTGAGAATGTGTCGACACTGATTATTTGTGTCGACACAAACACTTCACCATTCATCAGCAATCAACTTGGTATAGACTCAGTTGTGTATCGACACAAGTCCTGTGTGTCGACATAGTTGATGTAGATTCAGAACATAGCGTGTGTCGATACTGCCTCTAGGTGTCGATACAGTTGTTGTCGACTCTGCCTTTGTGTGTCGACACAGCCTCCTAGTGTCTACACAGTCGATGTCGACTATAATCTTCTGTGTGTCGACACTGCCTCCCGGTGTCGACACAAACTCACTGAAGTATCGACACAGCCATTTCCAAGTGTCGATACAATCTTACTAAAGTGTCGACACAGCTTCCTCAGGTGTCGACATATGGACTTAGAATCTTTTTCCTATATTCTAGCACATTCTTAACCTGCACATATAAACTCAAAATAACATCAAATACACCTTGATGTATATCATTGAGCTAAGTGAGGTTTCTCCAAATTAGATACATATTTTCCAATGTACCCAACAGTTAATGAAGAGTTGATGAGTCTATTTTCCAAAAGATTCTACAAAATGGCAAAGAAAGATTTCAGAAGAAATTCATCCAGGCAGGATGACAAGCCAAGGTATGATAAAACCCTCACTAAAGAAGTGGTGTGCTTTGGCTGCAGGAAACTGGACACTTCCTATCAGAGTGTCCAGATAATCAGAAGAAGGAGAAGAGAAGAGAGAAGGACTCCAGAAGACAGCAAAGCAGCAGGTCTTCCTCCAGCAAACATAAGAAGAAGGAGAAAGACTTTATAGCTGAAAGCTGGAGTGAAACTGAAGATGAATCCTCATCTTCCAGCTCCAGTGAAGAAGAAGAGGAGGCAAGGGCCAAAGAAGTTTGCCTCATGGCCATTGATGCTTCCAAGAGTCATTCAAAGGAGGAAGAATCAAACACTAAAGAAGCCTTAACATCTGAAGCTGATCTGGTATTGTCTTCTTTTGATTATAGTTCTGAATCATTTCAATTAGAATTTAAAACCATGTGCATAGATCTAATAAATTCAGAAAAAGAAATTAAGACACTTAGGGAAAGACTAGGAAATCAAGAAAATGTTATTTTCGAAAATAATAGGTTAAAGGCTGAACTAAATTCTGCAAATGAACAAATTATTTTTCTGAAATCTGAACTTAGCAAAGCTAAGATATTAGAAGAATCATTGAATGGGAGAAGTTTAAGATTGTTAGATATAACCAGCACATTAAATGTTAGAACTAATAACTGTAGACTAGGGTTAGGAGCTTCATCTAGTGAACCAATCCTAATCCAAAAGAATCATCTTTCTAAACCTATAAATTTTGTTTCTGATAAAGGAAAGAAAAATACTGAATAGGTTAATAAGGTTAATGAAGTTCTTAAATATATTGAAACTAAGAACAAACTTAAAAACTAGAAGAATAATAAAAGTAACAATGTTCAGCAGTTATCGTCGAACTCAGATCGACGATATATGAACAGATCGTCGACCTCAGTACGATGATCTCTGAATGCAAATTTCAATAATAATCATTCGTCTTACTGTGACCGACGAATTGTGTATGGTTCGTTGAGCAGAGATCGACAAACTTGGGGCACAGAAAATGAACTTGTTCATCCTTTGAGCAAAGATCGACGATCTCATCCCAATTCATCGAACTCTGATCGACGAACTCACAACATTTCGTCGAACACAGAAAGACTTGCTAATAATCATAACTATAACAGCAACTCTAATAAATCTAGGAAACCATTTAATCCATTAGCTGATTGGATAATTCCACCTAGAATATATCATCCATTAGGATATAAATCTCAACCAGAATTTTCTATAATATCTAGCTTTTCATATCAGCAATATAATGGACCCAAGGTAACCTTGGTCATGAACAACTAACTATTTTTCTTGCAGATAAAGAGCTGTCCAGTTATAAATCAACTATGGTACCTGGACAGTGGTTACTCCAAACACATGACTGGCAACAAGAAAAATCTACTCAACTACAAGACCAAGCTGGGACCAAAGGTAATCTTTGGTGATTCAAAGTGTGGCTAATCTGAAGGCCATGGACAAGTAAGAATTAGAGCTGTCACATTCAAGAAGGTGACCTATATAAGTGGACTCAAGCATAACCTCATCTCCATAAGTCAATTATGTGATGAAGGTTACTAGGTACACTTTAACTCAACATCTTGTACAATTTCAAATAAAGAAAAACAAAATATTTTAATTGGGAATAGACAAGGAAATATATATTTAGTTGATTTTAATGCTGTCAATTCAGATATCTGCTTACTTAACATAATTAGTAATCAGAATGAATTATGGCATAAAAGGCTAGGACATATAAACATGAAAAATATTACCAGGCTATCAAAAGATAACCTTATGATAGGTTTACCTTCTGGTCCCTACAAGAAGGAAGGCCTCTGCAGGGCCTGTCAATTAGGTAAGCAAACTAAATTTAGCTTTAAATCAGTAAATAAAAGTGATTCACCTAGGATCTTGTACTTGCTACACATGGATCTCTTTTGACCCATTGTTGTACAGAGCCTAGGAGGGAAATCCTACACTTTAGTTATTGTAGATGACTTCTCAAGGTTTACTTGGGTGTTCTTTCTAAGATCTAAGTTAGATACTTTTAAAGTTCTTACAGATTTTCTCAGGACCATACAGATTGAGTACTCTACTCATGTTGCATTGATCAGAAGTGATCATGGTACAGAGTTTGAGTCTCTTCTTATGCATGATTTCTGTGAGAAAGAAGGTATCAGACACTGCTTCTCAGCTCCTAGAACTCCCCAACAAAATGGGGTAGTTGAAAGGAAAAATAGGACCCTTATTAAAGCTGTAGGCACATTACTTGCAGATGCTTACATTCCCCTATCCTTTTGGGCAGAGGCTGTAAGCACAGCAAATTATGTACTGAATAGAAGCTTGATACATAAACTAAAGAATAGGACTCTCTATGAATTACTTAAAGGGAAGAAACCTAAACTCACCTATCTTAAAGTATTTGGATGTGTATGTTATATACATAACAATAACAAGAAATATATTAGAAAGTTTGAAGCTAAGGATGAAGAGGGAATTTTTCTAGGATATTCCCAAGTAAGCAAAGCTTATAGGGTATTCAATAAATCATCTCTAAAAATTGAAGAATCAATCCATGTTACTTTTGATGAGGCTAACATGTCTTGCTAGGAGAAAGAGATTTCTACCAATAATCCTTTGTAGGTACCTCACTTGTGTGAGAATTTGGATGGACTAGGCCTCACCCAAGAGGCTCCAACATATCCTTCTCCACAAGATGAAGAAGAAAGTGAAGAAGAAGGCACTGAAGAGACTGAACTTCAACCAACAGCAAACATAATTCCACAAGAGGAATTAAATCCAAATGTTGTTGCTGAACAAACTCCACCCACTGATCTTATCACACTAAGGGATCACCCCAGATCTCAAGTGATTGCAGACATGATAGTAGGTGTACAGACAAGGAATCAAGTCAACCAAGAATTGATGCATGCCTCTTTCCTCTCTCAAGTTGAACCTCAATCCATAAAAGATGCTGAGCAAGATCCCCACTGGATCATTGCTATGCAAGAGGAACTCAACCAATTTGAAAGATGTAAAGTTTGGGATTTGGTTCCAAGACCCCAATACTACCCATTCATTGGAACCAAATGGGTATATAGAAACAAACTAGATACCCAAGGTGTAATTGTGAGAAACAAGGCTAGGCTTATTTCTCAAGGTTATAGGCAAGAAGAAGGGATAGACTATAACCAAACATTTGCACCAGTTGCAAGATTAGAGGCAATCATAATCTTTCTTGCCTATGCTGCCCACAAGAAGTTCAAAGTATATCAGATGGATGTAAAGAGTGCTTTTCTGAATGGAGTACTAAAGGAAGAGGTTTATGTTGAACAACCTCCAAATTTTATCTCTGCCACTCATCCCTATCATGTATTTAAATTGCATAAGACTCTCTATGGTCTAAATAAAGCTCCAAGAGCTTTGTATAAGACCTTACCTAGCTTTCTAACATAACATAAATTCATTAGAGGTATAGTAGATAAAACCTTATTCACTAGACATCATAAGGACCAAACTTTGTTAGTACAAATATATGTGGATGACACTATATTTGGGTCCACTGATCCCAAATTATGCAAGAGGTTCTCTGACCTCATGCATTCAAAATTTGAGATGAGTAGCATGGGTGAGCTCTCCTACTTTCTTGGTCTCCAAGTAAAGCAGCTCCCTGATGGCATCTTCATCTCCCAAGCTAAATATGTTAAAGAGCTTATAAAGAAGTTTGGGATGGCTGATGGCTCAGTAAAGAAAACACTCATGGCTACAAATGTTGTAATAGACTCTGATGCACATGGAAAACCTGTGGATCAAAAATTATATAGGGGCATTGTTGGGTCCCTACTATACCTTACAGCAAGAAGACTTGACATCATGTTTATCACATGCCTTTGTGCTAGGTTTCAGGTGAACCCTAAAAAATCTCACCTAGTTTTTCTAAAAAGAATTTTGAGATATATAAAGAGTTGTCCCAGTCTAGGACTCTAGTATCCTACTGAGTCAGAATTTGAGTTAACTGGATACTCAGATGCTGACTTTGCTGGATGCAGAGTGTACAGAAAGAGTACCTCAGGAACCTACCAGTTTTTTGGTATGATATTAGTGTCCTGGTTTTGTAAGAAGGAGGTATCTGTGTCAACATTAACTGCTGAAGCAGAATATATTGCAGCTGGCAGTTGCTGTTCCCAGATGCTGTGGATCCAAAACCAACTCCTGGACTATGGCTTCAACTTAAATAATTCAACTCTCTTATGTGACAACATAAGTTCTATAACTATAGCACAAAATCCAGTCCATCATAGTAGGACTAAGCATATAGACATTAGGCATCATTTAATTAGACAGTGTGTAGACAAAGACAAAATCAAACTTGTCTATATCTACACTGATTTACAAAGAGCTGATATTTTCACCAAGCCCCTGGATGAAAGAAATCACTTGTTCTTTGTAAATCAGCTTAGAATGATCAATGGAGAAAACTTATTTTAGTTTCTGTCTGCACTCGAAGAACTCTTCAAATTTCGTCGAACGGAGGTCGAGGAACTGGGAAAGGTTCTTGAGATATTCGTCGACCTGAGATCGACGAACTCTCTGTTAGTGAAGTTAGTTTCGTAGACCTGAGATCGACGAATCTACTTCAGAAAACTTTCGTCGAACGGATTTCGACGAAATGTCTTCAAACCTTCAGACTAAGCTCTATGAATTGATTAACTCAAAATTATTTTGTCAACCTCAGATCGAAGAATTATTTACTTTTAGCGGAATGGAGTTTGTCGATTCATATTTTGGAAAACCTTATTGTTGGGTATTGCATCCACAATAGACCTGATTTGAAGATGAGCCTAAACAAGCTAAGTTGAATTGACAATGTATTTGACAATTCTGTCAAGTTTTGCTTGCAGCTATTCCATGCTAAGTACACACCAATGTCAGAGTGCAGTGGGTCAATATACACGGGTCTGCGCAACGTAATCCCTCGTTGTGTAGATCAGTGTGTTAATCCACGTGTGCTCTCTCTATTAGAGTGTACTTATTTTCAAGTACAGGGTCAAGGTAGATCAAGAGCAGAAGAAGGAGCAAGGATGGATCAAAGACCAAGCTATCAAAAGAAGGAAGGAGGAAAATTCTTCCAAGTAAGAATCGACGAGATTCGTTAGTGATTCCCACTGACTTCGATGGGAATCACTAAGTGACTCCCGCCGACTACTTTCGGCCGGCAAAGTTAGAAATTCTGCCAAGGCAGAATCGACGGGAGTCGGGAGTGATTCCCGGCGACATCGACGGGAATCACCAACGACTCCCGCCGATTTTGCCTTAGGCAGTTTCTCGCCGCTCGCTGGACTGAATCGAGCGGCTGTGCGCTATTTCGGCCGAGGCTAGGGCTTTTTCTCGTGGGCCCCACAACGGCTCTTAGGGTTGGCTCCTGGTATAAATACTTACGTATTTTGAAACTCTACAGTACCAACAGAAAAATATGAAACCAGAAGACGCCACCGTGACCTAGCGCATCACGAGCTCCGCCCGCACGCACGTCGCCGATCGCAATGTTGTCGCCTCCGCTGATCTCAGCTTGTCTCTGATCGCTCGTCGATAGCACCGAGGCAAGCAGCCGGTCTCACGTATATCTCTCGAGATCTCTTATCTTCCGATTCATTGAACGAGACTTGTTCTCCCTTTTGAATCGGTTTAGACGTTTTATCCGATGAAGATCATTTGAAGACCTAGCTTGCTTCGTCAAGAAGTTTGGATTTACAAAGCATCGCCGCCACACTTGCTTGTCGCCGCCGATCTTGACAAGATCCATTCCAAGTGAGAAATCCGGTTATGGACTCTTCGTACTTTTCGTGCAAGCTTCAACGAATGAAGAAGGACATCGGAATCTCCATAAAGCATTGTTTGTATTTTTATTTACATTCAATTTTGTTGTAAATGAATGTTCATTCCTATTTATAAGGGTTGGGAGCAACCCGTTGTGGTGGAGTTGTGACTCCATTGTTGGAAGGGTTCCTTTCGTGGTTAGGGGAGCGTTGCTCATAGTGTGAGGATTGGATTTCAATCCGTTTGGAGAAGTGACTGAGCCATCCCTTGGTGGGAGATAGGTCGAAGGGGGAAAGTGGACGTACCCAAATCAGGGAACCACTATAATTTTTTGTGTGTTTTCTGTGTTTTGTTTGCTTACTTGTGCAGGTTAGTTTAATTCCGTAAAAGACTGCACGACACCTATTCCCCCCCCCCCCTCTTATAGGTGGATTAGGTTGACACTAGATACTTTCAAGTGGTATCAGAGGGAGGTTACTCATCAATAAGTTTAACACCTTGAGTAAGATCCTGTGTCTAGTGTCAAGAAGAAAGAAGATCTCAGGAATGGACGGACTCAAGTATACAGGAAAGATTCCAGTATGCACCAAGCTAAATTTTCCCATCTGGAAGGAAAGGATCAGGTTCTACATGGAAGCAGTCGATCCCCGACTCTTTATGATAGTGGAGGAGGATCCTCATATCCCCACTAAGGCCTCCACCATTGATCCGACCAAGATGGTGCCCAAGAGGCTCTCCGAAATGGATAAGGATGAGATGGTGCTTGTCGGCCTAGACAAGAAAGCTCAAAACATTTTAGTGAGCGCTGTCGATGATTTAATGATGCAGAATTTCAGCAACTGCAGGACAGCCAAGGACATCTAGCACTGCCTGATCATTCTAATGGAGGGCATAGATGAAGTAAGGAATGATCGAAGATCCCTTCTGAACTAGAAGTATAAGGCCTTCAGGCAAGGTCCCAAGGAAGAAATCATAGTGACATTCGAGAACTTCCTGAAGATCGTTAATGCTCTGAAGGTTTATGGCTGAGTGTTCACCAATGGTGAACTAAATGACAAATTCCTTAGATCCCTGACTAAGGAATGGGACACCAAGATTTGCGCCATCAGAGAGTTTGTCAAGCAGGCAGAAACTGATCCCCAGATTCTATTTGGGAAGCTAATGTCCTACGAGCTTCAGTTGAACACCAGAAAAGCTAAAGAGGAGGCCGAAAAGGCTGCAGCCAAAGAAAAGACTGTGGCCCTGAAAGCTAATAGCTCAAGGAAAGGCAAGGGTGCAGCCTCGTCCTGCTCTCAGAGAAAGGTTGAGGAAGAAGACTCTGAGCCATGCTCATCCAGCTCAGATCTATATGAAGAAGAATTCTCTTTCATCACTCGAGAGTTCAAGAAGTTCCTCAAGATGAAGAATTAGAGAAAAGAAGATGGCTCCTCCTCCAGACATCAGAAGAAGAATTACTCTTCTGACAGGTATGATTCTAAACAGAACAAACATCGTTCTGCTGATATTATCTGCTTTGGTTGCAATAAGCCAGGCCACGTTATTATTGACTGCCACCAAAGCAAGAGAGATAAGGGGAAAGGAGAGGAGCACAAGTCCTCTCGAGACAAGAAGAAGGAGAGGAGCTACATTGCAAAGAAGCCAAAGACACTGAGTGAATCTGACTCATCAGACTCCAGTGATGATGAGGAAGCCTACTTCGGGCTAATGGGTCGCTCTGACTCAGATGGAGATTGTCCCCCATTTACTAGGAAGGTAAAAGATCGCACCCCCCTCTCTGACTCTTACTCTGAGTCTCCTGAAGATGATCACGAGGACAGCTCATCTGCCCGTGAAGCTGAACTCCTCGAAAAGTATGAGCTCCTGCTCAATACATTTGAAGAATGCCGAAAGAGGTTGAGCGTTCAGAAAAAGGAAGTCAAATTCCTTAAGGCTGAGGGAGTGTCCCTAAGAGAAGAGATCACTGGCTTGATATCTCTCCGACAGGAACACCTGGACCTGACTTCTGAGCACTCAGATTCCCTAAGGCTCCTTGACCAAAAGCAGGAAGAAATTAACAAGCTGGAAGAACAGCTTACGGCCGAGAGGAAGATTGTCAAAAGCTTCTCTATGCCCAAGACCGTTCTTCCTCTGATTAATGAACTCTCTGCTCAAGCTAAGGGGGCTGGCTTAGGGCATGTGGCTGAGCCAGGTAAATCATCTAGGAGAAACAGAAATCAGAGGAAAAATAAGGCTACTAAGAAGGCCTCTACTGTAGAAAAGGGAAAGGCCCCACTCGGTCATATTTTATTCTGAAAGCCTAGCTTTCCCTGCAATGAGCATGACTTTGAGTCAACCTATGGCCACCTCTTCTGGCCCTCGGTTGAAAAGCCCAAGAGCTGGTATGATGGATGGACCTTCCCCCGCAACTACGGTGAGAGTGTCTTCAAGGTACCTTATGAGGAAATCCAAGTGGAGAATTATGGCCACTTCTCTTACGGTCAAAATAGGAAGCAGGCACCAAAGGCCAAGCCTGTTATACAGAAGGAATAGGAAGTGAAGAAATCATGTGATTGATGTCATCATGATGCCTCCACCTCCAGATCCAAGGCCCCGGCTGGACCCATTGTTCCAAGGGTGAAGCAGGATCCTAGGAAACGGTACAATAGGTTTGATTGTTGGTGTTGTGGAAAAGTTGGTCACTTTGCCGTGGATTGCTGGTTTAATCCAAGAAACAATGAAACTCCTCATGTTAGCAATGCGAGGCCGACCACTCGTAGGGTTAACCACCCGAGGTGGAGTGTGCTAACAAGGAATCTAGGATCCAAGTCCAATTGGGTTCCTAAGGGAAACTAATTCTATTTTGTAGGTATGTCCAAAGGCCACCAAAACTCCAATCTGGTACTTGGACAGTGGATGTTCCCGGCATATGACCGGGACAAGAAGCCTATTGCGTGATTACTCCCTAGTTGAAAATGAACCCAAAGTCATCTTTGGAGGATAAGATCGAGGGGTCACCAAGGGTTATGGTATGATATCCAATGGTGTATTCTCTATCACAGACGTGGTCTATGTTGAAGGGTTAAACCATAACCTGATCAATGTAAGCCAGTTGTGTGATAAAGGATACGACGTTAAGTTTTGCAAGGAAAAGTGCTTGATAATATCGTGTGCCTCTTCGGAGACGGTATTAACTGGTATTAGGAGCAGAAATATTTTCTGCTTAGATTTTATTAGCATAGACTCTTCTACCCCCGTTTGATGCCAGAAGGGCAAACAGACTCGGGCTACCTTTAAGGGCATTGCAGACAAAGACTCTTCCAGATGTCTTTATATTCTACATATGGACTTGTTCGGTCCAGTGCAAGTTCATAGCTTAGGAGGCAAATCGTATACGCTAGTGATTGTTGATGATCACTCTTGATTTACGTGGGTGTTCTTTTTGAAACAAAAGTCACATACGTTTGACATCTTCACTAAGTTTGTCAAGCAGATTCAGAACGAACTTAACTGCTCCGTGGTCAAAATCAAAAGTGACTATGGAATAGAATTTGAGTCTGGGTCTATGACAGAATTCTGTGAAGAACATGGTATCTTTCATGAGTTTTCCTCCCCGTGTACTCCTCAGCAAAACAGAGTTACGGAGAGGAGGAATATAATGCTCATTGAAGCATGTACGACAATGTTGAATGACGCTTCTCTTCCAGAGTACTTCTAGGCAGAGGCTGTCAATACAGCTTGCCACGTGCAAAATCGAGCCTTGATCAACAAGAACCATTGCAAGACGCCTTATAAGCTATTGAAAGGCAGGAAACCGACCTTGTCCTATCTAAGGATTTTTGCATGCAGATGCTATGTACTCAATAATGGGAAGTACCCACGTACTAAATTCGGAGAAAAATGCTTCGAAGGCATCTTCATGGGATATAGTAGCCATAGTCGGGCATATAGGGTTTTCAATAAGAAAACCCTAGTAGTAGAAGAGTCAATTAATGTTGTATTTGATGAAGGAAGCTTGCTTCACAGAAATTCTTCTAGTGGCATTCTTGAAGATGCAGGTGCAAGGCTTGAACAGCTAAGTCTAGATGAGACTGCTAAAAATGAAGCTCCCAAGTACATCAAGGTCTCCACCTCAACACCAACTGGAGAAGATGGCGGTCAGGATGGGGAGATTCTCCCAGAAGAGGGAGGAGCCCGAGAAGCTGTAGGAGTTCCAGATACCAGACTCTTAGAGCTCAGACACGTGAGGGATTACCCAAGAGATCAGATCATAGGAGATCCTCAGGACGGTGTCAGAACTCGCAGAGGTACAATTAACGAGATTTTGCACCTTAGTTTTCTGTCACAGGTTGAGCCAAAGAAGTTCGACGAAGCGAACAAAGATGCGTCGTGGATATTGGCCATGCAAGATGAACTTCATCAATTCGAACGATGCAACGTCTGTACACTAGTTCCCAGACCAAAGAAACAGAATGTGATCGGCACTTAGTGGATCTTCAGAAATAAACTGGATGAACACGGTGTCATCATCAAGAATAAAGCCAGACTGGTGGCTCAAGAATACAGATAGGAGGAGGGGATTGACTTCAACCAAACCTTTGCACAGGTTGCAAGGCTCAAGGCGATCAGGTTGTTCCTGGCGTATGCCTCTCACAAAGGATTCACTGTCTATCAGATGGACGTGAAGTCTGCTTTCCTGAATGGAGATTTAAAAGAGGAAGTATACATCGCGCAACCCCAAGGTTTTGTTAATCCAACTCTCCCTGATCATGTTTACCTTCTTAATAAAGCATTATATGGCTTAAAACAAGCTCTTCGAGCTTGGTATGTGACTCTGTCTAGTTTTCTTCTTGAGAACAAGTTCTCGAGAGGAAAATAGATAAGACATTGTTTCTTAGGGAAGTCAAAGGCAAGATTTTGCTGGTGCAAATCTATGTCGATGACATAATATTCGGCTCAACGGACAACAACCTGTGCAAGAAGTTTTCCAAACTTATGCAAGGGAAGTTTGAAATGAGCAGTATGGGAGAGCTGAAGTATTTCTTGGGACTTCAAGTGGAATAGTCTGAGGATGGAATTTTCATCTCTCAAACGAAGTTCACAAATGAACTCCTCAAGAAATTCGGAATGGAGAGTGCAACCTCTATGAGGACTCCAATGGGATCCACTGTGTCTCTGGACAAGGATGAGAAAGGGAAACCTTTTGATGAAACCAAGTATATAAGCATAATTGGATCTCTGCTCTACCTTACTGCTAGTAGATCGGATATTATGTTTTCTACATGTGTTTGTGCAAGATATCAGGTGAACACTAAGGAATCTCATTATGTCTCTACAAAGCGGATTCTTAGATACCTTAAAGGTACACAAAATCTTGGCTTGTGGTACCCAAGAAACAATGATGTCGAACTGATAGGCTTTTCAGATGCTGACTTTGCAGGAAACAGGGATGATAGGAAAAGCACTTCTAGGGCGTGCCAATTCCTCAGAAGAAGGCTTATATCGTGGAGCAGTAAAAAGTAGAACTGTGTCGCAACCTCTACGGCTAAATCTGAGTACATCTCAGCAGGCAGCTGTTACGCACAACTTCTATGGATCAGAAATCAACTCAAAGATTATGACTTGCAGTTCAGAGAAGTTCCCATGTATTGCGACTCCTCGAGCGCAATTGCAATTGCGAATAATCTAGTGTCGCACAGCAAAACAAAGCATATTAAAGTGCGCTACCACTTCATTCGGGAGCATGTGGAGAACAAAGATATATCTCTCTGTTATGTCCCCACGGATAAGCAGATTGCAGATATCTTCACGAAGCCACTAGACGAGGCAAAGTTTAATTCCTTCAAAACTGAACTCGGCATGCTGAACTTTGAAGATTGAAGACTGAAAGGCTCAAGGATCTTGGATCAAGGGGAAGCATCTGCTAGGAACTCAAGATCGGTCACAGATGCAAGAACTGAGGGGGATCATTTTGCTCTAAGTGAATTCCCAGGTTTGCAGAAGCCGAAAAGGAGGGGATTACCCTCTCGGCCAAGGCTAAGGTGGCTGCTAATGCTAAGTAGGCCACAAAGGCTATGTTGCTCTCAGATAGGGGGAGATCAACTCGGCTAAGGCTATATTACTCTCAGGAAAATGGTAATGAATTCCACAGTCAACTGAATTTTCATTCTATGATTTTCATTTCCATCTGTTCTATTCACCTTAGCTTGTAGGGTTTAGGCTTCTTCAAATAGCAGGATATTGTTGGGTATTGCATCCACAATAGACCTGATTTGAAGAAGAGCCTGAACAAGCTAAGTTGAATTGACAATGTATTTGACAATTCTATCAAGTTGTGCTTACAGCTATTCCATGCTAAGTACACACCAATGTCAGAGTGCAGTGGGTCAATATACATGGGTCTGCGCAACGTAATCCCTCGTTGTGTAGATCAGTGTGTTGATCCACGTGTGCTCTCTCTATTGGAGTGTACTTATTTTCAAGTACAGGGTCAAGGTAGATCAAGAGTAGAAGAAGGAGCAAGGATGTATCAAAGACCAAGCTATCAAAAGAAGGAAGGAGGAAAATTCTTCCAAGTAAGAATCGACGGGATTCGTTAGTGATTCCCGTCGACTTCGATGGGAATCACTAAGTGACTCCCGCCGACTACTTTCGGCCGGCAAAGTTAGAAATTCTGCCAAGGCAGAATCGACGGGAGTCGGGAGTGATTCCTGCTGACATCGACGGGAATCACCAACGACTCCCGCCAATTTTGCCTTAGGCAGATTCTCGCCACTCGCTGGACCGAACCGAGCCGTCATGCGCTGTTTCGGCCGAGGCTAGGGCTTTTCCTCGTGGGCCCCACAACGGCTCTTAGGGTTGGATCCTGGTATAAATACTTGCGTATTTTGAAACTCTACAGTACCAACAGAAAAATACGAAACCAGAAGACGCCGTCGTGACCTAGCGCATCGCGAGCTCCGCCCGCACGCACATCACCGATCGCAAGGTTGTCGCCGCCGCTGATCTCAGCTTGTCTCTGATCGCTCGTCGACAGTACCGAGGCAAGCAGCCGGTCTCACTTGTCTCTCTCGAGATCTCTTGTCTTCTGATTCGTTGAACGAGACTTGTTCTCCCTTCCGAATCGGTTGAGACGTTTGATCTGACTGAGATCGTTCGAAGACCTATCTTGCTTCTTCAAGAAGTTTGGATTTACAAAGCATCGCCGCCGCAATTGCTTGCCGCCGCCGATCTTGACAAGATCCATTCCAAGTGAGAAATTCGGTTGTGGACTCTTCGTACTTTTTGTGCAAGCTTCAACGAACGAAGAAGGACATCGGAATCTCCATAAAGCATTGTTTGTATTTTTATTTACATTCAATTTTGTTGTAAATGAATGTTCATTCCTATTTGTAAGGGTTGGGAGCAACCCGTTGTGGTGGAGTTGTGACTCCGTTGTTGGAAGGGTTCCTTTCGTGGTTAGGGGAGCGTTGCTCATAGTGTGAGGATTGGATTTCAATCCGTTTGGAGAAGTGACTGAGCCATCCCTTAGTGGGAGATAGGTCGAAGGGGGAAAGTGGACGTACCCAAATCGGGGAACCACTATAATTTTTTGTGTGTTTTCTGTGTTTTGTTTGCTTACTTGTGCAGGTTAGTTTAATTCCGCAAAAGACTGCACGACACCTATTCCCCCCCCCCCCCCTATAGGTGGATTAGATTGACACTAGATACTTTAACTTATATTTAGGTTTTCTTCGACCTCCGTCCCGCCCTTTCAGTTCCCTTGCACTTGATCTTCGTTTTTCTCTTACAGGTACTCTCATGGCGATTCCAACAGGAGCTCTCACGGCAATGAAATTTGACACTGGATTTGATGTTGAGTTCGAGTCATTTCAATATTCCGACCCCATCTTTCAAGAAATCCTGCAACTGCTTGAAGGACATCAGTTGAAGAAGCATCTCTCCACAAGGATTAAACTACCTGGTACTGAAATCAGGGAGTAGGTCTATACATCCTCCAAAATAGAAGAGAATATGATGACTGGAACTATATCGGGTAATGTCGTCTCCCTTACCCCTGAAGTTTTAACTGAAATTTTTGGTTTGAATAATGGCACAGAAGAATTAGAAATTGAGAATGAGGAATATACTGAGATGCTCAGCCAAATGGGTTATTCTGGAGAAAACCCTAACAAATTGCTGAAGAAACAATTGTCTGCTGAATTCAAGTTTCTCGCAGAAATTGTAGGGAAAGTCTTGCTGAGCAAGCATACTGCCCATGACTACATCACCAGGCACCAATTTCTGGTCATGTGTGTAGTAGTGAATAAGAAACAAGTTAACTGGGCTCAGATCTTGCTTGATCTGATTAAGAAAAAGAATACAAAGAAAGAGGTTTATTTTGGAAGGATCCTAGGGATCTTCCTAAAGGAAAAGGCTGTTGAATCCCTGGTCTCCCCGACCACATTCATAAATGCTAGCAAGAGGCTCACCTATGCCCTCTTTAGCAAATGGGAGAGGACCATCACCAAGCCCTCCAAGGCTACCTCCTCTTCCATCAACACTTCAGAGAGTACAAGGGCTGCTCCAGCCACTTCCCACCCTACTGAAGAGGTTCCATCCACCACTACACAACCTCTAGCTCTCCAAACTCCATCTCATCCAGCAAATCAACAAAACCCACCTTCAACTCATATTATAGTCCATACTCCCACACCTCCATCATCCCCAATACAAACATCTCCAACCCATATTCCCTCTCATACTCCTTCCCCCCAGCATGACACATCACTACCATCACCACCTCCATCTCCTCTTCCACAGTATTTAGCTGACATCCCCCTATCCAACCTCTCATCCCTCCCATCCTTCAATATATTATCATTCCCTCTTCCCACCCCCTCTCCTCCAGATGTATCTCACATATAATATCCACATCCACCTCCACCTCCACCTCTAACTCCACCAGCTACTACCACCTCCACTCAAACACCCCCTGCCACAACATCTACCTCCCCACTATTGGACTCTTCCATTATCCCTCCACTCATTGCCCTTCTCACAAGCCTTCTCAAAACAATCATAATAGTGGCTATTTCTCCTCTTATTGCATCCATCTCCAACCTTGCTGCCCAAATTTCTACTCTCTCTACTGCTCCCTCTTCAGGAAGGGGCCTGGCTTCAGTTTCCACTAAAACCAGGCAGGGGGAGATACTCAATAAAGAAGAAGCAGCCGCAGATGTAGCAGCAGAAGCAGCAGCAGCAGAGTTAGTTGAAACTGATATGGAAATAGTATCAGATGTAGTAGCAAATGTACAAGCAGAAGCATCAGCAGATGTACCAGCAGAAGCAAAAACAGCAGAACCAATAGATACAGTCTATTTTAATAACCTTCTAGCATACAGCACTAAGCCATCCATGGCTATAATTCCTTATACCATACCAATAAGCCCCAAAGTTTGGCTCAAGGTCACTTTTTCTACTCCAGAGTCTCCTCCCAGAGTTGTTTCCCCCACTATCTCATCCCCTCTTGCACCAATTTATGTTATGGAAGATTCTCCAATGCCTGATCTAGATGCACTGGTCATGGCTAACATAGAAGAAGAAAATAAGTCAGCTATTGAAAGCACTGATGTGTATAGTTCTCCTGCTCCTCCTCTAGCTCCCTCCAAGACTACAAAATCTGTAATACCTGATGAAACAATAAGAGAAATAGATACACTATATGACAATCCACAAGAGTCAGAGGATGATGATGATGATGAAGAAGACTCAGATGAGGATCCTAAGAGAAAGAAAGTCTCCAAGAAGAGGAAAGCTCCTCCACCTCCTACCCCTAAACCCAATCCTACAAATGACACACCATACTATATTTTGCAAAATATTACCCCCTATAAGGGTATGCCAGCATGGATGTGGCTATCTAAGAATGAACAAAAGGCAAGGAAGAAGAGCAGGAGATACTCTCCTCCACCTCATAAGTTTAGGAGAGGTCCTCCTCCTCCTCCTGCTACTGGTGCCTCAAGAGTTGCTCCTCAAAGTTCAGATGTATCCTCTAAGACTACATCTTTCACAAGAACTTATCAAAGGCAGGAAAGATCATCCAGACATCAATCCCAAGGAGGCAGTCAGCAAAGGAGTACAAGTTCAGCTGAGCAAATAAAATAAGTTATTTACCAAAAGCCTTCATTCTCTCCTCCTCAACAGCAAGCTCCTCAACATCAATCCAGAAGGCATAGTGAATCTCATAAGCCTAAAGGGAAGTTTAGTGAAGTTGCTCCTCCTAAATCTCTTTATACTCAAAGTGATGAAAAGCATAGCATGACAAGGTTTCAAGATCAATCTACACTATTCAAACCTGTCACCCTGCTATCTCCTCAAGATGATCAATCAACTGATAATCAGGATGTTGATCCAAATTTTAGAATGGCAAGGCTCCAAGAGCTAATTGGCCAATCACAGATAAAGAAAGCTATAGAAAAAGGAGAAGATCCATCAAAATTCACCACTATGTCATCTTACAGAGAAAAATAAACTTAACAAACTTCAAGTAAGCAAGAAGGTCTTCAATCCAGTAGAGTACATGGCACTACACTCAGAGGTTATTGTGCCTAGAACCTCAACCTTGACTGTGATTGGAGCATCAGATCTGTATATGTCAAAGAAAGAAGCAGCCAATCTCAACAGGGAAATCATATTCACTCAGCCTGAGGACAAAAGCAAAGAGGAGAAGTACAAGGAGAAGTAGCAGAAGAAATAAATTTTCAACTGCTTTGCTTATGGTATTGTTAAAACTATTTTCTCATTCATGATACAAAGCTTACTGTATATATATATATATCTGTTGCATATGCAATTTTCTTTTCTGCCAGATATATGTTTTTCTTGCTTTGTATATTTTTTGTTTTGAGTATGTAATTAGTGACCTCACCCAAATAGGGGGAGATTGTTGGATCCCTAGTTGGATTTGGGCTAGGTTCACTAAGTTAGGATCATATGACCCAACATGTATAGCAAGGGTCATGGTTGTGTCCTAGAGTCTAGGCCAAGTCCTTAGAGTCAACAATGCATGGACCAGCCATCAATAGTCTGCCAAAGATTCAAGACTTGGAGAAATATCAAGACTCAGAAAAAGAGTTCGACGTTAGTCAAACTCAGGTCGATGAAAGTCGTGCTCAGCTCGATGAAATCAGAGAAAAATTCTCTGATCTGAGCTCGACGAACTCAGTTCTCAGGTCGACAATTTCTGGATCATCTACTTCAACACTCAAGTCCAGAAAACATCAAAATATTTCTATGTCCAGAATCAAACTTCAGTCGATGAACTTGGTTCTCATCTCGACGATCTTGATACACAGAATTGGAAAGATTCATCAAGCAACAGTCGGCAGTTCTCAGGTCGACGATCGTAGTTCTCAGCTCGACGAATCCAGACGTGGTTATTTTCATCTTTCTGTCCCTATTATAATGCAATAATTCCTGAGTAATTATTGCTAAAATATTCTCTGAATATTACCGTTAGACGGAGCATTAGTTATGGTCTTCATAGGGATTATTGCTTGTCATTTTTCAAAGGGACAATTGGGGAAATCAATCAATGCAAACATTCTCAAGGCTATCAGCATTGAATGCAGGAAGGAATTAAAAATTCAAAAAGCAAATTTATATGTAAAATATAAAAAGAGATTTTCCTCCTTCCGGCAACACACGATAGTGAACAACAAGACATACAGAAGAAAAGAACAACAAAGGAAAATAAGGATCTTTTGCTCTCTCTCTCTCTCTCTGAATAGCACTCTGAGACGCAGAGTACACAAAACAAAGTGATAGAGAGAAACAAGTGCTAGACCAGAGGAAGAACTTTAAGTTGAAGAAGAAGAAGAACAGCCATTAAAAATCAAGAGTCTTCTTCTGTCCTCATCTCAAGATTCTTCAAAGGACAACAATTATAGCATCAGTCAAGAAGTTCCTGGAGATCTTCTGGTCAAAGCAAAAGTTCTAAAGGTCTATCACCCTATAGCAAAGCTCCACCTTCCTGAACCATTCAATATCTCAGGGGGAGCTCTTTGCTATAGTCAATATCCACAAAAGTCTTCTCAGTTGTATTTGAGAAAGAGAAGACAAAATCATTCTCTCACCCCACTGTATATAGGGTTTTAATTCCCTTCAAAATTATTCCTGGTTGCAAGTCACCTGATCAAAAGACTTGAGGTTTGGTTTTTTGAGCACCTGATCAAAAGCTCATTGGTGGCAGTCACCTGATCAAAAACCTGAGTGGATTCCTATCAGGGTGGTAGAAAAGTGGATGTACCCAGGTTGGAGAACCACTATAAAATTCTTGTGTTGTCTGGATGCCCTTTTCTTTTTGTTCTTATTGTGGTTATGTTAGTTAGGTTGTTGTGGTTGTGACAACTTATATTTTCTATTTGCCTGTGACAAATCATATAGGTTTAGGAACAACTTTTTATTTACAGCAAAAGTTGTAAAACCCAAAGAATACTCTATTCACCCCCCCCCCCCCCCCTCTAGAGTTTACCAGATCTAACCCCTAACTTTCACCTCTACAATAATGATCTTCACTCCTATTTATAGAATCCAGCATTTACAGGAATTCAGTTTCTATAGAATCCTCTTCTGTAGTGAACAATCCAATGTAGGCTTCTGCTTCATTCTCTTCTTCAGATTCAGATGTTGAAGATTCAGTCCAACTCTTCTACTTTTGAGCAATAAGGGATCTCTCCTTCTTGCCTTTATTTTGATGCTTCTTCTTGTCCTTAGATTCCTTTCTTTTATCAGGACAATCAGCTATGATATGTTCTGGCCTGTTGCAATAATAGCAAATAATTTTAGAAGAAGTTTGTTTACTAGGATTAGAGCCATACCTGTCATCCTTGGAAGGTTTCTTCTTCTTATAATAGTCATCTATGAAGAGGATGTAGATGGCTTTGTTCTCCATTTCTTCTTCTTCATGAACCTCTGAAATTGCCTTGTAAAGGTAGCAAAATCTTCATCAGATTTGTGGTTGTCTGAAGTGTTGATGTCAGGATTTTCTGATTTAGCCTCAACAATTATCTTGGGTGGAGAAAGAGACTTTCTCCTACCCTTTCTTATAGCTTCAGCCTTGAAGGCTACTGACTTTTCTTTATATTCAGACCTATTGCTTTTCTCCTCCTCCTTTCTGGCTGTGAGCTGCATCTCATAAGATAACAGTTTTCCAAATAAGGTTGGTGGAGGTGTATCAGCAAGCCTAGCCACCTCTCTGATGGCACATATTTTTGTATCCCAGTCCTTGGTTAGTGAGCTGAGAAACTTGTCATTCAATTCATATGTGCTAAAGATTCTTCCATAGGTCATTAGCTCATTTACAATTCTAAATAATTTCTTGTAACATTCAGCTATGTTGTAAGTCTTAGCTTGTCTAAAGTTCTCATATTCTTGATTTAACATGGACTTTCTATCCTCTCTTACTTCTTCAGTTCCCTCCATGTAGACAATCAAAGTATCTCACATCTCTTTGGAGGTTTTGCAATGTACCAGATTCTGGAATATATAATCATCTATAGCACTCATAATTATATTTTGTGCTCTCTTATCTAAGGTTGCTAGGATGATCTCTTCCTTAGTCATTTCAGAATAGCTCTTTGGAGTTTTGAGATTTGCATCAAGAACTGATATGTTCATTGGAATGAAAGAACCTTCTTGAACTGTGATGTAAATTCTTGGATCAGATGCCTCTATGAACAATCTGACCCTCTCTTTCCATATGACAAAGTTTTATTTCCTACAGATAGGAAGTTTCATGGATCCAAGTTTCTTTTGATTCTCACTTGAACCCATTCTTGCTAGAAGTTAATTGCCTAGGAGATCTACTTAGACTGTTAGGTCTATATTTGAGAAACCTCCCTCTGATACCACTTGAAAGATTTGGTTTAAAGAGCCTAAACACCTAGAGGGGGAGGTGAATAGGTTCTAATCCTTTTTAACAACTTAGGTAATTAACAAAGTTATATACAACACAATTATCACAGCACAAAGAATAACAATCACAGAAAATTCACAGCACAGACACAATGGTTTATAGTTGTTCCCCAATTTATGGGTACGTCCACTTTCCCCCTTCACCTATCTAATAGAGAACTGGATTCTGCCAAACTTCCTTCCACTATCTCAGATCCTCAGATCTTACAACTCAGAACCCAACTGGTTGTTACAGCTCAGACTTCTTCAAGTCCTATAACTCAGATTCTTACCAAGAATCCTACCTGAGGCAACAGCCCTACCTAAGCCTTAACCACAAGGCCTACAACTAAGATCACCAAGATCCTACCTCGGGCAATAGCCCTACCTCAGCCTTAACCACAAGGCCTACAACTCAGACTTCTTCAAGTCCTACACCTTAGATTCTTCCCAAGAATCCTACCTCAGTCAACAGCCCTACCTTATCCTTTATCACCAGGCCTACAACTCAGACTTCTTCAAGTCCTACCTCAGGCTCTCAGCCCTACCTCAGCCTTTATCACCAGGCCTACAACTCAGACTTCTTCAAGTCCTACCTCAGGCTCTCTGCCCTACCTCAGCCTTTATAAATTTAGGCTTACAACTTAGATCTATATAAGATCTTACAAGGAAATTAATTATTTAAAACAATAAAATCTTTACCCTGATAGAAAGAGAATAGGGTGAAAGCTTCTTGATCAGTTCTTGATTGAACTGATTACTTTAGATCCAACCTGTCTTAGCTTCTCCAAAGCTTCTTGAATTTGTACCAAGTAAGGTTGATCTTCAATTGGAGTTGGAGTTGATCTTCAATCCAGCTTCCTTCTAGAATTCAGAATCAGATCTGAATTTTTCTTGAAGACTCTTCAGGATCTGCCTTCTTCTGGGTTTTTCTCTTGTTCCCCCTCACTTGTTAATTTTCTCTGATTGTGATAGAATAGGTCTATATATAAAATCCTTCCAAGGTTACCGGCTGATCCGGTTTATAACGGCCTTCTGACAGCTCTGACAGATGTGTCAGCTTTGTTACTTATGGCAGCTGTCAGGTCTTCAATCTTGACAACTGACTCCTCCTTGAACTTCTATCATAGCAGAGAACTGTCAGCATAACACTTCAGATGTGTCGATGCAAATAGACCATGTGTCGACACAAATCTTGATGATGTCGACACAGCTCCTAATATGTTGACACAGTCATTCTTTATCTTCTAAACACAGCTTCTGTTGGATGTGCCGACACAAGTCCTATGTGTCAGCACAACTGCTTCTTGTCTTGACATAGCTTCTATTGTTAGATTTCTTGAGTGTGTGTCGACACAAGTCCTGTGTGTCGACACAACTGCTTCTAGTCTCTACATAGCTTCTATTGTCAGATTTCTTGAGTGTGTGTCGACACAAGTCATGTGTATCGACACAACTACTTCTAGTCTCGACATAGCTTCTGTTGTCAGATTTCTTGAGTGTGTGTCGACACAAGTCATGTGTATCGACACAATTACTTTTAGTCTGAACTTCTGTGTGTCTGCACAAGTCCCGTGTGTCGACACAACTGCTGCTGATAGAATTTCTATGTGTCGACACAAGTCCTGTGTGTCGACACAAATTGGCTTCTGGTGTCGACACATTTCCTTCACTAGTGTCGACACTTATACTTAGAATATTTTCCTGCATTTCTTTAACCTGCACATTGAAACTCAATATCCCATCAAATACACCTTGATGTGTATCATTGAGTTAAGTGAGGCTTCTCTAAATCTGGTAAACAGTTTCCAATGTACCCAACACCCACTATCCAGATACCACTTATCCTGTGTGGTAGGATAGTTCTTCACCTGCAAGTAAACAGTTCATATGTTCTGGACCCAGGTAACCTTGGGTGCTTGTCTCTTTTCATAAATGAAACTAGAAATAAAAGAGCATTCGGGTTGGCATTTATAACCTAAGGGGTGAAATTTTCTAGGTGGAATTACCCAATGTGAAAATGGATTAACAAATTTTGATTTCTGGTTATTATTAAGATTTTTATTACAGTTATAGTTTTGGTAAAATTGATCTGGGTTCGACGATTTATATTGAGATCGTCAATCTGCATTCGACGACCAGTATTAATCTCGTCGATCTCGGTTCACAGAATAATAATGGCTACTATTTGTATTCCATGATCGTCGATCTCTGCTCGACGAAGTTTGATGGTATCGTCGATCTCCCTTTGCTGAGTAATTAAACCCAAACTCTGGGTTCAGAGATCGTCGGTCGACGTTCGACGAATAATACTACGATCGTCGATCTTAGTTCGATGACTTCTGTTTAGACTTATTATTCTGAGCTTGTCTCTTCTTCTTTAGTTCAATTTTTTTTAATACTTTATTAACTTTCTCTACCTGTTCTGTATTCTTTTTACCCTTATCTGAAATAAAATTTACAGGTTGAGATAAGATGTTTTTCTGGATAATTGGTGGTTCACTAGTTGATGCACCTAAACCTAGTTTACTATTATTAATCCTAGCATTTAGTGTACTAGTGATTTTAACCATCTGTAGGCTTCTTCCATTCAATGTTTCTTCAAGTTATTTAGCATTGTCTAGTTCAGTTTTCAGGAAGATGATTTGTTTGCTATACTCAGTTAATTCATCTTTCATTCTTAAGTTTTCAGAGAGTAAATTTTCATAGCCAGGTTGTCTATCTCTGAGAAGTTTGATTTCCTTCTCAAATTTTATAAGATCATTGCACAGTGATTTAAATTCTATTTTAAAATCTTAAGAATTACAATTAAAGGATGATATTACCTGATCATAGTTTGAGTCTTCTCCTGAATCTTCTGCTTCTGATTCAGGGCTTGAAGCATTGATGGCCATTAGACATAATTCTCTGGCCTTGGTTTCTTCTTCATCCTCACTAGAGCTAGAGGAAGAAGATTCTTCTTCTGTCTCACTTCAGGTGTCAGCTACAAAGCCCTTTTCTTTCCTCTTGTGCTTGCTGGAGGATGGCTTGCTGAAGTGTTTCCTAGATTCCTTTTCCTTTCTCCTTTTTTTGTGTTATTTCTCTGGATACTCTGGTAGAATGTGTCCAGGCTTCCTGCAACCAAAGCATATAATTTCTTTAGTTGGAGTTTTATCATACCTCGGCTTGTCTTCATTCCTGGATGACTTCCGCCTGAAGTCTTTTCTACCCATTTTGAAGAATCTTTTGGCAAACAGACTCATTAGTTCTTCATTTGAGGGTGTTGCTTCTGATTCATCAGAGGCTTTGAAGGTTATGCTTTGTTCCTTCCTAGCTGGTGTAGGAGTCTTCTATTCATCTGACTCTCTTGTCTTTAGGAGCTGCTTAGAAGACTTGAGTTTTCCCAATAGAGATCCAGTGGAAATCTCATTTAGACTCCTGCCTTCTTTGATTAGCCAGATTCTGGAATCTCATGAGCTGGAGAAGTACATGAGAATCTTGTCATTAATCTTAGTTAGTGAGATGTCCTTGTCTAAGGTTTTCAGCTCATTTACAATTATATTGAGTCTATTATACATCTCAGCTACTGGCTCAGTTTTAGCTTTCTTAAAGTTTTCATACTGAGAGATAAGATGAGTTATCCTATCTTTTCTTTCATTTGTAGATCCAGCAACCATCTGTTTAAGGAATCCCAGATGGACTTGGCTGAAGTGCATTCAGCAACCTTCTGGAAGATTTCATCTGACATGGTTTGGACCAGAATGTTCATGGCCCTTGCATCAGTAATCTTTACCTTTTTCTGTGCATCAGTATTGTTTGGAGGAAGAACAACATTGAAGCTTATTGATGATGTTGAGGTAGTTGTCATTGGAGCTGGTGGACCTGTCAAAATGGAGTTGAAAATATCCTCATCAATAGAATTCATAAATAGTTTGATTCTTGCCTTCCAGATAGCAAACTTATTCAAGTTGTAGACTGGAGGTCTAGTGCTTGCATAATCTTTATTCTGTGTCATGGAAAAAAGAAAGAGAGGAGGAGATCTATCAAGGATCTTTAGGTTAAGGTGTTAGCCTGTACAACCAAGAGAAACGACCTCTGATACCAATTGAAAGTGATTACTTTTTGTAGCAGAATTAAGATAAGTGTTACTTATAAGTAAGAGAAAAATAAATCACAAGCAAACACAGCACAGCAGAAAATAAAGAAAGGTGAGCAACCAGACGACACAAGAAAACTATAGTGGTTCCCAAATCTAGGTACATCCACTCTTTTACCACGATGGTAGGAATCTACTTAGGTTTTTGATCAGGTGCCCTATCACCACAAGATCTTCAGGTAGATCTAAAGACCCTTCAGACTTTTGATCAGGTGCCTAAAAACTAATAGGTTTTTGATCATGTGCCCTATCACCAAGGAGTTCACTTTTGAAGGGAGTAATAACCCTATACAGAAAAGGTAAAAGGAAAAAGTTGATGGCAGTCTTCTCTTTCTTAAATCAAATGAGAAGACTTAGTGGATTCTTATTTTGCCAAAGCTCCCCCTGAGATGTTGAGTAGGTTCAAGAAGATGGAAGCTTTGTCCAGGGAGTAGGTCTTCAATGGACTGGAGTTATGATCTTCAGAATCTGTAGACTGATATTGATTATTATCTTTGTAGATTTCTGAAGATGAAAACTAAAGAAGACTCAAGATGAGATTTTTGGGGTTCTTCTTCTATTTCCTGAGAGCAGTAAGAGTTCTGAAGACTGAGAGAAATCTGAGAGAGAAATTTTAAACTATGGAATGAGAAACTCTCTCTGTATGTGTTTCTCTAACTCAAAAACAGTCTGTATCTCTCTATGTCCTTGAAGAATCGAATAATAATACTGCTACTTTGAATTTCAAAAACAATACTTAATTTACTACAGAGATCGAGGAGAGAACGGCTAGAATTGCTAGCATTTAATTATCTCCTTAACTGTCTTGGTAAATAAGACAAAACAATAACTCTGTGAATACCATAGTTAATGCTGTAATGGAACGGTTATAAGCCTTTAGAATATTAGCATTAACTACCAGAGATTATTTGTCATAAATAGAATCAAGAGAATAAGATTTAAATCTTCAAGACTGTTGTTGTAGATAAGTAGTCGAACACAGGATAAAATCGTTGATCTGAGCTAGGAGATCATCGAGCTAAGTTCAGCTATCTTCGAACTGAGAAAACTGTGAAGAGATAAGAAATCGTCGGCCTGAGCTCTTAGATCGTCCAGCTCAGTTCAGAGAATAAACTCTGAGATCGTCGATGGGAGAACAACAATCGTCGAGCTGAGTTTGACGAAAGTCAAACTGATATATTTATCACAGAATTCTTCTAAGTCTGAGTTCTTGAATGAAATCTAAAGCTGGTCTTGTGAAGTCTGACCTAATGAGACTAACTTAGACCTAAACCTTGACCCTGGCTATACAGGTGGATCAACATCCTAAGAGTAGACTTAGCCCAAATCCAAATAAGGGTTCCAATAGGGATGATGACATAAGATGCATTTTCCTGCGAATAGAACATCTCGTTACATGACTAGTGCTGGTTGGGGTGCTAGTAGGGGTGCATGTTGTGGTATTAATGGAGGTGGTGGTGCTTTCACTGACTGCTGTCAGGGTTGGAGTGCTTGTTTATAAGGTCTGTGGTGATGATGTTGTCTCTGATCTTGAATCTGTCGTCAAGAGCTTGCCTCCCTCTCTCATCCCCTAAGGGACGAGACATGCCTCCTTTGTTATGGTGACACTGTCAACTGGTCTGTTTCCAAAGCGGAGGTGTGGGTGGAAATTTTGTATAAAGAGGTCTTAGCAATCATGATTAAAGCCCGATGGAGGTCATCACACAACCCCCGATAAATCCTAGCGAGCTTGTCTTTCTCTGTTAGTGTCAGTACCCCCACAAAAGGGCTAAATGGATGAATTCTCTTAGGTACTCCATTTCCGTCTTATCCCCATGATAAATTTGCAGGAAGCACTCTTGCAGCTAAGTTTGGTCGGTATCAGGTATAAAGTATTCTAAAAACACCTCCAAAAATTCCCCCCTTGGAATAGAGCAGAGTGGACGTCCTATAAAAGTAGAATGGATGGTTTTCCGCCACCAATTATGGGCATATCCCTCAAGTAGGGTCACCACCAAGGATACTGCAAACACTTATGGGCATCGGATCCCTTCTAGTGTTTCCTCAACTCTTTATATCCACTCTTTAGTCTGCATAATTGTATCGGTGCCTCTGTAAGTAGGAGGTCTCAACCCTCAAAAAGTGGTTAGAATGTCAGACATATGAATAAACTGTTATTGTTGTTGGGCAATTACAATCTAGAACGTGTCTAACATGACTGTGAAGTTTGTCCTAAATCTATCTCAGTAAAGGGGACTGCAGCAGGTGGTGGAGTGGTAGGTAGTTCTGATCCTTGAGGAAGAACTTCTGTTACTTGACTCTGGTATCTGGAGAAGTAACAAGAAAGAGTTAGAAGTTTACAAAGTAGAGAAATTTGGAAAAATAACTTAAGCGGAAACGAAGTGTGCCTGAGTGTGCAAACGTGCTGCTTAGAATCCTTAAACATTTATCAAATCCTTAAACATTTATCTTAATGGGTCCACTAGGATTTTGCTGCATGGTTTGTCCCGAACTAAGGAACGGAGCATGAGATAGAAGGATCAGAGGCTTTCTACTTGAACTAATTGTGAATGCTCTGATACCCATTGTAAGCCCCCCAACCTAGACTAGGTCGAGTTAGGATAGGTCTTACTACCCAAGATGACCACCCTATGCTTTCTATGTGGCAACAACACACTCTCTAAGCATAGAATGGTCATCTTATCAGGCTATGGAAAACTCATCACATCACATCACATCACACACGGAAGAAATTTCAAAAACCAATATATATATAAATAAATATAATAAGGTCACAGTCATAAGTTTATACATGCGGCACTACTGGGCTAAATAAAACAATAACATTCATGTTGCTCTCAAGTACTAAGGGTTCATGTCTCTAAGGTCCAAAGACGAGACTGGTACGTCGGTTTGTGTGGGCTCTATAGCAGGTATACTCTCTCGCATTCGTTAGGACTCGCGCTGCTCCATCTCCTAAAAATTATGTAACAATAACACGTTAGTAAAAATACTAAGTGGATTCACACATCCTCCCCAAGATCCCAATGACTTGGGAATGAGAGTGAGCCTTTACCAAAACATTAATAGTCGAAGCATAAATAGTTAGTAGCAGAATATAAAAATATGAACATGATTTAAAGCTAGGAGTTGGAATGAGCACAACAATACATAACGGAAAAACAATAGTGTGAGCAAGCACACAATCATGCAGGTGTTCACTAACAGCCATCATATCCTATGTCGATAAAGTTTGACCGCTTGTCTTTCAGTAGGATAGTGAACCATGCGGGCCACATCAATGTAACTGTCGGTGATAGTGGTCGGTCCTTCCACTTCTGGGTGTGGACGTACCGCACTACCCAAGCCCCAATATACAACCTAGTGTACTCCTGGATATGATCAACATCAAGCAATAAATGAAGTTGGACAACTAGTAGAAGGACCCATCGGCTGAGCTCCCGGAGAATACTACTCCTTGTTGCCTAGAGTCATCAAACTTTCTATACCGATATGCACGGTATATGGACATGACGTACCCGCCACTTTTTGTCTCAAGCAATTCACAAGCATTTTAATAAATTAACCTCTGACACCTTTTTGGGTCTACGACGGTTTGCCCTACTTAACATGAAATAATTCAGGCAAGCGACTATCTTATATGTAGCATGATCGTATTGCTCGACTCATGATGAGGAGCATAAGAATCTAGGGAGCTTATTATATAAGGTTAGCCTGAGAGGAATACCTTAACTCCAGGTTAAACCCAACTAATGATCAACCAATAAATCGCTTACCCCAGTGCGACCCATAATAAAGTGTAGTAATTAAAGTGTTAGTAATTTACAGTGAGGAAAGTATGGTAAATGAAATGTTCCTGAAAGTAGAGTACATGAATTGAAATACTAAAAAGAACTGCAGTAATTAAAATGATGAATAGAAAAAAGAATAGTATTGAATTGAAGTGTAGCAATTAAAATGCAGAATAAGAGAACAAAATATTAATAGTCCAGTTCTACAGTTCCATCTCTAGTCAAGAAGGCATGTTCAGCTTTTCACTCTGTTCTTGGGAGTCTTCTCCGTTCATAGGAGGCAAGTTCATTTCTTCACTTTATTTCTAGGAAGCTTCTCTGTTCATATGAGATAAATTTAGATCTTCATTACATTCATAGGAGGCTTATCCGTTCATATGAGGCAAGTCCTAACAATTACATTGTATGTTTTTTATATTTCACCGTATTTGGGTTCGCCAATTTATATGAGCCCAATATTTATTTTAGTTGCACCTCTTATGGTGACTTATCATATTACAGGATTTCACGATAGCCTATTATAATTCTTAAGGCTCTTAATTATATATATCTAATTTATTCATCGAAGGACTTCCAATCTTCACAAGAGATTTAATATAAACCATTTAACCTCATTCAAATTCCACAAAGCGTTTTGTGCTCATATTTTTGACCGATAAATTTCTCTTCCAATTTAAAACCTCTTTTATTAAATAATTACTATTACAGATCACTTGAGACTCCGATCGATCGGACTAAATTGAACTGCCTTAGCCACAAGTCTGATCTTATGGTGATTTACATTAAGGATTCATAAGAAAAACAAAGTTGATAAAATATTGTGATGGCGTTGGTAGAGCCCTGCTGATAGGTAAGAGGCTTTCTCCTGAGATGGTTTCCTTAAGGGTTGCCCCTCAGTCTTTCCTGACAAGTGGTTGGTTGATCCCCTACTAGTTGATTAGGTGTTTGGCCTCGTAAGAATCTCTCCAGTAGACCTTGTTTGGCGAGGTGCTCTGTTGGGTACATTGGAAACTGTGTACCATATTTGGAGACATCTCACCTGACTCAATGATATACATCAATGTGTATTTGATGAAATATTGAGTTTCAATGTGCAGTTTAAGGAAATGCAGGAAAATTTTCTAAGTACAAGTGTCAACACTAGTGAAGGAAATGTGTCGACACCAGAAGCTAGTTTGTGTCGACACACAGGACTTGTGTCGACACACATAAATTCTGTTAGTAGCAGTTGGGTCGACACACAGAAATTCTGTCAACAGCAGTTGTGTCGACACACAGGACTTGTGTCAACACACAGAAATTCTATCAGCAGCAGTTGTGTCGACACACGGGACTTGTGTCGACACATAGAAGTTCAGATGAGAAGTAGTTGTGTCGACATATAGGACTTGTGTCGACACACACTCAAAAAATCTGTCAACACCAGCTATGTCGAGACTAGAAGTAATTGTGTCGACACACAGGACTTGTGTCGACACATCCAACAGAAGCTGTGTCGAGAAGATAAAGAATGATTGTGTCGACATATTAGGAGTTGTGTCAACATCATCAAGACTTGTGTCGATACATGGTCTATTTGTGTTGACACATTTGAATTGTTATCCGGACAATTCTCTGTTGTGATAGAAGTTCAAGGAGGGGTCAGGTCAAGACTAAAGACCTGACAGCTGTCATAAGTAACAAAGCAGTCATATATGTCAGAGCTAACAGAAGGCCGTTATGAATCGGATCAACCGGTAACCTTGGATGGGTTCTATATAAAGACCTATTTTATCACAAACAAAGAGATGGTGGTGAAAAAAGAGACAAACAAAGAAGAAGTAAAGTAGGAAGAAGGCAGATCCTGAACAAGTCTGCAAGAGGAGTTCAGATATAATTCTGAATACAAGAAGGAAGCTGGATTGAAGATCATCTTCAACTTCTTTTGAAGATCAACCTTACTTTGTTCAGATTCAAGAAGCTTTGAAGAAGCTAAGATAGGTTGGATCTTAAGAAGTCAGTTCAATCAAGAACTTATCAAGAAAGTCTTCACCTCATTCTCTTTCTATCTAGGTGAAGAATTTATTATTTTAAACAATCAATTTTTCTGTAAGATCTTTTGTAGATCTGAGTGTAGGAGAGTTGTCTCTCTGAGTTGTAAGCATAAACATATAAAGGCTGAGTGTATGAGGTAGGATTTTGGTGATCTGAGTTGTAATCCTAAACATATAAAGGATGAGGTAGGGCTGAGTGCCTGAGGTAGGATCTTGGTGATCTGAGTTATAGGCTTGGTGGTTAAGGCTGAGGTAGGGATGTTGCCTGAGGTAGGATTCTTGGGAAGAATCTGAGTTGTAGGACTTGAAGAAGTCTGAGCTATAGGAACCAGTTGGGTTCTGAGTGGTAAGATCTGAGGATCTGAGATAGTTGAAGGAAGTTTGGCCAAATCCAGTACTCTACTAGATAGGTGAAGGGGGAGAGTGGACGTACCCATAAATTGGGGAACCACTATAAACCATTGTGTGTTGTGTTGTGAATTTTCTGTGATTTTTATTCTTTATGTTATGATAGTTGTGTTGTGTTTAGCATTTTTAATTGCCTAAGTTGTTAAAAAGGATTTGAACTTATTCACCCCCCCCCCCCTCTAGGTTTTTAGGCTCTATAAACCAAATTTTTCAAGTGGTATCAGAGGGAGGTTCACTCAAATATAGACCAAACAGTCTGAGTAGATCTCCAAGGCAATTAACTGTTAGCTAGAATGGGTTCAAGTGAAAATCAGAAGGAACTTGGATCCATGAAACTTCCTATCTGTAGGAAAGAAAACCTTGGCATATGGAAAGAGAGGCTCAGATTGTTCATGGAAGCATCTGATCCAAGAATCTACATCACAGTTCTAGAAGGACCTTTCATTCCGATGAACATATCAGTTCTTGATGCAAATCTCAAAACTCCAAAGAGCTATTCTGAAATGACTAAGGAAGAGATCATCCTAGCAACCTTAGACAAGAGAGCACAAAATATAATTGTGAGTGCCATAGATGATTCTACATTCCAGAATCTAGTACATTACAAAACCTCCAAGGAGATGTGGGACACTTTGATTGTCTACATGGAGGGAACTGAAGAAGTAAGAGAGGATAGAAAGTTCATGCTAAATCAAGAATATGAGAGCTTTAGACAAACCAAGACAGATATCATAGCTGAATGTTACAAGAAATTCTTTAGAATTGTAAATGAGCTAATGACCTATGGAAGAGTCTTTAGCACATATGAACTGAATGACAAGTTTATCAGATCACTAACTAAGGACTGGGATACTAAAATATGTTCCATCAGAGTGGTGGCCAGGCTTGCTGATACACCTCTACCAATATTATTTGGAAAACTATTATCATATGAGATGCAGCTCACTGCTAGAAAGGAGGGAGAGAAAAGTAATAGGTCTGAATACAAATAAAAGTCAGTAGCCTTCAAGGCTGAAGCCACAAGAAAGGATAGGAGAAAGTCTCCTTCTCCACCCAGGAGAATTGCTGAGGTTGAACCAGAAAATCCTAACATCAACACTTCGGACAGCCAAAACTCTGATGAAGACTTTGTTGCCTTTACAAGGCAGTTTCAAAGGTTTATGAAGAAGAAGAAGTTGAGAACAAAGCCATCTTCATCATTCTCCAAGGATGACTATTACAAGAAGAAGAAAACTTCTAAGGATTACAGGTATGGCTCTAATCCTAGTAAACAAACTTCTTCTAAAATTGTTTGCTATTGTAGCAACAGGCCAGGACATGTCATAGCTGATTGTCCCTATAAAAAAAAGGAATCTAAGGACAAGAAGAAGCATCGAAATAAGGGAAAGAAGGAGAGATACCTTATTGCCCAGAAGCAGAAGAGTTGGACTGACTCTTCATCATCTGAATCTGAAGAAGAGGATGAAGTAGAAGCCTGTATTGGATTGTTCACTACATAAGAGGATTCTGTAGAAACTGAATTCCTGCAAATGCTGGATTCTATAAATGGGAGTGAAGATCATTATTGTAGAGGGTTGATGGCTTTGTCTGAGGAAGATCAGTGCTAGGATCAACCTGGTCCCAGAAAGGTAAACAATCCACCTTCAGTTTCTGATTATTATACTGGATCAGAATCAAAAGCATCAGCATCAAGAGATGAGGATGGTTCTGAATCTGAAGGGGATGTCCATCAACTAATTGATGAGTATGGTGGTCTGTTGCAAGCTCTTAAGAGAAGCAGAATCCTTGTCAAAGAGCAGGCTAAGGAAATTGCATCTCTTAATTTGGCTGCATTAGATTCAGCAAAAGTGCTGGATTTGAAGCTGAATGAAATTACCAAACTGAAAAACATAACTGTTATTCAGATGGGTACAATTACCTTCAAAAATAATCACATCAAGAGTCTGTAAGTTAAACTTCAAAGAGAGAAGGATCTTGTGGCTAAATTCTCAAAGCCAAAGTCAGTCTTACCCTTAATAGACAACTTTATCTCCCAAAAGGGTAAGACAGGATTAGGCTTCAAGGAAAGAACTAGGGCAGCTAATTCCAAAAGAAAAGGCAAAGCCCCAGTTCAGCCTCTAGCCTTCAAACCCCCTATTTCTTTCAGAAAAGTGATGCAGCCTACTAACAGGTATGATCATGACATCACTCATGGTCACTGTAAGTATGGTAATCTAAATGGCAAGGGAGCAAATTCTAATATGATAGCCCATGAACAAACACACCATGTTCTTCAGGAGTCATCTAAGTTTGATGCTCCAACACCTGCACTTAAAAAGACAACTGTTTCTACAGACTTGAGGACTGCTGATAGCAATACTGTTAAGCCTGTACTTAAAAGAAGGTACAACAGATATGAGTGTTGGTGTTGTGGCAAAGTGGGCCACTATGCCATTGATTGTTGGTACAATGCTAGTGTTCTGAAAAAGGCCATCTTACCTGTCAGAAAGGCTGTAGGTAAGCATGTCAAATATCAAGCTAACCTGAACCTAGGACCCAATAACAATTGGGATTCTAAGGATAGGTAATTTTATTTAATGCAGGTGAGTCCAAGTAGCCATACCCCAATATGGTACTTGGACAGTGGATGTTTCAGTCACATGATTGGAATAAGAAGGATGTTGAAGGATTACTCTCCTATAGAAAATGGACCCAAAGTAATCTTTGGTGGATCTGAAAAGGGAGTCATCAAAGGGTTTGGTAACATTTCCAATAACTCTATTACTATCACCCAAGTGGCTTATGTGAAAGGTCTAAAACATAACCTAATTAGCATAAGTCAACTAAGTGATCTAGGGTATGACACTTCTTTCCACAAGGGTGTATGCCAAATAAGAAAGTCAAATGATCAAGAGATCATTCTAACAGGCACCAGGAAAGGAAATATCTACTATCTTAACTTTGATTGTGATAATAAGATCTCTCCTATTTGTCTAGTTATAGATGAGAAAGCATCTCATTGTGTCCAATGGCATAAGAGGCTAGCTCACCTGAACTACAAGTCAATAGGCCAACTCTTTAGTATGGAATTAGTGAGGAATGGTCCTCAGGTTAAGTGTATTAAAGAGGGTGTATGTTCAGCTTACCAAAAGGGCAAACAGACCAAGACCTCTTTCCATGGACATGATACCAAAGATTCTATGAGATCTCTTTATCTCCTACATATGGATTTATTTAGTCCTATGTTAGTTCATAGTCTAGGTAGGAAAGCTTACACATTTGTACTTATGGATGACTATTCTAGATTTACATGAGTTTTCTTCTTGAGCCAGAAATCTGAAACCCCTACTATTTTCCAGAATTTTGTTAGGCAAATTCAGAATGAACTTAATAATTCAGTGGTCAAAATCAGAAGTGATCATGGGACTGAATTTCAGTCTAAATGCATGACAAAATTCTGTGAAGAACTTGGGATTCATCAGGAGTTCTCCTCACCTAGAACTCCCCAGCAAAATGGGGTTGCTGAAAGAAAGAATAGGACTCTTATTGAGGCAAGTAGAACACTACTAAGTGACACTTCTCTCCCAGAATATTTCTGGGCTGAGGCAGTAAATATTGGATGTCATGTTCTCAATAGAGCATCCATCAACAAAAGACACAAGAAGACATCCTATGAGATTATGAAAGGCAAAAAACCAAACATATCCTACTTTAGAATCTTTGGTAGCAAGTGTTATGTTCTAAATAATGGCAAACACTATCAAACTAAGTTTGTTGTCAAATCTCTAGAAGAGATATTTGTTGGGTACAACAATAACAGTAGGGCATACAGGATCTACTACTTGACTACACAAGTTGTAGAAGAATCTGTCCATGTAGTCTTTGATGAGTCTAAGCTAATTAACTATGAGCTGTCTAGCACTTCAGTTAGCCCTACAGGTTTGAAGTAAAAGATGGACAAGCTAACAATTAGTGAAGACCAACCTACAAGACAGGATGAAGAAAATGATGGATGTTGTCCAGGGGGAGTACAAGTCACACTAGATGAAGATGAAGACAATGAAGTACATCTAAATGAGGACAATGAAGAAGATCAAGAGGTGGACAGATTTCCTCCGGCAAGAAGACATTTGAAGGATCATCAAACACACCAAATCATTGGTGATGCAAGACATAGAGTTCTGACCAGAAGCAAGAGCATGAACACAGTTTTATGTTCAAGCTTCCTATCCCAGATGGAACCTAAGAAGTTTGAAGAGGCTATACAAGACAAAAATTGGATTGATGTCATGCAGGAAGAGTTGAATCAATTCAGAAGATGTAAAGTCTGGGATTTGGTTCCTAAACCAAAGAATCACAATATCATAGGAACTAAGTAGATCTATAGGAACAAGTTAGATGAAAATGGCACTATAATCAAGAACAAAGCTAGACTGGTAACAAAGGGCTACAGATAGGAAGAAGGGATAGACTTTGATTAGACATTTGCCCCAGTGGCAAGGTTGGAAGCAATAAGACTGTTCCTAGCTTATGCAGCTTATCAAGGGTTCAAAGTATTTCAAATGGATGTAAAGTTAGCATTTTTGAATGGTGACTTAAAATAGGAATTTTATGTTGAACAACCATCAGGTTTTGTAGATCCTCTCTATCCCAACTATGTATATATGCTTAAGAAAGCTCTATATGGATTGAAATAAGACCCTAGGGCTTGGTATGAAACATTGTCTACTTTCCTTATTGAGAATAAATTCTCAAGAGGGAAAATTGACAAGACTCTATTATTTAGAGAATCAAAAGGTAAGATCATCCTAGTCCAGATATATGTTGATGACATTATCTTTGGTTCAACTAAAAATAACCTTTGTAGAAAGTTTGTCAAACTTATGTAAGGGAAGTTTGAGATAAGCAGCATGAGTGAGCTGAAATTCTTCTTGGGACTCCAAGTTAGACAGACTGATGATGGATTGTCCATATCTCAGTCTAAGTTCACCAATGAGTTAATTAAGAAATATGGCATGGAGTCAGCCTCCACCATGAAAACTCCAATGAGGACAAGTATGCCTATAGGCAAAGATGAGGCAGAAAAACCTGTTGATGAGTCTTTGTATAGAGAGATAATTAGCTCCCTACTTTACTTGACTGCTAGTAGACCTGACCTTATATATGTCACATGTGTCTGTGCTAGGTACCAAGCTTGCCAAAAGGAATCTCATTATTCTGCTGTTAAGAGAATCTTAAGATATCTTAAGGGCACACCTAATCTAGGTCTTTGGTACCCTAAGAATAGAGATTTCTTGCTAACAGATTTTTCAGATACAGACTTTGTAGGTTGCAAAGAACATAGGAAAAGCACCACATGCACATGTCAATTCCTAGGTGGAAGGCAGTTGTTGTGCTCAGTTGTTGTGGATACAACATCAACTTGAAGACTATGACATCAAGGTAAGTAGAATTCCATTATATTGTGATTCTACTAGTGTTATATCTATTGCTAGAAATCCTGTATCACATAGCAGAACTAAGCATATAGAAATCAGGTTTCACTTTATCAGACAACATATTGAAAAAGAAGACATAAGTCTAGAATTTGTCAACACTAACAATCAAATTGCTGACATATTTACAAAACCTCTGGATGAAAGTAAATTCAATTATTTTAAAATTGAATTAGGTATGTTGAACCTAGAATGAGATGTTAGGCCATCACAAAATTTCTCAAGAAATTTGGCTAAGTAAGAAAGTTTGTGTCGACAGGAAACATTTGTGTCGACAACACTCTATCGAGACCTTGTACTAGTAGATTTTTATGTTGACACACAAAAAAATCGTTGTCGACACATAGACATATCAACACCCTCAATACTCTGTCAAGACTTAAGTAGTCTATGTCGAAACAGGCAAAAGTATGTCGACACCTAGACATGACGTCACCTATAAAGCTCTATCGAGACCTAGGTCGTCTATGTCGACATATGTAAAATTTTGTCGACTAGTAAAATCCCTAGTTAGGCGCTTCTTTTGACCTACCTTTTACAAGTATACTATAAATAGGAGAAGACAAAATCTGGCCGACTGTGCTTTCAGAACTCTCGACTCTAGATTTTGTGTCGACAAGAAATTCTCTCGTCGACTCTCTTCTCTCTCTTTCACTCATGGCGCCACAACAGGAAGACAAGGTCAACGAGGGATATGAACTTGTACGCAAGGCATTCGAGACTTCCTCCCCAGAAATCAAAGTCATGATTACCCTAATCACCGAAAATAGATTGGAATACTTGGTCTCAGAACCTACAAGGATATGGAAGAAAGAGGTTCTTGAATTTTACTCGTCAGCAACAATGGATTCTACAAGAATGAAGATTAAATCCTCTGTAAATTATACTAAAGTAAAACTCACACACACGAGTATAAGAAAGTCACTTCAACTTCCAAAGATTAAGGAAGAAGATGACATTGCATCATCTATGACAAGGGATGCTCTCCAATGGTGTTGACTGGATCCCACTCTCAAGATTGGATCTTCAATGACCATGAAGGGAATGAATTCCCAGGGTAAGTTCCTGTCAGAGATAATAGGAAAGGTTATTCTATGCAAAATAGGAGGACATGATAGGATTTCTGCCTATATGTTCAGACTCATGACCAGAGTTATATTCAAGGTGAAAATAGACTGGTCTGCTGTCATATTTGACAAAATCAAAGAAAGTGCTAAAAAGCCCAATCTGGGTAGAATACTAAGCCTGAATCTGGTTTCCACCATTCCAGAAGTGATGAATCAAACTCCAGGAACCAAGATTAATCACATGGGGAGAATGGATCTGAGAATACTATCCAGATGGGATAGAGTTTTGTCAAAAGATGTTTCTACCCCACAGAAACAAGTGAAGAAGGATAAGAAAAAGAAAACTACCTCCTAGGCAGTAGAATCTTCTAGTGATTTTGAAAATCAGGTTGACTTTAGCTCAGATGAACAACCAAGAAAATCACCTACACCAACACCAGATAAAGAGACTCAAGTCCAAGGGGAGAGCATTCAACTACCAGAAAACCAGATGGTCTCCACTCCAGGGGGAGACATCACTAAGACTATAGTTGATCATGAACCTGAACAATCACAACTGCCAGACCTAGGGAAAAGTATAGCTGAAGTTGCACTGGATAGTGAGAATGCAACTGATACAGTTATGCGCATAGTCTCAAAAATCAACAATGCTAAAACTGTCATCACTGAGAAAGAAGCACAGGATGTGCATATGTTAGACCAAGATCAAGCTGAGAAACTCCACTCCTCCAGTTTAGAGAAAACCCTGGAAAAGGATCTTGCTGTCCAGGGAGAACCATTTGTTGAAAAAGAGAACATTATCCCTCTTGTTCAGATGCAGGAGGAGGTAACTCAAGAAGAGTTATTTCCTGATTTACAAGGAGCTCGAACTGAGGGGGAGATGGCAAGGACTGAGGGGGAGATGCCACTCTTGTCCTCTAGTCCAAAGGACACTATGGATATAGAAAGTTCATCTAATTCTTCTGAAGATGAATAAGCCACTAGGGCCAAAAAAGGAAGCTATTGGCACTCAGGAAGAGGAGCACAGGCTATAAGAAAGCCTTGCAAACTGTCCCTCAAACATCTGCTCCAGGAATAGACTTCAGTTCACTTTTGGTACAACTGCAAGTAAAAATGGATGAGCAAAGACTTGCTCTGGAGAAATATGTGGATGAGTCCCATAAAGAAATGCAGTTCCAGCTGGCCCAAGATATCAATTCTATCAGATTTGAAGTAAATTTGCATAAGAAGGAGATGACAGATTGCTTCCATAAGAGAGGTAATGTTGTAGTATACTTGGCCACACAACAACAGGACATGAAAACTAAAATAGCTGACATTACAGATAAACAAGGATATATTCCAGAAAATCAATTCAGAATGAATGAAAATCTCACAGACTCACATGATGTTATTCTCTCATAAATGGTAGGTATTACTACTGATGTGAAAACTAAGGTATCTAACCAGATCAAAGAAGATATAGCTGCTATCCAAATAATAATTCAGGCATCTCAAAAGGCTATTTCTGATAAACTGTAGAAGTTCAGACTCTACTACAAAGAGGGAATAGATTATCTGGCTGATCAGGTAAGCTTTCAGAAGGATGATCTAAGAGATCATGTGTCTAGAGAAGTCATAAATGGGGAGAGAGTGTTAGTCAGAGCAAGCTCAGATCATGCTAAATGGGTATCCAATACCATCAGAGCTACTCTTGGATATCCACCCCTTTGTGATGAGGATAATACTGCTGAATCTGGTATTCAACCTGCTTATATTGAAGGGGTTCAGCAGGAAGTTGCCCAAGTCCTCTATCCTCTATCTGATTTTGAAGAAGTGCAGCAGGCAGTACATCAAATGTATAGCCCTCCACAGGAGGCACATAATGTTATTATTGAATAAGTTGAAATGATTGAAGCTGCTTTACAAAGAGAGGAAGAAGCACAAAAAAGCTAGGGATGCTCAGAATGAAGCTCAACTATCTAAGAAAAAATTCAGAGAGCATGCTGAATTAAAGCCTGATTTTGAACAATGGAGGTCAACCTCCAGAAATATCATTCTTACTGCTTGGAAAGCTGTGAAAGAAAATATGCATGATAGAGGAAAAGGGTATTCTGAACAAGAGTGGGGTAAATATTAGAAGCGGCAAGATGTCATATACCAGTTCAGGAAGGATCTAAAAGCTGGGAAAATACCTGCTAACTCTATGGAGCCTAGCAAGTACTTCCCAAAGCCTTATCATTATTTTAAAAGGCAAAAGATAAAGGCTGAAGAGCTCAAGAAGAAGGATCTGAAAGGGAAGAAGCCGGCTGATGACACAGAGGCTAATGTACAAGCTAAGATTCTATCTGGCAAAGGAATAGTTATCAAGGAGCCTGATCAATCTAAGGGATAGATAGGCTAGTTTTAGAACTGTGTAATTTTCTATTCTAAAAAATCTTGTAAATCAAAAACTAATTCCTGATTAATGAATTTTATCATATTTTGTGATGATATTTCATGTTATTTCTGCATTATGGGTTACCCTGTCTGTGTAATGATTATATAATTCTTAATCTTTGTTTTATTATAAGTGGTGTATATCATTGACTAAGGGTTATGACTTCTCCAAATAGGGGGAGATTGTTGGGTACATTGGAAACTATGTACAAGATTTGGAGACGCCTCACTTGACTCAATGATATACATCAATGTGTATTTGAGGGAATGTTGAGTTTTAATGTGCAGGTTAAAGAAATGCAGGAAGATTTTCTAAGTACAAGTGTCGACACTGGTGAAGGAAATATGTCAACACCAGAAGCAAGTTTGTGTCGACACACAGGACTTATGTCGACACACAAAAATTTTGTCAGCAGCAGTTGTGTCGACACACATGACTTGTGTCGACACACAGAAATTTTGTCAGCAGCAGTTGTGTCGACACACAGGAGTTGTGTCGACACACAAGACTTGTGACGACATACAGAAATTCTGTCAGCAGCAGTTATGTCGACACACGGGACTTGTGTCGACACAAAGAAGTTCAGACGAGAAGTAGTTGTGTCGACACACAGGACTTGTATCAACACACACTTAAGAAATCTGTCAACACCAACTATGTCGAGACTAGAAGCAGTTGTGTCGACACACAGGACTTATGTCGACACATCCAACAGAAGCTGTGTTGAGAAGATAAAGAATGACTGTGTCGACATATTAGGAGTTGTGTCGACATCATCAAGACTTGTGTCGACACATGGTCTATTTGTGTTGACACATTTGAAGTGTTATCCGGACAATTCTCTACTGTGATAGAAGTTTAAGGAGGGGTCAGGTATCAAGACTAAAGACCTGACAACTGTCATAAGTAACAAAGCAGTCATATCTGTCAGAGCTGTCAGAAGGACGTTATGAACCGGATCAACCAGTAACCTTGGATGGGTTCTATATAAAGACTCATTCTATCACAAACAAAGAGATGGTGGTGAAAAAAAAGACAAACACAAAAGAAGTAAAGTAGGAAGAAGGCAGATCCTGAACAAGTCTACAAGAGGAGTTCAGATCTAATTCTGAATATAAGAAGGAAGCTGGATTGAAGATCATCTCCAACTTCATTTGAAGATCAATCTTACTTCGTTCAGATTCAAGAAACTTTGAAGAAGCTAAGACAGGTTGGATCTTAAGAAGTCAGTTCAATCAAGAACCTATCAAGAAAGTCTTCACCTCATTCTCTTTCTATCTGGGTGAAGAATTTATTATTTTAAACAAACAATTTTTCTGTAAGATCTCTTGTAGATCTGAGTGTAGTAGAGTTGTCTCTCTGAGTTGTAATCCTAAACATATAAAGGCTGAGGTAGGGCTGAGTGTCTGAGGTAGGATCTTGGTGATCTGAGTTGTAAGCCTAAAAATATAAAGACTGAGGTAGGGCTGAGTGCCTGAGGTAGGATCTTGGTGATCTGAGTTGTAGGAATGGTGGTTAAGGCTGAGGTAGGGATGTTGCCTGAGGTAGGATTCTTACGAAGAATCTTAGTTGTAGGACTTAAAGAAGTCTGAGCTGTAGGAACAAGTTGGGTTCTGAGTTGTAAGATCTAAGGATCTGAGATAGTTGAAGGAAGTTTGGCCGAATCCAGTACTCTACTAGATAGGTGAAGGGGGAGAGTGGACGTACCCATAAATTGGGGAACCACTATAAACCATTGTGTGATGTGCTGTGAATTTTCTGTGATTGTTATTCTTTGTGCTATGATAGTTGTGTTGTGTTTAGCATTTTTAATTGCCTAATTTGTTAAAAAGGATTTGAACCTATTCACACCCCCCTCTAGGTGTTTAGGCTCTATAAACCAAATCTTTCATGCTCAATCTCCTTAAACTTGCTGGGTCGTGTCCTCGTCCACGGTGAAAGTCACAGTACTTTGATTGGTTGCATGCATCTTTAGAGAGCGGTCTGGGTTTACGGAGTGCCTCAGTATTTTGGATTGCGAAGAGTTTGTTTGCTCGGGAGGCATTGAGATGTGTATAGGCTTGACGACAGTGATGCCCCCCCAGTTTGGAAGGATTTGTTGTAAGTTCTGCCACCATCTTGAGTATCTTCGGTGGATCGTATCTTCTCTTTTTTCTGCCTCTGATTTGTTGCTGATAAGCTTTTGTTACAGGCGGCGAATGATGGTGTACGGAATATTGAGCCAAAGCAATTTGTTGCTCGTATTGTCTATGTTTTTCGGCGACAGTATTGCGAACTTCTTCATGAGAGATCCTTCGAAACAAAGGGTCGGGGCTTGAAAATCCCATATTGTAACTAGGTTGATGAGTTTCAGATTCCAGATTTTGAGTGACAGAGCAAGCTAAGCTAGCAGTACAGAAGGGATCTCTTGCAGACACACTGTAACACCCATATCCGTCACATAGTATATAGCAGTAGGTCCGGCCGGGGCCCGACGCCATATACTACGGACAAACCGGTTGGTTACGCGTTGAAACCATTCAACCAAATACACGTCCTACACAAGCACCTAGCGGAAGCATTAAAATTAAGTTGCAAGACAAAAGAACCCAGCCAAAAGCATGAATGTCCACTACAATAACACCCGTAGGAATGTTTCAATACACAGAAATAGAAATGGCCTTAAGGCCTTACACAGTTTGCTTGACATAAAAGTGTTTTCATACTTTGGCTCGCAGGCCGGCCACACATGATTACAATGAAACACTCAAAATTAGGCCTTCAAGGGCCGGCTCAGCAACTTGGGCTATAGCCCGCTATTTCCCGCTCGGCTCCGCAGCACCTGCAAGCAACAATCCACCGCCCGGTGGCAAAGAAAAGCAACGGTCAGCTATGCTGACCAAATTATAACGACCCCGCCCCCAGAATTGAGGCGGCGAAGCTCTTTCCCTGCACTTTATTAGTATAAGCAACAGTTAATAGGGTAATCACACTACATCACAGGCGTAGGCTCGCACGGCCACACACCCCGTGCACTCAGGGCACATACTCGGTGAATCCGGTCAAATCCGTGGCTTCACCACCACCCCTTGGATGGCAAAACACGTAAGCAATCTAGTCTTTCCGGTCCATGCCTAAGACTGGCACAGCCATGCCAATGGCCAGTCTCTTTTTCAGATGTCTGTCACCAAACCGCATAGCCCCGGGTCCGCGTCCACTTGCCCGTTGCTCACACCGCATAGTCACATTAAGATGTACGCGCGGGCCAAGCTTCTCCCGGATCCCAAAATTCGATCACACAAGCACATAACCCAGTTATGTTCAAGTTGGCTCCCCGGCCACCATGTTGGCAAAACCCGTTTTTGCCCAATTTTTCGGGTGCACCTTGGAGTTAGTCTCCAAGGCTCCCTGTTATAATCTACCACGTAGAAAACCCGAAAAACGCCCAAACACCCGGAGTCTTCCCCAGTTCATATGCAATGCAACATCACTGATCCGGCTCTACTTGTCCGGATAGGCTTCACACACAATGCTTATGCCCGTTTTCGCATACGGACTCTATACAAGGGGGACTTCACATATCTACCCCAAGGAACGCTCCAACTCTTCGCTCGCTCGCGAGAGCGGGCTTCCTATGCAAAAGAAAAGAGGGCTTCACATGCCCTAGGATGAGAAATCGTTACCCTTGCGTTCTTCCGCGGTGCCATGAAAAATCTACGCAGTTAGAAAGCACCGCAACGGCGTCGCCTTCGCGGATCTGGACTCGGATCGCGATTCGGAGCTCCGATGCTCCACTGGTGGCCGAATCTTGGTCTCCTTCTCCACCTAGCTCTCCCTTCTCTCTAAACCCTTAGAGAGAGAATGCTCAAGAGGAAATGGGGTATTCCACCCTAATTCCCGGCTAAAAGACCCCAGGAACAGCCCCCAACCGTTGGATCCAAAGCCAAGGAAACGAACGGCCACGATTAGGCCTGAAATTACAAAATCTGGGCCGAACACGGGTTGCAACACGGTCGTGTGCATGGCCGTGTCACCCATTCGCCGTCTCGACCGACTCGATAACCAGCACACGGCATTCGACACGGCCTCCGACACGCCCGTGTCGCATGCGACACGCCCGTGTCACGACCCGTGTCATGCCCCGTGTGCAACGACCAACTTTCTTAACCCGAGAAGGACACGGCCTGTGACACGGCACCAGACACGCCCGTGTCGCATGTGACACGCCCGTGTCTGTGCCTGTGTCATGGCCTGTGTGCACCACACTCGACGAGTGACTGACACGCCCTGGGACATGCCCGTGTCCCAGGCCGTGTTCAGCTTCTCAACGATCGTCGACCCAAAATTGATGACCGTGCGGCCAACACTGAACCCGAGCACGATACGCCCTGGGACACGCCCGTGTCCCAGGCCGTGTCACCCCTGCCAAAACTCATATTTGGCTCAAAACACCACCCGTCACCCTATTGATTTTCGGGGCGTTACACACACGACTCTTGTTGGGGGATCCTTAGTCATGACATGGTCCAAAGTCGACGGAGGTGGGATAACGAGGCCAAAAGTTGAGCAACGGGCGTGAGGGGCCATCTGCTCCCTTAAAAGCGTGAGTACTAGACTTTAATTCTCCCAAAACTGGAACATGTGTTCCTCCAATTTTGCATAGGGCGCAAGCATGGCCTCTTCAACGGGAGGCATGATATCATGTGAATGGGAGAGAGCTAGAGTGACGTACCCCCTAGGGGTCGGTATTTTATCAACAAGAGCATTTCCTCCTACCATTGTCTTCAGTCATGAGTATCGTTGTGCAGGGGATACTGTCTTCTAGATCTTCTGAGGATGCTGGAACTCAGTTCCTACAGACGGCATAAAATTATTGCGGATCTCTTGAGACTCCAGTCGACCAGACTAAATTGAACCAACTTAGCTCGGGAGCGATCGAGCGTGCAAATAGTCACAGAGAAAGAAAATCTGACAAGGCAATTTTTTAACGTGGAAAACTCATCAACTGGGTGAAATCCTACGTGGTCAGATCGGTGCCAACCAAACAACCACTAGTTCTGAGCATTGTTACAGGACTTTTTCAATAACTCGAGAGCAATAGGCCGCCTCCCGTTATAATTATTAGGGAGAGAGAGAGCTCGGATGGTAGCAGGCCACCGCTCACAGAGCTAATTATTTCTTCGTGTGCTATGAGGAGCGATGCGCTCGTTGTATTCTGGAGTCCTATAAAATTTCTTGGAGGCGGGAGCAGCTTGATGCACTCGTTATTATGTCTAGGGCTTGAAGTTCGGGGGCACGCCCAGTGCACCTTATCCTCTGCATCTTGTCTTAGATCGTCTTTTGTAGAAGCCTGGTGTGGTTGTCTTATCGGTGGAAGGAGTGCTTGCTCTTGAGCGCGTGGGGTGCTTGTTGACAGAGAGAGCCCAAGGCGCTTGCTTGAGGGGAGCGTGTGGAGCGCTAGAAGATGGAGAGCACACGAGGCGCTTGCTAGAGGAGAGCGCGCAGGGCTCTTGTTGGATGAGAGTGCGTAGAGCGCTTGTTGGAGGAGAGTGTGCGGAGCACTAGATGGTAAAGAGCATGCGGGGCGCTTGCTGGAGAAGAGCGTGCAGGGCGCTTATTGGAGGAGAGCATGTGGAGCGCTTGATGATAGAGAGCGCACTGGGCTCTTGCAGGAGGAGGGAGCGCGGAGCACTTGATAGAAGAGAGCATGCGGGGTGCGTGCTGGTAGAGAGCCTGCAAGGCACTTGCTGGAGGAGAGCGCGCAGAGCGCTTGCTGGTAGAGAGCGCACGGGGTGCTTGCAGGAGAAGAGCGCGCGAAGCGCTTGCAGGAGTAGAGCGTGCGAGACGCTTACTGGTGGTGAGCGCGCGGAGCGCCTATTGGAGGAGAGCGCACGATGCATGGAGGGAAGAAGCGCATGCAAGGAAGCGACATGCGCGAGACCATGCGAGGAGGCGGAGTGCGCGGGAGCACGCAAGGAAGAGGCGTGCGCGGGAGCGCGCAAGGAAGAGGAGTGCGTGGGAGCGCGCAAGGAAGCGTTGAGCATGAGAGCGTGCAAGGAGACAGAGAGCATGAGTGCACGTAAGGAGGCAGAGTGCGCGGGGGCGCGCAAGGAAGATACGCGTGCGAGAGCGCGTGGAGATGGGGCACGCAGGAGAGCGTAAGGAAGAGGCACGTGCAAGAGCGCGCAAGGAAACTCAACGTACGGGAGCGAGAAGGGAAGAGATGTGTGTGAGAGCGTGTGAAGAGGCGATGCGCGCGAGAGCACTCAAGGAGGCGGAGTGCGGGGGGGCACACAAGGAAGAGACGTGTGTGAGAGCGCTCATGGAGGCAGCACGCGCAAAGGTGCGCAAGGAAGAGATGTGTGTGAGAGCGTGCAAGGAGACGGCATGTGCGGGAGCGCCCAAGGAAGAGGAGTGGAGGAGAGAGAACTCATAGTAGGAGGAGAGTGGAAGTATGTCGGAGGATTTTTCGGGCCAGAAGAGGATCCAAATGAAGGAGGGAATGAGTTTATTTATAAATTCCAAGAGGAGCGACCCCCCAAAGGGTGTGGCGGCTGGAGGGGCGGCAGGAAGCCTGTCCAGGGCGCTGAAAACAGCAGGACGGGCGGCATTTTTGTCGCCCGTCCTGGTCGGGAGGAAAACCGCACCCGAAGGGGGCGGCCGCCATACGGCGGAAGGAACTGCCGCCTATACTAGGCAATCGAAAAGCCCCCAATAGGGGAGGCGCGAGGACGGAAACCCTCCCGTCCCCGGACGACTAGAGGGCGAGGAGGCGGCCTGCCCTCTATGCCAAGGGGGAAGGTCGCGCGCTGCGCGAGGCCAGAAATTGTACGCGCTTGCGGCCAGATTTTGCGTGTGCGCGGAATCTGCACGCGCGCGACCAAATTCCGCACGCGTGCGCAGTAAGACGAGGTCGCGCGCATGCTTGAGCGCGGTCGAGAGCCCTGCGTAGGCAGGGACGTGCATGCGCGGCCTCACGGCAATGCGGTAGTGCTCACTGAAGGCTAACGTGCATGCAGGAATGCGCGCGGGTGCGACCGACGATCGAGATTATGCTCACAAGGTCCACGGTTCGGTCGAACCCGCTCAAGGGAACCTCATCAATTACCAAGACGGGTCGGAAAAATTCATAACTTGAACCCGAGGTTGGGTTTGCCCTAACATAATCCTCATAAATTTCTCAAATCTTTTGAGTTTGGAGTTTAATTCAAATAAATCATTTGCCTTAAATAAACACGTATAAAAATTCCAAAAATACTTTTAATAATTCAGAAATTCCCAAGTTTTTATTGAGGGTTTAAACTATCATAAAGAGCCTTCCATAATTTATTAGACTCATTTTACCAACTAGGAACTCTCTGAAATATTTTAAATTATGGAAAGACTATGCATTAATTTCTCAAAATAGATAAACCTTTCAATAAAACACCAAAAAATTTTAGTGGGTGCAAACTAATCCCACTGTCATCTCCAAACTTTCTCAGATTTTTATATCAAATTTTAAGGCCTTTGATATTTTTAAAACAGTAATTTCAGCATTATTTAAATCTTTAGAATATTAAGATTGTATAAAAAATCTTAATATTTTAGGGGTTTTACCATCCTCCAAGTAAGATCATATAAAAAAATTAGCTATTTTAATTGGGTATACCTCCCTTTGTAATTTTTTAATGGACAAATCTATTTTGAATAAATCATTAAAAATAACAAACAATTATCAAAAATTATCAAATTAGTATAGGGGATGTAGATAGACTCATTATACCAACCTAAAGGTCTCTAATAAGCCATAAACAAAAAATCTCACTGTATTTTAATTATTAAAAATGCTTCTTCTTTTCTAAAAAATTAAAAAAATATATGAAATTTTTAATGTTTGTAGTCCTTGCTAAGATGAATAACTTTCATGTTCAAAATTTTTGCATTTGAGACGTCTAAGAGGCCCAGAAAAATTAAGAAGCTTTATTAAATAAAATTTTAAAAAATCAAATCTTCTTCATGACGTGTACGTATTTGAGCAGGTTGCGGGCTTCTGCCGCCGACGGCTAGCCACCAGCCGGCCATGGCTTCACCGTCAGCCAATTTGTCAGGGGACAACACAACTCCTGACGGTGGTCCGGCAACCTGGAGCCACTGTCCGCCGCCGGAAAATTTCATACAAAGCACTTTCCCATGAAGCCTCGAGGTGTCGCAGCGGCAGTCTGAATGTTGGAGCTTGCATGCGGCTCGTCCAAAAGTGTGGGAGGGAGGAGAGGAGATGGTCCCACCTTGTTTGGGGGCTTCTAGAAGCTCTCCAATGAAGTCGCTATGAGAGGGTTGGGCGGAGGCGGTGGTGCTCGGCTGAGTTTTTCCAGCGAAGCAGAGCTCCGACAGGGGTGGGTTAGACTCGACTGAGTTTGGGGAGAGGAGTGCAGCCCTTTAGAGGGAGGAGGGGTCCATTTATATGGTGAGGAGGAGCCTCCCCTCCTCCTATTCTCGGGTTGGGACTAAACTCTCATGGAGGAGAAGCCTTGGATCAAGCCAGTCGGATAGGTGCAGCTGTCAATCCCATATTGGAGGGTTGTACATCCTAATAGCCTAGGCTAGCTACTCCATTAGGCATGTGGGGAGAGAGAGAAGAAGAGTGGGCTTCTTGGGCCTTGCCTTGGGCTTCCCATTCATACTTGAGACGAGCTGCTCTTACTTAATTTTTAGGCCCACTTGGGCTGAGAGTGTGGTCCATGATGAGGGCATGGTGAAGGGGTGGTGAGGCTTCTACTTTATTTCTCAAAATTATGATTTTTGGAGGGTTCGACTAAAGTTTACCATATGGTGGGTCCCCCATGTGGATTAAGGTCAAGGTAAGTCCAAGTCGTCGAGTGACGGGTAAAAGTAGGGGTATCAGAGTATTATTGGTGTGACACGCTTTTCGGTGCACCATAAAGCTTGATTTGACCAATATTGACCAAACAGTATCAGAATCGAGTGCAATGAATTTTGTTTGTCTCGTATTGATCACACGAGTCCAATGCAACTGATTGTGGTCTATTTTGAGTTCATTCGCTTAATATTATAAAATGGTGTCGTTGTGACGCGCAACACTACTTAAAATGATCATATTGTTCATATGATCTCAGATCATAATGAAATGAGTTCTATTGCACTCGTATAAGCTATATGAGTTAAATGTAACAAATAAAACTCAATTCGGAACACGCATACTCAATATTCTAAAACGGTGTCGGCCTGACGCGTTACAATACTCAAAATGATCATATTCGTCATATAACCTCAGATCAAGACATAATGAGTTTTGTTACTCTCGTATCGACTATACGAATCTAACGCAACTAACAGACTCGATTCAAAGTACGTATGCTTCATAATCTAAAATGGCGTCGTCGTGACACGTTATAGTACTCAAAATAGTCATATTCAACATATGATCTCGGATCGGGACGAAATGAGTTTTGTTGCACTCATATAATCTATGTGTTTAACACAACTGACAGAATACGATTCAGAGCATGTATGTTCCATATTCTAAAATGGCATCATCATAACGCACTACAATACTCAAATGGTAAAATTCATCATATTACCTTGGATCGATACGAAATGAGTTCCGTTGCGCTCGTATCGACTATACAAGTCTGACACAATTAGCAATGCTCGATTCGGAGTATGTATGCTCCATATTCTAAAATAGCGTTGTCGTGACACACTATAATACTCAAAATGATCATATTCATGATCATATGATCTTAGAGACGAAACAAGTTCTGGTACACTCGTATTAACTATACGAATCTAGCGCAATTGACAAACTCAATTTGGAGCATGTAGGCTTCATATTCTAAAATCTAGGTCACCTCTTAACTTATAAGGCATTTTGTAGGTGATTGAGTTACTTTTATTGGGTCAACTAGGGATCCTTGTGACTCAGTAAAAGTCGGAATGTTACAAATCAATTTGATGACTCTTGAGCAGTGGGGAGTGTGTGAACTTCAGGCGACTGTTACCGGCTTGGGAAGGTTGATGGCCCATTGGGAACTAGGGAGTGTGTGAATCCCGGGAGGTTATCTATTATTTACCTGCTGGGTCCCTCCACTAGTTAGCTGATTACATTATCATGAGATGCTGCTCACATCATCGAGTACACCGAGATGTATGCCAGGGCTGGGCTTGGGTAGTGAGTTACTAAGAATACCCAGAAGTGGAGAGAACGACCATTATCATTGTTTTGCCATGACGACGAGGACCGTAGGGATAGCTGCCCTGTTGTATGTAAGTTCAAGCTATGTCGATATAGGGAGTTGTAACGAGTCATGAGAACTCGTAGTACATGGGTTGCATAAAAATTATTTGCATCAAAACATAGATATATGCATATATCATTAACATATAACATTTGTATGAGAGTTGTTATATGTTCATAACTCTGCACTGCTTATTTACAATTTTTTACCTATTATATCAATAGATAGCCTTTGTATGAGAATTGGTTATATTTTAATGAGTTTACAATCCTTATTTCAATTGCAACATATAATGTTACATTAACATATAACCTTCATATATGAGTTAGTTATATGTTAATGAATTTATCTTGCTTAATTTCAAGGTACAACTGGTTAATTTGCATTTGAGTTGGGTATACATTAGAAGGGTTCACTTATGCTAGATTTATTCTTATGTGTATTTTATAAGCCAATGATTCATTGGGTTATATATTTTTTTGGATTTGTAATATCTCATCTTCAATGAGAGGGTCTAGCTGGTTTCAATTGAACTCTTGAAGGAACTTGGATCAGGTCATAGTGAACCATGACCCGACCTCCACTATATAATGATTACAGTTTAAGGAACGACGATGTGATATAATCGGTTGAGTAAATCAATATAAAGTGGATGATAGCTAGTGACAATGTTTTATGAGATCAAAATAAACTCAACAAAGCCAATAGTTCCTCATTTCTATCTTAAATAATGAAGCTAAATAATTCATGTTAGATCAAACTATATAAATAGTCCTGAAGTAGCACATTGAGTAAACGAGCTTTGAATTGACTTTTGTTAGTTGCATTAAACTCATATGATCGATACAAGTGTAATGGAATTCATTTTGCTTCAATCTTGGGTCATTTAGAGAAAATGATCGTTTTGAATAGCGTTGTGCATTGTCATAACATCAAAACAAAATATTGAGCAAACGAGCTCTGAATTGGCTTATATCAATTACATTAGACTCGTATAATCAATACAAGTGTAACAAAACTCATTTCACTCCAATCTGAGGTTGTTTAGAGAAAATGACCGTTTTGAGTACTGTTGTGTGTCATCACAACACTGAAATAGCTTTTTGAGCAAATAAGCTCAAAATTGATCCTAGTCAGTTGTATTGGACACGTATGGTCAATATGAGTGTAAAGAGACTCGCTCCACTCAATTTCTATGTCATTTACTCGAGTAAACAAAAATAAATCTCGAAAAGAGTGAATGCTTGAATTCAACCTCGTCATGTTAACATTGATTCGTCTCTCAATGACTCGAGCTCATATTGACTTTGACTCACATATGGGACACACTTGGGGTTGAATTTGGTCAAAGCACCTAAAAAGTTGAATTTTAAGCTAAGACCCCACTTGAAGCCAACTTACCCAAGCCCACCACCATTTTTTATTATACACACACCCCTAGGCAAAGAAGTAGTGGGAGAATATATTTTCAAGATTAGAATTAAGTGAATCCTAATCCTAAGCTAACCCATGGTTAGTCACTCTCTCCCACTCTTAAACCTTACCCCTTAAGCAAACCTAAACCAAAGAAGTACATGCCACCAACTGATGTCTGCCAGTTGCCCTCCCCTAACCTTAACTAAGGTTGGCTAAACCCCAACCCTAGACCTCTTTATTGGGGAGGGAGGGAGGAAGAGGCCTCTACCTCATTTATAAAAAGCCTCCTCTGGATTAGGTGAGAAAATCACGCCCAGAAACATCATCTTACCTAGAATGAAACAATCCTCAGAGGGTTGAAGTTGTGTGTGATGAAGAAGGAGGAGGGAGAGCACTGATGCTACCTAACTTTATTGCACTACTTCACTGGAAAGGGGTCGATGACCCTCTTCGAAAAGTTTCCAAGTGGTGCTAGTGCCGGAGAACCGAGGTTTGGCGGTACCTAAATCCTACCCCCTGTTTCACCTCCTCTTGACAGTCGACGGTGGCGCCAAGCCACCGAAACACCTCTAAGAGGATCACATACCTCCGGTGAGCCAGTCGGAGGTGGTGGCCCAGCCAAATAGTGGCCGACCGGCGGTGGCCAAGCGCTCTTTTTTAAAGCCACTGTCAGTATATAGGGGTCGTTTGATCTTATGCATGGGATCAGAAGGCCCTGATATTGCTAAAAAAGAAATAATCACTAGACCCTACAACAGATCTTTACCAGATCTACTTAGAGGCAATGTTCCACACCCGTCAAGCTCTATTTTAGTCAGAGATCTTTATCAAGATTTGGGCAAATTGGTTAATAAATAATAGAAAGGGATTTTAATTTGTATGAGGATGCTTCCTTACTCAAAATCAAAACCCACTAGCATAAAAGTTACGGGTAATCCCAAAATCAACCAAAAAAATTATGGGAATTTTTTGGCATTATTTGCTATTTTTTAAAATTAAAATATATTTAGTTTTAAATATTAGAGGGCCTTAATAATAAGAGAAAATTTCAAAAATAATTAAGGAAGTTATATAAAATTAACATACACCCACTATAATTATTGGGTGATTTTTAGAAGAGGTTTATTATTTTTAGATTATTAAAATATATTGTGACCTCGATTTTTAATTATTAGAGAATTACTCACTCTTTCAAAATGTCGCCAAAATTGATGGGAAGATTGAGAGGCAGGGTCCCACACTCTGAAAATGTTTGAAGATTTTTAAGGCATTCCTATTATTTTATACATTTATTTAGTGATAAAGGGATCAAGGCTAATTAAGATCTCAAAAAAGCCTAAAGAATTTATGATAACACTCTATTGGTATAATAAGCTCATGATAAAAGTTCAACAATCTCCAAGATGATTACTATTTGAACTGGTTTAAATCAGGACAAATCTCGCAAAATAAAATAAGTTAGACCATTCATATTACAGAGAGATAATGCGGCAATCACAAACTCTAGTTACTCGTATCTATATTCTATAATTTAGAGTTGGCCTGAAGATGGGCATTCCTTCAGGGTCAACCATAAATAATGTCGAACTAGCCACCACTCTTGAAGAAGAGCGGACATATCGATATTTTTGGCTTTTTATTCATTATTACCTATAATTTAGAGTTGACTTGAAAATGAGATATTCTTTCAAGGTCAACCCTAAATAGTATCAAACTGGCTGCCACTCTTGAAGAAAAGAGAATAAATCATTGTTTTGGTTTTTATCCAGTATTGTCTATAATTTAGAGTTGACCTAGAGACGGGAAATTCCTTCAGGGTCAACCTTAAATAGTACTGAACTGATCGCCACTCTTGGAGAAGAGCAGACAGATCGATTATTTGAATTTTTTATTCAGTACAACCAATAATTTAGAGTTGACCAGGAGATGGTGCATTCCTGCAGGGTCAATAATAAATAGTACTGAACTGGTCATCACTTTTGGAAAAGAGCGGATATATCGATGTTTTGGTTTTTTATTCAGTATTGTCTATAATTTAGAGTTGAATTGGAGACAGTACATTCCTTTAGGATCAACGCTAAATAATACTAAACTGGCTAACACTCTTGGAGAAGACCGGATAGATCAATGTTTTGCTTTTTTATTCAGCATTACATATAATTTAGAGTTGATCTAGAGATGCATTCCTTCAGAGTAAACCCTAAATAGTTCCGAACTAGCCGTCACTCTTGGAGAAGAACAGACAGATCAATGTTTTGATTTTTTATTCAGTATTGCCTATAATTTATAGTTGCCCTAGAGATGAAGTATTTCTTCATGGTCAACCCTAAATAGTACTAAACTGGTTATCACTCTTATAGAAGAGCCGACAGATTGATGTTTTGGTTTTTTATTCTGCATTGCCTATAATTTAGAGTTAACTTGAAAACTACGCATTCTTATAAGGTCAGCCCTAAATAGTACTGAACTAGCCGCCACTCCTGGAGAAGATATGACTAATTGATGTTTTGGTTTTTATTCAACATTGCCTATAATTTAGAGTTGACTTAGAGATAGTGCATTCTTTCAGTGTCAACCCTAAATAGTACCGAACTGGTTGCCAATCTTGGAGAAGGCAGGATAGATCGATGTTTTGACTTTTTATTAAGTATTGCCTATAATTTAGAATTGACTTGGAGGTGATGCATTCCTCCAGGGTCAACTCTAAATAGTACTGAACTAGCCGCCACTCATAGAGAAGAGCGGACAGATCGATGTTTCAGTTTTATTCAATATTGCATATAATTTAGAGTTGACCTGGAGATAGTGCATTCCTTCAGGTTAACCCTAAGTAGTACGGAACTGGTTGTCACTCTTGGAGAAGAGCAGACAGATCTATGTTTTGGTTTTTTATTCAGTATTGCCTATACTTTATAGTTGACCTAGAGACGGTGCATTTTTTAGGGCCAATACTAAATAGTATCGAATTGGCAGTCACACTTGGAGAAGGGCGGGCAGATCAATTATTTTGGGTTGTATTCAGTATTGCATATAATTGAGAGTTGACCTGAAGACAAGACATTCCTTTAGGGCCAATCCTAAATATTAACAAACTGATTGTCACTCTTGGAGAAGAGTAGATATATCAATGTTTTTGTTTTTTTATTCAGTATTGCCTATAGTTTAGAGTTGACCTGGAGACGGGGCATTCCTTTAGAGTCAACCCTAAGTAGTGCCGAACTGGTCACCACTTTTGTTAATAGAGCAGAGCGGACAGTTCGATGTTTTGACTTTTATACAGTTTTGGCAATAATTTAGATTTGACCTGGGGACGAGTCATTCTTTTGAGGTCAAACGTATATAGTGTCGAACTCGGTCAACTCTCTTGATTAGTAAAGTAGCGCGATTGAATTCAATGTTTCATATATTATTCAATTTTGCAATATGATTTTATGGTTTAGAGTTAACTCGGAGATGTGAGATTCCTCCGAGGTTAACTCTACCTAGTGCCGAATTTGATTGATTTTCTTGATGAGTTATGCAATGCGGTTTAGTTCCACTCCTCTGCCTCTTACAAAATTGTTTTAAAAGTCGGTGAATAGTAAATGGTCGATTCCAAGCACAAAATTTGCTTTCTATGAAGCCCATTAGTTGGAATGCATTTACTATAACGATTATTGTGAATAAATTGGTTTATAACCTAAGAGATCATGAGGCCCATGACACACGTCAAGTCAAGTCAGAGATTGGGGCATACCAGAGTCACATTGATTTAATTATGGTTTACAAGTTTGGCTAAGCAGGACACTTACAAGACACAAATCACCTCCAGTGTAAATCCCGAGCACCAAGCTCACTCACAACTTATGAAACATGACAAAGGTCCCTCCACACTATAAACGAGTGGCAGCTTCCAGCATCAACATCAAACAACGAGCCCACAACTAATACAATAGAACATGCTAGTAGCTCGGACATTGACTCCCGACACCTAGTTAATAGAAAAGCTCATAACCTCACAATATTGCGGAAATTTGCCCAAACAAATTATCACACTCAAAAAATACGTCAAAATTTTTTTGGGCTCATTTTTTTTACAAAAGCCGTCTCAAAAAATTATATGACATCTGATGGGATTCCCAAAAAAATATTTCAGTCAAACCAAATATTTTATTGTCGCAATCTCGACCGGCTCGTCGATATAATTTTAACGGACCTATTTTTGCGCAATTTTTAGTCCATTTGGTACCCCAAATGGATAGCAGAACACCTCGCATGTGGGAGTGGCCCTCGACATGCTCCCCTATGCGGGTGCAGCCCCCATGCGCTCTAGAACGCAAAATCTCTCGTCGCCTCTGTGCACGTCAAAGCCAAAGAGAGTTCCTTCGAAGATCCTTCAGAGTTCTCCTTCGACACTCAAAGACTCCTTCCCTTTTAGAGATTCCTCCATGGGGGATTGTAGATTTTCCCTTTCTATTTCATCTCTCACCCTTTGCGACGAGCGGCGGCCTATCACCCTCACATTCTTCTACTTGAAACACTCCAAGATATAGTGCAATTTGACTAGCTCATAATCGATCACACGTTTTTCATCATTTCCAGATTTTCCAAGCTAAAAAGTCTCTTTGTCAGTTGTTAGTCTCTACTTTGACTTTATGTGGCATCCGACTTGGTCTGGAGCTAAGACGGTCCATCTCGATCGATCCGCGGAGTGTCAGGTGACCCGCAACAAAATTATTTCTTAACATCTCTATTTTTTTAAAAAATATTTGGTTATATTTTGTATAATTCTTGACAATTTTTTTCCTTAACATTAATTTTTGCAAGTTGTATTATTCAAAAGTTTTCTTGCTTTACCTTCATCTTTTTGACGGGTTTTTAGTGTCCTTATTTTCTTAACAAAGCTACTTTTCATTTGTTTTTATTTTTTAACTTTAAATATTAATTTAAATTTTACACTTTTTATTAATTTTCCCAAATTATAACAAATTTTTTATTATTTTTTCAAATATTTTCCCATCATTTTTCATTTTTTTTATTCTTACAGTTCTTTAACTGTTACTGATATAATATTAATCAATATCTTACTGTTTTAAATTATTGTGTTTTTAACTTTCTCCGATTTGAAAACAATGTTTATCATTTTTTTCTTATTTGCATAATTTTGACCTCGCTAATGCAAATAATTTAGGTAATTGTTATCTGCAAACTATTTTGGATAGGTGCAAACAGTGGTGTACAAAAAAACCGGTCCTAACCGGTCCGGTTGGGACCGGACCGGTTAGGACCGGCTAAAGACCGGTCCTGATCGGGACCGGTCCGGTCCCGGACCGGTCCCGGAAGTCCCAAAAGTCTCGTATTTCACTTCAAAGACCGGTCCCGGACCGGGACCGGTAAAAGACCGGGACCGGTCAAAGACCGGTCTTTTACCAGTCTTTGACCGGTCCCGGACTGGGACTGGCCCCGGGACCGGTAAAAAAACCGGTCCCTTTAATTAAAGAGCCCTAACGGCTCTAAAAAGAGCCGTTTTAAACGGCTCTTTTTAGAGCCGTTTTTAACGGCTCTTTTTAGAGCCGTTTTTAACGGCTCTTTAAAGAGCCGTTGGCCCATATTGGTGGCTGGCATGGCCGGCCGGCCATGCCAGCCACCAATTTGTTTTTTTTTTAATTTTATTTATTATTATTTTAAATTTAATTATTTAAATAATTAATTTTATAAAATTTAAATTTTAAAAAATTTAAAAAATCAAATCCTATAAATACCCCCTCCCCCCTTCTTAAAAATTCTTTTTCATCTCTCTCTCACTTACTCTCCTTCTCTCTCTCTCAACTCTCACTCACTCTCAAGTCTCACTCTTAAAAAATTCTTTTTTTTAATAAAAAAAAAATTAAAAAAAACCCGGTCCGGGACCGGTTAGGACTGGTCCTCCGGTCCCGGCCGGTCCTCCTCTTGAGCAGGAAAACCAGTCCCGGACCGGGACTGGTTTGACTGAAACCGGTCCGGGACTGGCAAGGCAAAAGACCGGTCTTTAAAAAGACCGGTCTGGGACTGCTGGGCAGTCTTTTTGTGGGTGCAATTGTGCAAACCAATTTTTAAAATAAAAACTTTTAAATAAATATTTTAAATGTTACGGTAAATTGATAAGGGCAAACCATTTTCTCATCACGTCGATAGGAGCGAGCCATACGCGACGACACTGCCACCACCGCCGACGCCACTCTCTTCGTCGTCGTCAACGCCACCGCCACCGCTGCCGCCGCCACCGCCACTGCTGCCGCCGCCACCGCCTACCGCAAGACGTAGATTTAAACATTTTTTTTTGTATTTCTCATTTTCATCATTTGTTTTCGTATTTCTCCAGCGAAGAAAAAAAACATCGAAAAGTTGCACTTATCGTTAAATTTTTTTTTTATGATGAATTTGAAACTTTTGTAATACATTAAATTTTATAATATTATTGCTAAACTATTTGTTCAAATTTTGTCAAAGAATTTTTAAAAAATTTATATTGGTTTGCACATATAAATTTTTTGTTTGCCTATAAAATTGATTTGCACATATCCAAAATTGATTTGCCCATAACAATCACCATTATTTATAGCCGCAGAATTTATGAATTCAAATAATTTTGAATTTCACCGAGGATCATTGAATATTGTTGCTTGCGCTGAATGTCGCCCCCCTCGTAGTGTTGCTCATTCATAGCGAGTGTCGCCGTCTCCATCGAGTGTCGCCGCCCTCGCCAAGTCTCGCCGCCCTCGTCATGTGTCGCCAACCATAATGAGTGTCTACGCCCACGACAAATGTTGTCTATACATATATAATATAGATAGATTATATATTTCGGTTTGCGAGTACGGTGAAAGTAAAGAGTGCACCTGCTGCACTTTGCAGTGCAGTGCGGCATCCAACGGATGCGATCACATCTCAGCTCGCGCGCACACATCTCAAAATGTGCTGAGATGTGTTCGCATCAGTTGGATGCCGCACTGCACCGTAAAGTGCTTTACACCCCCGAATCCGGCAGCGGTCGGCCCAGTTGAGCTGGTCACCTCCAACTGGTCTGCTCTCGCTAATTTTTTGGGAGTTGTTATTGGTAAATCATAAATGGATATTCACACATATAAATTTTTTTTTAAATTCAGCCTCTTTATTTTTAAAACGAATCAGATATTTGTACCCAGAAGCCATTGATCTATTCGCCCTAAACCCGATCCCGCAGCATATATGAGTACAAATATAAAAAATAGGTACATATATCACATTTGTGTTACAAATATTTATTTATGTAGTATCAATGACAAATTATTTTTCTTTTTTCTAATTATAATAATAAAATAATACGGCATCTCTCAGTATTCTCGACTTTGCACGAAATCCCTAGCTTCAGGTTTCGGAGGTAGCCATGCCCTCGAACATTGCTGCCCTTACTCCGGCGAAGCGAAAGCCGCCGGACTTTCAAGGCGACTGCAGAAGCCGCCAATTTCTCCCGGTGTTAGTTCCTCTTCCGCCATTCTGCCTCTTCTATCTCCCCGGCCCGTCTTTTTCCCATTTCCTTTGTTCAGTGGCAAACGGTCGAATTCATGCGTTCGCAAATCTCCAACTTTTGTTGCCTTCCCCGCAGGAATTTTTCTCTGTTTGGCATCAATTGTGGTTAACATCAGTTATCCTGTGGGTTCTTGAATATATTTACCGATAAGAAGCATATCAATTTTAACACATTACTATTTTGTCAATGCTGTTGCATAATTGAGTTACGTTTGGGGATTCCACACCGTTTTCATGTTTAAGGAACCCTAATTTTTCAATGTTGATATTATTTTCCCTTTGTTTTTCACCGTTGTATGGATAAGTTTTCCTCTATCCCAATTCCGCCTTTAAAACAAAATAAATTTTTGAAATAGCTGTTCTATACTTGCATGCATTTATATATTTGCTTGGCTTGACTTTATGTTATCGTTTACAGACCAGCCTTTGGCAGCCTAAAAAGTCAAACTTTGCAAGGGATGAGTGGTATATCCGTTCAGAATGGATATTTGTTTGACGTGTAAGCAATTTGACTTATTTTTTTTACTTTTACTTCCTTGATGCCTAGTCTATGTGATGTTCTGAGTATTTTGTGCAAGAGGATTCTTAATGTGTTACCACCTTGTATAAATTTTTCTGGCCGTTGGACAGAAATTTCACAGAACTTTAATTCTTAGTTTTAAATTTGTTTTGATCCAATAAAATTCAATTCATCTGCTATAATTTTCACACTTGCATTTATATTTTTTGCAGTTTAGAGCATAAAAACAAGGAAAATATTCTTAATGGACCCTGGCATAAGGAGAGAGAAGGGAGATTGGCTCTGGAGAGCAAACAATTTGGGCAAACTTATCCTGATGTATGCCGATTTTAATTTAAATTTATTGACAATACGTTTCTCTTATTTATTTAGTTTTGTAATTTTGTTAAACAGAAACCAAAGAGCATGTTTTCTTACTCTTTTGATCCCTAGAGCTCGTTAAATGGTACTATTGCAAATGCACACTTGTTGTTAGCTATATTCTTTACAAAAAAAAATATGTATAAAAAGATAGGGCATTTATAAAAAAATATGAATCCGTTTTGAAAATAAACTCAGGCTGGCAGTTCTAATTGATTGTTGCCTTTATTTATATTATGTAGATGGGCTTTAGCATTCTTTTATCTTTTTTGAGGAATTGATGCTTCTCTATTTTTATCATTAACACAGGGTTATGAACTGAAAAATGCATAATTATTTTAATGGAATCCTGTTTGGATAAAAAAAGTAACTATCTATTTTTTTATTAGATATGTTAGACCATGTCCTAGAATGTTCTCATTCACAAAATGTCTATGATTACAATATTTTTGTCTGGCTAAAACCATCAGTGCTACCTTCGAATCTAGATAATATTGGTTATTATGGGTGTTAGAAAAGCCCATGTAAAGGGGCCCATATAGCTCATGTTTAGTTTATTTTCTCTTTCTCCTCTTTAGTCCCACTTCATGTATAAGACTCTCTTCTCTCTTTCTCCCTCCCATAAATATGTATTCATACCTTGTATTGAGATATAGAAAGAGTATTTACAAGTTTGAGTTTTCTCTACATGGTATCAGAGGGAATCGGTCTCTCCTGGCGGCTAGCTTTTTGCTAACCGACCTCCCTCCTTCTAAGCGTTGGCGCGGCCTGTGTTAATCTATCCGGGCGGCCTCCTTCTTCTCGCAAGGCGCGCGGGTTCCTCTTGTCTAACCGCTCACCTTCCTCCTCCCTGTGGCTTCCACCATCCTTTCTCTCTACTCTCTATCCTTTTATAGAGTTCTTTTTCTCTAGCTAGTGGGCCCTCTCCCACTTCCTCTCTTCCCGAGCGGATTCCTTCTCTTCCCGCGTGGCTTGTGTTTGACGGACAACCAAAAGTTCTCTCTTACCGCGCGGGTTCCTTCTCTTCCCGCACGGTGTGTTCGCTCTTCCCGCAACAAGCTTTCTTCTTGCTCGCGGCCTGTCACCTTCTCTCCGCCCGTGCGGCCTACTCCCTAACCGCACGACTTCTTCTCTATCCGCAGCGGCTTCCGCACTTGGTCGTTGCAGCTTCCCCTGCCGCTGGTGTACTCACTTGACCTTGCAGACTGCCTCTGTCCGAATTGCTTCCTCTTCTCGCGGCAGTCTTCCTGTCCGGCTTACCTTATCGCCCATCACATCGGTCTTCCTAACCACTCCGGGCTTAGCACGTGGTCGTGGCTTCTTGCCGCTGGTATCCCTTCACCGTGACCGTGCGGCCTCTCCTGCTTACCTCCCACTATCTCTGTCCGTTCGATTTCTTCTGTTTGCTGCTTCTCCTCTCTAGCCGTTGCAGTTAGTCTGTTCGGATGCCTTGCTCTCTGTCCGCTTCTGGTGGTCTTCTCGCGCGGTCTCCTTGCCTAACCGCTGCCTGATCTCTTTGCGGCCTGATTCTCTACCCTCCCGGTCATGGGCTCCTCTATCGATTCTTCTGTTCCGCCGGTCTCTTCTGTTGACCGCCCGACTCCTGTAAATGAAATTCGCGATGAATTGCGGATTACGACTATCGCCTTGACCGGGAAGAAGAACTTTACGGAGTGGGTGCACTCGGTTCGCCGTGTCCTTCAATCGAAAGGCTTTCTTCATCACCTGACCCAAGCTGCTCCGGTTCCTCCAACGGATGAGTGGCTACGCAATGACGGTTGGGTGCAGACATGACTCCTTAACTCTCTGGATAGTGAACCTTACTGCATGATCATGTATCATGAAACCGCCAAGGCCATGTGGGACGAGCTCCAAGCCCTCTACTCTGGTAAAGATAGTCTTCAACACCTCTACGATATCATCACTGATCTCCAGAAGCTGGATGTTGGCGGAGCCTCCGACCTCACGTCCTTTGTGGCTCGGGCCAAGACTCTGGTCGAAGCATGGATTCAACATCAACCTCCCACGCTGGATCTTGCGGCACAACGTGCTCAGAAAGAGGCTGTTGGAGTAGCCATGATGATGGCTCGTGTACCGCCTCATCTACAGAGCATTTGGGCACATATTCTCTCCTCCGCGGATACTCCCTCACTGTCAGATGTGTGTGCAATGCTGCTCAAGGTCTCTCCTCCTCCTGATTATCTGGCTCCTCCGTCACCGACTCTACTACAGCAAACTTCGGCTCCCCTACTCCCGCTTCCCCCGTCTACTCGTGGGGGACGTTCTGGCTCCCGGGGCCAAGGTCGCGACAAACCGCCACTAAAGTGTTCCTTCTGCGGGAAGGATGGTCACCGCGAGGCTGTTTGCTATCGGAAGCATGGGTTTCCTCCTCGCCCACAGGCTACTGTTGCTGCCACTGACTCCTCTTCTCGTTCTGATCTTGAAGAGGTCCGCCTTCAGCTGCAAAAACTCCATGGTTTGCTTAGTCGCCCACCGTCCTCGGTTGCCTCTGCATCCTCCATCTCCCATGAAGGTATGGCCCATCTCTCCACGAGTCCACATTGGATAGTGGATTCTGGTGCTACTCATCACATTACTTCTCGGCGACCACAGCAATACCTGAACTCTTCTCATCCCAAGTGTATTACAGTGGCTAATGGGGAAACGGTTCCTGTTGTCGGCTCAGCTAATATCCCTCTCACTCCGTCTCTTTCTCTTCGCTCCGCTCTTCACGTGCCGGGCTCTCCCTTTAATTTGCTTTCTGTTGGTCGCCTTACTACAGATTTAAACTGCTCGGTAACCTTTACTTCTTCTTCTTTTCTGATACAAGATCAACAGAAACAGACTATCATTGGTAAGGGTCGACTGCAGAATGAGCTCTATATCCTTGATGACCCTCTAACTATCCTGGCCTCTGTCTCCTCCGTCGATTGGCATCGCCGTCTTGGGCATGCCCCTTTACCCATCCTCCAGAAGGCTCTTCCCGATGTATCTTTACCTTTTTTCAGTGTGAAACCTGTATTTACGGCAAACAACCGCGTTCATCATTTCAGTCTCATTGTACCCGGAGCGCTGCTCCTTTTATGTTAGTACACTCTGATATTTGGGGACCGTACCGTGTTACTAACATTTATTGTTATCGTTATTTTTTAACGTTTATTGATGATTACTTTCGAATGACATGACTCTACTTATTTCGTGATCGCTCAGAGTTTCCCCTGGTCTTTCGAGCATTCCTCCTCGAGACCCGCACGTAATTCTCCACCACTATCCAAACTCTCAGCACGGACAATGCCCGCGAATACACTTGTCACGAATTTGCAAACCTTTGCTCTGAATTCAGGGTTATTCACCAAATATCCTGTGCCTATACCCCGCAAAAAAACGGAACAGCTGAACGTAAGAATCGACATCTCCTTGATATGGCTCGCTCCATCATGCTTCAAATGCAAGTTCCTAAATCTTACTGGAATTTCGCTCTCTCCACGGCCTGTTACCTAATCAACCGTCTTCCCTCACCAATTATCCACAATGCCACTCCATTCAGCCTCATGTTCCCTTCTACTCCTCCATTCTCCCTTACACCCCGCATATTTGGATGCGTTTGCTATGTCCACACTCTTGGTCCCTCCATGGACAAGTTGGACCCCCGGGCAACCAAACAGATCTTTGTTGGCTATTCCCGGACCCAAAAAGGCTATGTGTGTTACTCCCCAGCTACTCGAAAGGTGACTGTATCTGCTGATGTGACCTTTCGGGAAGATCTCCCTTTCTTCTCTACCTCCGATCCTACACCTTCCCCATCAGCCGTCATACGTCCTGCTATTCCAGTTACCACTCCGTCATCACCACCAAGTCCGAACAAGGCCCTCCCTGTTCCCAAGCCACCTCTTATACGAGTTTACACCCGTCGCCACCCTGTCTCCGTTAGCCCAATGCAGTCGGCTTCAACCTCTGATGCTTCGCGCTCTGACGATCCGACACCAGATTCTACCTCTCATCCCCTGACGAACTATGTATCCTTACATCGCCTCTCTCCATCACTCCACACCTTTGCCACCTCCTTCTCCTCTATTTCTATACCTAACACTGTGCAGGAGGCTCTGCATCATCCTGGCTGGCGGGCGGCCATGGAAGAAGAGATGACGGCTCTCTGAGAAAACCAGACCTGGAATCTGGTACCTCTCCCTCACGGTCAGAGACTCGTTGGCTGTAAATGGGTCTTTGTAATCAAACGTGCTCAAGATGGGACGATTGACCGTCTCAAAGCACGATTGGTGGCTCGTGGCTTCACTCAACAACACGGTCTTGATTACTAGGAAACTTTCTCTCCAGTAGAAAAGCTGAATACCGTTCGTGTCCTTCTCTCCGTGGCGGTTCATCGGAAATGGACATTACACCAACTGGACATCAAAAATGCTTTCCTAAACGACGACCTCCAGGAAACTGTCTACATGCAGCATCTTCCCGGGTTTGAGACCACGGGGGAGTCTAGAGTTTGTCATCTGAAAAAGTCCATTTATGGTCACAAACAATTTCCTCGGGCATGGTTTGATAAATTCTGTAAGGCTGTTCGGGAAATCGGTTTTACTCGAAGTTCTACAGATTTTTCCCTCTTTACACAACATCGAACAACTGGAACAGTTCTCTTATTGGTATATGTTGATGACATCTTGATTACTGGAGACGACTCAAAGAGCATCCAAGCAGTTAAACAACACCTTAGCTTAGTCTTCCAAACTAAAGATCTCGGTCACCTCCGGTACTTCCTTGGCCTTGAGATCGCGAGACGGCCAGACGGTCTTGTCATTTCCCAGAGAAAGTACTGTCTGGATCTCCTTCGGGATGCTGGTTACTCCGGATGCAAGCCTACTACCACCCCAATGGACGCAAATCATAAGCTGTGTGCTCATGCTTCCGACACTGATCTTCCTCTTCAAAATCCGGAATACTATAGAAGACTTGTTGGGAAATTAATCTACCTAACAGTTACTAGACCGGATATATCCTTCGCCGTTGGAGTGGTCAGCAGATTTATGCATGCTCCGCGCACCTCGCACCTTCATGCTGTTGAGCGCATCCTCAGATACCTGAAAACTGCTCCGGGTCAAGGACTTGTCTACAAGACCTCATCTTCTACTCCGAGATTAGTTGCATATTCTGATGCCGATTATGCCGGGTCCTTGGACGATCGTCGATCAACAAGTGGTTTTTGTACCTATTTTGGGGGTCATCTCATCACCTAGCGAAGTAAGAAGCAAGCCGTTGTGGCTCGATCCTCAGCAGAAGCAGAGTACCGATCAATGACTTCGGTTGTCTCTGAGCTAACGTGGCTGGAAAGTCTTCTTGTCGATCTCGGGGTAAAACTTCCATCACCTGCCCTTCTGCTATGTGACAGCCAAGCAGCTATACATATTGCAAAGAATCCAGTCTTCCATGAGAGAACAAAGCATATTGAAGTAGACTGTCATTTTATCCGGGAGAAAGTTCAAATGAAGAAGATCGAACTAAAACATGTTCCAGGCACTGAACAAGTCGCTGATATCCTCACAAAGGCTCTACCAAACACCTTATTCTATCAGTTGTTGTCCAAGCTTGGTGCATACGACTTGTATGCTCCAGCTTGCAGGGGTGTGTTAGAAAAGCCCATGTAAAGAGGCCCATATAGCCCATATTTAGTTTATTTTCTCTTTCTCCTGTTTAGTCCCACTTCATGTATAAGACTCTCTTCTCTCTTTCTCCCTTTCTCCCACCTATAAATATGTATTCATACCTTATATTGAGATATAGAAAGAGTATTTACAAGTTTGAGTTTTCTCTACAATGGGCAACATTGTTAAGAAGAAATTTTAAATTTTGTCGGATTTTTAATCACACCTAATAGTACAAAGGTTATTGACTTATTGTTAAGGTTAGGAGTGATATCAAGTTGAGTTTTGATTTCGAAAATTGATCTAGCAAAAAAAAAAACTTTCTATATTGAGATAGCTTTAAATCTTATTGAATTCAATTTCAATTTAACAAACATTTGAAATATATAATACATATATTAACTTCCTGTAAATGTCTGTATTTAATATTATCTATACAATTATAGTATTATAAATCTGCATGTATTTGTGAAATACAACACACACTGATGATACATGTTTGCGCGGGCGTGCGCACACACAAACCGAACAGGCTTGAAGTCCCCCATGTATTGCATTTGGTCAATTACAATACTCCAGATATTCTTCATGCCCATTGTCCGGCAATCAGTCGATGTATGATTTCTCCCATGCGAAAATTAATTTGTTTTATTTTATTTAATATGTTATAGTTTTTTCTCTTATTTATATTTTATTTCTAATTTAAATCTCTTTATTTTATTTTTATATCCCCTTTACAATTTTTTTAATTTATTATATTTTATTATATAATTATATATATTTACTTTATTTCAGTCGCTCGTTTATATTTTTGTAATCTATTTTAGCATACTTTACGTTTTGTTGTTTAGTTTGGTTATTTTAATTTTTTGTATATATATCCTGTGCATTAGATCTTATAATTTTTATAAAAGTTATTTAGTGAGTTAACAAATACTCTTTGTGGAACACTCCTGGTCACAGGTTCAAACGTCACCATCTTTGTTAAATCTTATAGTTTTATTGAACATTGTTAAAATATAAGTAATTTTTTATATTTAAAAATAAATTAAATGGCCAAGATTTACCTGATGGTCCTCCCCCATTACACCAGGGCAACACAGTTTTTTTTAACATAGTGCATGTGTGTGCATGTGTGTATATATATATATATAAATATAAATGTTTATGTATCTATATGTTTATTTATCTATATATCAATGTATGGTTAATAACTTATATACGTGTGTACATATATTCAAGTTGAATGAAGCAAAGAAATTCCTTGTTTATTAAAATTCTGCCTAATTTCATATATCTGACATAGTTATCAGTCCTAGAGAACATCTTTAGGCAAAGGCACACGTCATAGATTAACAAGGATGATGTCATGAGGTGTGTTAGGCTAGTAAGAGTGATTATAGAGCTCTTTTCAAATTGTTGAGTTAGGCTAATGAGGTTGCTGACTTGTTAATGCAACAAAAGCTGAACATTAAGGCGAATTGCTAGGATATGATCCGGTTAATGATGTAATTCACCATCTTTGTAAGGAGAACATAACTTTTATTGATAGGATTTACCTAGTTTGACTTTAATGGTAATACATTTACTTCTTTATTTTCAAATATGAACAGTTGTTACACTGTCATAGAGATGTCAAATTTGAACTTTAACTTAATCTTTTTGATCATCGGGATTTTCAGCTCCAAAAATGTCTTGCGGAACTCCCTATGCAGATTCCTTGCCGCATGCTTGTTCAATTGTGTTCTTTTGTTTGAAAGAAAACCATATTTATGGAATCCCTTTACTTTAGAGCTTCATAACATAAGTCAACTTGATTATTTTTTTTTATTTCTCCTTCGAATTTAATATTGTCTTTTTTATGTAAATATTGTAATATTGTCTTTTTTATGTAAATATTGTAGTTTGCAGGATATCAGTCAAATGAGTATCTTAGTTATGTTTCCAGCTCTGCAAGCAACCATTATGTAAACAATATAAGCTTGCCAAATTGTTCAGGTTCTTATCTAGGCACTGTTTCGGAACCTATTATATCTTATGTACTGCATTTAATAACAAGTAAAACTGGCTGCTTTTTCTTTACAGGTGATGGAAATTTTATGCTTGGCTATGGCTTACCTTCTTCTGAGGTTATAGGAATGCCCACAACGTCATTTATTCCCAGTTCAACTACTCTAAATACAAACCCCTTAGTTCCCGAGTCCGATATGGTAACAAATTCAAGATTTCTGTATCCTTGGTCAAATGTGCAGCCCAAGTCTTTACAAGCATTAGGCTGCCATTCTCAGTTGCAACTTGGGCATTCTTTCTTAACTGCTCCTGAGCAAGCTTATTCCATGAAATATAGGCCTTTTAAGAGAGAAACACATACTCCATGGAAATTTTCTAGCACACCATTTGGGGATTCTGATCCATTTCACCACCTAGGAGAAGAACTATCTCCATACCAGCAAGATGGCCTTCTAAATGCACCTATTCCCATGTCAAATCAGAGCAAGATTTGGCATCCTGTGCCTCAGGCAGAGCAGAAAGGGGTACATGTTCCCTTAAATAAGTTCACTGGTGATTTTATAACTATGTGGAAGAAGGTGGTGCAGATTCAAAGTATATTTAACCTATGTAATCATACATTGGGCTGTTTGGAGGCTTGCGATCGTGTTAAGTGCAAGCACATGAAGCACATACTGAGCCACTGTCTTAACTGCCAAAATAATGTTTGTGAGCAATGGTGTGCTCAATTTAAGACACTGCTGGTACATTATGAAAACTGCGTTAAAAATGATTGCCGTATGTGCCCTCCTGATAAAATAAGTTTGGGTAAGTTTTACAAGTTCAATTCCGGAAGCACAAGAGCAGGACAGAGTGTTCTTACATCAGATGGTGACCCATCATCTGTAAAACATATGATAAAAGGTCATCATACATCTTCTTGCACAAGCTGTGCTTCAGAAGTAATAGATATTGAGCTTACAAGTTCCTCCTCGGAGAGACATGTTTCAAAAAATGAAGAACAGAAGAACTTAAATTCTCTTTCTGAGCGCATGGGATTGGAAAATATTCAATCGCCGACCTTTTTAAAGGTAAATAATGAAAAGGTTTTTGTGCCTGAAGTCGACAATTTGAATCTTGTTAGCGGTATTGTGCTAGAGGCCAACCATGTTAGTTCAGATAAGGTAGTTGTTGAAGGTGGATGGAAAAACCTCGAGGCTTCTTCCCCTCTTCCTTGCAAAGAGGAACTCTTTGAAGAGCTGACATCTATTGAATTTTCCTCTCCATCTTCCCAGCAAATTATCTTGGAAAGCCAAGATTTAATTACTTCTAAAGATTCTGTAAAGGAAATGGAGTTGGAAGGAGATGCCAAACATGTTCCTTCCATACAATGTAAATCACTGGAAATATCCATGCATTCCTTATATAAGGATGTGGAGGTTGATAATGATTGTGCTGAAAATATCCTATGGTCAAGAAAATTGAAATATCCTGAGCTTAATTTTGATGGTTTGAATGCAACTATAGAAGTCCATCAGAATGTGAATCCTGTTCCTACAAAAAGTCAAAGTGAACAGAAACTTGAACAAATATTTGACGAAGCTGGGGGCGAGGTTAATTCTGGTACTTCTTTTTCTCTAGCAGGTTCAAAGGTCGGAAAAGAACCAGAAAGGACTATTTCCTTGCTTAATTTGTTTACTCCTGAGGGAGTCCGGGTGCATATCGGGAGTCTTACTCAATCTATAAATCTGGTTAGTATTAATCTTTATAGTTGGATTGAGTTTATCCTTGACTTCAATTTATTTATTTTGGTATTGGAATGACATATTGACTGTGTTTGCCGAACTGCTAGCATAAGAAGTTCATTTTTCTTTCTATTCAAACTATGTAAAGATTTTTTTTACATTTATTTTCAAAATCCTTCTTTTACTTCATTGTGCATCTTGTGCTTTGATTTTTTGTTTGGGAAAAACTATGGTGTATTGAGGTATGTTCGATACCCAACTTTTGAAGAAAGGATCGCTCTAAAAGTCTTCTCTCCTATTGAAGCCTAAACAAGATAAAAATTCAAGTTGAAGAAAATAACTCTCTTCCACTCTCTTAGATAGGCATGAGTGGTTGTACATGAAATAACAAAAATGCCACTAGGGCTACATAGATTGATAGGGCGACGTGTGATAGGCCGGGGGAGTCATCGTCACATGGTCACTCCCCTCCTGACAATTGACCATGTCCTCAAGGTTGAGGCTAGTAGGGGTCATCCGCGAGCATTAGAGGATTCAAGTCAACGAAGTCAGGATCATCGTCTTCAGCGCCGAGCAACAAGAGCAAGTATTTGATAGTGCATTTGTGGGTAGATGAGTATGTATGGTGGCCGCTAAAACAGATGCCTTTGCATTTAAGATCGAGGAACAACTGGTGAGATAAGTGCTAGGGAGTGGGGGTAGCAGCGGAGGAAGGATTAGCGGAACTACTAGCAGGCTGATCAACAAATGTCCAAGTAGAAGCAAGTGATCCAGGAGATGGAGAGGTGGTTGAGATTTTGGCGGTGACAACGACTAATGGGGTGGTTGGGCAGAGCTGGGTGCTTGGACCGCGTAGAATTCCTCGAGATAACGCTTGCTCCATGATATGGGCGAGAGTCGGCAGGTTGTGGACACAAAGGCGTGCCCTGATGTGGGGCTACATGCTCGCGATAAAATACCTTAGATAATGGTCAGGGGATGGTCTAGTGACATGCGTAGCGACCTCAATAAACTTGGTTATGTAGGTGGTGACAATGTCAAACTAGTGAACGAAGTTGAGACTCTTGATGAGTCCTCTTTATATACCTATTTTCGGACTCATCTGGGCTTATTTCCTTGTCTTTGCACACCGTTTAGCGTCATTTGCACTCCTTTTGTTTCGCTACGGTTTTCCACGCCCTGTGCACCTTTGTTGCCCATTTTCTGTGCTTGTGTGCATTTACTTTCTTGCTATGTTTATCACTGTTTGCTGTGGCTGCCGCGATCGATGCCCCGTGCAGTTTTCCTGCAGGTTTGGGGATCGTGAGGGCATTCGGGATAGGCGTTTCACTATTTTTGGCAAAGGAGTCAGTGGTCGTGCGTTTTTACCCACGCACGACCATCGACCTCCTGGCGCACGATCACTGATCGTGCGCAGCCCGGTCTCATTTGTGAAACTCTGTCTTGAACCATCCGCACGATCACTTGCCATACCGTGCACGACCACTGCTCGTGCGCCGCCGATCGTGCGCAGTCATACCCATTTTGCAAAAGTCTGTCTGGCTATTTCCGCACGATCATCAGCCTTGCCTCGCACGATCACTGATCGTGCGCTGCTGATCGTGCGCGACTACTGATTTTCTGATGCAGGTTTGCAGGTTGCTCACGCACGGGCGCTGACCTTGGTCGCGCACGATCACTGGTCGTGCGCCAGTGGTCGTGCGCGCTATTTATTCTGCAAGCTATAAATACGCTGTTCCGCGAATTAGGGCGAGAGCATCATTACGGAACCTTCGCCAGTCCGCCGTTTCGCCCTCCAGCAAGTCCCATTCACCTCCACCTTCATCCATACCAACGGGAGGACCTTCTCCGGTGATTCCGAAGCATTTCGCATCCTCCGGCGATCCTCCCGGCCATTGAAGCATTCTTCTCCGAGCTGTCCACCAAGGAAGAAGACGAAGCACCCCTAGAGAACGGAGTTACAGGCCCTCGAGGTGACAGCTCGGTGGTACCGGAAGCCCTCCTCGGACTGCGCTTGGAAGCGGATTGACAACCCGCACCTCCGGCCAACAACCGCGGTGGATCTTCAATCTCATGGTTGTGCATTTTCTCTCTTTTTCTTGTTGAATGAAATGCTTGTGCTTGTAATGGACATCAACTTCTAGCATTATTGTTATTAGTTGTATTTCATCTTGCTCTTGAGATTTATTCTTTGATGCGCCTCGCTCCATCTCGCTCCACTCCACATGTTCGTTTCACTCAAGCTTGCTCCGCACTAATTACCTCACTCGCTAGATTTCCGTCCACTCGCCAATCGAAGTACGGCATCGCGGCCGCTACATCCATCTCGCCTTGAGAAGCGGTGATTGCGACCCGCATAGTTTACATTAGTGTAATCGGTCGTAAGACCACCAACAAAAGCCCCTTTCTTTTCTGTTTATTTAAATTAACTCTCATAACGATAGTTTTGGAGTCTAGGTCGTTCGACGCCAATTGCATTCCTCAAGAGACCGACATCCGGGGATTCATTCCCAACTTTATTACTTGAGCGACCGGTACGCTTGCCGTATTTTACGCGCATCAAGTTTTTGGCGCCGTTGCCGGGGAATGCAACTGTGGAACGATCATGATTTCTGAAAATTTTGGTATTCGAGTTAACTTGTTTTGCTCTGTTTCATTTCTTTCCTCTTCTGCTGTAGTTCATTGTTGGAATTGTAAGTTTTGCGCGATGAATCTTTGCAAAGTAGTTGCTTCCGTTTGACTTTGATATTTCCGCAATGTGGGCCAATTTCAATATTCGTTGCCCTCATTGTGGAGATATCTCGCATGCAAGTGATCGATGTCCCCAGAAGTATAGTTCCCAGGAAATTCATGACTCTACATTTCGTAGACATAAGCCGGTTATCCACCGACCAGCGGAGCCATTACCGCACTACTTTTTCTCGGCTTCAGCAAACGCTTCACCGCGGAAGCCGGCTAAGCAGTGCATCTTTTGTCGAAGCTGGGATCATGCATTGAAGGACTGCACTGCTTATTTAGCTGAATTGGAAGTGGATAATGAGCCGGACTTCCGGATTATTCCCGCTTCCACCGTGGGCAGCACCCCTTCAGCCTCGGGATATGCATCGATGCCATCTCCATGTTTTGGAGAATGCACTTCCGGTACATGCCCCGATGCTTGTGTCGATCCCCATCCCGGCATGGATACGTATACTTCTGATGAACATGCATCACCTAGCATCGAGTCCGGTTGCGAAGAGACAGTTCTTGACTCCCCGTTGAGTTCTGTACCTCCGCCTTCCGCTTTGCATAGTATTCATTCTTTTTCTGATGTTTCTGTTGAGGCTGATTCGCAGGTGGAAACTAGCACTTTCAGCTTTCTGTTAGATCCAGTTGAGGAGGACATTTCCGTGGTTGAGGTTGCTACCTTCACCCCATGTGAGGATGTCCAATGCGCGGACGAAATGGATGCTGCGCTAGGAACTTCTTGCACCATCCTGGACAGTGGTGTTCAGATTTCTGCAATTCTACCAACGGGAGATGACTCCGGGATCATTTCCAAGATTAAGGATTGTTTATGTTATTCTTCTGATTTATTTCTTGACCCCGTTCTTGTTTCCACTTCCCTGCAGGATTCCATCTTGGAACCGGTTCAACCAGTGCACGGGCTTGTAATGCGGCCTATGTCTGCTAGCAACCAGATGCAGGTGGAGTTGGAGATGAAGAACTTCACAAGTTATGTCTTGCCCATGCCTGACACTCTCGGCAGGTGTACTTATACAGGTAGTGGGGCATTTGTTCTGTCTCCATACCGGTACCCGCTACCAACACGTGAGCAAGAACAATTGCCTGGGCATCTCCATTTCCATACGCCAATCAGTTAAGCAAAGTCGAGGATTTGAATAAGTCCTGTTGGGAGACAGAAAACCCAATAGTTATCTAGGTAGCGTATTCTTTTCTTTTAGAATTTTTGGGCAATTTTCTTCCACTTTTCTCATCTCATCTTATATATTCTTGCCTTTTAGTCTAAAAATGCTTACGGTAGCTTTGCCTCATTTCTGTATCCCCCTAGCGCACCCTCAGCGTTATCCGAGCGATCTTGGTACAAAAATTGGCTGCCTGTAATTTTTAAGTATCGCGCACGATCAGTGATCGTGCGCGCTATTTATTTTCGCACGATCAGTGATCGTGCGGTCGGCCCAGTTTTTATAAAAAGACCGCTCGGGCTGTGCCGAGCGTGCGCCCTAAATCTCTCGCTCCCGAGCTTTCGTCGTGCGTCGCTCTCCTGAGCTTCCGTCCCCTCTTCTTCTCCGGCAAATCTCCGAGAGATTTCTTCCCTCCTCGCTCCACCGGATCTTCCTCTTGCAATGGCTTCTACCTCTAACCGCAGGGCTGTCAACGCCTACCAGCGCTCCACTCCGGCTCAGGTGCTGCAGAGGATGGCGGCATTTCAGAAGGACACCCACCAGCGCCGGTTTACTGATTTGAAGAACAAACCCTTCCTCCCTCAGCGTCTTGTGGACTGGGAGGAGTTAAGGTCCATTGGCGACGGCGGTGTTCTTGCGGATTCTATCCTCCACCTCTACTCATTCGACAAGTGGAGCCACGTTTTCGAGTGCCGCGAACCCGGATTCAAAGAGCTCACTTTGGAGTTCCTCTCCACGTTTGAGTGGGAATGCGACACTCGCGGCTATCGCCCTGTTGAATGCTCCTTCCGGATTCGGGGACGGGTCATTTCCATGACCATCCATGAGCTTGGCGTCCGAGCCGGATTCTACTCAGATGCTTCGGAACCACAAGGTTTAGGCTCCGGCTTCCCTGAAGGGTCCTCCCATGGGTCTGCTTGGCGCGAAATTACCGGTTCCGACGAGGAGTATGTGGCTCGGAAGGCCAAGTCGACCAAGATCATTTCCCCTGCTTTGCGGTATCTTCAGCATCTTCTTAGCCACTCACTCACGGCGCGGTCACTTAGTCAGAATGTGGTTGGATGGCAGGATTTAGTTTCACTTTATAGCATGCTCCGTCGGGAACCATCCACCTTGGTTATATGCTGGCGACATTCTTCCATCATGAGGCTACTTATCGCCTCGCCGGCGCGATCGGTGGTGCTTATTACATCACTCGCATCGCCAAGAATTTGGGAGTTTGGGATAGTTTGCCGCCAATGGAGCAGGTTACCACCCCTTCCGTCATCACCCGAGCCAACATGGTCAGTTTTCATCTGCTACGTGTTATTGGGAGGCGATCCGATCGTCGATTCGAGATAGTTATGCCAGGTGACGCCCGAGGAGCGTTGCAGGAGGACGAGGATGAAGTTGCTCCAGAATCTTCCGCCATGGGTAGGCGGAGAGCTGCAGGAGGCACTCAGTCACGTCGTTCTCGGCCACCATCTGCTGAGCCGGAGAGGCAGCCCGACCCTCATTTCAGTGCTGCGCAGGGTCAGAACATTCCATTTCTGAATGAGCGCCTTGCGGATATTGAGGCCTCCCAGTTGTGGATGCAGAACCTGGTATATCAGCAGGCTTTGCGTGGTGGCCTAAACATCCCTCCGCCGCCGGTTCGTTCCGCTCCCGCTCCCCGCCCGCCGCCCGTTGAGATCGACAGCAGCGACGAGGAATGAGTGCAATTCCTCCACCCCACTGCTACCTCTGCATTTTATTTTTGGTCGTTATTTATTTTATTTTGTTGCATAAACATTTTATACAACTGCTAATACAGGTATTTGGTCCACCTTAAGGACGGTAAACAAAAGGGCTATTCGGGAGACAACCCAAGCTTGGACCTTTTGGTCCCCTTGTTTTTGTTTGATTTTATTTTATGCTTTTTATCTTTTTGTATTTTCTATTGTTCGGCCTAATTCGCAGGTTCAGCTTATCTTTTGTGCGATGCAGCACTGCCCGCGAATCATCATGCAATCTTCTGGCATGCTCCCCTCTTTGGAGCATTGGTACTCTCTCTCGCTTCAGATTTCATTTTCTGGTTGAATGTTTATTTTTCTTGCTTATGTTTTCATTCAAGTCTGGGGGGAAGAGCCGCTTGTGCACTCCACGAGCACATTTAATTTCGCATGCCAGTAGTTTTCCTTTTTCGCTTCATTATGTTAGATTCCTGTTGCACACCACTGCACCCACATGAGCACGAGCTTAGCTGTTAGCGTGCCACGAGTTGAGCTTGTATCTTTGTTAGATTTGGAAAATTTCTGTGCTAGTTTAGGATTGCGCGACGGAGTAAAATGTTGGCCTTGCTGTGTTTCTAGTCAACTGCTCTCGTTTTGTATAGAAATTTGTGTAGACTTAATTTTTCTGTATGCTTATAGTTTTATATTTTTCTATTTGCGTACATATTTCTTATTCTACTCAAAAGTTTGTGAATCCGGTGTGAATCAAACGGTAGCGTAGGAATGTGTGTAGCCGCCACTAGACTCGTATTGCTTGAGTCGGGAGGAAGGATTATCCTTCTCGGTTGCTAAGAACTTGCCCCAAGCTATTCTTGAAGCATTGGTACACGGTTAGTCTAGCGTGAGAGCGATGTAGGCCACCTTTTGGCCCGGTTGAGCTTTGTACCCATTCCTAACATCGCCCTTGCTAGCCCCTTTGTGCCTACCCTTCCTTTTGATTCAGCTCCACCATTATTTCACCAAAGCCCCATAGCCGATCCTAGTCGCACACCCAAGTCGAGCTTAGTGTTTTATATTTTCATGTTGGGTTGTGATGTGGTATTCTTATTCGTGAAAATGTGGAAGTGCCCCCAAGCTTTATTTGCTGAAAATTGTGTTTTGTCAAAAGAAAAATATTTGAAAAAGAGAAAAAGTGAAAATGAAAAGTGAAAAAAAAAAGTTTGATTGAAAATCTTTATTTGAGATGATTTGGATTTGGAGTAGGCGGTGCACACACCCATTTAGTAAAAGTTAAGTCTGGGGGTGTGGTGCACCCGTGTTTATTTTGTGGGCAGCGGGTACTAGTTTTGTACGTTAGCTCCTTTGGGTTAGGTGCATACCCTTCATGTTTATCCTTGTTTTCCTCACCGTAACCCAAACCCCATTATTACCCGAAGTCCTACGGACTTGCGCTTGAGTTGACTAGTGCCGTGGAGAGAGTGCGAACGGGCAAGCTTATGGTTTCCGACATTGGTGGATTCCTTTGGGGGTAATCTTTAGCCCCGGTCTTCGGCAATGCTCACCTTAGTGGCCTGTCTACTTTCTCCCTGCGTAAGACCGGCTGATTCACCGTGATTCCACTTTTGAGTAATAATAAATTTTTGTTACGCATTGTGAAAAATATAAAATATTTTGTATACCTAAGAATTCCCTCTACTTTATTTTTATGCACGCGAGCATGCGACTTCGCATGGTACTCCGTTTGGCAATTTCTCTTTTTAGCTAGTTCATTTTTCCCCGTCTGCTTAGGTTCTGTTTGCTCGGGACGCGCAAACGGTTAAGTCTGGGGGTGTGATGAGTCCTCTTTATATACCTATTTTCGGACTCATCTGGGCTTATTTCCTTGTCTTTGCACACCGTTTAGCGTCATTTGCACTCCTTTTGTTTCGCTACGGTTTTCCACGCCCTGTGCACCTTTGTTGCCCATTTTCTGTGCTTGTGTGCATTTACTTTCTTGCTATGTTTATCACTGTTTGCTGTGGCTGCCGCGATCGATGCCCCGTGCAGTTTTCCTGCAGGTTTGGGGATCGTGAGGGCATTCGGGATAGGCGTTTCACTATTTTTGGCAAAGGAGTCGGTGGTCGTGCGTTTTTACCCACGCACGACCATCGACCTCCTGGCGCACGATCACTGATCGTGCGCAGCCCGGTCTCATTTGTGAAACTCTGTCTTGAACCATCCGCACGATCACTTGCCATACCGTGCACGACCACTGCTCGTGCGCCGCCGATCGTGCGCAGTCATACCCATTTTGCAAAAGTCTGTCTGGCTATTTCCGCACGATCATCAGCCTTGCCTCGCACGATCACTCATCGTGCGCTGCTGATCGTGCGCGACTACTGATTTTCTGATGCAGGTTTGCAGGTTGCTCACGCACGGGCGCTGACCTTGGTCGCGCACGATCACTGGTCGTGCGCCAGTGGTCGTGCGCGCTATTTATTCTGCAAGCTATAAATACGCTGTTCCGCGAATTAGGGCGAGAGCATCATTACGGAACCTTCGCCAGTCCGCCGTTTCGCCCTCCAGCAAGTCCCATTCACCTCCACCTTCATCCATACCAACGGGAGGACCTTCTCCGGTGATTCCGAAGCATTTCGCATCCTCCGGCGATCCTCCCGGCCATTGAAGCATTCTTCTCCGAGCTGTCCACCAAGGAAGAAGACGAAGCACCCCTAGAGAACGGAGTTACAGGCCCTCGAGGTGACAGCTCGGTGGTACCGGAAGCCCTCCTCGGACTGCGCTTGGAAGCGGATTGACAACCCGCACCTCCGGCCAACAACCGCGGTGGATCTTCAATCTCATGGTTGTGCATTTTCTCTCTTTTTCTTGTTGAATGAAATGCTTGTGCTTGTAATGGACATCAACTTCTAGCATTATTGTTATTAGTTGTATTTCATCTTGCTCTTGAGATTTATTCTTTGATGCGCCTCGCTCCATCTCGCTCCACTCCACATGTTCGTTTCACTCAAGCTTGCTCCGCACTAATTACCTCACTCGCTAGATTTCCGTCCACTCGCCAATCGAAGTACGGCATCGCGGCCGCTACATCCATCTCGCCTTGAGAAGCGGTGATTGCGACCCGCATAGTTTACATTAGTGTAATCGGTCGTAAGACCACCAACAAAAGCCCCTTTCTTTTCTGTTTATTTAAATTAACTCTCATAACGATAGTTTTGGAGTCTAGGTCGTTCGACGCCAATTGCATTCCTCAAGAGACCGACATCCGGGGATTCATTCCCAACTTTATTACTTGAGCGACCGGTACGCTTGCCGTATTTTACGCGCATCAACTCTCGTAGGCATTACCCGCTTGGCGCGTGTCATAGTGGCGGAATTCCTCCTTCAATGAAGGCCAAGAGAGATCGGGTATATATCGGCACGTCCAGCGCACCTAGTGGAGTGCATGACCCTCCATGTAGATAGTCAACATAGGAACCCTTTGTTTGGCAGGGGTAGACTATAAGTTGAAGAATTGTGCGATCCAGGCGATCCAATCGACGTGGTTGGTGCTCAAACACTGAAATCTCAATCAAGCTGAGGTTGGTCAGGTGGATATCCGCAACAGGGTGGAGAATCCATACAGTCAATGATGGGCCGGTTGTGTGGGCGACATTGGAGTTGTCAGTAGGCGGTTGACTGCGATGGCCGCAAGCTCGCATAGGAGAAGCACAAAATCTTCTAATCGAGCTTCCAGGGGATCCAACCGAGTGGAATCAGTGGAAGTCGAAGCAGAAGCATCCGCATCGGCACGTAAGGCCATTGTACGAATCGTGGGCATGAATCAGAGGAGTCGACAGATCGTGAGATGGGAGGTAGAGGGATGTCGGATGATGGAAGTGTGGGAGCGCGATGGGACAACTTGATCGAGTCGTCGAGGCTAGTTGATGGTTCTTCGGGGAGGCGTGGCTTCATAGATCGAAAATGGGCACGAGATCACGATCGTGAACGAGATCCAGATCGCAAGTTCGAGCGCAACTGGGAACGAGTGAGAATATCAACAACTTGCCCAACAACAGGAACATGTTTTAATTCCAGCTTTTTCAATTGAACTTTCTCCCGAAAAAAATGACAATCAACTTCAATGTGTTTGACCCGTTCATAGAATACATGATTTTTGACAATGTGTATAACAACTTGACTGTCGCAAAATAGAGTGGCCGACTTAGTTATTAAAGGCAGAAAGCGCACCAAGGCGCAAATGTGTCTTGGAGCCTAGGCGCAAAGATCAAGATGTAGGCGTGCGCCTGACGAAGCTAAGGCGCAAGCATATTCAGTTTAAATAATCATCATCAAACATCACTTCATCTTCTTAATCAGATTTTTCATCTATTATACTCATTAATAATTAATTACTATCATTTATATCTCTTAAAAAATAGAATCGATGTGATCACTTGCATCATATCTAAGTCTCAATGCTCGATTATGTTTTACAAACACTAAATCGTAAAAAAAATTATGAGTTCTCACATTATTTCTTTCTTTATTTTGAAAAAAAATTACAATAAAAATTACACCTAGACTTGTCTTTTATGCTCCAAAGGCGTACGAAGACACAAACCTATGAGCCTGGTGAGCCTTGAGCCTTAGGCACACCTGAGGTCCGCCTTTAACAACTAGGGTGGCCAGTGAGGAGAATGACTCCCAAATCACATAGGAGACTTTCTAGCCATGTAAACTCAGACACAACAACTACCATTGAACGATACTCAACTTCAACAGATGTGCGAGCAACCACAGACTGCTTCTTGCTGTGCCAGGTAATAAGGTGTCCCCCGAAGTAAGTACATAATCCACTTGTGGAACGTCGATTACTCAGGGAGTCAGTATAATCAACATTAGAATAGGAAATCAGAGATAGAGAAGAAGAAGAATAGGATTTGTATACAAGCTCTTGTCCTGGAGCAGCCTTCAAATATCTGAGGATGCACTCGACGGACTAGAGGTGAAAGATTTATGGTGAAGGCATAAATCAACTAACAACTCCAGCAACAAATGAGATATCAGATTTTGCAACTTTAAGATAAATCAGCTTTCCTATAAGACGACGATTATATTATGGGTTTTGAAGAAGTAAATCAGAATCGGAGTCATGAGCGTAGAGCTTATAGTTGACATCCACTAGAGTATCAGTAGGCTTGGTCCCAGAATAGCCAACTTGTGAAGAAGGTCAAGACAATACTTTCGTTGAGATAGGACAAGACCATCAGGATGTCTCGCTACCTCAAGGCCAAGAAAGTACCGAAGATTTCACAGATCTTTAGTTTGAAAGACTGAATTCAAGTGTTAGTTGATCATTTGTATTCCTTTGGAATCATCACATGTAATCAGAATATCATCGACATAGACTAAGAGAATCACTGTGTCTGTCGGTCAATGACGAGTAAAGAGAGAGAAGACAACCGAGCTTCGAGTGAATCCAACATCACAGACGACCTTACTGAACTTGTCAAACCATGCGCGAGGAGACTTTTTGAGACTATAAATAGATTTCTTGAGGTGACAAACAAGAGACTCTCCCGTGGTCTCAAACCCAGGAGGTTGGTCTATGTAGACAGTTTCTAGAAGGTCGCCATTGAGAAAGACATTCTTGACACCCAATTGATATAAGAGCCGTTGTCGATGAACAACTAAGGAGATCAGGACACAAATAGTATATAACACTAGTGAGAAGGTCTCATCATAATCGAGGTCTTGTTGCTGAGTAAACCCCTGAGTCACAATGCGAGCCTTTAGACGTTCAACTGTCTCGTCTAGAGCATGTTTTATCGTAAATACCTACTTACATTCCACACAAGTCCGTCCCAAAGGACGAGAGACAAGACCTCAAGTCTGATTAGCCCGAAGAGAAATTATTTTCTCATCATGGCCACACGCCACCCCGGATGTTGCAGTGCCCCCTACAAAGAATTAGGTATAAAATAGAGGATAAAAAAGTTATGAATCAGAAAAGTGTCGTGGAGGGGGAATGTAATGATACATAATTAGCTAAGGGATGAACTGTGGATACGCTTGTCCGATCTTCAGGCTGCAAGGTATCACTGGTAGAGTGTTACTGTTGTAGGGCATCAGAGCGAGGAGGACGACAAGTGTATACATGAAGAAGAGGTGGTTTGGAGGGTACGAGAAGCAGGGTTGGAAGGAGTGGTGGAAGATGAGATGTAATAGGGATGGTAGGATGTGGTAATAACGGAGGTGCAAGAGGAGCTGGATAGAGAGAGTAAAAGGTTGGTCTTCTATGAAAGTCACATATGCAGAAATGAAAACCTTGCGAACGTCAGGAGAGTATCATGCATACCCTTTCTGCGCGCGGGAGTAACTGACAAACATATATTTTGTGGCATGAGGAGTAAACTTGTCAGTGGAAGGACCAAGATTATGGACATAATAGGTACGTCCAAAGACCCTAGGTGTGATGGAAAAGGGAAGTGTGGAGGGAAATAGAAGACTAAACGGAGTGCCTAGTTGAAAATGGAAGAGGGCAGGCGATTGATGATGCAACATGTTGTAGACACCGCAAAGTGTCAATAAGACTTTAGAACTTGCATTTGAAAGATAAGTGAGTGAACGACATCAAGAAGGTGATGATTTTTACGCTCAGTCACACCATTCTGTTAAGGGGTATAAGCACATGAGGTGTGATGGATGATCACAAACTCAGTATAACTATATAAAGATTGTCAAACACATGATTGGTATATTCTACGCATTGTTTGTTCGAATAGTTTTAATTAATCTAGAACTTATGTACGAGCCTCATTAATAAAGACACAAAACACATGAGTTAGATCCGACCGATCATTCAGTAAGTATAACCACGTCATGTGAGAAAATTATCAATAAAAGTAAGGAAATAAGATAACCAGAAATACTGACAATTTTATACGGTCTTCAAACATCAGAGTGTACTAAATCAAAATGAGCATTGCTACGAGTACAATGAGGGGGGAAAGAAGAACGGGGTTGCATTAGAGTGTACTAAATCAAAAGGAGCATTACTCCGAGTACAATGGTGGGGGGGGGGGAGAAGAACGAGTTTGTTTGTCAAAGATAGATGACTTGCAGGTAAAGTCAGGAAGATGTAGATCAGGAAGTGTCTTCTTTAGAATTGAAAGAGAAGCATGCCCAAGACGCTGGTGCCAATCAATAGAGGTCAGATGAGAGAACTGTGAGAGAAACTTCCAAAAATAGAAGACGTGATATTCTGCATTCGTTGATCTTGCACAACAAAACTAGAAGACATGAATGTTATAGAACGATCAAGGTTTTGAGTAAGACGGCTAATATAAAGAATATTGAAAGAAGAGCCCGGGACATGAAGAACCGAGCGAAGAGAGATAGAGGAATTGAGAGGCATATTAGCGGAACCAGAGATAAGGACGGTGTCACCATTGACCACTATGATAAACTTGGGATGCGGAGAGTCCAAGTACTGAGGTGGTTTCTATGGAGTGATATGGTTGGTGACACTGGAGTCCACAATCCAACGTGGACTATAGGAGAGACATGAGATGCCTTCATTGAAGATAGAAGAAACTAAGCCAGCCAGACGATTGAGTAACCCTTGGAGATGTTGGAGCTTGATGTGCATAACATCAATGTCAGCGCGAGTGGTAGAAGACGTATTAGCAACAACTGAGGCATGGTGTGGAGGAGGCATACTATGCTTACGATAGCAGGTTGCCTCAAGATGTCCATCCCTACCACAATGAGTACACTCGAGACGAGGCCGTCCGCTGCAACCTCTACCCCGATAGCCGGTGCGACCTCTACCTCGATAGCCGGTGCGGCCTCCACGAGTTGATAGAGGAGCGGGGTGAGATACAGATGAGTGCTGGAGGAGAGCCGATGATTGAGGTGTAAGAGCATCTGGGGGTGGTGTCACCTTCAACAACATAGAACAAACATCTGAGCCCGGATGCTGTGGAAATGAGGCGGAACACGAGGCATCATCATGGTAATACCAATGACCTCTTTTTGAGCACATTGGGCAACAAGATCTGCAATTGGAGGCTGATGCTAATTCCATGCCTCAACTAAGGTTTTGGACCACGCAACAAAAGAGTTTAAGTCGCCATCAACCCCTTATTCAAGAGATTGAAGGCCCGTGATGATGTCAAGCAAGTTTTGAAGGCTATCCTTGTCGGAGTAGAGAGAATGCAGTTCATCCCACATTGCCTTTACCGTCTCATGATACATGAAGTTGAGGATCCATGATTAGACACGACCATCATCATGAATCCAGTCCTCAGTGGGCGCAGGAGGGGGTGGGTGGCTTTAGATGATGCAAAAGGTCCTTTGTCTGAAGAACATAACGGACGAAGTACACCCACTCAATAAAATTCTTCTTCCCACTAAGAGAGATGACGGTGATCCGAAACTCATTACGAATATTGGGAAGAGGGGCTGCGACACGAGCAAGAAGTGACAGAGCATCATTCAAGGTCATTGTGACAAAACAGGAGATCGACGGTCAATGATCTGTGGTCACCCTACGACGGTTAGGCAGAGAAAGGGCTGCTGTCCGGTCTCTACGATCAAAAAAGGGACCCCTACGATCAGGCTCCTGCGACAAGAGAGAGCATCGACGAGCTGACAACAGTTTGGCAAGGAGGAAATCTTGCGGGCAAGCAGGCGAGTTAGGAAAAGCGGCTGGACATGCGAAAGCAACAATTAGGAGAGTTGCAAGAAGCGACTAGAGGTTGTGAACAGATGGCCTGGCGACCCAGAGTGGTGAGCAAGAGAGCTGACGGGCAGAGGAGCGTGCGGTCTAACACTTGCGGGAAGACGATGATCAGACACAGTGCTGAGCGATCAGGTAGTGGCCGCCAGGAGTGCGACAAGCAGTGTCGGCGAGCGACAAGCAGTGGCGGCGAGCGACAAGCAGTGGCGGCGAGCGACAAGCAGTGGCGGCTAGACACAAAGCTAAAGACGTGAGGTTGAGCGAGCAAGCGGCAAAACACGAGATATCACGAGGAAACTGAGTGATCAGGAGGCAAGACACAAGAGACCGCAAAAGAGGCAATCGGGTGGGGCCCAGAGGAAAATGGTGGAGATGCTATAAAAGCCTGGGGGTGGGGGTGGGGTGGGGTGAACGAAAGGAGGCAGGAGCAGGAGCTGCAAAGTTGCGGCCAGAAAAACAGGTAACCGCCCAGACCGACAGGCAAAAGCAAGACCCAGGAAAAATTCTTATGATCATTTAGGCTCTGATACCATGTAGAAATCCACAAAAATAAAGAGAAATAAAAATATAATTTTATTAAAATCTCCAATTGTGTTGTATACATACAAATATTTGTACAATTATATAGGAAGAGAGAGGAGAAAAAAATCTCAATCTAAGATGTGAGACTAAATTCTAAAGAGGAAGTGGGCTCTAGATGAGCCTTATTTTGGGCATTTACACATTTCCTTCAGCAATAATAAAACATGACTAGAGCAACCATCTTGGACGGCTATGATTGGCTATACACGTTTGTTGTCCGATCTTACTAAATAAAACACTGAACAAAAATGAAACAAATACATGAAAATATTGTCAGACTTGGATCATCCATCAAATGACGCTAAATATGACAAGTGACAAATCAACATAGAAGCGGCCTAAAATTCGTGCTCCGAAATGTCTTGCCAATCCATCAGGAAGGTTTGGCATTGGATCTTGTGGAAGAAAAACAGGAGAGTGAGAGGGAAAGGGTTTGGAGACTAAAACTTGCTTGCCTATTTCCTTTCACACTAAGGTTTTAGTACAACATAAAGGGAAAAAGAACCTCAATTAAAACAGAAATTACAAAAGAGACAAAAAATGAGATTAGTGATAAATAGAGCTCCAATGTCTCTATCGGGGCTCCTGTAGAGATATCAGAACCTGATAGAGCTGAGAATACTTCTTAAACGGGTTTGCCCTTCCTATGGAAAGCAGTCCCCAGAACGCATGTGAGATAAATTGAACCTTCAATTGAGGCCCAATATATGAAACCCTCTTTGCTTTCCTATATAGTAGTATATTCTTGTTCCCATTTTATCTCATTTTTATTTTGATGTTGCTATGTTTCATTTTGCTTGGAAGTCTCTCCGTCTGTTGAGAGATGATGTTTTTACTATTATAATACAGTCTTCTTTTTGATAGGGCATTTGTATTTCAGGTTGGAAGGACATTTTAATCCTAATTTTCTACTATGCATTCTTATTTCTATCTAACTATTTGCTTAACTTCTTTTTGAAGGATAAATCAACAACAAAGAAGACAACTAGGTTTGAACCCCAGAAAAACAAGTCTTGTAGTTTATGCGGAATGGATAAACTGTGTTTTCAACCTCCTTTACGTTATTGTTCAGCATGTATGAAGCAAATCAATCCCCATGGAGTTTTCTATTCTACGAAGGATTTTGACAACACTGCCTCTTCTTCTGGTATTTTGAAGTTATTTTGTAACACTTGTTATACTGCCTCTAGAGAAAACATTAGATTTGTTAAAGAAAGCATTCCAAAGTCACATCTAGAGCAGAGGTCCAACTATGCTGAAACTGATGCTGTATCTGAAGAGGTGAAGCGTTCTTTTGCCCTTGCACCACCTTTTTTTTTCTCTATAATCCATGTAGAGCCTAGAATGCTAATTTTGTAATGTGATAACAGTTGGTACAATGTGACAAATGTAAGGAGTGGCTGCATGAAATTTGTGCCCTTTTTAATGGAAAGTTGAAAAATGAGAAGTCCACTCGAATGAAATACACTTGTCCATTTTGCTGCTTAAATGAGATAGAAAATGGGATGCGGGAACCTTTGCCAAGCCGTTTGGTTATTGGTGCAAAGGAACTACCAAGAACTAAGTTGAGTGATCATATCGAACAATGGCTTTTTAGGCGTCTTGAAGAAGAGAGACAGGAACGGGCCAAAACATTGGGAAAGAGCGTTGCTGAGGTAGACATTTGTCCCCATTCTTGTTATGCACTCCTTTATGTTTTCTTTTCTTGACCAATCACATGCAGTGTTTTTTGTTGCAAATAGCAGTACTTGCATTGATGAAGATATATATTGTTAACCATGGAATCATAATTTCATTTGACCTTTTGATGAGCATTGAACAAACTTATTGAGGAATTCAAGGATAATTTGATAATACCACTAATTTTACTTGATTATTTAATGGCCTATATGCCCCGTTCATTTTTGAATTCCAATCTTTCTACAATTTCAGGTTTTCTTCTCTAGAATGGAACAATGTTCTAGTTTTTCAGTTTTAGGAGGGTGATAAAATTTAGTTCACTACTTTTAGCTTCAATATCAAATTCAGCGAGGCTAATTGACCGGGATCACACTTTTAGCGTAGTGGTCATCCAATGGAGCTCGGACGGGTCTATTCTTATAGTAGAAATTGATCGGATCGTCGTCTGGACGATCCGAGTTTGCGGTTGCGTTCGGGGGCCATTTGGACATTTATATGTATTTTTTGATGTATTATTTATAGAGATGAGACACTTATCGCGAACGGTCAATCATAGCCAACCACGATGGTTTTCCTAAGTTAGTTTCGTATATAATATGAGGGCTGGGGCTGGGGCTGGTTTGAGTTTCATTGTAGATTTTGGAGATTTTCAGCTTAAAATCGGGTGATCGCTTCTGGTGACGACTCCACAAGATCCCAAGGTGTTGCCTTCTTGGTTTGTATCATGATTCCCTCCGATTCTAACTGACCTCTCATAATCCTAATCCTTCAGCTGTCACCCTATTATTGTCCCTGCAGTTACTGATCATTAATAACCCTCCCAAAGTTGCATATTCCTCTCTATGCCATATCCCTCCAAACTGTTCCTTTCATCTTCTCTACTTCCACCTCCAGTCTATTCTCTTCCAAACTACTGCCAGCCTACACCGACTTCCCTTAGATCATCCGCTAGTTCCCTTCCTACCGTTTAGAGCAGCTGAGCTTCTCCAAATCCATCTTGGACCCAGATCCAGCCCAAGCTGCCATCACTACCCCGGATCCTCCTTTTAGTAGTCCCTCCTCCATTGCATCCAACCCCCTGTCCAGCTATCCCCATCCCCACAAGCACAGTCTCACGGTTCTTCTCCCTTCAAAAGCCACCACCTCTCCTACGACCACCAAATCTCCACATCATTTGTTATGAACCTAGCCTTTAATGTCTTCGGAGGTGGAGGTGGATGCAGAGATACAAGAGGAGCCGAGCTCAACCCGCGGAGAATGCAAGGGCAGAGGAGGAAGGAGAGCCTTGTTCAACCCAAACCCTAGAAATTGGAGGATAAAAGTATTAAAGAGAGGAATAGTACATTCATAATTTAATTCATATTTCATAATGAACCAAGGGCCCCCATATATAGCACCCACGATGGCATAAGCGCAAATACTCAATATTAGAGATACACACAATAGTAACATTTTAGGACTCTAATAACTCATAACTACGACTCGACTTGATATGATGACTCGATTTGATATGATGACTCGACTCATACAACTCCACTCCACTACTTAAATACTCGTAATAATATGACCGCTACTAGATAACTGACTATGCGGGGCTTATAACATGACACCCGTCTTTCTAATCGAGCTTTCCCTCAAGATCGAACGGTGCTTGCACGGCGTGATCATCTGGCTCTTTGGTTTCCCTCCAAAATAACTCTTGACAACGCGTTGCAGTGGCGAAAACTGCATTGAGTGGGGGGTCGTCATTGTGCTCACCGATGGCACGAGAGACTACAGGGGTCAGCGTGGCAGAGGTGCTTGCGAAAGGAAGACCGTCGCCCGTCAGCCAGAAGCTTTGGAGTCAGAGCAATATTAGAGATACTCACAATACTAACATATTAAGACTCTAATAACTCATAACCACGACTTGACTTGATATGATGACTCGAATCATACAACTATACTCCAATACTTAAAGACTCGTAATAATATTATCGTTACTAGATAACTGTCTGTGTGGGGGTTATAACATCACACCTGTATTTCAAATTGAGCTTGCCCTCAAGCTCGAACAGTGCTTACACGACGTGATCATCCGACTCTTTGGTTTCCCTCAAAAATAACTCATTGAGTGGAGGGTCGTCATTGTGCTCATAGGTGGCGATGAGAGACTACAAGGGTCAACGTGGCAAAGGTGCTTGTGAAAGGAAGACCGTCGCCTGTCGGCCATAAGCTTTGGAGTGAGGGCAATATTAGATATACTCACAATACTAACATATTAAAACTCTAATATTATCGCTACTAGATAACTGATGGTGTGAGGCTTATAACACCCCACGAACGGTGCTTTCACAACGTGATCGTCTGGATCTTTGATTTCCCTCCATAATAACTCTTAATAGCGCATTGTAGTGGTGACAACTGCATTGAGTGGCGCGTTGTCATTGTGCTCACAGATGGCACGACAGACTATAGAGATCCGACATGGCAGAGGTGCTTGCGGAAGGAAAACCGCCTGCCCGAAGATTCGGAATTGGGGCAAGTGTGCCCAGTGAATGTAGACAGACAAGGGCAACGAAGAAACTATTTAAAGGTTATCCGTGGCGATGTGGCGTGACTTGCCTACTAGGGGGCAGTCTTCTGAAAGAATGAAGGAATGGATTAAGAGAGACATCTGGAACATATGATCTGAGTGAAGGCTGCAGGATTGATGTTGCAGGGATGGATGGCGGCGACACAATTTGTGGCATCGCCACCACTGAGCGTGGAGGCGGCGATGAAAGTGGTGTGAACTGCGGGGAGGGAACAACCTGAGGTAATGATGGTGCGACAATAACATCGACGATCATAGAAGCTTCTTCAAGCACATGCGGAAGCGATGGTTGCTGGAGTGGGATCAGTGGTTACGTCGGTGGGATCGGGGTGTTGTAGAGTCGGTTAATGATGTCAGTAAGTTGCGTAAGTGCGACGTCATTTAACGCCGATATCTCTAGTAACTTCTGGAGTATCGAACGGAGGGCGGCTTGCTCGGCGGAGCTCGTCACCATACTGAATTAATTGAGGAATCAATTAATTATAGGGACAAAAAATAATTGATTTAATCAATTGAGAATTACTTATTTAATTAATGTATTTATTAGTTTAAGTGACAACCAACTTCCTCGACTGTTCCCAGGATGGGCACGCGCGGGATTGAAGGCATGGATTGCTAGGAAGTAACAGGCTCTACGTATAGTTGATGGACGTATTTCTTAGAGTGTTTTCAGTTTTCACCATGCTTTTCTTTATGATATCATCCTTTTCTGTGCCAGATGTGTGTGGTTAATGCTTACATTTAGATTTATTGTGCATCTGGACTGTTTGGATGTGTTTTCACTGTAGGTGTGGATTTTTGTTCGTGTTCAGGGGATGTTATGTTCAAAATGTCTCACACATGTCCGTGCGTAATTTCCGCATGCGCGTGCGCCCCTTTTCCCCTTGACACAAAACAATATCTTCATTCGAATTTGTGCACGCGGTCTTTGGCACAGGCATGCACGGTCATTACGCCATACACATCTGAATCAAACCCGCTATTGATTTCAGGATAACTTCTCCTTAATACTTTATTGATTCCAGGATCTAAATCAAACCCAAGAATCGGCCCTAACAACACTTGGGACGACAATTGATACGATCACGGATAAATTCCGGGAGTAATCCGACAAGGAGAAGCGCTGACGGGGGTGAGCGAGAATGAAGGAGGACGAGAAGAGACAAAATTAGGGAGCAATCCTAGAAACCTCCATACTTTTCAAGATAAAGATTACAAGGCCCGTCGGCCCTTTTATAGTGGCGAGGAGCAAATATAAAAAGAAATACTGAAATTAGAAAATACTCGAAATTAGGAAATACTGAAATTAGGAAATACTGGAAATACTAAAAATGCGTCAACAAACATAACAACCTATTTATTATTAAATATTCTATGCGGTCTCGGTGGGCCCTTGCGATATACGTGCCCGACGCGTGTAGACTTGTCATGGTGGCTCGTCGTCGTCTAGTTCCGTAACATTTGGACCCATAACACCATCCTTCCTTCAAAACAAGCTTTCCCACAAGCTCGTGTACCAAGCGGGTGGCTGGATCATCTGGTATCTTGACCTCCCGCCAGAACAAGGCCAGGTAACACGTAACAGTGACGGCGGTGTTGGTGAGTAGCGGTGGCGCCATCAGGACATGCGGCGGAAGTAATGGTTTCCGCAAGGTTGGTGAGGCGGTGGTGAGCAGCCGCCACAAGGATGTCGGAGACGCGACGACCAGCAGCAGGAACGGATCCGTCGGGGGCAGCGGGGCACGGGGCGGCAGAAGAGGCGGCGATGCGACCGGTGGAAGCGGCAGGGCAGGGGCCGACAATGCGAGAGCCGGGAGAGGAGACAGTGAGATGATCAGGGGGGTGACAAGACTTGAGCCGACGGAGTAAGAGCCGGTAGAGGGGGCGGCGAGTTTACCAGACGAGGCGGCAGAAGAGGCGGTGATGCGGCTGGTGGAAGGGGCGCAAGGATGACCACCATAGAGAGAGGTGGTGCATTAGCGACCGTGGAGAGAGGTGGCATGGCCGGAAAACTTTCGCATGGTGTAGGAGGTAGCCGTGGTGGAGACAGCTTAGGGCAGGGAACCTCGTAGAGGGTTGCAGAAGCCCGTCCGTAGTACACGAGAAGACGATCGACTTTGGTGTGGAGGGAGGCGCATGTGGCCAGGATTTGTGCAGCTAGGTCAGAGAAATCTAACCGAGGGTTGGTGGTCGGTGACAACAAGACAACGGCCTGGGAGCGACGGATTGGGCGACGACCATGGTGTCCAGGACGTAGGCTGGATGTGATGTCGGCGATGTCCATGACGGCACAACGGCCGGCACATCGGAACAGAGGCCTGGGGAGGCGACCTTGTTGTAGCAGAAGCAGAAGGGGAAGTAGATCCGGCTGACAGAAGCCCTGCGACACAGGCGATGGACGATCAATACCTGGAGTGAAGCGGGGCCAGACGCCGAGAAGAGAACGATGCAGAACAGAAGCCCTGGGCGGCAGAAGATCCGGAGGGCTGCAATGGCGGGGTTGGGGCGCGACTGGATCAGCCGGTTGTTGGAGGAGGCTTTGTGGCAGATCGGGGCAGATCGGGGCAGATCGAGTGCTGAAAGGACGCCGGAGGCCGATTCGGTTGCTGGAGGAGGTGGAGCGGGCCGATCTGGTTGCTGGAGGGCAGGACGTGGTGGATCGGCGCTGGCGGCTTGATGCCAGAGGCGGATCGGGGTCGGGATGTCCGACAAGGGTGAACCGTGCGTCGACTGGGTCGCGCGTCGTGCGGAATGGCGACAACGATCGGGCCGCTTGTCTTTCCTATGACGACATGGGATCGGGTGCTGTGTCGCGAAAACAGGGCTGTGTCGCGATGACGCGGGTCGGCGGGGATCTGGTGCTGTGCGGGTCAGTGAACCGAGGAGATAGATTTCTGAATTCCTTAGGCAAACTCGAGCACCGGCGGCGATAGCGGGCGGTGCGGCAGGTCGGACCAATTGATACGATCACAGATAAATTCCAGGAAGAATCCGACATGGGGAAGGGCCGACGGGGGTGAGCGAGAATGAAGGAGGACGAGAAGAGACAAAATTAGGGAGCAACCCTAGAAATCTTCATACATTCAAAGATAAAGATTACAAGGTTCGTCAGCCCTCTTATAGTGGCGAGAAGCGAATATAAAAGGAAATACTGAAATTAAGAAATTCTGGAAATTAGGAAATACTGAAATTAGGAAATACTGGAAATACTAAAAATGCGTCAACAAACATAACAACCTATTTATTATTAAATATTCTCCGCGGTCTCGGTGGACCATTGCGATATACGCGCCCGACGTGTGTAGACTTGCCATGGTGGCTCGTCGTCGTGTTGTTCCATAACATTTGGACCCGTAATAGCAATTGCTCGTGAACGTTCCCTAGTCATCGTTGTGGCTAAATAAGAAGAGAGCTACGCTCGAATGCCCGAGAAGAAGGCCCTCTAGGTCGAGACATCAAAGCTTGCCTGCACCTGCGAGTGGCGAGAAGAAGACTGCTTCAATACTCCAATGTCGCTCTAGTCCAAGCCTCCCTGCAACTGTGAGCGGCGAGAAGAAGTTTGCTCCAATACTGCTCCAGTCCGAGCCTCCATGCACTTGCGAGCGGTGAGAAAGAAGACCGAGAAGCAGATCGCAAAAGAAAAGAATTGAGCGGATTGGAGCTGGCCTTTCACAAACCCTCGAAATTAAAAGGAGAAAGCATTTTTGCGAGAAACTGACCTTCGGAAAGCATCCCTGACCCGACAATTCAAAAAGCCCCCAAAACATCTTCTTAGAAAAAAAACGATACTTGCCACCATCCAACATCTAAACAACCTCAAAGCAAGGGTGGCGGTGAGAATAGAGCTTTTCCTACCGCCACAACCGTTGGGGCCTTGGATTTCTAATGGTGGGTGTAGAAGAATTGAGTGAACCTTGTATATACTTCTTGAATTCCAAATTACAAGTATGAGTGCAAATATATAGGGAGAAGAGAGAGAGAGAGAATCATCCCTTATACAAGATGTGAGACTAAAACATGAGAAAGAAAATGACCAATAATAGGTCTCTAAATGAGTCTTTACAAACAGTTTTCTAACACTCCCCCGCAAGCTGGAGCGTACAAATCGTAAGTGCCAAACTTGGATAAGAACTGATAGTATAATGACCGAGAGAGGGCTTTAGTTAGGATGTCAACAACTTGTCCTGTTGCGGGAACATGTTCCAATTCTATTTTCTTTGATTGAACTTTTTCTCGAATGAAATGGCAGTCAACTTCAATATGCTTTGTTCGTTCATGGAAGGCTGGATTCTTGACAATATGTATCGCTGCTTGTCTGTCACAAAATAAGGTTGCTGAAGATGAGAGTTTGAGTCCTAAATCATCAAGAAGACTTTCAAGCTAGATTAACTCAGATACAACAATAGCCATAGCCTGACACTCAGCCTCAGCAGAGGTTTGAACAACAACGGTCTACTTCTTGCTACGCTAGGTTATAAGGTGTCCACCGAAGTATGTACAAAAATCAGTTGTGGCACGCCTATCATCCAGAGAACCTGCGTAGTTGGCGTCAGAATACGCAACTAGAGATAGAGAGGTAGATGGTTTGTAAACAAGTTCTTGTCCCAACGGCTTGGAGATGAGATGTCCAAGGAGCTTGCATAAAACGACTCACAACTCCCACAACAAATGAGATGTCAGGTCGAGTAACTGTAAGATAAATCAGCTTCCCCACCAAGCGTCGATAGTACTCTGAATTTGTAAGCAGTTGGTCAGAATCAGAATCATGTGCAGAGAGCTTGTGATTTACATCCATAGGGGTGTCCGCAAGTTTACACCCTGAGTAACCAGCATCTTGAAGGATGTCAATACAATACTTCCACTGAGATGAGACGAGTCCATCAGGTTGTCTGGCGACCCCGAGCCCAAGGAAGTAGCGAAGATTTCCTAGGTCTTTTGTCTGAAATGTTGAGTTCAAATGTTGCTTGATTTGTTGTATTCCCGTAGAGTCGTCGTCAGTAATTAGGATATCATCAACATACACAAGGAGAATCACAGTGCCCTTTGGTTGATGACGGGTGAATAGAAAGAAGTCAGTCGAGCTTTGTGTAAAACAAACTTCACGAACAACCTTGCTGATTTTTTTCAAACCAAGCACGCGGGGATTGTTCGAGACCATATATAGACTTCCGAAGATGACATACATGATACTCTCCCGTGGTGTCAAACCCGAGAGGTTGGTTCATATAGACAGTTTTCTGCAGATTACCATTGAGAAAAAGTGTTTTTAATATCCAACTGATGGAGGGGCCACTGACGACGGACAACCAAGGAGAACAGGACCCGAACAACATTCAACTTGGCAACCGGGGAGAAGATTTCATCATAATCAAGGCCTTGTTGCTGAGTGAACCCTCGTGCTATAAGGCAAGCTTTTAGGCGGTCAACAATCCCATCCACAGCATGTTTGATAACAAAAACCCACTTACAACTGACACAGGACTGACCAGGAGGAAGAGGAACCAAATCTCAGGTCTAGTTAGCCCAAAGGGCAGTCATTTCATCATCCATGGCCGCTCGCCACCCCGGGTGCTGAAGTGTTTCCTGCACAGAATTAGGAATAGAAATGGTGGAAAGAGAAATGACAAAATGGTGGAGTGGTGGAGAGAGACGATGTAGAGACACATAATTCGCCATGGGGTGAGCCGTAGAGATTGATGCTGGATCAGCAAGCCGCGAGATGTCATCTGTAGAGGGGAGCTGCTGTAGGAAAGTAGTCTTGGACTTGCGACAAGTATAGATGATGTAAACTAGGGTTGGGATAAATATTTTGAAGTAGATATTTAATTTTGTTATCTTTCAAATAAATATCTCAAGTTAGAATTTTATTTTGTTATAAAATAAAATGAGGGTTTTACTTTAAATGGGGGGCCGAGAGTGCCCAAATCGAGTTTGCGTGCGAAAACACGGTCTTCGTAATGAGCTTTACTAAAATCGTTGAATTTGTTAGAGGTGGATCTCTCGAGCGAGACCGAGTTGAATATTTTGCGAGTCCCACACAACCAGAAGCAGAATCACAATAAAAACTTATGTAATAACGGTAATAGGGGTAGATTGAACGTTCGAGACAAGCATAATATTATTTAATTGAGTTACATAAAATTAATTTGATAGTCCGAAACAACGAGAGAGTGAGTGTTACCTAGGAGAAACGGGATTCTCCAAATCCACAGGCGTAAATCTGGGCGAGATGTCTACTCCAACAGTTTGTTGTGGTGACTTGGAAACAGGACGACCAGCCTTCAGATGGATTGGGCAGGGGTTCAGGTCGCCGTAATAGGGTGTTGCTGTCGACGGCGACTTGAGACGATGATGACTGGTGGCCGGCGGATCAGGGCTCTGGGTTGCGCGACTTGACCTGGGACGGCGGAGGAAGCTTGCACCGGCGGAGAGCGTCGACGGGATGCGCGCCTTGAGCGGAGACAGAAACCGATAGAGGAACGGCTCTGGGAGGAGTTTGCTGCGTCGGTTCTGGCGGCACAACGTTGGCGTCGTGGTTGAATGAGAAGGATGACGGAGACCTGGAGTCGATACCGGTCACAGAGGGGAAAACGAGTTAGGTTCGTTTTCCTCTGATTTTTCCGGCCTCCTTTGATCTTCTCCCGTGCTTTACTTATAGGCGGCCTGACTTGATTGCTATTCCCCAATTAGTGCTTTACTTATAGGCGGCCTGGCTTGATTGCCAAATCATATTTTCTCTTTCCCTTTATTTATTTATTTCCAATACAACACTAATATCACATTTTGTCCTGAATACTTTTTAAAGGTAATTCAGCAAGGATTCCAAAGGGGTCGGTTACTATTACCTCCTAATAAATTTTGTCCTGCTTTTCTTGTGTTTAATTTTATGCGCTTTGTTAAATAAATTAAACCTGCCTCTTACGTCCTAACTACCCAAATTACCAGACCGTTTTATTAAGGGTCTCACCGGCCGGTCACACGATAAGCCGAAACTTGTAACGAGTGCATGAGAAGGAAAATACATGAAATAACTAATTGTAACGGAAACAAACAAAGATAAATAACTGCATGAAATAAATAAAGGTGCGTGATGGCGTCACGCGTCCTCGGATGCGGCGAGAGCTGCATCAATTACCCCGAGGTTGACAGAACTCGACCCCGGCGAGAACTCGTAGAGACTGGTATTGTAGAGTTCGGGAGTCGTGGCGAGTGCTAAATCGGGTGGAATGTCTGGGGCCTTGACAGATAGCTCAATGTACGTCGGGATTTGGACTTGGCCAAACTTCCTGCAATACTCAAACACACAATCTTCCTTTGAAAAGTTCAACTCATGGCGATAACGACCGACCGTGAGTTTGTAATGTTCAAAGGTTGCTTGCAAAATATCAGTAATAATTTTACATAACTCTTTTAAATAATTAGTTTGAGCTTGCACCTCGAATGAAATACGTTCATGGGCGGAGAAGCGGTGGTGGGCATTAAATGGCGTAATAAAAACAAACAGTTGATCTCGAAAGGAGATTTGTTATAGGTACGATTTTTAGAGTTGTTATATGTGAATTTTGCTTGTGGATACGTAAGATCACCTTGCTTCGTATTCGCCTCAGTCAAACGCTTAAGAAGGCCCCTCATACTTCCTTCAACGACCTTGGCCTGCTCATTAGTTAGAGTGTGATGAGCATTGCTATCCTCGAGTTTGGTTCTCAGTCAACCACATAATTGGTGTCATAAATATGATAGAAAATATTTAACTTATCGATCCAACTCCATAAATATGGGTAGAACCAACTGATAGTGTGGTGAAATAAAAGCGCAGTCTCTAACTTTGAAGTCAACAGAGTGAGGTGTTTCAGGTGAATATCTATCAGATATGGCATAGGAAAACTGAAAAATATTAGGTGGCACGTTGAGACTCGATAAATGTGGGGTGAACATCACATCGGGGCCATGAGTGACTTCATGGAGCGGGAGTTCAGGTGGAAGTGCGGTAAGTAGTATTGTAGTGGAGACAACGACAAGTGAACTAGGAGTCGTGTAGGTTCTCTCGCGTGCCCTTGGAATGAGATAGTTCTTCTGGGGTAGAAGAACAATCTTGTGCCCGTGGTGCTCGAAGGAGTGAGAGTTCCTTGTGCCGTCATGCATGACACGTCGATCGTACTGCCAGGCACGCCCTAAAAGTATGTGACAGACATCCATGCCAGCGACATGACATAAAACTCTATCAAAATACGTACTCCCTATAGAAAACTCTACTAGACAGTAATGTGTGACAGACATAGTCAAATGACTATTTACTCCGGATAAGCTGTAGGGCTGTTCTAACGAGTGCGTCTCGATACTCAAGAGATCGACTATGCGCTGAGACACAAAATTCTCCATGCTACCGCTATCGATGATAATGAAACAAAATTGTCCCCGGATGCGTGCAGTAGTGCGGAAAATATCATGCCTCTTATGGTCATCCTCAATAGGCTCACTAGGGGTGATCAGACTATATTGTAAAACGCAAACTAAGTGTTCGACGTGTTCGCCTTCCACTTCTATGACATCCTCAGACTCGTGCTCGTGCTCAGGCCCAAGGTGAGACTGATTAACGTAGACTCCTTATTCAGGCTCACATCCATCAGTAGAATCGATAACGGCGACGAAGTGGCGTTGCGGACACTCAGATGATTTGTGCCCCGGTTCCATACACTTGAAGCATCGGAATACCTCAGTGTTGGGCTTAGCCCCAATAATCTCCTTACCCTTGGAAGGGATAGTGGATGGGGTCGAAGTCCCAGTGGTGACCGGAGGGTGAGGGGAATCTGAGATCCTGGCTGTAGTGGTCATGGTGATACTCGTTGTAGACTTATCCGTAGATCTGACTCTTGGATGTGCGTTTCTGTAGTGACTCCACTCTACGGGCTCTACTAGAGACTTCCCCTAAATCGCGATAGTCGTGCAACTATAGCTGATCTCGTATGGAATAGCGTAACCCATTAAGATAACGGGAGACGGTCATGTCATCATCCTCACGAAGATCTAGCCTCGACTGTAGGACAAAGAACTCATCAGTGTACTCATCTACCGTTGATTTTTCTTGTTGTAGATTATGGAATCTATGATATAAAGTCTGGATATAATTATGGGATACGTAGCGCTTCCTAAGTTGGGCCTTAAATTCATTCCAGGTGGTGATGGGAGGTAACCCTAAATTGAATCTAGCGCGCTCTAATTGTCACCACAAGACTAAGACAGACCCCAGAGCAGGCAGACCAAATACTATGATGCGTGACATCGTCAGGTAGAGTTCTAGGTGGGATACCAGGTTTTCTTGAAGATACGGCCGATGCATGGAGTCTCACGGGTTCATGGGCGGATGAAGCTCAGTCCGAGATATATGGGGCCTTACAGGATCTTGGAGCGGATCGGACCCTTGTCTTACAGACTGGAGCTACCGCTGGAGTTTGCGGGGTTGCATGATGTCTTCCACGCCTCTTCACTTCAGAGAGATCTACTACGCCCTGAGCAGCTGATTTCCACCACAGACCGCCCGATGGCCTCAGATCGATCAGTCAGCATGGAGCCGATCAGGATCGATGATACGGCGATGCGGGTCTTGCGCGACGCAAGAAGGATTCGCTAGTCAAGGTTCTGTGGAGAAACCATGGGCATGAGGAGCACACTTGGGAGCAGCAAGACTTGATGCAGCAAAAGTACCCGGAACTCTTCGAGTCAGGTATACCTTCAACTCCTAGGGATCTTACATACTTTTACTTCAGTAGAAATCTCGTAGGCTTAACCTTAATTTCGGGGATGAAATTTTTATTTTTATATATTGGGATTTGTAACATCTCTCAAACAACTAGACTCCTAGGAGTGGTTTTGTCATGATTAGGTCATGACAAAACCATTAGAAGCTCAAAGGACCAAGTGAACATTGAATCCAAGTGTCGTGCTCAACTTTTGGCTTTGGGTAATAATTTAAAATGAGTGAAAAAAAAATTTGATGATTTTTTTTTCTTAAAAAAAAGAGCTTTAAAAAGATTAGAATGGATTTTTTTTTTTTTTGAATTTCGGATCGCGTGAGTCGTGAGAGGAGCGAATCACATACCCCTCTGATAACAAACTGATGTAAACTTGAGTTGGGATAAATATTTTGAAGTAGATATTTAATTTTGTGATTTTTCAAATAAATATCTCAAGTTAGAATTTTATTTTGTTATAAAATAAAATTAGAGTTTTACTTTAAAAGGGGGGTCGAGAGTGCCCAAATCGAGTTTGCGCGTGAAAACACGGTCTTCGTAATGAGCTTTAATAAAATCGTTGAATTTGTTAGAGGTGGATCTCTAGAGCGCGACCGAGTTGAATATTTTGCGAGTCCCACACAACCACAAGCAGAATCACAATAACAACTTATGAAATAACGGTAATAGGGGTAGATTGAATGCTCGAGGCAAGCATAATTTTATTTAATTGAGTTGCATAAAATTAATTTGATAGTCCGAAATAACGAGAGAGTGAGTGTTACCCAGGAGAAACGGGATTCTCCAAATCCACAGGCGTAAATCTGGGCGAGATGTCTACTCCAACAGTTTGCTGTGGTGACTTGGAAACAGGCCGTCCAGCCTTCAGATTGATTGGGCAGGGGTTCAAGTCGCCGGAATAGGGTGTTGCTGTCAACAGCGACTTGAGACGATGATGACTGGTGGCCGGCGAATCAGGGCTCTGGGTTGTGGGACTTGACCTGGGACGGCGGAGGAAACTTGTACCGGCTGAGAGCGTCGACGGGATACGCTCCTGGAGCGGAGACGGAAACCGACAGAGGAACGACTGTGGGAGGAGTCCGCCGCGTCGGTTCTGGCGGCACAACGTTGGCGTCGTGGTTGAATGAGAAGGATGGCGGAGACCTGGACTCGATACCGGCCATAGAGGGGAAAACGAGTTTGGTTCGTTTTCCTCTGATTTTTCCGGCCTCCTTTGATCTTCTCCCGTGCTTTACTTATAGGCGGCCTGGCTTGATTGCCAAATTAGATTTTCTGTTTCCCTTTTTATTTATTTATTTATTTATTTCCAATACAACACTACTATCACATTTTGTCCAGAATACTTTCCAAAGGTAATTCAGCAAGGATTTCGAAGGGGCTGGTTACTATTACCTCCTAATAAATTTTGTCTTGCTTTTCTTGTGTTTAATTTTATGCGCTTTGTTAAATAAATTAAACTATCCTCTTACGTCCTAACTACCCGAATTACCGGACCGTTTTATTAAGAGTCTCACCGGCCGGTCACACCGATAAGCCGAAACTTGTAACGAGTGCATGAGAAGGAAAATACATGAAATAACTAATTGCAACGGAAACAAACAAAGATAAATAACTGCATGTAATAAATAAAGGTGCGTAATGACGTCACGCGTCTTCGGATGTGGCGAGGGCTTCATCAATAGACACAGAGAGGTGGTGGAGGTAGAGAAGGGACCAGGAGAGGTGAAGGAGGAGGGGGTAGAGAGGGAGTCGTGACAGGAACGGCAGGACGAGCGACAGTGGACGGTGGTGACGGGGTAGAAGGAGAGTAGTGGAATGGTTGATCCTTAAGAAATGTTACATCAGCTGAGACAATCAGCTTGCTGTCGGTAGGTGAATAACAGACATAACCTTTTTGAGTGCTAGAGTAGCCAACGAACATTCATTTTTTGGCGCGAGCAACGAGCTTGTTAGTAGACGGACCAAGAAGGTGAACATAAAATGCGCAACCAAAGACACGAGGTGTGAGAGAGAAGGAAGTCTTGGAAGGAAAGAGGAGACTAAATGAAGAGGCGAAGTCGAGGACGGACGAAGGCATGTGGTTGATGAGATGACGGGCAGTAGAGACTACAAGTTCCAATATTCTGTGGGCACCTGTATTTGAAACATGAGGGATCAGACGACATCAATGAGGTGGCGATTTTTGCGCTCGACCACACCGTTTTGCTGGGGGGTATAAACACACGAGATTTGATGTATGATTCCAAACTCGGTACTTATATTGGAGAAGACACGACCAGTATATTCACGAGCATTATCGGTGCGAATGATTTTTAGCATAGTGGAGAATTGCGTACGCGTCTCAGTTAGAAAAGTACGAAAAACAGATGTTAGTTTGGTACGATCATGAAGTAAATATAACAAAGTGAGACGCGAGTAATCATCAATAAATGTGACAATATCGATAGCCCAAAACACTGGAGACTTTATAGAGACCCTAGATATCAAAATGAACTAAAGAGAACGAAGTATCACTTCGAGTACATGTAGGAGGGGAAGAAATACGATGTTTGTCATAGATACAAGATTCACAAGTAAACTCTTGCAGGGAGACATCAGGAAGAGCCTTCTTGAGAATCGGGAGGGGAGCATGCCCAAGGCGGCGATGCCAGTCAACAGTGGAGACAACAAAGAGAATGGTGGGTGGAATATCCAAGAGATACAACTCGTTCGACAGCCGCCCTTTACCAATGATACTCCGCGTGCGGCGATCCTGCACAGCTAAAAAGGAAGGAGAAAATGTTATACAACAGTCAAGTACCTGAGTAAGACGACTAACTGATAATAAATTGAAGGGGGATCCCGGAACATGGAGAACTGGGGAGAGAGGGAGAGTGGGAGTAAGCCGAAGATTAGCCGCGCCAACAACCGCAGTGGTGTCGCCATTGACAACAATGATGTACTTGGGATAAGCAGACTGTATATACTGCGATGGTCTCTGGAATGTAATGTGGTGAGTAGCACCCGAATCCACAATTCAGTGTGGGCTATGGGAGAGACAATATATACCTTCAGTAGAAAAAGACGCTACCGAGCCAGACGAGCGACTGATGACGCCTTGGAGCTGTTGAAGCTGGGTTCGGAGAGCATTGATATCTTGCCGGGTAGAAGAATCAGACTCCTGTGGAGCACCCGTGAGAGTTAGAGCAGCTGTAGTAGAAGCAACAATGTGTGGAGGCAGACCATGCTTGCGGTAGCATGTAGCTTCAAGATGACCCTCTCGACCACCGTAAGTACATTTGAAACCTGAGCACCCAACACGTCCTCGTCCCCAAGACGTGTGGCGCTCTCCCCTAGTTGAAGAGCCATGAGCTGGAGCAGGAGTGGGTAAGAGTGGCTGCTGAAGGAGAGCCGGTGAGACATTTGTAGGGGCCTCAGAAGGAGGTGTGACTTTGAGCAACATAGAGCAGACATCAGACAAGGAGGGTGTGGTGGAGGAGGAAAGAATCTGAGCCCGGATACTGCGTAGGTGAGGAGAAACTCGGTCCATCATCATTGCAATCCCAACAACTTCCTTTTGTGCTCGTTGTGTAGCAAGATCTGTGGAGGGAGGCTGATGTTGTATTTATGCCTCGACTAGAGTTTTGGCCTTGACAACGAAAGAGGTCAAATCACATGTTGTCCCGGGATCTAGAGTTTGAAGTGCAAAGATGATATCGAACGGATGTAACAAGCTATCTTTGCCAGAGTAGAGAGAGTGAAGCTCTTCCCACATCGCCTCAGCAATCTCATGATACATGGCCATGCGATATGGCTCAGTATCCATGGAATTGAGAATCCAGGATTGGACTCGACCATCATCACGGAGCCGTTCATCAGTGGGTACAGTAGGGGCATCCCGAGTAAGATGATGAATAAGACCTTTAGTCTTGAAAACTCATCGAACTGAATGCACCGATTCCATAAAATTCTTTTTCCCGCCGAGGGAAATGATGGTGATCCGAAGTTCATCACAAACTTCAGGAGATGAAACAGCTGCACGAGCGGGAAGAGAAGAAGCAACTTTTGAGTCCATTGCGGCAAGAGAAAAAGTAACCGGGCGGACTGGGATAGCAGCAGAGAAGGTAGAGACCGCAGTAGGTAGGCGACCAGAGAAGTTGCAGCTACTAGCCCTGGAGGACAGCAGGAGAGGCCGCTGATGGCTAGAGAGGAGGTTGACAATAGCTTAAAAGAGAAGCACAACGGATAGAGCAAGCCCGCAGTAATGGTTTGAAAACCAAGTCCACAGCGGGTAAAGAACAGGGCCAAGCCCACAACTTGTAGAAAATTAAGTCCGGAGCGGGTAGACAAATAGCAAGCCTGCAAAAGACAGAAGAACCACGTCCGCAACGGGTAGAACAGCAGCAAGCCCGCATAAGCCAGAGGAGAGACACAACGGGTAGGGAACAAAAGACCAGTCCACGCGTTTAGAAGAGATAGGTTGACGACGATTAGAAGAGAACCAGTACGCGCAAGAGAAAGGCTGAAGAAGACCGCGCGAGTCCGCAGGAAGCCGCAGCGGGTAGGAGAGAACTTGTTAGTCCGCGGCGAACAACAAGGAGAAGGCAAGCAACGGGTAGAACGCACCACAAGGCTAGCAAGAGCAGTCCGCGAGAGGAGCTGAAGAAGACCGCGGGTCAGAGAAACTCGCGAGAAGAGAAACTAGACCGAAGTGGTCAGAGTAGGAGTGGGGCCCATACAAATCCCTATAAAAGAGAGAGAAGAGGGGAAGAGATGGGAGGGAGGGAGGAGAAAAACGAGACCGCACAAAGGATTGCGTTTAAGAGAAAGAAGTGACCGCCGAAAGAATGGTGGTTAGGAAAAAAATGGAAAGCGAAAAGCGGATTGGAGACCAGGTCGGCGGTCAGAAAGAGGTTAACTATTGGGAGGATCAGTTGATCTCTGATACCATGTAGAAGAATTGAGTGAACCTTTTATATACTTCTTGAATTCCAAATTACAAGTATGAGTACAAATATATAGGGAGAAGAGAGAAATAATCATCCTTTATACAAGATCTGGGACTAAAACATTGGAAAGAAAAAGACCTATAATGGGCCTTTACAATCAAATTTCTAACGGTGAGAAAAGTGCTTATGTCAAAAAGGTTTTTTTTTTGGAATATTTCGAAAGCAGTGAACCCTCTCAATTTCAGAAAAGCTAAAAGGAGCTTTCCAAATTTTCATGCTTCTGTTGTTGTAGGTCCACATCTCCTTTCTATTCCTACTACTTTCCCCACCATTACTTTTCTGACATCTCTAATCTCATTACTGGTCTTCCACCATCACTCTTTCTATTACCACAACCGTCCCAAACAGAGTTTAATGACCTAGAAGTGCTTTAACAAATTGCACCATTGTACTTGCTAAATATGACGGTGAGATTGACTGGGTTTAGGGTTTACTTATTTGAGGGAAAGTTTTATGTAAAGCAATGTTGTAAATATCGGATGTCAGCGACATATCAGATTGAATTTTTAAATGTCGGATGTCGGAAATCGGAGAAATGTCGGGGATATTTTAAAATATGGGATTTCCTTGTCTTATAAATAATTTTTTTATTTTATGTATACTAACTATAATTATATATTATAAAAATAGAAAAATAATATAACAAATAGATAAAAAATGAGTCATTTATATTATGAAATAAAATTGAATAGTATCTAACATAAAATATTATTAACAAATACAAAATGATATATTGTAAAATATGTTTAATAATATACAATAATTTTATTTTGATAATAATAAGTTTGTGTCAAATGAAGAAGATAAGTTAAAAAAATACTTGATTGATTATGAGTTTTTTCAAACTTATAATTTTATATTAAAACATGCAAACAATCAACTAATAAATTTATTAGATGTTTTCATATTTTTGGTAATATAAAATTAAAAAATTATGAAACAATTATGCAAAATTAGTTGTATGAATAAAACGTTTAAAAATCGAAACAATATGTCTAATCGATTTAAACATATATAATATAATATATAAGATATTTAAACATATGTTGTTAGTCTGCTAATATAAGATAAAATAAAATAGTGGGTGATATATTAAAAAGTCGTGTCGGCTGATTAATCGGAAAAAAATTGGACATGTCTGCTTATATTTTACAAAAAGACAATATATTTTTTTAGAAAAACATATCGTTTTGCTCTTAAAAATGACATGTTGGGAGACATGTCGGACATGTTCCGACATGTTCGACATCATTTAAAACAATGATGTAAAGTAAGTGTTTGCAAGTTAGGTTTTTTATGTTTTGTTAGAAAGTAGAATTACTTAAATAAGGTTATGTTATCTTAATTCATTTTTATTCTCCTCACAGATCTCAAGTAATGAAACCTTATATGCCTCATATATGTTACGTATGTTGAGAATATAATCTTACATCGAAAAAACTTGTATAATTTTGCACACTTATTGTGGGTCATGACCTCCTCTCTACATCCATTTTGTTTTAGTTTAGATTCTTAGATTCTAAAATAGCATCCTAAGCAGGCTACATTCAATGACCTACTTTTAGGTCATTGAATGTAAAAAGAGGTCCATAGATTAGAGGTTAGAAAATCCCTACATGTTTTGGTGCATGATTCAGAATATAGTCTCATATCTGGAAATTCTTAGTGTTCCCAACATAATGTAGATCCTAAGTGTCATCTACCTACAACGAATTGGTTTTTGTTGGATGCATGACTGTAATGGCCCGCAGACCGCCACAATATACAATAATATCATGAATATTGTTCCAAAAAACATTTAGCACATTGCAGTACAATAATCATAGCATAATGAGCATAATGAGTTGCATAATGAGTATGTACTTGTACAGAACAATAATTTTCATTCTTTTAGAGCATATGATACATCATTACATGTCCAATTCTTTCAAGTTACAACTGCTAACTAGTATAGAGTACAATTCAGAGATGCATATACATATGACAAAACACTATATCTAGCATGACTCAGCTAGACTAAGCTGTAAAACATAAACCGATTCGTCTCCACAGTCCTTCCTTTTTCCTCCATTGACCAGGTACTTAGCAGTTGTTGGTCTGCCGTCGCTCAACTCCTAAAAAATTAGACATATAAATGTGTTATCCTTTAATAAAGACTAAGGGAGAACTTACCTCTTTAACTGTTGTACATGCAAGCAAGGAAGAGTTAATAATAATATGCATATATAATGGTGACAGTAATCAGTGTAACATAAACCAATAATGTGGTGGAGGCCAGCCCCGATCAGGTCGTCGCAAAAGTACCCGACGCCGCACCCGTCCGGACCTTTATCGGCCCTGAGTCTTGCATATGCATATTTTATTTGTGTCATTTTTTTGTTTTGGCATTGTGTTTATGTACTTTGGAAATTATGTGTGGAAATATATATATATATATATATATATCTTTACATACTATAAGGGAAGACAAAAGCACCCATGATGTAACATTTTGTTACCCAAAATACCCTCCAAAGCAAAGGTGTAGCCCACGACCAATGTCGCCGTCCACGACCAATGTCGTCGCCCCCGCCGAATGTTGTCGCCCCGCACGAGGTCCCCCGTGCACGAATGCTCGTATATATATAACATTTTAGGTTAAAAGTAGAGCCGGTCTAGGTCTTCTCAGTTCTCCCGCAGGTCAGCACTGAATCCTCCCGACATTTTCGGCGATGGTGTGAAGTTCACGTTCTGCCCGCGCCAATTTCTTCCCCCACGCCGAAATCAGCGGCGTCCGAAATCAGCGGTGTCCGAAATCAGCGGCCTCCAAGCTTGCCCGGCAGCCACGTTTCCTCCCGGCGGTTTCGACGTTGAGGTGTTCCTATAGCCCCTCCTACCACGACCCCTCTTCCAGCGGTTTTAGCACCTATCCAAGCTGCTTTCATGGCCACATCTCTCCCCATTCACGTCACTGTTGATTCTGCTTATTGTGGAGACTTGGGCTTCAATTTTCAGTTGTATTTTAATTTTTTTGCTGTTCGTGAGTGCCCTATAAAAGGGAAATCAGCACCCGCTTGTGTGTGGAATGTGGATGAGAAAAAAATACTGACGATTGTTGTTTATTTTCGATTTCCTGTTTAGGAGTTTGAGAGATGAGGAACAGTCATGCTTGGGATAATTCTGTGAACATTGATTGATTAATGTTGATGTATATCGTTCTGTTTGTCCTATATTGTGTTTGAGTTTAGGCTTGCTGCTTTCTGTTAGAGTAAAGTGAGATTTGGATGATTGTTTCTCTGCTTCGATTGAGAGCTGTAGGGTAGAAAATTTGTGCCCGCTCTTTAATTTTCCATAAACAGTAAATAGAATAATTCCATTTGGTGTGCTTGATAAAATCCATTGGAGCCTTTGCGATGTTTGTGAGATTTTGTGGAGCCACTTGTGTGAGAGTGAGTGAATTTTAGGTTGTTTAGTTTGTGGCTTCCTTACACCGTTGAGTGATTGAGATTCCATGGAGCCACTTTGTGTGAGAGTGAGCGAAATTTCTCCTTGGTACTTGTGTGCGATAGCGGCCGACCTCGGAGCGGGAGATCGAAGGTGACGAGGAATTCCTCGCTGGATCGCCGACGACTTTGATTGCGGAAAGACGGTTCTTTCCCTGGGTAACTTGTTTCTTTCTCTTCCTTTGTGTGTGTCTGCATTTTTTCTCGTAGGATATTAGATTCATTGTTGGGTTTTTGCCCGGATTTTGTCAGTGAACGCTGCGTCGAAAACTCCAAACGGAAACGTATTTGGAGTTCATGATTTCTGTTTGCTACGACAAGGGGAAAAGAGCAAAAGTTGTGAACTTTTTTTTTCTCCGGAATTAAATTGAACCTTTTTTCAAGTAATTTCATTTTTTTGAAACAAAATAGTAATTTGTGCTTTACAAAAAAATCTAGTTGCTTAATTTCTCAAATTCTGCGCAACGTCCGCTCAAAATTTTTGTAAAAAAAATCATTAAGTATTGCATATATTTAGGGTTTCTTAGAAAAAGCCGACAGAAGCGCAAACCCTACACGCCGTCCTGCATCATAAAGTGCAACAGTAGGCAAACAATGTCACAATTTATAAACAGTATATCAGTAAGTAACAAAGTAACATCAAACAGTGCATCAATAAGTGAACCATATATCAGTAAGTAAAGCGTGGTACAATGATCAGTATGTAATAAACAACTCATATGATTTAGTGTATCAATGTTCTTTAGTATTTAATCTATTATTAGTTTCATTATTCAGGTAATGCTAAGAGTATCCGTATCAGTCATCAATATTCAGTCTTTGGGCCCGACCCCTCATGGTCATCAACTATCAAATCAATATTGTTTCGATGTGTGTGATCCAATCTTCCGTCTCCCCGAGAGTCAGGCCACCTCGGAAGGTAGGCGGATTTAGTTCCAAAAATTGCTTTAAATCGACATCACGCTGCTTTTACCGCAGTTGTACTACATGATCAACTGGTTGCACAGTGGGGGGGGGGGGATTTCATAGCCTTAGCAAGAACACGAGCAGTATTAGCTAATTGCGGTCGTGGTTGCTTCTCATTGCCATTATCACTTTTTTCACATGATGTCCTTTGCTACCTTTGTTTCTTCCTGACCTCCTCACAACTTGCGAGTGGAATAAACGTGGACAGATTCCTTAAAAAATGGAGCAGGACATGATTAATATTTATAGAAAACACATTGCAAAATATGCTCAAATCCTTATGTTATACATGTTTATAATACTCATTGTGGCCCAAAACCTTCGGAACCTAGCTTTGATACCACTAAATATTAACTTTCCGCAGACCGCCACAATATACAGTAGTATCATGAACATTGTTCCAGAAAACATTTAGCACATTGCAGTACAGTAATCATAGCACAATGAGTATGCACAAACAACTACAACACTCAAGCCTTTATCCCACTATAGTGGGGTCGGCTACATGGATCCTTTGTCGCCGGTGTACCCTATCTTTTGCCATAATCTCACAATGAGTATGCACATGTAAAAAAAAACTTTCATTCTTTTCGAGCATATGATACATACATGTCCAGTTCTTTCAAGTTACAACTGCAAACTAGTATAGACTACAGTGCATAGATGCATATACATATGACAAAACGCTGCTCGACTAAACTATAAAACATAAACTAATTCGTCTCTAGGGTCCTTCCTTTTTCCTCCATTGACCAGGTACTTAGCGGTTGCTGGTCTGCCGTCGCTATGCTCCTAAAAATTTAGACATATAAATGGGTTAGTCTTTAATAAAGACTATGTGAGAACTTCCCTCTTTAACTGTTGCACAAGTAAAAAAGAAAGAATTTATAACAATATACATATATAATGGTGACAATAATCGGTGTAATGTATAGCAGTAAAGTGTAGCATTAGGTAAAAAATGTCACAGTATGTAAACGGTATATGAGTAAGTAACAAGGTAACATCAAACAGTGCATCAGTAAGTGAACCATATATCAGTAAGTAAACAATGGTACAATGATCAGTATGTAATAAACAGCTCATGTAAGTCAGTGTTTCAATGTTCTCTAGTATTTAATCTACTATTAGTTTCGTTTTTCAGGTAATGCTTAGGGTATTTGTATCAGTTACCAGCATTCAATATTCAGCCCCTTTGGGCCCGAGCCCTCAAGGACATCAACTACCAAATAACTATGTTCATCACGCGTCCCTGCTTTGCAGCCAACTAATTTGGTCAACAATGTAACTATTCTCATGTGATCATCTTACTGTCTTACCCTTAACATTACTTATGCATCAGTGCACTCACATATTCGTGTCTTTATCATTTTTATATAGGAAAAATGTTAATTATTTGTTAATTCCCTCATAAGTTGAATCGTTTGTTTAAATTCTTGCACTAAGCCACATTTAGCGTTTTAGATTGTCAGTGATATAAAAATATCAAACTTATTCAATTTTAAGGAAATCATGTTTGCACATGCAGAGAATAAGTTTTAACTTTAAAATAACTGCGTATGTAATTAAAAGTACGGAAAAAAGCACAAGTCAAAGAGATAATTCTCACCATCATCGTTTCCTTTCCTTTATCACGCCTCAGGTCATCGTTGCGCCTATCGTTGGATGTCATACTTCGCAATATCTGTAATTAGGCATCTTTTAATATTGAGCTTGCACCTTTCAATAGCTTCAATGTTGATGCTATATGTTGATTTAGACTTAGGGGTTGTCTAGGGAGGAAAATTGTAGGCAAAAATCCTGTATGTTAATCTCCAATCAAAATCCATCAAAAATCTTTAATTTCATAAAATCCCCAAATTTACTAAATAGGAATCAAAGTAACAGCTAACAATAGGAATCAATATAAAATAGGAATTGACATAAAACCTCCAATATCCTAATTTTAAATCCCCATCCTGTAAGTTTAAATTATATAATACTCATAATATTAAAAGTCACTGCTAAATTAGTTATAATACATGTAGAAATCCACAAGAAAAGTCACTGCCGACATGTAATCCCTCCCCTAGCACTACAGACGGCCATATACCTCCATCATCAACTAAACAACTGCAGCAGACGGACTTGTAAACAACTACAGCAGCAGAACTCCATTATTTTAGAGAAAAGAAGTAGAGCTTGAAAAAGAAGAGAGGGGAAAGAGTAACAACTGCCATAATCAATTCTAAAAATCAAAACAATATCAGCAAAATATCGTCCGGTTTGTGGCAGCAGCACAAAAATATAAAGAAATAGCAGCAGCACAGCCAAAAATCCTGAAGAAGACAACCTACAGTGAGGTAGGAAGGAGATATTTGCAATCGAGAGGAGGAGACGAGAATAGTGCACGAGCCCTAGCTTTCCTTCCATCACCGATCGAACACCAGATAGAAAAATATCGTGTGGTTTATGGCTCAATTAGATAAATAGAACAGGGACGACTCTCGAATTCTCGAGACACTTAATCCACCGCCTTACTTAAAACATAGCTCGGCTGGCTCTAATTATGATTTTAATCCCAATCCAACCTAATAAGAGCCAGGTTTCGATCCCGGGGCTTGTGGGTTATGGTCCATTATTAAGCATAACAAGGCCGACAACATTAAACCTAGCCGGGCTAGCTACCATCCTTATATATTGCACCCAGCCATATTACCCATCAGTCCAGCAACATTGACCCCAGATGCCCAAAATTCAATATTCATGAAACATAATCATTTATTTATATATATATTATATTGAAATTCAATCATAAGAAAGTAAAGTATGAGTCATGAAATGCCGTCACCAAACAAAACATGAAAATATTGAAAGCATCCAATAAAGATATCAGCACTGACATTTTTTTATTATCATAGGGACACTTTCAATTTTAGCGGACGTTGAAGTTAATTATGATGCTTAAACGTTATCGTATATAATTAAGCAAAATTAGGTGTCACATAGACTCTATCAACATGCATTTGTTTATGTTATATTTTAAATATGCCAAAGCACAACCCCGTAAGGATCTTGATTGTCTTTACATTTCGTAGGTACACAAAAAATTCTGTTCGGAGTACTTCAACAAAATGGTGATATATTTGGTAATCAATATTGAATTTCCTTGCATGTCATGCTTCACAGACCAATGTTTTTTCGGCTTAAAGTCTTAAACATTCATACTCTTACCCTTTTCTCCTGCCTCTCTTCCATTTTCTCTCTCCTGTCATGATTTTCTCTGATGGAACATTATGTAGTTGTAGGATACATCCATGTCTATGCAAATTAATTTGCAACTTATCCAGAGATCACCATCATGTTTGATTTTCTGCTACAACAGTTATTCAAATAACGGGTCAGCCTTTTGACCGGTAACACCCCCCCTGATGACCCCATATGCTCCTAAGGAAGGCTGACACAAATATCTTCATACCTTGCTTGTCAATTCTAACACTACATGTATATATGCTCATTACTCCTTCCCAAAATCCTTTACTAAGTAACACATTAAATAGTAGTCCTATTGCTTTTGCTGTTCTTCTTTTCCTTTAAGGATCATTTAATTACCTTCCAAAACTTCAATTGATCTTTCTAGTATCCAAATTCTTTCATTGCATGTAGACCACACATCTGGTTGGGTGGTTGGTTGGACATGATCAAGACCGCGGGCTCAATAGTGTTGTTCTTGTTCATAATGGAGTGTTGGACAGTAGCTCTTGGTAGATTGGATCATCTGTGATCACCAAATTATGCAACTATGCTTTAGCAAATAGACAAAAGATCCATTTAAGTGTTTTGTACATGTATGCTAACAATATAATTTAGAGGGGAGGTCTTGGTAAATTTAAAAGGTAGAGAGTTCCTTGTAATAATGCGAAGTTGCAGTATAATTTTTTGTAATTATTCTTTCAATAATGTACATCTTTCCCATCATTTTTTCAGGATTATTTGATTATTTTTTTAATGGAAGTTCACATTTTTTGTTGATATTTCCATGTTTTGGTATTTTATGACCATGGTTCTTGTATCATGTTCTTATTATATTGCTTCTGTTTCATATTTTATTTGTAGGTTTCAACTGCTGAAGATCTTATCGTGAGGGTAGTATCATCTGTTGACAGAGAATTTGGAGTAAAACCCTGTATCCGTGAGATCTTTCCTGAAGACAAATATCCCCATGAATTTTCTTACAAATCAAAGGTACAAATACATTTTAAGTTGATTGTTTTTAATGATTAACTGCGGCAACAATTCTTTCAAATGCATTGAAAGAAGAAAGTTGAAAATTTTAAATATCATATACTCGTTAATCAACTACATTAATTAAATGATTGCCTCACTTAAATTAAATATTAAGTCGAATGGTAATATAACATTCTAGGTTCCTTGATGCAGTTACTAGTTTGATTGAACTCTCATAGGGTTTTTGAATTTAGTGCGGCATCTACTGGAGCAGCAGCATGAAATCTATCATTTTTTATGCAGTCATGAACCAATAACAGTTGATGCATCTATTTGTAGTTTAGTTAAGAATCTCAAAACCTATGAGAATCATTTGGAATGAAGTTGATTTAGGATGAATCTAGAGTGACTGCAATTGTGCCATAATGGAACTCAAGTGAAAATGAATGCTGGTGTAGTGTCATGGATAAGTCTAAGTGATGCAATATTCATACATGTATCCGGCAAAGAATTGCAATAATTTTTGAAATTATTAGCAGAGTTCACAAACATCACACTAGAGATTATGCTTTAGAAACACATGCAAGGTCCTATTAAAATTAAAAAGAGAATGTTCAATTAAATGCTCGGTGAATAAACCTTTCAAGGTTAATATTGAACAAACTGTTGATACCGTAAAAATCTTAATACATTAAAGAAGTGAATCCCTCCTATTTATAGGAGGGGAATGCAGCAAGGGCAAAAAAGGAAAGACAACAACAAATATAAAAGTAATTCTAACAAATATAAAAGTAATTCTAATACTCCCCCTCTTGTTGGACGTGTGATATTTTGCATGCCCAACTTGCACAATCTTTTCGAATGCAGCCTGGCTTAGCTCCTTGGTGAGAACATCTGCAAGCTGTTGGTCCGAAGGGACAAATGGTGTGCTCACAACTCCTCTTTCTATATTCTCTTTGATGAAGTGGCGATCAACCTCTACATGCTTTGTGTGATCACGTTGGACTGGATTGTGAGCTATGCTAATGGAGGCTTTGTTATCACAGTGAAGTCTCACGAGGTCTTTGTTTTTCATGTCAAGATCGCTCAAAAAATATTTAATCCACAGTCCTTCGCAAATCCCATGCGCCATAACTCTAAACTCTGCCTCTGTACTTGACCTGACAACCAAATTACCCCAATGAAAGAGCAATAACCAGAAGTAGACCTCCTATCATCAACTGAACCGACCCAATCAACATCTGTATAGACTTCAACAGTCAGTTCTTTTCCAGGAGAGAACAGGATACTCCTTCCAAGAGAGGCCTTGAGATACCGAAGAATACAGTAAACCGCTTCTAAGTGACGTGCTCTGGGTGAATGCATGAACTGACTAATGACACCCACGACATATGAAATATCTGGACGAGTATGTGATAAATAAATAAGGCGGCGGACCACTCTTTGAAATCCAGCAACATCAACAACCACTTCCCCATCATCTCTACCCAATCTGTGGTTGACTTCAATTGAGGTGTTAGCGGGTCTGCACCCACTCAACCCACACGAATGGAGAAAGTCAAGGATATGCTCCTCTGGGATATGAATATACTATGATTCGATCGAGCGATCTCAATTCCAAGGATGTATCTGAGATTTCCTAGGTCTTTTACTTCAAACTCCTTTGCCAGTCTTTGTTTCAAAGACTGGATTTCTTCAGTATTATCACCCGTGATAATAATATCATTCACATAAACAATAAAGGTAGCGAGTCTCATGTTTGCGGCTTTGCGCCTTACAAATAAAGTGTGATCAACATTGCTTTGGGAGTATCCAAATACGACCATAGATCTATGAAATCTCCCAAACCAGGCCTGAGGAGATTGTTTTAGGATATATAAGGCTTTCTTTAACCTGCATACCCTTCCCCCAGATCCTTCCAGGATAAGACCAGACGATAATGACATGTAGACTTCTTCTTTCAGGTCCCCATGAAGAAACACAATTTTCACATCTAATTGAGTTAAATGCCACCTTTTGCAGGCAACACATGAGAGCAAAACTCTTATAAAATTCATCTTCGTCACAGGGGCCAAGGTTTCTTGGTATTCAATTCCAAGGATGTATCTGAGATTTCCTAGGTCTTTTACTTCAAACTCCTTTGCCAGTCTTTGTTTCAAAGACTGGATTTCTTCAGTATCATCACCCGTGATAATAATATCATTCACATAAACAATAAAGGTAGCGAGTCTCATGTTTGCGGCTTTGCGCCTTACAAATAAAGTGTGATCAACATTGCTTTGGGAGTATCCAAATACGACCATAGATCTATGAAATCTCCCAAATCAGGCCTGAGGAGATTGTTTTAGGACATATAAGGCTTTCTTTAACCTGCATACCCTTCCCCCAGATCCTTCCAGGATAAGACCAGACGATAACGACATGTAGACTTCTTCTTTCAGGTCCCCATGAAGAAACACACTTTTCACATCTAATTGAGTTAAATGCCACCTTTTGCAGGCAACACATGAGAGCAAAACTCTTATAAAATTCATCTTCGTCACAGGGGCCAAGGTTTCTTGGTATTTAATTCCCATGGTCTGGGTGTAGCCACTAGCCACCAACTGAGCCTTGTACCGCTCAACAATACCTTCAGAGTTCTGCTTGACGGAGAACACCCATTTACATCCAACTACAATCTTGGGAGGTGGCAAGGGGACCAAGTCCCAAGTGCAATTCTTCTCCAGGGCTAGCATCTCCTCACGCATAACATCCTGCCACTTTGGGTGATCAGTAACATCATACCACTTTGGGTGATCAGTAACATCCTGCCAAGTTGAGGGGATAGAAATGGAGGAGAGAGAGACAATAAAGAGCTTATGTGAAGGAGATAATGAGCTGTAAGGCACAAAGTAGGACATTAGATGTTGGGTAGAGATACCTTGAGAGCCAAAAAAGGTCTGATGTTGGAGCGGGTAGCCTGAGAGATGCCGATGTACCTGAACCCCTTTTCTGCCGAGTATACACCTGTAAAGGAGTTGTCACAGGAAATGACACAAGAGGAGTAGGCACATGATCAGTCACAGAAGGAGAAGTAGAAGTGGGAATAGTCACGGTAGGAGGGATAGGAAGAGGTATAGAACTCACTTCCATTGGGTGAAACTCCCCCTGAAGTGAGGACTTCCCCTGCAGAGAGGGCTCATAGTAGGAGTTGGACTCCCAAAAAGTGACGTTCATAGTAACGAAGGCTTTTCTGGAAGCTGGATTGAAGCATTTATATCTTTTCTGGGTTGGAGAATACCCAATAAAGATACACTTGAGGACACGAGAATCAAGTTTGGACGTGGGATACACATTGACAACACACACATCCAAAGTTCGGAGGTAAAAGAGTTGAGGGAGGGACAAAAAGGGTTTGAAGAGGTGATTTGTACCCAAGAACATGAGTCGACAACCGATTAGTGAGGTATGCCGCAGTGAGAACCGCATCACCCCAAAACTACTGAGGGAGATGCATCTTTAGGAGGAGACAACGAGTTACCTCTAATAGATGACGATTCTTGCGTTCAACGACCCTATTCTGAGCCGAGGTCAAGGTTGCAGATGTTGGATGTCGGGGATACGTCAGTTTGGGTTTTCATGTCAGTTTTTTATGTATCAGGGGATATATCAGAGATATTTCATATATTGGGTTTTAATATTTAATTAATTATATATGTAATTAAATGTTATTTTTTTATACATGTCACAGTATTAACTATTTTATAACCTATTGTACTTCTAAATATTAAAAGCTTTATGTAATATTTAATATACAATATTTTAATGATAGAAAATTTGTAAAACTAGTAATTTTAAGAAACTTGCAAATAAGGCGGCAAGAAGCAAGACAGTAGGGAAACTGACCAATAAGGCAGTGGGGAGCAAGACCATAAGGTAGCATGATAGCAGCTAACAAGGTAGTAGAGCAACAACAACCAGCACAACAACCAACACCAAAAAAATAAAAATGCAGAGCAAGAAAATGAGAGGGTGAGGTAGGGAGAAGATTGCACCAGCCCAGAGAGTGCCAAGATTGAAAGCACCAGCCGTAGAAGACGAGAGCCTGCGAGATTGAGAGCACTAGAGAGAAGAGAGAACTACCAGTGCGAGAGCATCGACGAGCTAGAGAGCACCAGAGAACCAAAGAACCAGAGAACCAAAGAGTTAGAGAGCACCAATGAGTAGGGAGAAGAAGGAACCATTAAGATAGAGTGCCGACAGTGCGCGAGAGAGGGAGAGCACCAACGAGCTAGAGAGAACCAGAGAACTAGAGAGCTAGAGAGCACCAACGAGTAGGGAGAAGAAAGAACCAGAGAGATAAAGTGTCGACGACACACAAGAGAGGGAGAGCACCAGCCGAGAAAGCGAGCGAGAACACCAGCAGAGAGCGCAAGGGAGAGCTAGGGCAAGGAGCGACGTAGTGAAATGAACTGCGCTGGGGTCAGGGGGAGTTAAATCAGCGACTCGTCGATTATAAAAAAATAAAAATAAAAATTAAACAAAAACGGGTGATATGCCCGTTTTTTGGGGCTGAGATATCGGTTAAAACCGATATATCGACCCGTTTTTTTCAAAACGCCGCAAACAAAACTTAAAACGGTTTCGTGGCGTTTTAACTTCCAAACCTTCATGTCAGCCGATATCAACAACAAAGGCCGGGATATAAGCACAAGATGTCTGATGTATAATGTCGTGATCACTAAGATCTCGCTCAAAGGAAGAGTTGACATACTTCCGACCATTATCACTCCGCAAAACTTTGATGGTGGTATTAAACTGAGTAGCCACCATCTTGTGAAATCGTTGAAATAATGAAAAAACCCTCATTTTTATGTTTCATTAAATAGACCCACGTAAAACGAGAGAAACAATCAATAAAGGTAACAAACCAGTGAAAACCAGAAATAGAGGCAATAAGGCATGAGCCCCAAACATCAGTATGAACCATAGCAAAAGGAGAAGCACTAGGAGTAGATACATGAGTAAAAGATGCACGATGGTGTTTAGCAAGAGCACACACATCACATTTAAAATTTTTCAAAGATACATTTGACACATGCAAAAATAAAAGATACATAGTAGATTAGGAAGGATGGCCAAGGCGACAGTGCCAAGAGTCCACAGATGTCTGGCAGCAGAGCCTGCGGAGCAGAGACAGAGCTGGAGGGGTCAAGCAGGAAGAGGCCATCCCGCAGTCTACCAGAGTCAATCACCTTCCCTGTCTTTAAGTCCTGAAAGACACACGAGGAGGGAAAAAACGTTACAGAGCAATCCATAAAATTAGTGAGGTGACTAATGGAAAACAGGTTGCGGGTAAACTTAGGCACATGAAGAACCGAAGAGAAGGTGAGGGAGGAGCAAGGAATGGACCCTTTCCCAGTAATGAGACAGGGATCCATCAACAATGCTCACTTTATCTCGACCAGACAAAGGTTTATAAGAGACAAAACCTTTATCAGAACCTGTCAAATGGTCAATGGCGCCGGAATCAATGATCCATTGGGAGGAAGAGTAGGCAGCGGCAGAGTGAGCACCTGGAACTCCCTGATGGGCATAGGAGGAGCTGGTTGACTCGGAGGAGTGACCAAGCATGAAGCGGCAGACGGCGAGAATCTCCTCAGCAAAGAGGGCAGAAGGAACCTCAGGGGCAGCAGGTCCGCCATAAGGAGCAGGATCATCACTGACATCGGAGAGATGAGCCGAGCGAGAGGGAGAAGGTCGACCCGAACTGCGACCAGAGCCACGACCGCCACGAGGAGCAGGACCCCCACGAGGAGAGGGAATACCATGAAGCTTAAAGCAAGTATCCCGAGTATGGCGGGCTTTCCCACAATAATCACACGTCACATGGTCCTTGTCCACAGACTTGGCCTTAGAGTCACGGAAAGAGCGGTCCCCGGGACTGAACCGAGAGTCAAGAGCAGAGCCCTCAGTAACAGTGTCTGGTAGACAAATCTACCGGCGATCATATTCTTTCTGAGCCAAATTATACACCTCAGGTAAGGAAGACAGAGGAGAGCGGCTAAGAATCTGAACACTGATGGGATCCAGGTCACGATGGAGACTATGAAGAAACTCAAAGATCCGGTTGCGTTCCTCCCGGGCACAGACCAATACCTCATCCTCAGGGGAGGCAAGAGTAAGCGATCCAAAATGATCATACTTTTAATAATGTTGGGTAAAATCCAAGTAGTAGGCAGCAGGAGGACGATCCCCTTGACGTAAATGAAATATCCGTCGCTATAATTGAAAGATCTGAGCCACATTACTACGAATAAGTAATCTCAGCACGCTTTCAAATATCGGCGACAGTGTGCAGGAAGAGATAATTGCGGGCAATAGACTTCTGCATGGAGTTGGTGAGGCAAGGCATAACCAAAGAGTTCTCGGAATCTCATTGTGGCCAATCTGGAGAGGTAAGCGAAGGCGCCCTAGTAGTACCATTGAGGTAGCCAAACAGACGGCGGTTCTTGAGGGCCAAAGTAACAAAATGAGATAGCCATGCGGAGGGAAGGGAAGCCCGACGTTGATCGACGCTTGCTGGGAGAAAAACTGAGGCGCTAGGAAGAAGTCGGGAAAAAAACGGTGGGAGCCGGAGGTGCGGGATGCTAGGAAGCGTGCGAGAGCCGGAGATGCGGGATGCTTGGAAGACGAAGGGGACGGGCTGCGGACGGAAGCGTACGGGAACCGGAAGATGCACACCGACCGGAGCGAATCACGAGCAGAAAGCGGGCGGAGCGGGCTAGGGCACCAAAATCCCAAGCTCTGATACCATGTTAATACCGTAATCTTAATACATTAAAGAAGTGACTCCCTCCTATATATAGGAGGGGAATACAACAAGGGCAAAAAAGGAAAGACAACAATAAATATAAAAGTAATTCTAACAAATATAAAAGTTATTCTAACACAAACTTTTACAAATTTAGATATAAAATATTATGTTTCTTCATCAAATAATCAACACCAAGCAATATAGACTTTATATTAGAACTTACATAAGTATTATGTGTTTGTGGAGGTAGAAAATGGTTGATTTGGGGATTGGACATCGAGGTGCCTGCTGTCCGCACTGATTTCAAAATAATTCTGAAATGGGTTTTCCTGTAGCAGGGATGAGACGCGGGTGAAATTTAATGTTTACTGTGACGTTGGGAGTGCGGTGAATTATGGGGAGATGCAGAAGGGGCGGCCGGTTGGGTTGTGTAATGACTGGAACTGATGGAGGTGGTAGATCGGCTGTTGCAGGACGAGAGAGGGATAAATAGGTTCTGGAACCAGGAACGGGCTGCTATAGCTGATTTGCATTTGAAGGAGTATACATCCGTGGAGGAAATTGACAACAAAGAAAGTGTAGACTGTGATAATTGGGGAGCATGAAAGTCTCGTTCAGCCCTAAAGAGGCTGAAAACTGATTGGTAACTGTCTTTTGTGGGCAGTTAATTTAGGATATTAGGTTGTTGATGGATGATTGGTGGAGGGAAGCGGTTATTGGTGGTGGAGGGAGGCAGTTATTGGTGGTTACGGGTGGTTGAAGTGATTATGGTGAGTGGCGTGATTAGGAAAAGTAGTTACGTTGACTTCGACATCAAAGATCATCGAAATCGACACTATAAGAAGATCCTGGGAGCCCAAAAATTCTCGCCAAATTCTTGGATGCCTAAAATCAAACCCCGAATCCCTATATATAGACTTGGAATCCATTACGGGCTGCCAAGATATCCCAAAACATAAATCTACTATTTTTATAGGAAATAAAAATACATAAAATATGTTGTCATTGCTTTAAGGATGTTTACCGGCTCTTATCGTCCATACGACTATCCTATCTCAGAATTTTACATATGTAGAATCGTGGTGGCTCCGGTAAGTGTCGCCCCACCCTCGAGCCACGATCCCCATCCCCATGATCCCCATCGATTCCCCCCTGTCCTGAGAGCATTCATACCTAATGAACGAAGATGATCATACTCTCTATGAAGCTGATAGAGCTCGTTATCAATCCTTTAAATAGACTACAAGTCACGATACAATATATCTTTGTATGCTCGCTATCCAACTCTTGAGGGTAGGATCCCTCTAAGAGATATTCTCTCCTATGAGAGCCCAAAACAAGGTAATGATCCAAGATCCCTTAAAAGATTCACTACCACTCTTTTATATAGATGAAAGTGAGACGTACATAATTACGAACATGCCTAAGACTACATAGGTTATAGGTAGATAGGGGGACACGTGGATTGTTCAGGGAATCGTCTTTGTTTCAACACTCCGCTCTTGAAAATCGACCTTGTCCTTAAGTCGAGGCCCATTGGGGTCATCAATGAGCATCAGATGATCCAATTCAACGAAGTCAGGATCGTCGTCTTCAACGTTGAGCAGCAAGCACAAGTTTTTAAGATGATATTATTGTGTCGATGAATATGGTTGATGGTAGCAAAAACACAAGCCCTTTCGACAAGCTCGAGGAGCATCTATTGAGATAAGCGCTTGGGTGATGGGTTATCGATGGAACTGGAAATTGCGGGCCGATCAACAAGGATCCAGGTCGAGACAGGTGATCCAGACGATGAAGAGGTGGTGGAGGTTTCAACGGTTACAATGGCTCAAGGTGGTAGTGGTCGAGCAGTCGACGATGAATAGGTTGCATAGAGTTCCTTATCGAACAACAAGCCCGCTCCATGGTGCGGGAAAGAGTAGTTGGGTTGTTGGCACGAAGATGTGCCCAGATGTGGGAATGCACGCCCGCGTGCAAATACCTCGGATAATGGTCATAGGATAGTCTGGTGACATACGTAGCGACAGAGTCAGACTGGCGTAGAGCTGAGGCACTCATATGCATTACCTAATTGGCGCGTGTCATAATGATGGAGGAGCTCCTCCTTTAATGTAGGCTAAGAGAGATCAGGGATCTGCTGACATGTCCAACGTACCAAGTGGAGTGTAATACCTTCATATAAATAATCATCATGGGAACCTTCTAGTTGGCAGGGTGGACTGGAAGTCGAAAAATTTATCGGGCATGCGATCCAACTGAGGGGGTTAGTGTCGTCGAACAACAAAATCTCAATCCGACGAAGGGGAGCCCGATGAATGCCCTCTGCGCGGTGTAGGGACCCATGTACTTAGGGTTGGGCTGATAGGTTGGCGGCGGTGGAGGTGTTGGTGGACGGTGGACAACGGTTGACACGAGCTCACTAATGAGAGGATTGAGGTATTCTAATCGAGCTTCGACCCAATCTAAATGAGTGGAATTGGTTAAGTCTGAAGCGAAGGCATCCTCATCAGTGTATAGTGGCATTGACCGTGTCGTGGACATGAAATGTAGGAGCTAAGAATGGAGGACAGCTAAAGGACTTGCAGGAGAAGATGTGCAGTAAGTAGGGTTATTCTGATGTCCTCAAAGATGGACGCATGAAGCCTGTATCATATGGGGAGTGCTTTGGATGCAATTAGAAGGCAACACAGAAAGCCCACACTAGAGTCAAGCATAATTGCGGTGAGCAGAAATCATCTTCATTATCAAAGTCAAAAGGAAGTGAAGTGGAGACGAGTCGTAATCGTAGTGAAGCATCTACAGGACGACCCGTGAGATTTGCCATCGAAGGCAAATCGTAGATCGTAGCGAGTGGATACACTGTGAGGACGCGGTGCAAGCAGGACGCGTGCAAGACGAAGTTGAGCGAATTCACCGGAGCGTTAGAAAGCCTGGAGCAGTCAGTGTAAAAGGGGCGAATTGGAGCGCGGATCCAAACATGACCTAGGTTGCAGAGAGAGTAGTCCAGGAAGAGCTGTGATTTCCGACGGCTTGATCGGCCGACAGGAGCGGTTAGGGTTTTGGATTGAACCCTAAGTGGGGGACATGTCGTACCAATTTATAGAGGCTCGCGATCGGTCCAATAGATTGATTATATGTCACGATACAATATATTGAGGTATGTTCTATCCAACTCTTATCATGAAGGATCCCTCTAAGAGTCCATCTCTTATATGAGAGCCCAAAATACTTGAGTTCACCTATGCTGCTCATCTCAAATTGTCCCTGTATAAATTTAACAAACTTTCTGCACAGACCATCATCAGTAGACCCAAAAATTATATCATCAACATAAATTTGGAGTAGGATTATCTTACCGTTGACTTCCCTTAGGAATGATGTCTTGTCTATCTTTTCCTTTGAGAATTTGTTCTCAATGAGAAAGCTGGAAAGGGTTTCATACCAAGCCCTTGGGGCCTATTTCAACCCATACAAAACCTTTCTTAAATGAAATACATTGTTAGGGAGATGTTGCAGTATGGAGGCCAGGCGGTCTGTTGCAGTATGGAGGCCGGGCGGTCTGACGGTTTATCCTAGCGGCTTGTTAGCCGGGCTGTTGCTGTTTGGTATCCGAGCGGTCTGGCGGTTTGTCTCAGGCGACTTGGAGACCGACAGTCTAGCGGTCTCCTGTGGCGGCTTGTTCTCTGTGGCGGCTTGTTCTCTCCTTCTGGTGGTTGTCGAGCGGTTAGCCTATTCGTCTAACCGCCCGACTTGTTCGGTCTGTTTTTCTGTAAAGTCGCATATACTTGTAATTATTTAGTCCCACATTGCTTATTTGTAATCTCTCTCATCTCCTCCATTCTATAAAAGGGAGGCTGTACATTTGTAATACTCACTTTTTTTGTATAATAAAATTTTGTTACTCTAAATTTTCGGTCTACTTTCTTTCTGTTCGCACATGGTATCAGGGGACTCGATCTTTTCTTCCTGATTCTATGATCTTTCTCTGTCCGCGCGGTTTGATTCTTCTTCTCGCGACCTGTCTTCACGACTTGTTTCTTCCGCCTGCTTGCGCCTTGTTCGCGCGGCTTCTTTCTCTCCTTGTCGTTGTCCTTTGTGTGCGCGACCTTTTTGATTCCCCTTTCTTCTCGCCGCGACCCGTGCTTAGTCGCCGCGCCCTCCTTTTCTAACTGCTCCTCTTCTTAAGTCACCGCGACCTGTCCTTAAGTCGCCGTAACCTGTTCTTCTTGACGCGACCTGTGCTTAGTCGCCACGCCCTCCTTTTCTAGCTGCTCCACTTCTTAAGTCGCCGCGACCTGTTCTTAAGTCACCGCGACCTGTTCTTATTGTCGCGACCTGTTCCTAAGTCTCCGCATCTTGTTCTTCTCGCTGCTCTCTGCTCGTTTCTATGGCAACCTCAGATATCTCTACCAACACTACTCCCGTTGCCGCTCCTTCCCCTACTCCTACTCCTTTGGGCAACCTTGGCACCGTTTCCAAACTCATCGGTCCCACTACCCGGATTGGAGTGTCTCCTTCACCTTCCTTCTCCGCTCTCAACGCAAACGACATCATCTCACCGATGACCCTCCTCCGCAAGACTCCCCTCTCTTTGACAATTGGGATGCCAGCGACGCTCTTGTCCGCACATGGCTGGCTAACAGTCTCTCTGATGAATGCCTACCCGTCATTCGTCATGATGAAACGGTCAAGGCTGCTTGAATTCATCTTGCCGCTCTCTACTCTAAGGGGGCTCAGACGTCTCGCATCTATACTCTGTATGCGGACCTCTTTGCCCGTCCCTCCATGTCTCCTGCTGCTGCTTACCAATAAGTTTAGGCTCTCGGAGCCGAAATTCTCCAGAATCGCCCCTTCTCTGCGGATCTGGCTGCGCAACACAAACACTTACATGAGCTTCTGGTTGTGTGCTATCTTCTGCGACTCCCTGAGTCTTATGACATGATCCGTCAACAGATCCTTGGCGAGGCGGAGTCTCCCACCCTGGATGCCACTGCTGCCCGCATTGCCGCGATTACCTCTCTGCTACAACAACCGCTGTTATCCTCCCCTCCTCAACCGGACAACTACGCTCACCAAACTCAGCGAAGTGGCTATGGTGGCCGCAACCACCCATCCGGCGAACGCGGTGCTTCTCGCTTTCTCTGTTCTACTGTGGCCACACCGGCCACACGGTTGATCGCTGCTGGAAGAAGCATCCGTATCTTCGACCAACTGGGGACGCTTCCACCTCCTCTTCGAAGTCGTCCGCCTCGGTGGTCACGTCTTCAGGTAGTGCCCACGTCGCTACTCAAGGTAAATGACTGATCGACTCTGGTGCTACCAATCATATGATCGATAATCTGCAATGTTTTTCTCTCCTAGAACAGCATGATTGGTTGCCCCCGGTCCTTATTGCGGACGACTCTCCCTCACCGGTCAATGGAACAGGAGTGGTTCAAGTCACCCCGTCTCTTCGCTTGGCGGACACCCTCTACGTGCCCAAGTTCCCTTGCAATTTGTTATCTGTTACTTTTCTTTGCAAACAACTACAATGCTCCGTCACATTCACTTCTACTACTTGTTCTTTTCAGGATCCAGGCTCCAAACAGACGATTGCTACTGGGACTGAGAGAGACGACCTCTACTTCCTCGATAACGTTTCCGCGCTGTCCGCCTTCTCCTCCTCTTCTATTGATCTTCTCCAGTGGCACCTTCGTCTTGGTCATGCTCCTCCACGACTTCTTCGTTAGCTTCTGCCCCACCTTCCTCAGCAGAGTCCTCTCAACTGTGACGCATGTCAGCTTGGCAAGCATCACTGCTCCTCCTTCCCATCGAAGCAAGGTCGTGGATCTTCCCGACCGTTTGATCTAGTTCACTTCGACATCTGGGGTCCTGCTCCTACCCTCACCATAGGTCGGGGTAATTCATATTTTGTAACCTTTATTGATGTTTTCTCTAGGTGTACGTGAGTGTATCTTTTAAAGGATCGCTCCGAACTGTTTTCTGTATGGACATAATTTTATAATATGATTAAGAATCAGTTTGATATATCTATTAAAATCTTTCGCTCTGACAATGCTAAGGAATATCTTAGTAATGATTTCTCTTCTTTCTGTATGCAACATGATATTATTCATCAAACTAGCTGTGTCTATACCTCACAGCAAAATGGGGTGGCGGAACGCAAAAACCGTCACCTCCTTGATGTTGCTCGCACTCTGATGACACAGATGCAAGTTCCTCGCTTCTATTGGGGCTACACTGTCCTCATTTCCTGCTATCTCATCAATCGCATTCCATCCACGGTTCTCCACGGACAAACCCCGTTCTCCATTCTCTATTCGGGCAACGATCCGATTCCTCTCCCTCTGCGTATCTTTGGGTGCACGACTTTTGTGCACGCTCCTTCCGCTACTCATGACAAACTCGCCCCACGTGCCACCAACTGTGTCTTTTTGGGTTACTCTACTACTCAGAAAGACTATTGTTGCTTTGACCCCGTTCTTCGTAAGCAATACGTATTCGCGGACGTGACCTTCTTCGAGAATGCGTCCTATTCTCTTCTGACTCCTCTCTCTCTCCAGATATTTCTGCTCATCCTACCGTCCCCTCCACCACGTCCACTCCCATCGAGATTTCTCCACCGTTGTCTCCACCGTCTCCTCCTCTCTCTCCCTCTCTACTGCTTCTCTCTCCCTCCTCTCCGCGACCGTCTCTATCCACTCCCGGGCCAGCTCTCTCCGCCACGGATGCTCCGATTACCGAGGAACACGCCGACCTGGATCTTCCCATTGCTCTTCGCAAAGGGGTGCGTACGTGTACCCAGTACCCACTGGCTTATGTTGTTTCCTATGATCGTCTAACTCCTTCTCACAGGGCGTTTACATTGGCTATCTTTTCCACTGCCACTCCCCGCACCTACCAGGAAGCTCTCGCTGTTCCTCATTGGAAGGCTGCCATGGATGAGGAAATTGCTACCCTCACTGAACGGGGTACCTGGACCCTTGTTCCTCCCCCTTTGGGCACTGATGTGGTTGGCTGTCGCTGGGTCTTTATTGTAAAGTTCCGTCCGGACGACAACGTGGATCGATACAAGGCTCGCTTGGTCGCCAAAGGCTTCACTCAGACTTATGGTGTTGATTACTTTGAGACCTCTCCCGTTGCTCGTCTCAGCACCATTCAGGTCTTTCTCTCTGTGGCTGTCAACAGGGATTGACCCATTTCACAGCTGGATGTCAAGAATGCCTTTCTCTATGGTGATCTTCAGGAAGATGTTTACATGGAACAACCTCCTGGGTATGTTGCTCAGGGGGAGACACGAGTATGCCGACTGAAGAAGGCCATCTATGGCCTAAAGCAAAGCCCTCGGGCTTGGTTTGACAAGTTTATCGATATTGTTGTGGCCATTTGTTTTGCAAGAAGTTCAACCGATCACTCCTTATTCATCCGCAAAACCTCCTCTGGTATGGTGGTTCTTGCTGTATATGTGGATGATATTCTTCTAACTGACGATGACCAGGCTGGGGTAGCTTTGACAAAGAAACACCTCCGTCAACACCTGGTCACGAAGGATATGGGCTCCCCCAAATACTTTCTGGGGATTGAAATCTCTCGGATGCCCAACTCTTTGGTCCTCTCCCAACGGAAACATGCTCTTGATTTACTAAAAGAGGCAGGGTTGACTGGTGCTAAACTTGCCCGATGTCCCATGGCTACTAGAGAAGACAAAACATGGACAGATGACTCGCCTCCTCTATCTGATACTACGAGGTACCGGCGTCTGGTTGACAAACTCATTTATCTCACGGTGACCATACCCGACATCTCCTATGTTGTAGGCAAGGTTAGCCAATTCATGCAAGCTCATAGGGAGTGTCATCTACAGTCTGCCCTGAGGATATTGAAGTATGTTAAAGTTGCACAAGGGAAATGATTGTTTTTTCAAAAGAATGATCACTTGAGGGTTGAAGCGTACTCACATTCGAGCTATGCTGATGACAAAGGAGACCGCAAGTCAACATCGGGCTTTTGCACATTTGTTGGAGGAAATCTTGTGAGCTGGAAGAGCAAGAAACAGTCTGTTGTCTCCAGATCTAGTGCAGAAGCGGAATATCGTAGTATGACGTCGACGACATGTGAGTTAAAGTGGTTACGGACTCTCATGCTTGACCTAGGAGAGGTCTACAACTATCCTCTTCCTATGTTCTGCGACAACAAGATCCGCGATATACATCTCCAAAAATCCGGTTTTTCATGAGAGAACAAAGCACATAGAAGTCGACTGTCATTTTATTCGAGAAGAGATTTTGAAGAAACAGATTTGTACTCCGTTCGTCACTTCTGGCAACGAGTTGACAGATATCTTCACCAAGCCGGTGTCCGCTTCCTTTTTTCACATTTGCGACAAGCTGGGCATGATCGATATCTATGCTCCAGCTTGAGGGGGAGTGTTGCAGTATGGAGGCCGGACGATCTGTTGCAGTATGGAGGCCGGACGGTCTGGCTGTTTATCCCAGCGGCTTGTTAGCCGGGCTATTGCTGTTTGGTATCCAAGCGGTCTGGCGGTTTGTCTCAGGCGACTTGGAGACCGGCGGTCTAGCAGTCTCCTGTGGCGGCTTGTTCCTTGTGGAGGCTTGTTCTCTCCTTCTGGTGGTTGTCGAGCGGTTAGCCTATTCGTCTAACCGCCCGACTTGTTCGGTCTGTTTTCTGTAAAGCCCATATACTTGTAATTATTTAGTCTCACATTGCTTATTTGTAATCTCTCTCATCTCTTACATTCTATAAAAGAGAGGCTATACCTTTGTAATACTCACCTTTTTTGGATAATAAAATTTTGTTACTCCAAATTTTCGGTCTACTTTCTTTCTGTTTGCACAGGAGAGAAGGATTGATAAAATCTAATGACTGCTCAACATAGACCTCCTCTTTTAGATCACCATTCAGGAAAGCTGACTTTACATTCATTTGGTTGACCTTAAATCCCTTGTAAGTAGCATATGTAAGTGTTGGAAAAGCCCATGTAAAGAGGCCCATGTTGGAGCCCATTTATTTTGTTTTTTTCTTCTTTTCTCCTCTTTAGTCCCACATTATGTATAGAGATCTCTTCTCTCATTCTCCCTCTTATAAATGTGTATTCATACCTTGTATTTGATTATTGAGAAAGTATATACAAGTTTGAGGTTTTCTCCACATGATATCAGAGGGAATCGGTCTCTCCTTGCGGCTAGCATTCTGCTAACCCTCCGGTCTTCACTTCTCGCGCAGGGCGCAGTCTGGTTGTGTCTAACCGACCGGCCTTCTCTTCTCGCGCAGGGCGCAGCTTGGTTTCTACCTGCTCCGGTTCTTTGGTCGCGACCTCTTCTGTGCTTGCCGCCGGACCATTGCCATCCTATCGCGCGGTTTCCCTGTAGAGACTACCCGCACGGTTTCTTTTCTATCCGCCAATTCTCTTACCGCCGGTCTAGCCTCCTAACCGCTTGGACATGGGGTCTTCTCTTGACTCTACCGGACAGACGAATTCCTCCTCTGCAGACCGCCCGACCCTTGCTCCTGAACTTCGGGATGAACTGCGGATTACGACTATCTCGTTAGCCGGGAAGAAGAACTTTGTGGAGTGGGTGCACTCGGTTCGCCGCGTTCTTCAGTCCAAAGGCTTCCTACATTGCTTGACTCAGGCTGCTCCCGCTACTCTTACTAACGACTGGTGCGCAACGACGGTCTCGTTCAGACCTGACTCCTCAACTCCCTTAATGGAGAACCGTATCGCATGACCATGTATCATGAAACGACCAAGGCAATGTGGGATGAACTTCATTCCCTCTATTCCGGAAAAGATAGTCTACAACACTTGTATAACATCATCACTGACCTTCACACTCTTGATGTTGGCGGGGTAACCGAACTCACCTCCTTTGTTGCTCGGGCCAAAACTCTGGTTGAAACATGGATTCAACATCAACCTCTTACGACGGATCTTGCTGCCCAACGTGCTCAAAAAGAAGCCGTTGGCGTGACCATGATGATGGCTCGTGTGCCACCGCATCTTCAAAGCGTTCGGGCTCAGATCCTCTCCTCAGCTGCTACTCCATTCCTATCCGATGTGTGTTCCATGTTGCTCAAGGTCTCACCACCTCCTGATTGTTCTGGACCTCCGTCACCGGCTCTCCTTCAACAGACTTCTGCGCCCTTACTGCTTCTCCCTCCTCCTGCTCGTGGGGGGCGTTCAGGCTCTCGGGGCCGAGGTCGGGGAGGCCGACAACGACTAAAATGTTCCTTCTACTACAAGGATGACCACCTTGAGGCCACTTGCTATCGCAAGCATGAGCTTCCTCCTCGTCCACAGGCCGCTGTTGCTGCCAACGACTCATCTGTCACTCGTACTGACCTTGATGAGGTCCGACTTCAGCTTCAACAACTTCATGGTCTTCTCAGTCGACCACCTGCCTCCATTGCCTCTGCTGCCTCCATCTCACATGAAGGTATCGCTCGTCTCTCCACAAGTCCGCGCTGGATAGTGGATTCAGGTGCCACTCATCACATCACCTCCCTGCGGCCACATCAGTATCTGGATTCTCCTCATCCTAAGTGTATCACAGTGGACAATGGGGACACTGTTCTGGTTTTCGGCTATGCTGATATTCCTTTCACTTCTTCTCTCTATACACTCGGTTTTTCATGTTCCGGGCTCTCCGTTTAATTTACTTTTTGTTGTTCGCCTTACTGCTGATTTAAATTGCTCCGTAACCTTTACATCTTTGTTTCTGATACAGGATCGACAGACGCGGAATATCATTGGTAAGAGACGACTACAGAACGAGCTCTACCTTCTTGAAGACTCTCCTACCATCCTCTCTTCCATCTCCTCCGTCGATTGACATCGGCGTCTTGGGCATGCTCCTTTACCAGTCCTCCAGAAGGATCTACCAGATGTATCTTTTCCTCATTTTTAGTGCGAATCTTGTATTTTCGGCAAATAGCCTCGTTCATCTTTTCCATCTCATTATACTCGGAGCTCCGCTCCTTTTATTTTAGTACACTGATATTTAGGGACCGTACAAAATCACTAGCATTTCTGGATATCGTTATTTTCTAACTTTTATTGATGATTATTCTCGAATGACATGACTGTATTTACTTCGTGATCACTCCGAGCTTCCCCGTGTCTTTCGGGCTTTCCTCCTTGAGACCCGCACACAATTCTCCACAAACATCAAAATTATTCGCACGGATAATGCTCGCGAATACACCAGCCACGAATTTGTGACCCTGTGTTCTGAATTTGGGGTCATTCACCAAACATTATGTGCCTATACCTTCAACAAAACGGAGTCGCCGAACGTAAAAATCGACATCTTCTCGATGTGGTTCGCTCTCTCATGCTTCAAACGCGGGTTCCCAAATCTTATTGGAACTTTGTCCTTTCGACGACTTACTATCTGATTAACTGTCTCCCTTCCCCCATATTCCACAATGCCACTCCGTTCAGCCTTATGTTCCCCTCAACTCCTGTATTCTCTCTCATACCCCGCATCTTTGGGTGCACCTGCTACGTTCACATTCTTGGTCCATCCATGGACAAGTTGGATCCCCGGGCGGCCAAACACATCTTTGTTGGCTATTCGCGGACTCAGAAAGGCTACGTATGCTACTCTCCGGCCACCCGCAAGGTGACTATTTCTGCTGATGTTACCTTTCGGGAGGATCTTCCTTTCTTCTCTGGTCCAGATCCAACACCTCTACCACCACCCGTCCTACGCTCTGTCATTCCAGTTACCACTCCACCACCAAAAATTCCTGACCAGGCTCCCCCTATTTCCAAGCCACCAGTTATACGTGTTTACATTCGTCGTCATCCTGGCTCCGTTGCCCCACTACAGTCGGCTCCGACCTCTGACGCTCCGCGTCCTGCTGATCCAGCACCAAAATCTACCGCTCATCCCATGACGAATTATGTATCCTTACATCGCCTCTCACCACGACTTCAAACTTTTGCTACTTCATTATCCTCGATTTCTGTACCTAACTCAGTGCAGGAGGCTCTCCAATATCCTGCCTGGCGGGTGGCCATGGAAGAAGAAATGTCTGCTCTCTGGGCTAACCAGACCTGGAACCTGGTACCTCTACCTACCGGTCAGACACCTGTTGGGTGTAAATGGGTATTTGTCATCAAACATGCTCCTGATGGGACAATTGACCGTCTGAAGGCCCGCCTGGTGGCTCGTGACTTCACCCAACAACACGGTCTCGATTATGAGGAAACATTCTCTCTAGTTGCAAAGCTCAACACCGTTCGTGTCCTCTCCGTGGTTGTGCAGCGCCAATGACCCTTACATCAGTTGGACATAAAAAATGCGTTTTCGAACGACGACCTCCGGGAAACTGTTTACATGCAGCAACTTCCCGGGTTTGAGACCACGGGGGAGTCCCGAGTTTGTCATTTTAAGAAGTTCATCTATGATCTCAAACAATCCCCTCGGGCATGGTTCGACAAGTTTAGTATGACAGTCCGAGAAGTCGGCTTTACTCGGAGCTCAACAGACTTCTCTCTGTTCACTTGTCATCATTCAACAAAAACGGTTCTTCTGTTAGTATATGTTGATGACATCTTAATCACTGGAGACGATTCAAAGGGAATCCAAATGGTCAAACAACACCTTAGCTCCGTATTTCAAACAAAAGATCTGGGGCATCTTCGATACTTCCTTGGTCTAGAGATCGCGAGACGTCCGAATAGACTTGTCCTCTCCCAACGAAAGTACCGCCTGGATCTCCTTCACGATGCTGGCTACTCTGGATGCAAGCTACTCTGGATGCAAGCCCACTACTACTCCAATGGATGCAAATCATAAGCTGTGTGCACATGCTTCTGATACAAATTTTCTTCTCCAAAATCTGGAATACTATCGACGACTTGTTGGAAATTGATCTACCTAACGGTAACAAGACCAAATATTTCCTTTGCTGTTGGGGTGGTCAGTTGGTTTATGCATGTACCCCGAATATCTCACCTTCAAGCCGTTGTGTGCATTCTAAGATACCTTAAATTGGCTCCAGGTCAAGGACTGGTATACAAAACCTCGTCCTCTACTCCAACGCTGGTTGCATATTCTGATGCAGATTATGCTGGTTCTTTGAATGATTGGCGGTCAACCAGTGGTTTTTGTACCTATTTTGGAGGTCATCTTGTCACCTGGCAGAGTAAGAAACAAGTCGTGGTTGTTCGATCTTCAGTTGAAGCAGAATACTGATCGATGACATCAGTTGTCTCTGAGCTTACATGGCTTGAAAGTCCCCTTGCCGATCTAGGAATCAAACTTTCCTCACCTGCCATCCTGTTATGTGGCAGCCAAGCAGCTATACACATAGCAAAGAATCCAGTCTTCCATGAAAGAACGAAGCATATTGAAGTAGACTGTCACTTTATCCGGGAGAAAATCCAAATGAAGAAGATAGAATTGAAGCATGTTCCGGGGATTGAACAAGTTGCTGATATCCTCACAAGGCCCTACCAAGTACCCTATTTTACCAGTTCCTGCCCAAGTTGGGTGCCTACGACTTGTACGCTCCAGCTTGCGGGGGAGTGTTGGAAAAGCCCATGTAAAGAGGCCCATGTTGGAGCCCATTTATTTTGTTTTTTCTTCTTTTCTCCTCTTTAGTCCCACATCATGTATAGGGATCTCTTCTCTCTTTCTCCCTCCTATAAATGTGTATTCATACCTTGTATTTGATTATTGACAAAGTATATACAAGTTTGAGGTTTTCTCCACAGTAAGGAATAACCTTATGACTTCAAGTCTAGCTACTGGTGCAAAGGTGTGATCAAAGTCAATACCTTTTTCTTGCCTGTAACCTTTAGCAACTAGTCTAGCTTTGTTCTTGATTATAACATCATTCTCATATAGTTTGTTTCTGTATATCCATTTAGTTCCTATGATGCTATATCCTTGAGGTCTGGGAACCAGCTTCCAGACATTATATCTTTTAAACTGGTTCAACTCTTTTTGTATAGCCACTATCTAGAATGAGTCTATGTTGGCTTTTTCAAACTTCTTGGGTTCTATCTGAGACAAAAAACTTGAATACATGACGATGTTGTGATTTCTGCTCATTGTGGTCACACCCTAGCTTGCATCCCAATGATCAGATCTTTGGGATGGTCTCTCAAGTGTCTGATGGCTGCTGACATTTTCTCTTTAGCTTCTTGAACTTCAACTTCAGTGACCTGAAGTTCATCTGCACTTTGCATCTCACCTGGACCTTCTTCTGGGATGAGCACACTTTTATCCTTTTCTTGTTCAACTTGAAGTGTGTCATCAATACTTAGTTTATCCGATTTTAAATTTGCACCTGAGCACTAGAAGAGTTTGACAGCTCATTGTGAATAATTGAAGTTTCATCAAACACAACATTAATAGACTCTTCTATAACCTGATTTTTCAAATTATAGATCTTATAGGCTTTGTTAGAAGTGTCAACTCTACGAAACTCTAACTCATACCGACTCAGAGGCACATGACAATCACGACACCATGGCCCTTTGCGATATGGGGATTGGACTTGGTTGGTCCTTTCCCGCAGGCAAGCAGCCAGAGGAAGTTCCTTTTGGTCATGGTGGACTATTTGTCAAAGTGGATTGAGGCCAAGGCATTGGCGAAGGTAACAACACAAGTAATTCACAATTGCATATGGGGGGATATAATTTGCCAGCATGGATTGCCCTTGACCATAGTTACGGACAATGGACCTCCGTTCGAAGGCGATGAGTTCGTTAGCTTCTGCGGACAATTGAGCATCAATCTCAGGTTCGCATCCGTCCATCACCCCAGGAGTAACGAACAAGTGGAAGCCGCAAACAAGATCATTGTCAACCTATTGAAGGTGGAGAATCTGAAGGGTAGCTGAGTGGAACAGCTCACCTCAGTCTTATGTGCCTTGAGCATAAGACTCGTCAAGTGTATTTATCCTCCCATAATTTACCCACATTCAGGATGCACAACTGTCTGTCCTTCCACAAGAGACCATCTTCAAAAGTAAACTGGGTATTGGACCCATCCTTGGTTTCTTTCAAATAGCATTTCATGCTCTCGTCAAGCTCCAACGCCCGACGAATCCTATCCGCGAGGTCATATTGCACCCCCATCCAGTTTAAACATGCATTTGCACCCGAGCTCCTATCAATACAAGTGATCTCCATGGCCTCCAAGTCTCGAATAAGATGCTCATCATGAAATATATCATTGTATGCGAGCCCTTCAAGGTTTTGCTCACTCGAAGATGAAGTTGATATTGAAATCCAGCCTATTGGCTCCTTTTTGTGCTAAAAACTTCAGCGGAAACCAACGGGAGGAGACTTCCTTGCGTATGGATGATTTTCGGTCCGGTCACCTTGGAACGAAGGATGCCTCCTCATATGAGAGCCCAAAATAAGATAATGCTCTAAGATCCCCTAAAAAACTCACTACCCCTCCCTTATATAGATAAAAATGAGACATACATAATTACAAAAATGCCCTAAAGTTACATATGTAGATAAAGGGATGCATGGATGGCTCGGGAAGTCTTCTTCGTATAAGAAGCCTAGGGAAAAGTAAGTCGATCTCCTCTAGGGCTATCCAAGTATCATTAATTGTTGGTCGCTCTCTCCATTGAACTAGATATTGTACTGTGGAGCCATCTAGTGTCATTAAAATGTTATGATTCACAATGCTTATTATACTCTTGATGGAAGGATGTGTCTCTCAGGTGCCGAAAGGAGAACTTGAACCGAAGTAGGATCTGGTGAGTCTGCTGATAGTTGGGTAGTAAGCTAAGGCTGAAACTGAGGGGGAGTGTCTAGCATAGGTGATGGTTAAGGCATATGTGTAGTATTAGAGAATGAACTCTATAAAAGAAGTGTTGCATTTCGCCTAATATAGAGGGCCTCTAAGGCCTATTAGGATAGTCTTCTATAGTTTAGTTCCACATTGTAGTTTGGAGTTAAGATGTCACTCCTCCCACCTATAAATATGTGTACATGTACCTATATTATTTTTAAGTGAAGTGATAAAATTATCATGTTGCATCGATCATTATTTTATATGGTATCAGAGCAAGACGATTTCTGAAGTAAAACACTTGACGATTGAGCTCGCATTTTCACCCATTGAGCTCTAATTTTTTTTGCTTCCTGAAGTATTTGGCTTTTGTGAATTTATTTTATAGCGCTTCCTACAAAACTTGCTGACAAAATATTATTACTGAGATGCAATTGTTTTTTATGGAATTTTGTCATCACTGTAACAAGTAGATCATGATGGAAAACTAAATGGACTACAGAGAACTGGATAGTATGTACAAAATAACAATTTTTAATTCAAATTTAGGGTTTTGTCTTCTATGTTTATGAATGCACCCATATGCAATTTTAGCACTTGTTGACTTCAGAGAGTTTTAGAACCTGCCGCTCATTATTTGACTTCTGCTATCTGTGATAACGTGATTAACTAGATACAAACTGCTTCAGGCAGTCATGTTGTTTCAGGTCATTGATGGTGCAGACGTACTTATCTTTGCCATGTATGTCCAAGAATATGGTTCAGAGTGTTCAGAACCAAATAGAAGACATGTCTGTATCTCATATATTGACTCAGCCAAATACTTCAGGCCTGAAATAAGGGCTGTGACAGGAGAGGCCCTTCGGACATTTGTTTATCATGAACTCTTGGTAAGATTAGGCTTCTGCTTTTTCTATTACTCTTTTGTTTGCGTAAATAGCTTGATTGCAAGATTTGTATGCAACAAATCTTAATTTTGAATATTCCTGACTACTAAGGCTCCATTTGGGAGAGCCGTGCCTGTAACTCTGGAAAATGGAGCTCCGGTGAGCAATAGAGCTGAAAATGGAGTGTTTGGCCTTTCCCACTACACCGGAGCTCCAAAATAGGGTTACTCCAACACTTCATTTCTCCAGTGTGGTGAATCAAAAAATGTCACTGGAGCAAAAATTGAGTACCAAACAGAGCCTTTCTACTCTGTTATCTCTTCTACTGTTCTATTTAGGGAATGTAAGATAAAGATATATTTGACAAGGATATGACAATGTGCTTGTCTTTTCTTTTGCTAGATAGGATATCTTGATTATTGCAAGAGAAGGTACTTTACAAGCTGCTACATATGGGCTTGCCCTCCTTCTAAGGATGATGATTACATTTTCTATTGCCATCCTAGGACTCAGAAGATTCCAAAATCGGATAAACTGCGAGATTGGTATGTTGGCATTACTTCTTTGTTTATCTGTTTATTTTCCATGTTCTTGATATCTTGAATTTTCTTTTCTTTGCATAACATGATTAAATATATGGCAGGTACCAGAAAATGATACGAAAAGCGTCAAAACGAGGAATCGTTATGGAGAACACTAATCTATATGACCATTTCTTTATACAGATAAGTGAATCCAAAGCCAAAATAACAGCAGCTCGCTTGCCGTATTTTGATATGGATTACTGGCCAGGAGAGGCAGAGTTTTTACTCCAAAATTTCAATGGAAGCAAACCTGTAAAGAAGGCAAAAAAGGCTAAGGCAGTTGTCGAAAGAGCATTGAGGGCCGCTAGACGTGATGCCTCGTTTATAGAAAATGAAATGGATGCTCTTCTCATGAACAATGTAATTTTCGAAGTTGTAACATTTTAAATATTTTCCCTTGTCTATATTTTTGTTTGCTCAAAGAAGTTCACTCTTTCAATAATCCTGGTTTTTATGCTGAACATAATAAATCCTCTTGAGAATGTAGTCTCATATTGGGAAACTCATATAGTCTTGTGTACTTGGTATATATTTTATGCTCTCCACCTGTAGCTGACTGATTTTAAATTGAATGCATATGTTCTAGCATGGTATTAGAGCAGGCTCGATCCAACACCCACTTGTTTGTCGCATAATTTAAAAAAAATCACATGTAAGGGTCCAGAGATCAGCATACAAGGGCATGTCCCATATTGATAAGCTCATATAGCCATGCACAGTTGTTGTTCCTAGAGCCATCTACCTACAACTTCTTAGTTTATGCTGGAGGCTTTAATTTGAAGATGATAACAGGACTTTTGAAATATTTCCCTTATTTAGTTAAAAATATATTTTTTGGCCAATTTCTCATCAGTTATCATTTTTAAGTTGAATTTTATCATATATGCAAGTGCTCATTTTCCATCTTGAAAGACTTCAATTATATATTTTTATACAGAGTAGTGAGTTCTTTACTGTTGCTATTGTTCTTGCAATTTTCTAATTCCGGCATTCAAATTCTTTAATTTAAATTCATCATCAATATCATCATCAGCATAAAATCCTTGTTCGACTTTTTCAATTTAAATATATTCATTTAAATATCTTATTTTTTCTAATTTATTTGCACCGGGCTGCCCTTTTTTTAATTGTTTCTTAAGTTTGTTATTTTTTTACTTTAACAGCTTGGAGATGCTATTCGACCAATAAAGGAAGACTTTATGGTCCTCTTTTTGCATCATACATGTCGCCATTGCTGCCAACCTATTATCTTTGGAGGGCACTGGATTTGCAACACGTGCAAGAACGTTCAACTTTGTGAAAGGTTTATATTTTATGTTGTTATTTATGTTCATCATTTAAACTAGATTCTCATCTCTAATTATATTTGTGGGTGTAAAGTTGGTTAATGGTGGATGAACATCTTATTTGAGTGATAAAGTTATACAACATCTACTATTATGCTTGTGATGCAGGACGGGCTGTGAAAAGGTGTGCCGACACGCTAATGCAACCCTATGTGAATGTGTGGAATGAATGCGATCAATCTCAACGTAAATGAGACATGCATGTTTTAAAAATGTTAGGTGGAGTCCGATACTAGCAAATATAGTTATTAAAGTTAGGCAAATCTATACAATGTAAATCTAAAATTTCAACCACACAAATTATTTTAAAAACTTTATCTGCATGGAGGATGATCAATCACAAATTGCACGAATAGATGTTCTAGAACTAAAAGAAATGAAACTGTAGCACTAGCAATTACGATACCCGAGCAAACATGTAATGTCATCCAATATTTTACATAAAAAGTTAAACACACTAAATTAAAGTTACTCACAAATATAGGAATCCAGCGGCGGTGGAGTGCAATAACAAAATGGTGAATCTGCATGATTGTGGCTGAACTGCAATCATAGATGAAGGATGAGGGCTATATGGGGGAGAGGAATTTCTAGGAGGACAATGGGTGGTAGAGGGGGAGTTTGGTGGCTCCAGGAACTTCCCAAACTAGGCTAGAACTGAAAGCATATTTCCGACGAAACAGACCTGGACGGAGCCTTCCCAGACTAAGACGAAACCAGGAGGGGCGTCTTTGGATGAAAACAAGGTTGAACGAGATCTTCTGAAGGGGACTGGATCTGAAATGGTTTCACAGTAGGAACCGATGACGGTAGACAGGTGTAGAGAGCAGAGGAGTTGATGGGGCCGACAGCTTCAGGTAGGGATTGGGTGGACGGCGGGCTCTGGAGTAGGGAAGAAGGTTACATGGGGTGTATGGGGGTTCTAGGGCTGAATCTTGAGGGTCTCGTTTAGCCAGGAGGAAGTATGGGTGTTAGAAGAGGCTCAATGTATGGGTCCCTATGCTCGAGAGGCTCGAAGTAATGTGCCAAATCTTTCGTATTAAATACGAGATGAATACCCATATCTGCATGGAAATTGATCTTGTAGGCATTTGTCCCAACTTTTTCTATAACCTTATAAGGACTCATTCGCTAAGATGTAGTTTAGTAGCGACTCCTTTTGGTAGACCCTCCTGGCAAATTCCGACCATGACATGCTCGTGCACCCGAAAATGTTGCTCATGCTTATGCATATCTTCTTATATCTTATATAATTCAATATTGCTAGAAATTTTCTTTCAAATTAATTCATGCACTTTATGCAAATTATGAAAAACATACAACAAAATGTGAATCATGTAACACAAACGAGCCATGCACTAAACATAAATGAACGCACAATAAATTTAAAAGATGAACTACTAACACGACCAACTCAGTAAACCAGAGATTTTTGGTACTATAAAAAATTCCTAAAATGGGTGCATGGTCAGGTGGCTCAGGCGGTGTGGTGTAAAAGAATTCGTCGCCGGCGCGTTGAACACTCAAATGAACATCAGAGACATCAGTAATAAGATGTGCCAATGTAGTTTGCGAACTGTCTCTACAAGTGCAGGTGGTAAGATATAAGATCAACGAGTCAGTGAGTGTACCCTCAAACTCGACTGTCCTACTAATGTTAGATACATACCAAATGAGCAATGGTCCAACATGTCGCCCATTGGGGGGGTTCACTGGGAGGGTTATATAATGTTCGTCTCATTTGCGACGAGTACTAACGTAGGTTCCAAAAGTATATGGAGTACCCTCATTCATATGATGAGGCAAATGAAGCACATCAAATGTGACATGTCAGCTAAGGGGATGTGAGCATCCGGGGACTCACCACGAGGGACGTATGAAAAATTATCGTGAATGTGATGATTACCTAAGTGAAAATCATAGGCATCGACAATATATGTGACTCTAGTGTATGGTGAGTGTCCCTCATGAGAAAGAACTCAACCGGTGGGTTAGCAGGAGATACGACCCAAAACTCATCGCCAGTGTGTGACCAGATGGCAAACTCTCAAAACATCCGAATTATACTCATGTGTTCTTAGGGAAAACCTTATATACTCGATGTTACACTCAAGATCCTCTCTCTGGAGCACTATCAATATCAATGACGATAATGTGAGAGATGTCAACGTTAAGCGTGTCACTCACCTGAATCTCATTCTCACAAGGACGAGGTGGCTCATCTGGAGGCTCAACATGGGGGTTGTTAAAGAACCAATCAACAGGGGAATGGTCCTCCAGAAGCAAACCATAATAAGGGGCCGTATTCCCCAAAAGGGGTGAGGTGGCTACCACGAGATCACTACTAGGCATTCAGCTGCGGATCATGACGTGGCTCGGTGCGCCATCTGGTCAAGTGTGAGAAAAGTTTGTACTCAATAGTGAGCTAATTGGTATAGTGTCGAGGACAGGCTCTCTAAGTGGAGCGATCTCTCGTAGTGGCTGATTCCTAACACGCACATCCTGTGTTGGGAGGGCAGCCTGTTCTTCCTCAAAGAGAATATCATGTGGAGCGGGTGAGGTTTCCCTGCTTTGGGAAGTGGAGTGCTCTTGCTGACCCTCAATGACGACAACGCGGGTGCGAAGGTCGTCATATTGTGCAACCAATTGATCAAATTTCTTAAGAACCCATTGCTGAAATTCGACTTCCGTCATGTCCGTTTTCGGAACACTAGGAAGGACACTACATGCGATGTTACCTCGATGAAGGTTTCCTCTATAGGATTTTTGAGGGTCATCGAGACGGTCGTCCATAACATAATCATGTCATATTCGTGGGTGGACGTGAGTCCTACAAACATGCGGTGGTGGTCGGGCATATACAGACTCAGGTTCGTCAAATAGAGGAGATGTTTAACGACAATTACCAGAACGATACACAACTCTACCCTCATAAAGTCTTGTTGAAGGGTCAATAGGATTCACTCGAGTGCGGGGATAAGGACAACAATAATCGTCATACTATGCGAAGACCTCTCTGACGACACTCTATGGGATCGAGCGTAGACGGATAGGGGTTCCTCAAATTGAGGATCTGTGTAATGACAACCACTATGATAAGACATTGAATGTCATAACATATAGTCCCACGTATTTTAAAGTAAGCCCTAACCTGGGGCTCTGATACCAAACTGACATAGGACGGGTTGTGAAAAGGTGTGCCGACACGCTAATGCAACCCAACAACAATGTGCGGAATGAATGCGATCAAGCTCAACGTAAATGAGGCATACATGTTTTAAAAATATTAATTGGAGTCCGATACTAGCAAATATAAGCACATTATTTATATTAAGAATTTTCTCTGCACGAAGGATGATCAACCGTAAATTGTACGAATACATGTTATATAACTAAAAAGAAATGAAACTGTAGCACATACTAAGCAAACGTGTAATGTCATCCAATATTTAACGTAGAAAAATTAGACATACTAAATTAAAGTTACTCACAAATTTGGGAATCTAGCGACGGTGAAGTGTGACAGCAGAATGGAGATCTGCTTGATTGTGGCTGAATTGCAATTATGGATGAAGGATGATGGCTATATGGTGGAGAGGAATTTTTAGGAGGAGAATGGGTGGTAGATGGGGACAGTGGCTTCAGGCAGGGATTTGGTGGACGATGGGGTCTAGAGTAGGGAAGAATGTTGCGTGGGGCGCAAGAGGCTTCTAAGGCTGAATCTAGAGGGTCTCGTTCAGCCAGAAGAAAGGGTTACTATGTGGTAGACAGCGAGAGAAAGTGATCCGCTGAAAATATCGCAGAGGGAGCGGCAGATGTGGGGTTGACGGGGATGTGGAGGGCAGGATTGTCTGCACTTATGATTATAGGTGCAGGGAAAGAGGTAAGCGACGATCTGGGAGACTGGGATGCGGTTTTTGTGCGGTTATCGGCATTAGAAGGAGATGTACATGGGGGGGAGGGTTCCTACGTGCGGTTATGAGTCACTGGGAAGACGATGAACAGTAGAGTGTTCGGCATTTTTGGGGATGGAATCGTGGGAATAAGAAAAGAAACGGGAAAATACAAAAGAAACCAGGGCGTCGCACCCCGGGGCTCGCGACATCGCACAACGTTGGATTGTCGGTCTGGATTCTCTCACAATACAAGTAATGACTGAAAATGAGAACACCCACCTCTATTTATAATGAGGGGCGGTTGAACACTCGGTGTGAACATGATCGCCCGTTACGCCCGGTATCCTAAAATACTAAATGCATGCTCAAACAAATAAAATAAAACTCACATGAAATGTAAAACGACGCTCCAGACGCGCTCGCGGGCTTGGATCGCCGATCCGATCAATGCATCTCAGGCAAATATGCAAAGCTGGGTCCTGCCGAGTGGTGGCCCGATCTCCTCCTTTGAACACGATCATGCGGCCCATCAGCTTATGTATCACATAGACCAAAAACTAACAAAATCCGTATTTGTTCATGCTTGTTTAAGCCCATGTTTTTTTTATTGGCAGGGATTTTAGTTTATTCTACTTATAATAGTTGGTTCAGGGACCTTTCTTCGGTTACTTTGAGCAGTTTCTTGTCTTCCCAAAAAATTGATAGAGTGAAAGGATTTAAAAGTTGTACTATCCCTGTTGTCTTATCTTCATGCAAAGCCCCCATTTTCTTGATTTTCTATAATTTTTTATTATTTATGATATTATGTCAGATTTGAGTTAAATACTTGAATTTTTTCTGATTCCTTATGCCAACTATTTTTAATGTGCGTTGACCATTAGTGCTTTTGGTAGTATACTGAAAGCAGTAATTTTTATTTTTATTCTTTCTTTTTATTCTAATTGAAGTACTCCTGAATTTGAACCTGAAGTTAAAATTAGTCTGGACAATTTTTCACTGAAGTAGCAGAAATCATAGGAGCTAATATACTTTTCAGTGGAACACGTACAAATACTGTTATACCTTTTCTTATGCCAAATTCTTCAGGCATTCTGACGTTGTGTGGCTTATTGTGTTGCTTGATGATGTCTGTGACTCATGAATAAGATTTGGGCTTGTGAAGCTTCACAAGTACCTCGGAGATGAGCTAGGATTGGAGATATGCATCATGTAACCTAGGGAGACGGCATCATCGAGTCATCATTTAACAGGATGTTTCTCATCATCTTACAGATTGCAAGCCTCGCCAACCAAAAATATAAGGCATCTCCCATGAGTCTGGCTTTTATGCCCCTCAAGTGAAATGTACCCTTTGAGGCTCTGACTGCATCGAGGAAAATTTTCTTTTCTCCTCTTTGATGGGAACCCATGGCTGTCCCAAGAATTCCTTTTTAACCACCTATTTATGTTTGTTTCTATATCATCGTCCGATCATCATATTTAATTGATGCAGGAAGAAACTGCTTAAAATTCTGATGCTAATGTGATGTGGTGGACTGAGCATAACAACGAGTGCAATGACAATTAAAAAGTAAAGTTTGAGATAAATTGGTACAATGCAAAAATGTTAACAAAGACAAGACTCTAACATAGAGTAGAAATAAAGGTTTCTTTAAGAGATCTCACCGTAGTGAAACCTACCAAGATGATGCCAAAGCATGGGCTAACTGGATAATTGAGTTAAGATCATGTATAGCCCATTTCCATGATAAACCATCTCCTTCTTTGTAAGTTCATCATCAACGGTTGCACACTATCACTGATAGATATTCATTTTGATTATGGCGCAATTTCTTACAAGGACATGAGGCAAATTTCTACTATTTATATGCTTGGGTTAAGCAGCCAAACTGGTGAAGTAGAAGAATTGGCTTGATGGTTGATTATGGTGGTTATATCCTACAGTTATGAATTGGGAAGAGGAGAATGGTTGATTGGAGGTTACAACTTAGAGAGAGGAAAAATAGGGAGGTGGTGCCGTGGTGGTCGAGTTTCATGGTTGAGCATCACAAAATGGTTGGCGGTAACATGAGGCCCCAGTTACAAATGAGAAGGAAGATGGTGAGGTGGATGGTTGGGGGTACCAAGAAGGAAGAGGAAGGGTTGGCAGGCTACACATGGAGGGGTGGGTGTTCAGTCATGTGGCATGTAGGTTACAAGAAGGCGGGGCCACATAAAAGTTACATGAAGGAAGGTGGGGCTGACTGATTAGAATGAGGTGGAAGACATAATGATATGACCCATCAGTAATCCAAAATATAAACTATAATATGGTGGGGCCACATATTGTAGGTTACAAGAAGGCGGGGCCACATATTGTAGGTTACAAGAAGGTGGGACCCCACCCTCACAGCATTTGAATGTTGATATTAGCAGCAGTTTTTTTAATACAATATGGTTCTTTGACTTTTCCAAAATATGACCATTATGGCCCATCAGTAAGCACTGTGTTAAATCTTAATAGATTAGGGGAAAATATACATTTCCGCAGGTCATGGAATGTCCTTTGTAGACTTGGGATGCGCCTTGCCCAAGTGTTTCCGTTATGACTGGGCTAAATAAAGGACCGTAATGACCAGATTTCGAGAAGTGTAGGGGGTGTATTTGGTGACAAGTATGGTGTTAAAATGAGCACATCCTAAATAATCCTGACGCCATTTTTATCATTTTTCATTGTTGAAATATTTAAATCAAATTTCCTCAAGTAATTTATTGTATGTTTAAAATAGCTAATTAGGTGAATCTGCTCCTGTTGATTACAAGGATGTTTTCCTATAATATGAACTATAATATGTCATGGGCTTTATGCCTAGTTATCTATTATGGCTTTATGCCTAGTTATCTATTATGGGCTTTTATGCATAGTTATTTGTTATGGGCCTAGTTATTTGTTATTGGCTTTTATACCTAGTTATCTGTTATGGCTTTTATGCCTAGTTACACAATATGAGCTTTTATGCCTAGTTATCTGTTATGGGTTTTTTTATGCCCAGTTCTCTGTTATGCGCTTTTATACCTAGTTTTTTGTTATGGGCTTTTATACCTAGTTTTTTGTTATGGGCTTTTATGCCTAGTTATCTGTTATGGGCTTTTATGCTTAGCAATTTGTTATGGGCTTTATGCCTAGTTATCTTGAAATTTGTTCACATCTTTATGATTTGTCTTTTAGGTATTAAATGTTGAGTCATTAAGAGGTTGCTATTAGTTATGGGTTGTTAGGTATCATTAAACTATTTGAAAGTAAATGTTGTGTTGAATGGTAGCTCTCTCTCTCTCTCAAAGCAAAAACAAATATATCATTAAGATTGTGGTTGATCTCTAGCTCTCTCTCTCCACCCCACCCCCCTCTCTTGCATGCTCTCTTATTCTAACCAAACCCAACAAATTATGCTTCTTTCTCATGCAAAAATGTCTTATCGACTCGAAAAAGGGTTATGTTATAACCGCGTACAAGCATTATTCTCTTGGTCATCTCTACAAATGGCTATTCTACCTGAACATCGAGGGTTTAGGCTTAAGGGTAAGCCTATTTAAATGCAAGTGGTGCTATTAATTATGAGTTGTTAGATGTCATTGAAGTTCTGTAAGTCTATTTAATGTCAAGTGTTATGTTGAATGAGGACATCAAAAGGATTTGAATCACTCCTCTTGTCTTGTTAAGAGATCATGGTAGCTCTCTTTCTCCGCACATTCCTCTTAGGTAGTTGCGATTTTGGATCCATTACTATCATCGCCCTGCCTCCGACTAGTCGAAATGAAATATTATTTCAATAATATATATTGTTTTCTATTACAATCCATCCCTATATATCCATAAAGCGGGGGAAACATAATACAAGATTAGTGTTGTGAGACTAAATACAAAGAGGATAAAGAATGCGCCTTATAAGCGGGCCTTTACAACAGACAATTTAACTCTTAAACAAGCTTATTAATTTAGCTCCCCCCAAGACAAAACTATATGTCAATCATTCCCATCTTGGAAATGTGTTGAAGGCGTCACAGCTCGAGCCTTTGGTGAAGATGTCTGCTAGCTGATCTTGGGATTGAACGAAAGGAGTGTAGATGCTGTTTTTCTCCAAGTGGTCTTTGGTGAAGTGTCTATCGACCTCAACATGCTTTATTGTCGTATAGAATTCCCATCATGTAGCCCTAAATCATGCATAAGAGATTTGAGCCAGAGATCTTTACATACCCCCTATGACATTGCTCTGTATTTTGCTTCTGCACCGGATCTCGCTGCTACATTTTGTTTCTTACTTCGCCAAGTGACGAGGTTCTCTCCAACAAAGGAGCAATATCCGGTGGTTGACTTTCAGTCGTCTTGGCTTCCAGCTCAATCAACATCTGTATATAATTCAACATTCAAATGCTCTCTGAGAGAATAGGAGTCCTCGACTAGGAGATATCTTCAGATACCGTAGCACTCTCATAGCAGCTTCCTGATGTCTTACTCTGAGAGAATGCATGCATCTACTAAGGATCCCAACATGTGTGATATTGGGGCGAGTGTGTGTGAGGTAGATTAACCTTCCCACTAGTCTTTGATAACTAGAGGAGTTCACCTTCTCACCATACTTGTCTTCATCAATTTTACAATTTGTTTCAATGGGGGTATCTGTCGGAGCATAACCAAGCATCCATGTTTCCTCTAGTAGATCTAGGATATTTTTTCTTTGAGAAATGAAGATTCTGCGGGGAGATCATGCAACTTCAATTCCTAAGAAATATTTTAAATTTCCTAGATCGTTGACTTCGAACTCCTTGTATAAGCTTGTTTTAAACCTCGTGATTTTTCCAAATCATCTCCCGTGACGAGACAATGAGAACAACCATCTTCTCTGCATTCCTCTTAACAAAGTTGTTATGATCGGAGCGACCCTATTTGTATCCCAACTTGGTCATGGCCTTTTGAAAATTTTCAAACCAAGCCCTGAGAGATTGCTTCAATCCATTGAGGGATTTCTAAAGTTGACAGACTTTCCTTTCTGTCCCTTGCTCCAAGAAACCCGACAAAAACTTCATGTATACCTCCTCTTCAAGATTGCCATGTACAAAAATATTTTTGATATCCATTTGTTGGAGTTCCCATCCTAGACATGCAACACATGATAAAATAATGTGGGTAGAGTTCATTTTAGCAACTGGCACAGCTGTCTCATGATAATCCACACCAGTGGGTTTGAGTATATCCCTGAGCAACAAGACATGCCTTGTATTTCTTGACGGCACCTTGATTCTGCTTGACAGAGAATACCCATTTGGAGCCAACAAGTTTTTTTTCCAGATGGGAGGTGTGATAGAGTCCAAGTATAATTCTTCTCTAATGTACCATCTCTTCTTCCATTTCCTTTCTCAATTCTGATTTATTGCTTCTTGCCAAGTGTTAGGAATACGAGCACATGCCATAGAGGAGATGAAGGATCTATGTGCCTCTGCCAGATTGTGATATAAGATATAATTTGCAATTAGGTAAGTAGAAGGGTCGACTTACCTTTACAATGTATTAGAGATTGATTGAGGTTTTCATCAGAGTCTGGTTCAGAAGAGCGTATCAGACTATCAGTTGTGGTGGAATGACAGGGGTGTGTAGCACCTTAACGCCAGTATTGCATCTATGATAGACCTGAGGAAAAGGAGAAATAAGTTCCAAAACAATAGAGACTATAGGTTTGATTGAGTGGTTGGATCCACAGTAGAAGGGTGTGTTGGCACCATAGAACGAAGAGTGTGTGGAATGACGGGAAGGGGAATAATTGGATCGACGTCAACATCGGTGTTGCCTTGCTCCCCCTGACGAGGTTCCCCCTTCACGGAAGGTCACATCCATGGTATAGAAGAAACGGCGTGAGGCATGATGAGAACAACGATAGCCTTTCGCAGTAGAGGGTAGCCAACAAAGACACATTTAAAGAAACATGCATCCAATTTATCACGAGTGTGCTAATACATGTGAATAAAGCATGCACATTCGAACACACAGGTAGTTAAATGATATGTGTGGACTACACATTTGGTGGACACTCGGGATAGAAGGGAAACATATTTTAAGGTACTGGAGGAAAGACACTTAATGGGGTATGTCGTAGTGAGGACCGCTTCACCCCAGTAAGATTTTGGAAGATCCATAGTAATGAGGAGACACCAAGTGACTTCGAGCAGATGTTTATTTTTCCGTTCCACAACACCATTTTGGGTAGACACAAGTGGTTTGATTGCGGATCCTATTGATAAGTATCAAATACACCACAGTCGTCGTATTCTCTATCATTGTCGCTGCGAAGGACACGAATTTTACAGTCAAACTGAGTGTCAACCATCTTATGGAAGAGTTGAGAAAAGTGAAACACATCACTTTTTTTTAATAAATACACTAATGTAGTGCGAGAAAAATAGTCAATGACTGTAGCAAACCAGTGATGACCAGAGAAAGAAGTAATAGAGGAAGGTTCCCAAATACCGGTTTGAATAATATCAAAAGAAATAGTACTTATAGAAGATACATTAGTCGGTGTATGTCTAACATATTTAGAAAAACTACAAGCATCACAAACAACTTGTCCAAACATTTAGAAAAAACAGGAAACATCTTAAGAAGGTAACTTGGGGACGGATGCCCGAGACGTTGATGCCAATGTCAAACATCTACAGAAGTGGGTTCAAGGGTACCTGAGAGAGCTTAAGTTGGAGGATAGTCCTAGACGTACATGCCCCTAGTGTTCTATCATTGCCAATACATTGCTTTGTTGCTAGATCCAGAAAAACACAACCATAAGGGAAAAAGGCTATGGAGCAATCTAAGGATGTAGTCAATCCACTAATAGAAAGTAAATTGTGAGGAAATTTAGGGATATGCAAGAAAGAATTAAGAGGCATGCAAGGAAGCAAAAAATTGTTCATTTTTCCGCTATAGAAGAAAAAGGGTCATTACAAGTGATGAATCTATCACGTCCCGAGAGGGTGATGCATGAGGTAAAATCTAACGACTCCCCTGTCATATGATCGGTAACACACGAGTCGATGATCCACTCAGATGGGACAATTGAAGCAGATTGCGCATTGGGAGCTCCGAAAGTGGCAAAGACAACAGTAGAAGAGGTGCTTGGAGGTTGAAGGAGAGGACGCAAAGCAGCAAGATCTTCAGCGGAAAAAGCATTGGTGTAAAGCTGCTCAGGACAAGCATCAACAGTATGGGCAGCATGACAAGAATTATGCTGGCAGGAAATACCCGGACCACGACCACCACTAATCTTGCGGACAGGAGCAAGAGGAGAATAAAGGCGATAACATGAGGCTCGAACATGTCCCGGCTTCTCACAGTGATCACAAATCTTAGGAGAGTGATCGGCGAACGTCTGGCTCTGACTAATGCCAACAAGGGCGGAATGTTCTAGAGATTTTGCAGAATGGAGAGAGCGACAACAATCCTCATCACTCAAAACCATGTTGAAAGCTTCCTGTAGAGAGGGAAGAGGATGACGGTTCAAGACGTGAGTGCGAATCATGTCAAAATCCGTGTTAAGACCCATAAGGAAGACATGAAGGCGGTATTGTTCCTCTTTTTTTTTTCAATGCCCGAGCATCGCATGTGGGAGTGAAATCGTCAAAGTAGTCAAGTTCCTGATAGAGATGTTCGAATTCAGAGTAATTTGATGCAACATCAAAAGATCCTTGCTGAAGGCTGAGAAGTCGACGAGTAAGCACGTACACCTTCATGGAGCTACCAATTTTGGAATATGTTTCTTGTGTCCAATCTAATGCTGTTGTCAATCCACTAATAGAAAGCAAATTGCGAGGAAATTTAGGGATATGCAAAAAAGAATTAAGAGGCATGGCAGGGAAACAAAAAATAGTTCATTTTTCCGCTATAGAAGAAAAAGGGTCATTAACAATGATGAATCTATCACGTCCCGAGAGGGGGATGCATGGGGTAAAATCCGACGACTCCCCTGTCATATGATTGGTAACACACAAGTCGATGATCCACTCGGATGGGACAACCGAAGCAGATTGCGCATTGGGAGCACCGAAAGTGGCAAAGCCAGCAGTAGAGGAGGTGCTTGGAGGCTGAAGGAGAGGACGCAGAGCAGCAAGATCTTCAACAGAAAAAGCGTTGGTGTAAAGCTGATTTGGACAAGCATCAACAGTATGGGCAACAGGACGAGAACTATCCTGGAGAGAACTAACCTGATCACGACCACCACTAATCTTGCGGACAGGAGCAAGAGAATAATAGAGGAAATAATATTAGGATCGAACATGTCCCGACTTCTCACAGTGATCATAAATCTTAGAAGCGCGATTGCCGGATGACTGGCCTTGACTAATGCCAACAGGGGCGGAATGATCTAGAGATTTTGAAGAATGGAGAGAGCGGCGACAATCCCTATCACCCAAAACCATGTTGAAAGTTTCTTGTAGATAGGGAAGAGGATGACGGTTCAAGACGCGAGTGCGAGCCATGTCAAAATCCGTGTTAAGACCCATAAGGAAGACATGGAGGCGGTACTAATCTTCTTTTTTTTCAATGCCCGAGGATCGACGGTGCATGTGGGAGTGAAATCGTCAAAATAGTCAAGTTCCTCATAGAGATGTTCGAATTCAGAGTAATATGATGCAACATCAAAAGATCCTTGCTGAAGGCTGAGAAGTCGACGAGTAAGCTCGTACACCTGCGTGAAGCTACCAATTTTGGAATGTCTCTCGTGTCCAAGTCCAAATCTCAAAGGCAGTCCATAAGCATGTAACTGCGATAAAATCAAAGGAAACATAGAGCCGAGAAGTCATGAGACCACTAGAGAGTTATCATCATCCCACTTTTTCCATGGGGGGTCAATGTCAGGAGGTTGAACCACGGTCCCATCAATGTACCCATAGATTTGATGGTTGCGAATTGCATGTTGAGCGGGGCGGGACTATTCAAGATAGTTTGAACCATCCAAAGGAACAGTTGTAATCCTAAAGGAATTTCAAGTGCTAAGGCTTCGAGGAAGATCAACAAGTGGAGGAGGCCTGATCAGAGAGGACTGAACACCAAAATTCAAGGAGTCGGGCATAAAGAGCAATGACGAACAACGGGAAAGAATGCACTGGAAGGGCGCATAGATGGAGCGTCAGGAACACGCAAAAATGGTCTAGTCGAGGAAGAATACACCAACCTTAAACCGTAGGAGCCTGCTGACCGGAAGGGTTCGCGTGGTGAAGGGGCACACACAGAAGAACTCCTTGCATGCGGGTAGAACTCGCTGTAGAGAGGTACTCACCCAGAAGAGAGTGCGAGCTTGGAGAACTCACATAAAAAAACAGAGCTCGTGCGAGGAATGGCATAGCTCGTGCCAGAGTTGTTTTTTAGTTGTTTGGGACAACTCCTTATACATAGCTGAGCAAGAATCAATCAATTTTAATAGAGCTGCTTTTGGAGAATCTGGCCAGCCCCTGCGTTCGACTCTCGTAAAATCGCGTCTCAGGTTTTCTTCCCGATCGTGAGTCACGCGATCTTCCTCTTCTTCCACGACACCACGACGACCACGAGAACGGAGGGACACCACCACGACAGCGAGCCGACCGCCTCTCCTCTTCCAACCACCATCTTCTTCGGCCATTTGGAGCCTTCCTTCGACGATTTGGAGCCCCCGATGCCACCACGACAGCGAGCCGACCGCCTCTCCTCTTTCAACCATCATCTTCTCCGGCCATTTGGAGTCTCTCCTCCCTCCAACCAACCGCTGTCGAGCCTTCCATTTCCAGATCTGATGGATTCCGAGCTCCCCTCTTCCAGATCCGATCGATTCCAAGCCCTAGCTTTCTGAGCCCGATTTTTCTACCAAACAGTCTGCAGCTCTATCTGTAGAGCTTTTCTAAGAGCTCTTTCTAAGAGCTTTATTCCATCAACAACTTCTCCATCCGCCAGAGCTGTCCCAAACAGAGCCCTAATACAAGATTAGAGATTTGAGACTAAATACGAAGAGGAGGAAGAATGAGACTTATAAGCGGGCCTTTACAATGGTCTATTTAACTCTTAAATAGGCTTATTAATTCAACTCGACCACCCTCCTGCAAAGCAACCAACGTCCTATGGGTTTACCCATTACATAATGCTATTCATGCTTAGATATTTATGAGTAGGCACCCAAAATAAAATCTAACTCTTTTATAGATTGAACTTACATGGGATGGTTTTAGCTTATGTTCTCTCCTTTGATCTTCAGGTGTCATGGCATAGAAGAAAAGCTTCAATATAAAGACAGGCATCCAATTAATGCAAGGGATAAACATTCTTTTCACAGAGTAAGTTCCTTTCATATCTCATTTGACTAAAAAATTTTATGCTGATTATAATGATCCTACCATGAACTTTTCAGGTCGAGGCAGCAAATATGTCTGCAGATACTACTGATGTGGATGAAATAAAACAGTGTGAAATTTTTAATACTAGATTGGAATTTTTAAATTTCTGTCAGGGTAACCACTACCAATTCGACACGCTTCGCCGCGCTAAGCATTCGACAATGATGATCCTTGATCATTTGCACAATCCAGCCCCACCTGTTTTTGAATCCTCGAATGGTGGAGGGATGAATAATGATCAGTGTGATTCGAGCCATCATAAAGAGGTTAATGATCAACAAAGATTGCTGCTTAACACAAGGCTTGAAAGCACGAAGGTATCTCCTTTATGTTGTATTAGTAGTTATTCAAGTAGAGTATTACTTTTTATGATATGTAGCTGTTTGGTAATGTTATATTCTTAAAATTATCATTTTTCAAATGACATTTTTGTCCTAAAAGGACGTACAAATCATGAACAAATTAAACTGACTGAAAATTTACATCTTGTAATTTGCATACCATCGCAGTTCATTTTTTAGATGTTTTTAAACAACAACACTGAACCAAACGCATTGTGGTTGATAGATATCGCCCAGATCTTAATCTCTTAGACATCAAAATGATATTCAATGAAATAGTTCCAGTTTGTTTGATTTGTGTCACATATAAATTGTTTTGGTGAGTGGATTCCTTCGCCATAGCTTGCCCTATTATGGATGAAATTAGGTCAAACACCCGAATTTGCATATGAAATGAATGCTAAAGCTCTAATCCACTAGGATTAAAATGAAAAAGAATGGTTATGTCAAACTGGTTAGAGCGGACTTTGTGTTTTGTTTTAATGTAGAAAATGAGTCATTTAAGCATTTAGTTGCGAAACTGATATTAGAGTGGAGTTTGTGTTTTGAAAATAAAGCCTTTAATTGCATACGTATGTAAGCACACTTATGCTTCATTCAGTTTTAGTATCCCGTCTGCTTTGGATGACAACAGATGGAGAAAGTTGAGAGTATTTTGATGAAAATTTGAACAATTATGCCCTTGCTTTTCTCATAATTATTTTATTATAAACTGGTTTAAAAAAAGAATCATGGATACATCACTTTCGGAAGTATAAGGAGTAATTCCAATGAAGGTAACATCAGGATTGGTTACTAAACTCCAATCCGGAAAACAACATGGATAATCCTTCCAAGTACAGGAGTAGCCTACAAAGATGCAATATATAGGATACATATTCAGTTTGGATAGCAAGGTGTCATTTGAATTACAAACACAACCAAAGACTTGAAGAGGAACACGATAAGCAATTTGGTTGGGATTAAGACATGATAAAGAATATCCTTCTTAAGATATTCATGGGCTCATGCGAGATCAGGCTATCAGAACAAATGTAATGGAGCCATGGAGGATGACGAAGTGGAGAGTCTATGTTAATTATTGCACCTAGATCTCCTCGGCTGACCTATAGGGGAACTAGGGTTGGAGCCTTTCCGTGGGGTCTTGAGTGGGCCGTCTCGAGGTGGTAATGTGGAGTGAGTGAAGCTACTCGGGAATGTGAATAGGATCGCTGGGCGCCGGTCCCTGCAATCTAGTGTTGGGAAGTAGCGCTCGAAGGCACTTCTAGGGAACAATGCTTGAACGAGCGGGTCGTTGGTATCTTGCAGCTAGGGAAACAACAACCCTTACAGATGCTGTGAGAAACACAAGTCGCATCTGGTAGTCCAATAATTAGAGAGGCCTTAGTGGCTTGAGATAAGGAAGAAGTGAGAGAGGGATTTCAATTTGTTTGGGCGGAATTGAGGGATAGGGATTGGAATTGGCCCACTAATTCCAATTCCTTTGTTCGGCGTGATTATTATAAGAAAGGAGTTGGAATTCAATCTAGTTTCATTGGAATTTTTAATAGGATAAAACCTATCCCCCATTTCCAACTTAAAGAGGTCGGACTTGCCATCCCTTGCCCCACACAACTTTTCCGTGCCTTTCACCAACACAAACAACCGAGCCTCCTCTTCCTTTTTTTCACTGGTTGTTGTTGACTGTAACCTGAAGAAGATTGAAAGGACTGAGGGATTTGCACGCACTCATCTCCAGCAACAACTGTGCTCCCATCCTTCTTCGACTTGCATAAGTGCTACTGGCTTTCCCCGATTCTTCGTTTTTTCGTCATCATTCCCGAGGTTGTAGCTGTGAATGTTGCTTTTCCTCTACAGCCGTGCCCTAGCATGAATGGTACTTGCAACCCAAGTTTGATGTTGGTTGAATGGAAAGTCGCTTACGAGTACAGCGTAAATGTCCTAGTGCTCACAGTCAAGGATTGAAAAAAGTTCTTCATCACATATGTTTTGGATTCCCTGATTGGGCCAATCTGAAGATACATATTTCCCCCAAACTTTTGGTGATATGCTTTTCAATTTGAATGGCATGACCCAAATTTCACCACAATTGTAAATTTCCATCTCTAGGTCAGACCAAAAATAGCTATAATTTAACAGTGAGCTAGTGATCTCTATGTTGCACCGACACCGACACGGGACACGCGATACGACACGACACGAACGCGACTCGTCAATTCTCAAAAAATACCATATTTCGACACGTTGGGACACGTATATTAAATATTCATTTTTTATAATTATGAAAATCCTAAAACATTTAACAAAAAATAAAAAATTAACAATTAACAAACATTTAAATAAATTAAGCAATGTTTAAATTTCAATCAAATATTCAAATGCAAAACTTAAAAATGATCAAAAAAATGAAAGAACATTAACACATTATCATTATATATCATCAGTAAAAATAATGGATTCATATGCAAACTTTTTTCCTCATTTTCAATCTTCTTTTTCTAGAGAAAATATCTACATCACTAGTAGATCCACTTTTACTACTTGAAATGCTAGAAAGCGGTAAAGGCAAGCAAATTGCACCCGCATCACCATGAGTATCTAACTTAGGGACACACGTTCTAGCGAACACGCGCGTGTTGAGCGGGAACGCGCGTCCGATTGAGCGGGACACGCGCGTCCGATTGAGCGGGACACGCGCGTCCGATGAGCGGGACACGCGCGTCCGTTGAGCGGGACACGCGCGTGATTGAGCGGGACACGGCGTCCCGCGTGGCCAGCGTGTCGGATTTCCGACTCGTGCATTTCCGCGGTGTCGGACTGAGTGTCGGAGAGTGTCGGAGAGTCATGTCGGACTCTCCGACACTGACACGCCGGGCATTTTGAAGTGTCGGTGCTTCATAGAGTGATCTGTCCCGAATTATTGTTCCCTTTTTTAGAAGGATTTATTCATTTAAAAGTCAAAATTGGGAAGATTCCCTATTTTTTTGTTTGCAAGCCACCTTCGCATTCTAGAATGTCAACAAAGGAACTTGATGTCATAAAGGCGTGTGGTGTTAGTGCACGGACTGCACAAATTCCTATTCTGTCAATTCCATTTATTGTTTAACCAATTCCTATAATTGAATTCTTGACTCCAGCTGAACAACAAAATTGGAATTGCCTAAATTCTAATTCATGTGAGAATTGGAATTGAGCCAATTCCAATTCAAATCCCTCACATCCTTCCAAACACACAGTCTTAGATTAGTTCAACATACTTGTTCACATGCCAAGCCCAATATAAATGCAAAGTACAAATTGTAGACATTATGTGTAATCTGGACCAATCCAAACTTGTAAATAAATGTGTCTTATTGAAGTAAATGTGAGAATACAATAATGATCGTGACAGGCCTACGCCATTCTGTCATACTTCCTTCTGCCATAATAGTACCCTGTGAAAGTGTTTGTGATATCGCTACTCTCCTTTAGATTGAGTTTGTCCCCGAGCTTGAAGTTGGCGTACGCCTTTTTGAAGTCATCCAATGACATCCAAATCTCTTCGTATAGTAGTCCATTCATCTCATACATCCCTCAATTATGACGGGACTTGATGGTCTTCAGTGGCCATGATATTAGTCGCCCATTGATTAGTGGGGACAAATCCGGAATGGTAGTAGAAGGCTCTTGTGAACTTCTTCGGTCGCTAGACACGAAAGAAATCATGTATCCTTGATCTGACCGATAGTACTAGGAGATAATGCCACCAAGTTTCCTCTCCAATACTTGGAATGTCCCATAGTATTGTCGCGAGAGCTTGTAGCTTCAGCGTCTCGCAATCTTCAACCACCTATGTGGTTGCAGCTTCATTCATACCCAGAAATTCATCTGAAACTTCATCTGTGTGGTTGTCATCATAATACCTTTTGATTCTCTTTTTAACCCGAAAGAGATGCTTCTGTGTTGCTATTTATATGCGGTCTCTGCTCAGGAGTAGCCGATCCACCCCTTCCACCTTGGCCTCCGCTTGTGTATACAGTACAATGAGAGGTGGGCCACAACCATAGATCACCTGGAATGGTGTCATTTGTAGGAAAGAATAGTAGGCGTTGTAACAATACTTGGCCCAGGCCAAGTGGGTCACTCAAGACTTGATATTATCCCCCACTAGACATCTCAGGACATAATAATCTTGCTCACAACAAATTTTCTAACCAACTTAGTTCCGCTGAGGCAAAAGAACTCACTTGAAAAATTGCCTGTAAAAATGTGTCGCGGTCAGACACGATCATCTCGGGAATTCGTGGAGACGAAAATTGCGCTCAAAGGAAGCATGCTTCACACCAACTATAGTATATGGGTGGTTCAATGGTTTGAAGTGTGCCACCCTCTGTGAAGCGGTCCATTACAACATTACAACATAAAAAAGAATTTGTCCTGGGAGTGCGACAATTCATCAAGAAAATTCATGGAACCTTGGCCCGGATCTGCTAAGGAATATGAAAGGGAGCTTCCATAAAGAGGCTTAGGAGGTTAGTTTATATAAGTGGTGCTTGATTTGAGAAGAAAAAAAAGCTTACATAAAGAGGCTTAGGAGGTGAGTTTATATAAGTGGTGCTTGATTTGAGAAGAAAAAAGGTGTGAGTGGTTTCACAGTGTAGCTACACAATGAACTATCCTATGAAGAAAGGTAAAAGCGAAACGAAGCACTAGCTGAGGGAATTTGAGCTATAGCGATGAAGGTCTTCCATGGTAGCAATGAACACAAAGACTGAAGCTATGGGCAGGGATTTCATAGCTTTCTTTCTTTTCATCTCATCCTTTGGTCAGCGTCAAGAATGAATCGCTAAAGCGAGACAAACCAAGCAGATCGTTCGCCTTACCCTATGGCCTATCGAGCTAATTTGACTTCACTCTTTCTCGCAGAAATGCTTGATCTTTCCCTTTTTATGGGATCATTCTTCAGTGTAGAAGAATAACCAACTGATGGGATTGGTCCAGGAAGTCGCGAAGCGTCAAAGTCGACTCTTGGGCAGAATAGCAGAGCAGGTACACATCTTAGTCGCAATGCTGGAACCAGGTCTGCTATTAATGTAGGTCTTTTTGTTTCCTTAGTATGATCTTCCGCTCAAATTAAAGCCATGTAAAAAGTTGTCAGCGTCAATTAGCCATGCTTGAGAATTGAAAAATGGGCGCATGGAAGTACTTCCCACTCAGCAAAAGAAAGAGAAGAGAGTTGACTAAAATGAGGATGTGTATGTAGGCTCTTGAGCACCGACTCCTTAACCATGCACTTTAACCACTTCCAGAAAAAATCCGCTCGCACCCTTTGTAGTGTCTTCTCTAAACCTTCATTAGTTAGGCCGTGGACTGTGCTGAATGCTGATGATCAACGATATTAGCGTGGGGAATTGAGGTTGTGACGTAGAGGAGTGAGCGATGTTATGCGGGAGTCGGCCTAGGACCGTTGGGTGATGTTCCTCTGCAATCAAGCGCCTTTTAGTAGTGCTTGAAGGTGTGCATCCAGGGAACAATGCTCAAACGAGTGGGTTGCTAGCAGTTTATGGCCAGGGCATCAGCAGCCCTTGCCGTAGATGTGAGAAGCGGGTTGCGCCTTGTAGTTCAGCTCATATGGGAGTCTTGAGTGATGCATGATGGGGGAGGCGTGAGGGATTTTAGTGGGGGAGGCGTGATGAGGGAGCATTAACCCTGATGCCAAAATGATAGTAGATTAATTCAGCGTACTATGTTCACAGGCCAAATCGGAGTATAAATACAAAGTCAAATTCAAGAAATAATACATAGTTCGGACCAACCTGAACCCGCAAATAACAAAATAACGAAATAACAAAAAATGCTCAAAATGAATACGAGAATAAAATAACAGCCGCAGTGTGTCTATGCCTTGCGCCGTATTGCCTCCTGCCGTGGTATCACCCTATGAAAACTTCCATGCCAAATACGGAAGATAGAAAGTGAATAATTAAATTGGATGTACTACGCTTGGCTTCAACCCAAAAATAATTTAAGCATATTCATCCAGAATAACAGTGCATTAGTAATCTGTCAAATATGAAATCATTCTGTCAGATTTTTTTTAATTCAGTATAAAATGTACAAATTGTAAGATAAATTGAGTTCTAACCTCAACACAGTTTTTGAAATATAGAAAACAATTCAGGCCTTTTAATTAAAAACTGCCAAGTCACCAGAGAAATTTTAAAAAAGTTATAAATATTTATTCCAAAAAAGTTGACATACCTAGTTTCTCACGTGTCAGAATTCTACTAATTCAAATGATCAAAAGCTCAATTGTTAATACGAGGTGCATGTTTTATGATGTTAAAAACAAACATACATGGCTTACAATTAGACTGAAGATAAACTTGGATGGATCATCTGCAAAATAGAAGAGGGATTTTCTGCGACGCACTCTGGAATCATTAGCATTGTGAGAGTTTTGCGACGGACCCTGGAATCTCTTGTTCTTGTAGTTATTACACCTTTGAGCTTTATTTAGGTCCGCCTCCAATTTTTTAGCAGTGTCCACCAACCTTCTGTAATTTGCGGAGTCCATTGTCAACAAAGGTTGTCTTTGGGAGTCATGAAGGCCTTCCCTAAAGCGATAACATTTTTTCTTCTCATTTCCTAGCAGACAAGTGAGTAAACTCTCGCTCGTATGTGGTGATAGTCTTATCACCTTGTACCAGTCTGAGTGTTGGGGCCAGAAGTGCCCCCAAGCTCCACACTTACACACGGACCTTTAAAGAGCGAGGGAGTTAGGGACTGCAAGCAACCGACTACTAGACACAAAGAGTTGGGGTGAACAAAAGAGATGGGGGGATAAGAATGTCGCGAGCGACTATACCAGTTGTTGCCACAATGAGAAAACCCTCTTGTTGCAGAAAGTAATATTGCTTATCCAAAGAACTATTACAGAGTTATTACAAATAGGCACAAGGACGCAACCAAAAATGAGGCGACAAAGAGCAACGCACACTTGAGACCACACCTACAGGGAGGACAAGCTCAAGTTTCAGCGTACCTTTCTAGGTACCATGGTCCCCAATTTATACAAAAAGGGGCCTGCCCGAATGGGCATGTGCAATAAATGTGATCTGCTCGGGATACAAAAGAGTCGGGAAGGAGAGAGAGAGAGAAAGTGAGAGAGCACGGTTACAACAAGCTATTACCGCCTCTACTAAGGCTACTGAGGAGGAGTTGGAGCGGTCACTCGGAGAGTCCGCCCAAGCATCTCAAGGTTGAGGTTGTTGCTGCTGAGCTTGGAGACTGAGAGTGTGCAAACACTTTGGGAGTACCCACACACTTTTTAAAGTCTGCGCGAACTTCAAAAAAGTAAACAGGTAATTGCGGAGACTGCAATTTGGTTTTTGCACTACTAAAAACTATAAATAGTCCGAGACTGGGCTCAAATGGATCACTTTCGAACAATTCTTGCCCACTTACTGTTGTTGCACTCTTGAAAAATGATTGGTCGCAACAAGTTTGTGTTGGAAGCACTGGCCAAGAGGATCCCCTACCTGTTCGGAGCTAAAGGTGTGGCGAACACCTCCAAGGTGCCGGCGAATTCAGAAAAGAAGATGGGTAGTATTCCTGAGTTGACTACCGATGTGGGAGCTCCCAATGCTCCCACAGCTGCCCTTGAGTCGGAAACGCTGATCTCTTCCCAACAATAAAGGAAAGCGCTGATACTTCTATTAATATTTCAGATATTGACAGATTCCTCCGAGAACGTGAGAGAACCCACACTTGACCTACCCTCGCGTGAGCTCTTGTCCAAAGAGTCGGGGGAGGGAAAGCATGAGCCAGAGAAGGTTCCGGAATCAAAGAAGGCCCCCGCGGATGATCCCAAAAAGAAGCGGAAGCAGAAAACCCCTGTGAAGGAGTTCGTCACGAAGAAGACCATGAGCACTGCTGAAGGAGGAAAGGGCTTTCCTTCAGGGATCGTTGATCTTGACAGGGATGAGACCACACAAATACCTGCAGTTGTGGACTTGCCTAGAGCGCAAGTTCAAATTGATCTAGCGATGGAGACGACTGTAGCGGAGACCCCTGGAGGTGACACAATCACCTAGACGAACTTGTCCACCGAGGTATCAGCTGAGAACTCTGCGGGAGATGTAGTCAAGGACCTTACTACTGATGCGTTTAAACAAACCATCTTACCCGAAGAAGAGGCTCTGACCACTGTTGGTGAGATGGAGTGGCTGGAGGAGTAGTCTAGGCCCTGAAGCCGGCGGATGCTAAAGAGCAGCAGAACATCATGAAGCCCGAGAAGAAGAAAAGGAAAAAGTGAACTGCTGAGGAGAATTGATTAAGGAAAGAGGCCTGAGAGTGGTCGGCTGCTGAGAAAATCACGGATGAGACCGCACAGTGCACGTCAAAAAGTAAATCCATTTTCGTCCTTGGAGTTGAAGTGACTTTAGCCTTATTCAGCGCTGACATTGCTGATATTCTAGGGGAGCTTGAATCTTAACACGGTTTGATAGTTGCACTGACAAAAAGTACATAAAATAACTTGTGACAAATAACGACAATCACAAATTATTAAGGAGATTTGAGCAAGCTCAGAATTATTTAAGAGAGCTGATCAAAATGGTAATAATTTTAAGTTGTGGTGGTCAAGTGGATTTTACGAAGTACTACCCATTGCAAGTGTAAGGAGTTAAGCTCACAGTCAAACCATAATGATCTTCAAGAGCGTAATGAGGATACGGTGGAAAAGTGAAGCCGATGAGGGGCAAGCTACTCATTGTTTGAAATTCCCTTCGACATGTCATATTTTAGGGTAAAATGGTATTTTTCTATAAAAATTGATTATGTACTTATTATAAAATATATATCGATATATCTGAATATCTGATTTTTCCCGATATATCGCCCGACACGATTTTTGATCATATCCTATGTTATTTTATTTTATGTTATTCACATATTAGACGTTTTAGGAAAGTATATCGTTGGATTTGTAACCGACGTAGGTTTGTATTAGGAAGAAGGTAGAGATCTAGAGGAAGAGAGGTCGAGATCTAGAGGAAGAAGAGATAGAAATTAGGGTTTGAAGGAGGGAGGAGAACAATACTCGAGTTAGAGAGAGGAACTATGTTCCACCGACACGGGACACGCGACACGACACGACGCGACAAGCGATTCGTCAATTTTTTTAAAAAATACCATATTTCGACATGCTGAGATGCATATATTAAATATTCATTTTTATAATTATGAAAATCCTAAAACATCTAACAAAAAATAAAAAAATTAACAATTAACAAATATTCAAATAAATTAAGTCATGTTTAAATATTACTCATCAAATATTCAAATGCAAAACTTAACAAATGATCAAAAAATGATAGAACATTAACACATTACCATTATATATTATTAGTAAAAATAATGAATTCTCAAACAAACCTTTTTCCCCATTTTTAATCTTCTTTTTTCTAAAGAAAATGTCTACCCCACTAATAGATCCACCTTCACTACTTGAAATGCTAGAAGGGGGTAAAGACACTTCCAAGACAAATTGTCACCCGTCTCACCATGAGGAGCTAGCTTAGTGACACACATGTCCGATTGCGTGGGACACTCGAGTCCCGCGCGAGCTAGCGTGTCGGACTTCCTACACGAGTGTCCGAGAGTCGGGCAAGTGTCGGACTCTCCGACATCGACACGCTGGACATTTTGAAGTGTCGGTGCTTCATAGGAGAGGAAAACAAGAGATTTAAGTCAGTTAAATATATAAAGGATGAAAGTATGAAACATACAATTTTGACGGATGAGGTTTCTATTAAAGAGTGATGAAAAAAATATTCTTTTAGCTCTATAATGAAACAAAAAACAATGAACTGAACTTGAAAATGTTAAGTGAATCAGAGGAGTATAAGAAGAACATAACGTTTTATCTTAAAATTTGAGTATCAGAGGTAAATTTAAAGAAGATCAAAAATAGAAAGACGGTTGGATTAGACGATATACCCATCAAAGTATGGAAATGTCTGGAGAAAGGAAGAATTTTGTGACTTACAGGTTTCTTCAATAAGATACTGAAGTCAAAGAATATGTCAAACCAATGAAGAGAAAATATCTTAGTACTTTTGTTTAATAACAAAACAGGTATACAAAATTGTGTTAATTATAGAGGAATTAAATCAACGAGTAATAGAAAGAAGAGTATGAAGAGAGACTAGCATATCGTAAAATCAATTCTGATTCATGTTAGGGCGGTCGATCATAGAAGCTATACATCTCTTGAGGAGACTCGTGGACAACTATTGATGTGAACCGACGCAAACTTTAAATTTCAGCGGAAACTTGCTCGACACAATATTAATTTTATCTTTTTTTTTGAAGCAACACCACGTGTCGAAAAGGCTAACTTCCGGCTTTCCGAAGTTTCGGCCTAAGTGAAATGCGGAAAGTGAGCAAACTCGCAGGGATCAGACACCAAAGTAAAAAACAACGATTAGGAATGCGGAGGGCTAGCGCGCGCTACACTTGAATGTGACAACAGCTTGCTAAAATTATCATAACGAACTACTAATAAAGAGATTGAGAGGTGGAGGAAAGAAATCTCACCGGGAGGTCTCCGGCATTCGCATTCCGAGCTCTTCACGGGCATTCACGGCCGTCGAGGGAGTGGCCAAACGAAGTGGAGGTTGTCGGAGGATGCTTTGGTAGAGGGGAAATGGAGTGGTGGCGGTTGAAGCGTTTTGTGGAGGAGACGGGCGGTCATAGGAGGATGGTGGCAGGAGGGTTGTAGGGTTGGAGTGGAGAGGAGAGGGTGGTTGGTGTGGGTAACTTGAAGTGGACTCACGGAGGGGTTCCGACGGTGAGCAGTGGGAGAATGCGGAGAACGGGAGAACCGAAAGCAGTGGGCTCGGCGTCGTGCGGACTGCTCCCGTACAGGCGGGCTGGAGGCGAGAAGTGCGGGAAGAAGCTAAGGGGGACGACCGGCGGATTGGAGGCAGGAACAACTCTCGGAGTAGCCGACGGACAGAGCGGGGCAGAAGAGCAGACACGGGTCGAGCGAAGGAAGGACTCGCCGAAAGCAGCGGCTCTCAGCAAATTCTTCCAAATCCGATCTAGGGCAACCCAAGGGAATGCACATATTTATATAGGCCTCCTCCCTTTTTCAATCTCTAAATTTTAATAAGTAAAATATTAATTAAGCAACTAATTTCAACACATATCCACCAAAACAAACACGACGATCCACCCCACACAATCCGAACCGAACCAATCCATTTAGGGTCACGCGAGCCGGTCAAATTCACGTGCCGGGACAAAATAACACAGTTCACATAAAGACAAGAAAATAACTAGAGGGCCGACGACGGGGTCACATCAATTCCCCCGGGGTTGAGTGCACTCCATGCACTTGATGCTCTCATCTCCTATAGTTAACTCAACACACTGAACGCATGGCCAGTTAACTCAACACTCTCAATGCCTGGTCAGTTAATATAAAAGATACGCCGATGGAAGCGGCAACAAGAAAATAACTAAAGGGTTGACGATGGGGTCACATCAATTCCCCCGGGGTTGAGAGAACTCGACTCCGGTGAGACTACGCTAATGAATGCAACTAAGAGGTCGGGACGTCACCGCTGTAACTCTCTGACACTGATCCAGCTTCTACCCAAGACGTCCCTGCCCCGCCAGGAGACCAAGTATCGCTGGTAGGCTCTTGCTTGCATCTGGAACTCCCGAACATCGAGTACCTAGATCGGATTTGGTGGTAGCCACTTTTGAGATCAATCTTTGAGAAAACCTGTGCCCACTCAACATGTCTAGCATATCATCTAACCGGGGAATCAGGAAACGATATTTGATATTGATTTTATTGATAGCGCGGCTATGAACACACATTCTCCAAGTCCCGTCCTTCTTTGGGACAAGGAGGGCAGGAACAACACAGTGACTAAGGCTCTCCCTCACATGACCCTAATGGAGGAGCTCAGATACCTGTCTAATGAGCTCCTTGTGCTCTCGGGCTCATACGGTAATGAGGTAGATGGGGCAAACTTGCACCTGGGATTAAATCGATGCAGTGTTGGATGTCCCTTAGCGGGGGAAGCTGGTCGGGTAAATCGTCCGGGTTGAGGTCGCTAAATTCAGTGATCAAGTCGCAGGAATCTCCACTGAGGTGGTGGGGGACTCCAGGCCGACTAATACATATGCGATGGTACTCTCTCTCACCTCGCAATAGAACCGTCGTTCTGTCAAAAGCATACAGATGGACAGATATGACATGGAGGTGAGCGTGGTCGTGGGGGTAGGGGTCCCAGCTGGTGCTGCAACAGGGGGTGTGAGTTGCTAGGGAACAAGACCATTTTTCTGGGGAAGGACCGTCTTGCCACCGTGATGGTCAAAAGAATAAGAGTTCCTACGCCCGTCATGGATAGTGCTTCAATCATATTGTCATAGACACCCCAAAAGAACATGACACACATCCAGTGGTGCAATATCGCACCACACCGAGTCGGAATAGGAAGGCCCAATGGTGAACCCAACGAGACAATGCTGTGATATGACCATCGTGGTGCCACTAGTCACCCAGGATAACTCATAAGGGCGCTCCAGTTTCTGAACCTGGAGGCTTAACTTCTCTACCATGCGTTGGGAGACGAAATTCTCCATGCTCCCGCTGTCGATGACAATATAACAGTAGTGCTCTTGGATGCGAGTGGTGGTGCAAAAGATATTGTGCCTCACCCATGCGTCATCATTGGTAGCTCTCGGGGTAAGCAGGCTATGCTGTAAAACACAAATCAACTGATCTGGCTGCTCGCCCTCTACCTCACATTCTCCCTCAAGGGGGTCCTCTATCTCTCTGACTAAGTCGCTCTCCCAGATCCCATGCTCTGGATCTCGTCCATCGTCAACCTCAACAACAACGGTAAACTGACGTCTTGGGAACTCAGATGATTTATGTCCCGACTCCATGCACTTGTAGCATCAAAATATGGGCTTAGAGGTGACGGTCTCCTTCCCTTTCATGGAAATCGAAGAGGGGCCCGCAGGGGTAGGAGCTGGTAACACTGGCCTAACAGTAGAAGGTAGGTCAGGGGTAGGTGACGTACTTGTCCTAGTGGTCAATGTCAAAGACGAGGAATAATGTGTCTTGTCAGTAGATTTCTGATCAGATGTCCTCTTCTGGAGCGCTTCCACTCGGCGTGCCCGACTAGAGATCTCTCCCAGGTCTCGAAAATCATGTAGCTCTAACTGGTCTCGTATCGCGTATCGTAGCCCATTCAGATAACGGGCCACAACCATGTGGTCTTCCTCCTTCAGATCTAGACGTGACTGGAGGACCAAGAACTCGTTTGTGTACTCGTCAATGGTTTGCTTGTCTTGTCGTAGGTTGTGATACTTACGATACAAAGTCTACATAAAATCAGCGGGGACGTACCTCCTCTTGAGCTGAGCTTTGAACTCAATCCAGGTGGTGATAGGTGGTTGTCCCATTGTGTATCACATCCGCTCGACTTGCCCCCACCATGTCAGTAAGGGGTCCTTCAGCTTTAGGGTGACATACTCCACCTACTGGTGGGCAGGTGTGCGCTTCCAGCTGAGGAACCGTTCAAGTCGCTCGCACCAATCAAGACACACCTCAGGCACAAGTGTGCCCTCAAAATCCCCAACATCTAGTTTGATATCGGCATCCCATCTAGGGGGATTCCTATTATCTTGATGTGCTAGTTGGGGTTTTGGTGGTGGTGTAGGAGGACGTGCAGGAGGACGTGCAGGAGGACGTGCAGGAGGGTAGGGGGTGTGCAACAGGACCCCCTAAGTGATATTGTGCTTACAAATTGTTGACCGTAGTGCGCAACCCTATCATGACTTGGTTTGTGTCTCTCACAGAGAGGGTGAGTGTAGTGAAAACGGCCATAATTTCTTCCATTCGCTTACCTATATCTCATAAATTTCCCTCTAGGTGTTCCATTCTTGATTCCATGGATACATTGGAAAACCTTAAACTTAAAATTTCGGAAGCGCAAATCGCTCGGCTATCTCACAATAGGAGCGAGATATCCCAGCAGCCACACCAAATTGATGTGAACCGAGCTTCGCTAACTTTAAATTTAAGCGGAAACTTGCTTGACAAAATATTAATTTTATCTTTTTTTTTGAAGCTACACCACGTGTCGGAAAGGCTAACTTCCGGCTTTCCGAAGTTTCGGCCTAAGTGAAATGCGTCAAGTGAGCAAACTCGCAGAGATCAGACACCAAAGTAAAAAACAACGGTTAGGAATGCGGAGGGCTAGCGCGCGCTACACTTGAATGTGACAACAGCTTGCTAAAATTATCATAACGAACTACTAATAAAGAGATTGAGAGGCGGAGGAAAGAAATCTCACCGGGAGGTCTCCGGCATTCGCATTCCGAGCTCTTCACGGGCATTCACGGCCGTCGAGGGAGTGGTCAAACGAAGTGGAGGCTGTTGGAGGCTGCTTTGGTAGAGGGGAAATGGAGTGGTGGAGGTTGAGGTGTTTTGTGGAGGAGACGGGCGGTCGGAGGAGGATGGTGGCAGGAGGGTTGGAGTGGAGAGGAGATGGTGGTTGGCGTGGGTAACTTGAAGTGGACTCACGGAGGGGTTCCGACGGTGAGCAATGGGAGAAGGCAGAGAACGGGAGAACCAACAACAGAGGGCTCGGCGTCGTGCGGACGGCTCCCGTACAAGACGGCTCCCGTACAGGCGGGCTGGAGGCGAGAAGTGCGGGAAGAAGCTAGGGGGGGACCGGCGGATTGGAGGCAGGAACAACTCCCGGAGTAGTCGACGGAAAGAGCGGGGCGGAAGAGCAGACGCGGGTCGAGCGGCGGAAGGACTCGCCGAAAGCAGCGGCTCTCAGCAAATTCTTCCAAATCCGATCTAGGGCAACCCAAGGGAATGCACATATTTATATAGGCCTCCTCCCTCTTTCAATCTCTAAATTTTAATAAGTAAAATATTAATTAAACAACTAATTTCAGCACGTGTCCACCAAAACAAACGCGACGACCCACCCCACACAATCCGAACCGAACCAATCTATTTAGGGTCACGCGAGACGGTCAATCTCACGTGCTGGGACAAAATAATACAGTTCACATAAAGACAAGAAAATAAAATGATACAATGTTGCGATAAAACATAAAAGATACGCCGATGGCAGCGACAACAAAAAAATAACTAGAGGGCCGGCGACGGGGTCACATCAACTATCGAGAAAGAAAACAAGATTTGCATATGTTATTTATCGATCTTAAGAAGACTTATGATAGAGTTCTAAGAGAGATCTTATGGAGAGTCTTAAAAAAGAAAGGTGTAAATGTATCATATATTGACATAACCAAAGATATGTATACAAATTCAGTGACGAGAGTTAGGACATCTAGATGATTAACACAAGAATTTCCTATCATTGTTGGCTTACATCAAGGTTTAGCTTTAAGCCCTTCTCTCTTTACCCTTATCTTAGATTAGCTCATCAGACATATCCAACAAGCAATATCTTGGTGTTTATTGTTTGCAGATGATATCGTTTTGGTCGGTGAGACACGAGGGTGTAAACAACATACATAATATTATAATGCAGAAAATAAATTTCAAAAATATGAAAATACTTAAGTGTATCGCCAGATGCGGTCTATGATGCATAACTAACTCATGTAATTAAGGGAATCACCTACTTCCTCTTAGGGTTAATTGAAACTCTAAGGATGCTCTAAGGAAACTTCAAAAATTTTATTAAAAATGAAAGAGGGAGAGAACACATGAATATCTACCCCCTTTCACAAAGCCAAAGGTGAAAAAATAGAGTCTGACGGTCGCGGAAGGAAGAAGAGTACTTTCATGATCTATGCAACACAGTGGGTTACGAGAACTGCTACAAGAGTGTTGTTGTACCTCCACGACTATAAAGAGAGGGTCGTCGAAGGTTTCTGACATGAGGGGAGAGGTTGGTATCTTCCGATCAGCAAAGGAGAAATCTCTAAATGCGGTTTCTGATTTCTCTATGACATACGCTCTAGTCAACGAAGTGGAAAGGAGAGATAACTCTTAGTGTGTAGTGTGTGTTCCGATCAATTGAATAAATTGCGCCTTATAACTGCTTGAGACGTCGGTTACGATTAAGAGGCGTCTCTTGCATTTCAAAAAGGAAATGATAAATCTTGTTTTTTTATGAAACAGGAACTACATTATAACTGACTGACCCTTTACTACCACAATGCTACTACTAATCACATCATAGTTACCTACGGGTAACTATTACGGGTCCTATGTGTGGCTATGTGGGCCCGAACAGGGCCGCGGCCCGCACTCCCCAACCTTTGACCGCGGAACCAATCTGGGGATTCCGACATCTAAACCCCGTGGCAAGATGCTGCAGTTGGTTCGAAAGGCTCTTATCAAATCGGGCGCGGGTTTGAAACCGCGCCTCAACAACCAGCCACAGGGTTTACACTCCGGTAGCCCCAGATTGGTTCCACGCGTGAGTGGTTGGGATGCGCGTGCTGTAGCCCTGTTCGGGCCCACATAGCCACTTGTGGGGTCCGTAACAGTAACATACTCTCGCGAACTACTAAATCACCCTGAAACAACGCCATAAATTTTCCTGCAAATTTAATTTCATCAAATAACATGTAAAATTAACTGTAAAGAGTATTGATACCTCAATCGGGCAATGGCTCCAACTAAAAGTACTCTCGATCTGACAATCGAGTTAAAATGAGAATATTAGTAATTTTTGGATGTTACATAGTCTATCTTAGACGTCTTGTATTAAGAATTTTTATGTATTTTAATTAGAATCATTTAGAATCTACAGTACGTGTCTTTATTAATCGTGTCTATGATACGAGGCATACTAGTCTTCAGTTTTTGTGTGCCTTTCTCGTCATGTTAAGTTTTGTTAGAAATAAGAAATGAAATGGAAAGTGCAATTGTATTAATCCACATAGGGACAATATATAGGACTTACATAGACACAACAACTCAAAACTAAGGATGTGAGACTAAACCCAATAATACTAAAATACTCAAACAATAATAACTCTAACACTCCCCCTCAAGCTGAAGGGGGACCCTACAACTTGAACATAACATAAAAAAGGAAGGTAAAAGACGGTTGGCAACGTGGGACAAAACAGCAGCTACCGAGGCCTAACCGCGTGTCACCGGGGATACTACAACCGGGCAAGAGCCACACTACGTTGGTCCACAAAATCGAGCATGACCACGCTGGATACACTTGGAGCGGAAACTAGGTCAACCACAAAAGACCAAACCAACCCTTCCAAATCCAGAGAAAACGACGAGGAGACACAAACAACATACGAAATCGACTTGGGGGCTATGCGTGACTAAGGCAGGAGTCGGGAAAGAGACATCCGAGTCGCCGTTATCACAAACACTCCCCCTCACGTGGAATACGCGCATAAATGCATATACTATGCCTGGAGGCCGTGACGTACACTCCCCCTCACGTAGACCACGTGCACGTGTGGGACCCTCGTCGGGTACATGAACCCAGATCACGTGGAAGAGAGCCGAGTCGCACACAAACATAACAACACAACTAGAAATCATCAACTTAAAAAAAAACTAAGTCAGGAGTCAGCCGGGCCGAAGAAGAAGCAGCGACGGCGCACGTAAAGCAGCAATGAAAAGTGGGCTGTCGGGCCAGAGAAGAGCAACAGTCGGGAGAGGCACCCGACAAGTAGAAGGCTGGGCCGGAGAAGAGCCAGCAACAATGCACGAAGAGCAGCAGCAATAAGAGCAACAACAACAAGAGGGTTGCTGGGCCGGGAAGCAGCAGCGGCAAGAGGCGCAGCCGGCTAGAAGAAGGTCGGGCCAGAGAAGGGGCAGTTGTCGGAGAAGAAGCAGCTGCAGCAACAACTCAGAGCCGGAGCAGCAGGGAGATGCCAGAAGCCAGGCCAGAGAAGATGAAGTAGCGGCGGAGCAACGCCTTCTGCTGTCGACGGGAGAAGCATCCGACAGCAGCAGAGGCATGCCGAGTAGCCGGAGAAGAAGAAGAAGCGGAGAGCCGGAAGCCAGGCCGGAGAAGATGAAGTCACCTGGGTCGTTGTTAGGAGAGGAGGAAGCAACAGACATGGAACAGAGACACGGCCTGCGACCAAGATGGAGGAGGCAGCGTCAGCGTTGAGAAGAGGAAGCAGCGACATCGTCAATGTCGCAGGCGGAAGCAGAGCCGCTCGATATCGAGGGAGGAAGCATGGGACGGAGCCCTAGTAGCAGCAAGAAGGAAGGCCCGCTCCCGTCATGGAATCAAGTGCCGATCCCGTCGACGGGAGCGCGGTGGAGAAGCACCCGTAGGAGCCCTAGCAGGGGAGCGGAAGCGGAAGCACGAGAAGGGGTCGGGTGCGGCGGGATAAACGAGAGACGGGAAAAAAAATTAGGTTACACAGATCATCCCTCTGATGTCATGTTAGAAATAAGGAATGAAATGGAAAGTGCAATTGTATTCATCCACATAGGCGCAATATATATTACTTACATAGACACAACAACTCAAAACTAAGGATGTGAGACTAAACCCAATAATACTAAAATACTCAAACAATAATAACTCTAACAAGTTTATTTATGCACATGCCTTTGTGTAATGTTATTTATGGACCATCGAGATCATGGATGAAATTGTGCAAGAATTAATTGAGATTCTTTCAGCCTCACTCTAGTTTTTTCTTCTCTCCCCAATTTAGGGTTAGGCTTAAGCAAAACTCTCCTCTCTTCCTCTTTCTCCTTTGCCCCTTTCGGGTGAGCATGCCTTTCTTGTATCCTCGACGCCCTCGCCAACAAAAGAAGCACATAATAAACTTTGTATCAGAGCTATTCAGCCCGTCTCCTCCCTTCTGCAAGCTATTCAGTGAGATTTTTGTTGTGGAAGATACTTAGTTGTCAAGGCGCGCGCTTGAGGTGTCGGGCGCAGCCCGCCGCGCCTCAGCACGGCTGAGGCGGGCGATGTGCCCCAGGCGCGTCCAGGCCCGCCTCAAGCGCTCCCAGGCGCGCCTAGGCCTTTTAAGGTGGTGTTTTTTTTAAAAAAAAAAATTAGATGGGCAAAAACATGATGTCAGATGCACACTTGGGCACTTAATTCGCTCAATTTTCTTATTTCGTCATTTGTGCGCCTCACGTGCCTCAGGCGCGCGCCTAGGCTCCAGGGGCCCTTTGCTCCTTGGTGCGCCTTGTGCCTTTGATAACTTAGGGAAGATACTAGCGAAGCCTAGGGCTGCTCCCATAGGTCAGCACAACCATACGATTATCTGTCAGTTGACAACACCGAAACGAGCCATCGAGTACAATGTGAGTTCGTCCTCTCCGACATCCCTTTGACGCAATCCCATGATGTTGCCGACCGATTCCAGCTCATTTGTCAGTCCATATGCAATTATCGCCTTTTTCAGATCCTGTTGAACCCGTTGTTTACTTTGCAATCCTGCAAGCCCTCCTTGGCCACGTTGAAGAATGTTTATCCTCCATTGATGTTTCAGAGCACAACCCACTCGATTGTCTCTAGTCAATCGTCCTTGTTGTTTCGCTAATCTTCCCTGGAGCAATTGATGCACACACTCCAGCTCCATCCCGTACGACGACATCAAGAGTGACCTCCACGAGCAGTCTCCCTGCGTATAAACATCATATCCTTCTCCACAGTCGATGACGTCACTCCGACAATTTCTCCAGCATAGCTCCATTTTGACTTGTTTTTTCCATTGAGGTGCATTCTCGTATGTCGAAATCCGCAAGCCTCTTGTCTTTGGAGCCTCGCGTCTCCTTTAGTTTCCATCTAGCCTAACTCTAGAGGAGCAGTTTGACATACAACTTGATGCGGAGCAGAGACGAGCACGAGCTTTGGGCCCATTCACAACTTGTGTTCACAAGAAATTAATTCTCTGACGGATGGATTAATTGATTAAGTACTTGTTGCATTAGCTAATTGATTCAATCAATGTCCTATGAGGTTTCATCGTCCTTGCAAATTTACGCTAATGCCGTCCTAATGATCTCTTATGCCTAAACCAGAATTTTTCTCTTCCTTCAATGCCTCGGGTCTCATAGCAGTTGTGGCGGTCCCTCGCACGCCCACATAAGCAACTTTCGCCACTCTAATTGCCAAAGTCTAGGTCCTTCAAGCTGTAGAAACAACTTTCTCACCACCCATTACACAATCTGAAGTCATGCCTACCGCACAACGGCCACCCTTGATGCACCTCTATCATTCCTGCCTCCATCCAACATTCAACTTTCCATCTACAGATTCCACCGATTTTGACCTTTGTGATACCTATCCCTCCGGCTCCTCAAGAGCCGTTCCTCTTGATGATTACTCACCAGCTAGTGACGCTACTTTCAATCATCGCAACTCACATTCTGCACTCTCGACCATCCACAGCCACAGGGAACCCTTGTCCCGATTCCAACCATTACTGCCAGCAGTTTCTCCTTAGCAAACACTTTCGCGCTAGATTACTACAATCATCATTACTCGGGCACCCAGTTGTAACACCCATCAAGGCTTATAAATTTTGCCTCTTAGCATGCAACGACGCTCCGACACTGCCATCATTTGTGAGATTTTTGAGTACAATGAAAGTTTGTTACTCGATGCAGCTTCTACTACAACCACACTACAAAGAGTTGTTTTGGAGGGAAATTAAACACCCAAATGATCACACCATTCGAGCCTCGTTCGAGCTTGAGGCAAGCTCGATTTTGAAGGATGAGTGGGATGCTCTGGTCCCACATGATTAGTTATTTGTTATTGTTTATTGCATATATTTAATTAGTGTTGTTATTGAGAGTCTTTAGTTATTTTAATTCTAGTTATTTGGAGTCTACGTTATGTGTCTTTTTTTTAATCTTGTTTATGTTCCAGAGTCATACGAATCTTAAGTGTCTTTTATTTTTTTGAGCATTTCTTTTTTATGTTGGGTTTATTTATGTCCATATCATTGTGTAATGTTATTTATAAACATTTGGAGTCATGGATGAAATCACCCAAGAATTAATCAAAGTTCTCTCGTTCTCTTTGAAGTTCTTTTTTATGTTGGGTTGAGCTAGATTATCCCCTCTTCCTCCTCTTTCTCCTTCACCCCCCTTCGGATTAGCACGGCTTCCTTGTCTTCCCGACGCCCTCGCCATCTCCATCTCCTCCCAAAGAAGCACATAATACCATGCAAGTTGTGCAAAACCAAGAGTAGAATATCTAGTCATCCATTCATATTCATGTGGACTCATATAAGATACCACTAGCATCATCTTGTTTCTAAGATGATGCAATTGGCGGTAAATCTAGTTGATGCAGTAATAGACCACTGCAACACTTTGAGGATTGTTCAACAAATGTCAGTGAATCTCTAGCTATGTATCTACAAGATGAATATGTTCTTTCGTTTTTTTTACTTCCATTGTATCTGCTAATCTGTTAGATTTCCGCTGCAATTGTGCGATCTGGTAAATGCGTTTGGAAGATTCCATCCTTGCGAAAGTTCTTGCATTCGAGGAGGATGTAACTTTTGCGTGGTTTAGTTTCCATTCTATCTTTTCATAGCACATTGGTTTCCTTTCAAAATGCTGATTTCTTCTTCTGTCTGTGTCACTCACTCTTGATTCCTGCTTGCTTCAGAATGGCCTTCTCATGGATGCTTTGTTGCACGCGTCCAAGTGCGGCGACCGCGCTTGCGCTTACGCCCACTGCCGCCGGCTGAAAGCCGTCTTCCACCATGGCGTCACGTGCAGCATCCGCAAAAAAGGCGGCTGCGAGGTCTGCGCGAAAATGTGGCACCTTATCTTATTGCACGCGAATTCCTGCACCGAGACAGAATGTAGGGTGCCTCGATGCAGGTAAGTTTTGTTATGAGTTGCCCGTCCTATGCACCCTTCTTTTAGAGGTTGGCTCACGATGTTGCCGCTGTTAGCAGGGATATGAAACAGCAGTTCCAAGGAAAGCTAACATCGATTATTCGGAGAAACGAGGGAAGAATCAAAAAGCCTGAATCCGAGGCTTGCATTGTTGGCGGTGATTGACCAATTTTGAAGATTTTTTTCCCCTTTCTTGTAATCCTTCTCCATTTATGCTGCAATTGTACAGTTGTAAATACACAGGGTTGCAGCTTCATATCATGAAATTATTTATGTATTGAATAAGGATGAATCCTGGAGGGAAGAAACCGAGAGCTTAGTAGTAGGAAATAATGAAAAAGCCAAGTGGTGATCAGGCGAATACATACGTACTGTACATTCTTTTTTTTTTTTCCTTCTTTCTGAGCAATATTATTTCTTAGGTCCATTTATTTCAACAGTTTGCACTTTATATTTTATATTTACATGTGAAAAGCACTAATTAGTTTTGATTTGGTCTTATTCTTTTTTATATTCTTGTGTTATTTGCTCGTTTATTTTACATTTTAGGGTTTGATTGTCAGGAGCAGACCATTAACCGCTATATGCAGACTAATTTTTTTTCCTTTTTTAAACAAAATCTTTGTTTCATCCCCCCCCTAAAAAATCTATATGCAGCCCACATATTTCCCTCGCATAATCTATTCCTCCCTACCCACCATGAACACCTACCAGCTCGATCTTTCCTGTTCCCACAAACACTGCAGACAATGCTTCCACCATGCCGATGGTCTTTGGCTCCTTGCCGCCGGTCAACGGCCTAAGCCCTGTGCTAAGTTTGCATGTTTGCTCAAGTAGATCCCCTTTGTTGAAATTATCGGAGCATGCATATGGAAGCAACTGTAATAAAAAAGCTGGACTGTGGAAACTGATCTCTCTCTCTCTACCATGGACGCCAGAACTCTCTCTCCCTCTAACATGAAAAACCGGAGAGAAGCCGCCCCCTCCTCCCGTGATTAGAGGATGAAAACCGCTGTTCCGGCGATCTAGATCCTAAGTATATACTATTATAAAGTATAAATATTTATAATTTAATTAATAAATATTTAATATAATCTATTTTAATTAATATATTTGTAATTTATTTTGATAATAAAATGTAACAGAAACGTCGCCGTTGTTTTACCAAATTTTCTTCATTCTGAACAGTTTTGCCACCGTTTTTTTACTAAACTGTTTTTTCATTCTGAACAGCTTCATTTTCACAGCTCAATTCCTAAAGCTCCATTCTCACAGCTCCTTTTGCCACCACCATCATCGAAACAAACTGATCCATAATTAAAATGAGTTTGCTCGTAACAATCACCTTTGTTTTTACGGGTAATTTCTGGCTCTTCTTGGTAGAGTATATTCTCTGTTGTGTTTTGTAAAAAAAACACATGCTAATTTTTGCCCATAGCCTCCTCGATTCGAAATGGCTAACATCATTTTATTCAAAAAAAAATTATTTTACCTTCGTCTTCAAACGCTACTTCTCCAACCACAATCACTCACCCAAATCAACCCATATAATCCAGATGGGCAAAATGAAAACAAGAATTTTAATCTAAGTGAATTACCGGGTCTCATTCTAGAGACGAATCTGCCCTTGCGTAGTACACTTTCATGTGGCCGGATACCGGACGAGTTTCCGTCCGTCCGGAATTTAGTGGAAAAAGGCCATTCTAGATCGATGTGTCCCAAATGTGATAGAGAGATTGAATCCATTTCATGTTCTATGAGGGCATAACAATTTATCCTAGATTAGCGAGCATAACAATTTTGACCCCTACATAAGTTAGAAATTCACGAATATGAGACAACAAAACTGTTGCGGCCAACTCGACGCCCCGTCGGGTCAGATTAATTTAGACTGTCTTAATCCGTGGAGTGGTCGAGCGCGCAAACAATCACAAAAAATTGAAAGCTAACAAGACAATTTGTTAACGTGGAAAACCCGTCAACTGGGTGAAAATCACGTGGCCGGATTTGTGTCGCCCAAACTTCCACTAGATCTGAGCGCTGTTACAGGGCTTTTTCAAGAACTTGAGGACGACATACCACATCTTGTTACAATTATTGGGGGAGAGAGAGAGAGAGCTCATAGGGTGACATGACACCGTTCACAGAGATAATTATTTCTTCGTGTGCTGCGGGGAGCGATGCGATCGTTGTATTAGAGTCCCCTGAGAGTTCATGGAGGCGGGAGCAGCTTACTGCACTCGTTCTGATGTCTGGAGCGTGAAGCTTGGGGGCGCGCTCAGTGCTCCTTATCCTCCGCTTATTATCTCTGATTGTCTTTTGGAGAAGCGTGATGCAGTTGTCTTATCGGTAGATGGAGCGCTTGCTCTTGAGCGTGTGGGGCGCTTGTTGGTAGAAAATGTGCGGGGCTCTTGCTGGAGGAGAGTGCGCAGAGCGCTAGATGGTAGAGAGCGTGCAGAGCGCTTGTTGGTAGAGAGCGCGCAGAGAGTTTGTTGGAGGAGAGCACGCGGAGCACTTGCTGGTAGAGAGCGCATTGGACGCTTGCCGGAGAAGTGCGCGCTGCAGGAGGAGAGCGTGTGGATTTCTTGCCGGCGGAGAGCGCACTGGGCGCTTGTCGGAGAAGAGCACGCGGAGCGCTTGCAAGAGGAGAGCGCGCAGGGCGCTTGCTGGAGGAGTGTGTGCAGAGTGCTTGTTGATAAAGAGCGCATTGGGCGCTTGTCGGAGGAGAGAGCATGCAGAGCACTTACAGGAGGAGAGTGTGCAAGGCGTTTACCGGTGGTGAGCGTGCGGAGTGTTTACTAGAGGGGAGTGCGCGGAGCGCGGAGGGAAGAGGTGCGCGCAAGGAAGCGATGCGCGCGAGAGCGCACAAGGAAGAGACACGAGCGAGAGCCGCAAGGAAGAGACGCGCACGAGAGCGCGCAAGGAAGGGGGGCGTGTGGGAGCGCACAAGAAAGAGATGCGTGCGAGAGCGTGCAAGGAGGCGGCACATGCGGGAGCGCGCAAGGAAGAGACACGCGCAAGAGCGCGCAAGGAAGGGGCGCGAGCTGGAGCGCGCAGGGAAGGGGCGCGAGCTGGAGCGCGCAGGGAAGGGGCGCGAGCTGGAGCGCGCAGGGAAGGGGCGCGAGCTGGAGCGCGCAGGGAAGGGGCGCGAGCTGGAGCGCACAAGGAAGAGAAGTGGAGGGGAGAGAAAATATGTAGGAGGAGAGAGAAAATCTATAGGAGGATTTTTCAGGGGAGAAGAGGATAAAGATCTTCGAAGGAGGCTTCAAAGACGAAGGAGATCTTCAGGGAATGCTTGAATTTTTTTGAAGGGGGAGAGGAAAATGAAGAAGATGAAGGAGGAAGGAGAGAGAAAATCCGTAAAAGGATTTTTCGGTTAAGGAGAGAATGAGAATAAAGGAGGATCTGATGCCCTATTTATAGGCTTCATGGGTAGTTATGACGGTTATGCGGCTATCCGCAGTCTATAACCACCATGATCGCTATTTATAGACCGATTTCATGACACATTATGCGCATATTATTTCATAATTTTACTAGACGCAATCCAATTCTATTTTTGGCTACACACTTCCCCCACTACGGGATGTCATGCGGGCGGTTACGTGGCTGGTTACCCATGTAACCGGCGACGGTGATGGCGGGAGCGCGATCGGACGGTGGGAGCTCGATCGGACGGCGGGGAATTTACGACGGATGACGACCGACGGCGGGGAGACGTCCCCATCGACGAGGGCCATGCCTGACTGGAGGAACTCGGCCGGCTACCGGCGAAAGGCCGGCCGGCCAAGGGGAAAGGGAGCCAGCCCCTAATCGGGCTGGCCGGCGGAGGAAGACCAAGTGGCCGCCCGTGAGGACGGGCGGCCAAGTGGCCGCACGTCCTAGGCGAAAGAAATCCCGCCCTTGATAGGTGCGGCTGTTGGCAGAGGACAAGCAGCCAAATGGCCGCCCGTCCTAGGCAAGGGAAATGCCGCCCCTGATAGGTGCGACGGCTGGCCGAGGACGAATGACCAAATGACCGCTCATCCTGGGCAAAAGAAGGACCGCCTCTGTTAGGAGTGGCGGTTGAGGATGGGCGGCCCACCCGTCATTCGTCCATCCGTCCCAAGCACCAGATAAAGAAGGGGAAGGGCGTCCAGAAGGGCTGCCCTCCCCAGAAGAAGAACCGGGCGGCCTTTCCGGGCAGCCGGGGAGGCTGGAAGGTCGGGCAGCCATGAGGCCGGCCGGCCGGAGCAACGAGGCAACGTGCAAAAGCACGTTGCCGACCCTGCACCCTGCTAGGGCTGTGCGCGCACTGGTGCGCTCACACTGGCACACACACAAGCCCGTGGGCAGGTGTGCACCAAGGTGCGCGCGCGGGAAGGAACTGCGCTCAGGTGCACACCTTGAACGCGCGGGGCCCAAGGATGCACACACGTCGTATCTTACCTTGCGCATTACTGCACACGGTTAGGCTGGGGCGCACTCGCAAAGTTCCGTGGTTGCTCGGACAAGCTTGCGGGAGATGGTTCCGCGCATAGGGATTTATGCGGGTGCGACCGGAGGCTCGGACTTTGCTCAAGAGATTCTCGGTTAAATCAAGCTCGTTCATGGTAACCTCATCAAAAACTAATATCCTAAGAGCTTCATCTGAAACACTCATTGCTACACCGATAAAATTTATTATCATAAAATGGGATATTTACGAAAAGATCGAGACAAAAGGGCTAACTGCAACTAAATTGTGCCTTCTCTTAGCTGTGGGAGAGTCTTTGATGGATTTCTTGGTGAATGAAGCAAGACGGACATGGGCGGATCTAAACTCCAGGAATTTCCCATAATGGATATTAGATTTGAATTCCTCTAGTCGAGTTAATGCATTTTGACTGTTTGCACGTCAAAAATTGGAGCCGGATGAGAGAGAAACATCACTGATAAGACGAAGGCATTTAGATTTCTTTTTAGCGGGAGGAAGGCAATCTGTCCCCACTTTGTTGAAATTCCTGAATTCGTCTATGAAGACGGGTCTAGTGAGTGTCATTTCGCTCAAAGGAACTCTAATGAGGAGGTGTTCATGGAGTGTCGTGGGGGTCAAGAATGATGAGGCACATGAAAATATCTCATGAATAGTTTACAATGAATTCTGAAATTTATGAATGTTTCCCCAATCTTTCACAATTAAGATTAAAATGCCAGAGAAACTAACAATTTCAGGTATAATTAAGATTATGAGTGTTTTAATTAAATAATAAGTAATTTGTGGGGGAGTTAAGAGTAACGGCGGGGGAATGTGATTCTAGTGGCCGGTGATGGCCGGTGATGGTGTTGGATGAGACTGAAAACTAGTGGTCGGTGGCTTCAATGGATTGGCGGTTGCTCAGGAAATGTGGCGTTTATTGGAAGTTATAGGTAGTTAATAGGATAGTTATGTGCGGTTATTAGTGGGGGGTGATTAGTTATTTGGTAGTTATGTGAGTTTGAGATAGGGGGCAAAGGTAGCTACATCAGGAAACATGGAAAATCAGTGGTTAAGAGATGTTTTTGGGGCGATTAGGTGGTGGTTATTGAGTGGTGGGGTCAGGTGGTTGAAAAGGCAGTTACCTAGGTTTCGACATCAAGGGTCCACAAAATCGGCATCGTAGGAAGACTGTGATAGCCCTCTGTATCATATCTCTCATTTGAAAATTCTCTAAATCCTACGAACCTCCAAAATCAGCCACTTGACCTCTATTTATATATAAAGAGGTCACTATGGACGGTCTAGATGGCCTGAAACTTCAATATCTAATAATACATGAAATAAAATCCAAAATAATAATAATAGGGAATTGTCAAGAGCACCACTAAATTGGCTAATCGCACCGCATTTAGGTGTATTTGATACCTAAAATTAGGGTTCTAAAAATTCTAGTCGCACTTAGCTCTTCCCAGCCCTTAATCGCACGTTTCTCATGTTCACCAAAATCATAGAGAGGGTCCCTGCAGAAATCATCATCAGTCCTCCTCCCGCCGTGATACGATCACGGTCTATCGGATGGTTCCTTCGCACCCAGGTTGGGAGGGGGGGGGGGGGGGGGGATTTTGTAATTCGTATTGGGGGATGGTCGGGTATAAATAGCTATTTTGTAATAGGGTTTTGGGGTATGCTGATAGAAACTTATACTTGTGTGTGTTGCTGTGTGGAGAATGGAAGAACTCTCTCCCTAGTCGATCTGCCAGTTTAGGAAAGCTTCCTTTCCTTAGGATCGGTCACCTCTATCTTTTCGTTTTCCTTCTTCCTGCTTGTGAGTGTTTATGTGGTGATCAGTTACTCTGTTTTCTGACCGGATTTTCTCATTTGAATTGTGAAAGTATTTTGTTGTTGGGAAACTCTATTTTCTTTTTTCCTGGTTTTTGTAATCCTCCAAGGTTAGTTGTATCAAGGTATCAGAGGGAGGTTGCTCCTCCCTACCAATGTTGATGCCGGTCTCAGAAGTTACTAGGTCCAGAGACGCACCGAACGACATGGACGGCCTCAAGCAACAATAGGAGGACCTAACTCGTTCGTTAAAAACACTATCCGAACAACAAAGTTGAAAGTCTTTGTTTTAAGTATAGCTAAACACCTAGAGGGGGGGGGGTGAATATTTTTTTAAGTCTTTTGTGACTAACTTTTGGTTTGGTGAGTTGAGTGATTTACTTTATGTTAGCTTTCAAGAATTGACACAAGCACATCAGTATTTATAGTGGTTCTCCAAGGTATGGATACATCCACTTTCCCTCCCACCTTTCTAACATTGTATTAGACAAGACAATCTCCACCAAGACTCGGCTCAATGATCTTACATCACAGATCCCTCAAGATCTCTCAGACTCCTCCAAGTCCTACCTCAGATCCAATGTCCTACACTCAGAGATAAAATCTCCTACAACTCAGTGATCCTTCTGATCACCTATCTCAGACTTAATCCAAAGTCTTACACTTAGGCTAGGAGGATAACCCTACACTCATATCCACTACAGGATCCTACCTCAGAGAATAAATCTCCAACCTCGGGCACACATACCCTACCTCAGATCCTCGGAAGGATCCTACAACTCAGCCTTTATATTTCAGGCTTACAACTCAGATCAAGAATGATCTTACAGAAAGAGTTAGGCTTCATTTGGTTCGGCGGTGGCGGGTCGATCCGGCGGGTGGAAACGGAGTGTTCGAATCGGAGGGGGGAGGTGGCTGCTCCAAACGGAGCTTTTTGGGGGCGTTTCTCAAGGCGGGCGGGTGGAAACGGAGCAAACGCCACCGGAGGTTCATTTGTTTACCCTCCTTCCGGTGGCGTTTGCCCAAAACGGAGCAGTGAAACGCCCAAACAAATAGAGCCTTAGTTTATTATTGATGACTTGCTGCAGAGAAAGTGTTCTCTGAGCCTTCTCTCTGGACTGAGTGAACTCAACCCAACTTCTTCACAACACTAAGAAAGTAGATCTTAAGGTTGGTTCAGCTTGTGCTGGGAAGAATCTCAGAAATTGGAGCTTCTAAACTAGCTGATGAAGACAAAATGATATTACTGTGCTTTATTTCTTCAATCAGCCAACCTTGTCTGAAGCTTTCAGACTTGCTATTAATCACCAGTTGCAGAGCTCTTCCTCTTTATTTTTAGGAAGAAGATAACCAGAAAGCTTCTTCTCCTCTAAGGCTAAAAGTTAAAAGGCCCTTTTTAATTTCTCGGAACTCTGCTTTTATTTCTCATAAATCCAGCGACTCTATGCGCAGTCCTGAAATGGGCAACTGCAACCCAACTTTTGAATTAACTACAGTAATAAATGCATGCGATGCCTTTTATTTTCTAGCATGCAAAACCCATGATATTTGAATTTCTGTTGACGTCGGCATGACTCAGCTCCTGTGAACTTAACAAATTCCAGACAATTTGCACAGGCATTGAGTGAAGCCTTGTCACTCAAACCAAAAGTACTTAGCCGAATTCTTCTGCATCTTCAGGCATTGAGTGCGTTGAGTGAGCCTTTATCACTCAACACATATAAACTTTTATAGTCGAATAGCTTAGGCATCGAGTGAGCCTTCATCACTCAACTCTTCTTGACTTAGCTGAATTTTTTTGTATGAAGGCGTTGAGTGCAACTTCTTCACTCAACGCTTCTGTCCTTGGTCTGATGAGGCGTTGAGTGGCCTGTCTTCACTTAGTGCTTCTATACTTAGACAAAATTTTTGTTGAGTAGGCGTTGAGTGAACTGTCTTTACTCAACATTTTTGTCCTTAGACAAATTTCTGTTGAGTAGGCGTTGAGTGAACTTCCTTCACTACACGCTTCTGTCCTTAGACAGATTTCTTGACATCAACACTGCGGATTAGACTGCATGTGGTTCTGTCAATGCTTTTAGACTTCTTAGCGCTGAGTGAACTGCCTTCACTCAACGCTTTTGGACTTCGCCAGATTTCTTGTCTGCACCTTTGAGGCTTTGACTGCTTGAGCTTCTATCAACGCTTTTAGCCTCCTTGGTGTTGAGTGAACTGCCTTTACTCGACGCTTCTGGACTTAACCAAATTTCTATTTTGTTAGCATCTTGTCTTGAGTTCAACTAGTATTGTGACCCTGACTATCTGTCAAATCAATGCAACAGAGAACAACTTACATATATTGAACTTAGAGCATGCATCAAATACATTCATGTGTATACCATTGACTTGCGGGTCTTCTTCAAATCTAGGACATTGTGATCAATGGAACCAAAAATCTCCCCCTATTTGAAGAAGTCATAACCCCAGTCAATGATCTACACTACCATATACATCAGATAAATCATCACAATAGATAAGTGCAATATTTATATATACACAAAAATATGATTTTGATTTAAAGGAAAAAGTCATAAATAAACAATATGCATAAAACAAAATGATCACCTTCCTACAGCCCTTAAGAAAAATAAAAAAACTTGTCATGTTTCTGGTTCCTTGATCATTATCCCCTTGCTGGGTTTCTTGGCAACCTTTTCCTTATCTTTATCCTTCTTCTCATTTTGTCTCTCAAAATAGTTGTAGGGTTTAGAAAAGTACTTGCTGGGCTCCACAGTATCTGGTGGCAAGACACCTGATTTTTTATCTCTTTTGAATTTCCTCCTGGCCTCTTCATTTCTTATTAACTCGGCCCATTCTATGGAGCTATACAGCTTTCCCATATCAGTTTTCTTATCTTTTATCTGATCTCAGGCAGACAAGATGATTGTCCTTGATTGAGAACTCCACTTCTCAAAAATTGGCCTGATTTTCACCTCCTCTCTATACCTTTTCTTATTAAGCATGATTTCTTCCTCTTCTTCAGCAACTGACTTACCTCTGGCTCTGGCTATCTGGTCAGCAGTGGGACTGAATGTGGAAATTTCAGTAATAGTAGATGGTTCAGTCCACTGAGCACCAACATGATCAACATCTTGATCTCCCCCCTGATCACCATACTGTTCATATAGTGCTTCTTGAATGGTTCTAGGAACTGTAGGAATGTTTTCATATGTATGTTGTTCAAGGCCAAATGAACCTCTGATTACATTTGTTATCCAAACAACATTCTCAGTTTTAGTCTTGATCATTGTCTTCTCCCCCTTTATGACTTCTTCAGATAAAGCTGCACTCAGGGAGGTCTTGGCTGTAGAGTCTTTCATCCAAAAAATTTACACCCTTAGTGACATGATTCTTGACCTCTAACATGTGATCATCAAGAATTTGAGTGCAGACATCCATTCTTCTTTCCAGAGTTTTCTTGTGGGATTCAATCAGATTTTTTTATACATTGTGAACCATTTCCATGTTGCTGGAGATTATGTCCTAATTCACTAGAATATCATGCCATGTTTTGCTGATTTCTGCCAGCTTGCTTTTAGTAAGTGTTACAACAGGAGAAGCCCTCATAAAGAATGCTACTATGTTAGCTTTCAGTAGGTTGACTTCAAACCTGATGGACTTGATTTCAGTGGAAATATCCCTTCTTACTTACTTGATGGAATTGTCAATGTAGTGCTCCAACTGCCTTTTTTGATCATAAAGAAGACTCTTCAATTGAGCAAGGAATGTAAGTGACATCTGTTCAGCTTGATGAGATGTACCTTGTTCACAGACATCTTCATCCCTTTCCCTGACAATATTTCTTTCTTCTAAGTCAACCATCATATACTTAGAGGAATGTGCATCAGTATTTGCATCTAGAGAAGCAGCATTGCCCTTATTAGATTCAGAAGAGTCTATGGTAAACACTGTTTCTAGAGTAGGGATTTCAGAGTGAATCTCCCCCTTAATCTCAGCACTGTCCTTAGGGACATCTTGGTCTTCTGCAGTAATGTTCAGAATATCTTCTTCCATTGTCATAGGAAGTTTCTCATCAGGAATCTGATTTATTCTGTTCTGAAGAGTCTCTAGAAAAGAATCAGGCTGATCGTGCACATCAGACTGAACTTGCTCCCCCTCAACAGGAGCATCCATCTGGTAAGTCTCCCCCTCAATATTTGCACAAATATTTTCTACTACCTGTCCAGTTTGTATCTCTAAGGCTTCAGCTGGAATCTCTTCAGAATGAAATCCACCAAATTGATTCCTTATTGCAGGTTCAGAGGAAATTGAAACTTGAGCACTCATGTCTTTCCTTGGTTCTTCAGAAGAACTACTTTCAGTAAACCGAGGATCATGTGGCTCTTCCACACTCTTCTTAGAAGAACTAATTTCTGTGTTATCCTTATTCACTAGTATAGATTTCTTTTTCTTCTTCTCAACATTCCGTTGTTGTGGCAGTAGAACTCTTTCCCACCTTTCAAATATTTTGGAGTCCATTCTCCTTATGTGATGGATTTTTGTTCCTAGCCTCATGTTGAGGATCCCTGGAACAAACTCATGGAGTTATAGGGTAAAATTCTCACCAGATTTGGTTCATCCATGCATTCCACTATTCTGTCAAAGATTACTTTGCCCCAGTCAGTCCTTTTAGAATGAATGACTCTTGTCATGAGCTCAAACATTTTCCTGGAGATTTTATCATTAGACCCTATCTTGCAGAGTAGTGCCTTCCCAATCACATTAGCCAGAAATTTGCCCTTTAGATTAATCTCCTTTCTTAGCACTGATCCAGTGGTGTGCTTCTAAAGCCCACACCACTTGAGGGTAGCCTTTACATCATCCTGATAAAGTTCCTCTTCTTCATCTAACGACCTGAACTTGGGCAGACATAGAGCCTTGCTCAATCTTTTGGGGGGTAATCTTAATCTTATGTCCGCTGATGGATGATTTGATTTTAGTAGAGGAAGAGTCGACCGTGGCATTTGAGTATAACTCAAGCACTTCTCTATTCCAAAGCAGACTTGGCTCTAAAAGAACGTGTTCTAGGTCAGTGACCTGCAGTAGATTGAGAATGAGTTGTACCTCCTCTGGTGCATCCTTGAACCCATTTCTCACTAGCTCTGAGCCCTCGAATAGGAAATCCAATCTTCTTGGCGCCATTTCTTCTCTGAAATTCTGTAGATTTTTTGAGCTTTCGTCGCAGGGGGTAGAAAGGCACAAGAGCTAGGAATAGTGTATTTTGTTATAAGCACACACCCTTCTATTTATACTATACTCTTATTTGAGAATGTGGATAGGCGCGTACCTGATACGATGATCACGAGGAGATCAACGACAAAGATTAATCTCGTTAGTTAGTCGTAAATAGAAATCCCTGGCTATATGCGTTGAATGGACTCGATGTACTCGACGCATTCGACACACTCGACGCATTCAACGCACTCGACTCATTCGATGTCTGGGTACTTAGACTCAGCCCATTTGACGCTTTGACACTTAGTCCATTTCATCTTTGTTATCCTGCATGAATTAATACCACCTGCAATAGAAAATGCATGAAGAGCTACTGAAGATATACTAAGTTCATCATGCCCAATTCAAATTTGAAGGTGTTGAACTTGACTTCATCTGGTGGCTTGGTGAAGATATCAATCACTTGTTTGTCAGTGGGGACAAACTCAAGACTGATGTCCTCACATTCCACATGCTCTCTAATAAAATGATAGCTAATCTCTATGTGCTTAGTCCTACTATAGGAGACAGGATTCCTATAAATAGAGATTGCACTAGTAGAATCACAAAACATAGAAGTTCTACTTAGCTTGAGATTATAGTCCTGGAGCTAATGTTGGATCCATAGTAGCTGTGCACAACAACAACTAGCTGAGATGTATTTTGATTAAGCTATTGATATTGCAACACTTATTTGCTTCTTGCTACTTCAAGATACAAGCCTTCTTCCTATAAATTGATAGGAGTTAGAGGTGTTTTTCCTGTCTTCTATGTAACCTGCAAAGTCTGCATCTGAATACTCAATTAGTTCAAAGTCATTATTCCTAGGGTGTGACCTTAAGATATCTCAAAAAAAATTTTGCTGCAGAATAATGAGATTCCTTAGGGCAGGCCTAATACTTAGCACAAACACATATATCATACATAATGTCTGGCCTACTAGCAGTTAGGTAGAGGACGGAGCTAATTATGCCTCTATACAAGGTTTCATCAACAAGTTTCCCTGACTTATCCTTGTCTAATGACACATTTGACCTCATAGGAGTTTTCATTATGGGGGCACTCTCAATTCAAAAAATTTTAATCAACTCTCTGTGAATTTAGACTGAGAGATGGATAGACCATCCCCTGATTATCTTACTTGGAAGCCCAAGAAGTACTTGAGTTCACCCATACTACTCATCTCAAATTTTTCTTCCATAAGTTTTGCAAACTCTTTGTAGAGGACATCATCAGTAGACCCAAAAATTATGTCATCTACATAGATTTGGACTAGGGTGATCTTATCCTTGACTTTCCTTGGAAATAATGTCTTGTTTATCTTTCCTCTTTAGAATTTGTTCTTGATGAAAAAGCTAGACAGAGTTTCATACCATGGCCTGGGGGCTTGCTTCAACCCATATAAAGGTTTTTAAGCTTAAATACATAATCAGGAGAGTTAGAATTAACAAAACCTGAGGGTTGCTCAACATAGACCTCTTCTTTTAGGTCACCATTTAAGAAAGCTGATTTTACATCCATTTGGTAGACCTTGAATTCTTTATGTGCAGCATATGTAAGGAACAATCTTATAGCTTCCAATCTAGCTACTGGTGCAAATGTTTGATCAAAATCAATACCTTCCTCTTGCATGTATCCCTTGGCCATCAGTCTAGCTTTATTCTTGATTATAACACCATTTTCATCAAGTTTATTTTTATAGATCCACTTGATTCCAGCGATGTTATGTCCTTGTGGTTTGGGGACCAGCTTCCAGACCTTGCATCTCTTGAACTGGTTCAGTTCTTCTTGCATAGACACAATCCAAATAGGTCTATGTTGACATGTTCAAACCTTTTAGGTTCAATCTGAGACAGGAAGCTCGAGTACATAGCAATGCTGAGGTTTCTGCTCCTTGTTATAACCCCTTTTCTAGCATCTATTATGATTTAATTTCTGGGATGATCCCTCAAATGCCTGATAGTAGGAGGCATTCTTTCTTTAGCATCATGTTCTTCAATGACTGGATCATGCTGGTCTTCACCCATGTCCTGGGAACTTTGTCCTTCTTTAGGAATGCATCACCATCATCTTCTTCTTGGACAGTTGGAGGAGTGTCCTTGATGGTTAGTTTATCCATCTCCAACTCTACACCTGCAGATCTAGAGGAGCTAGACAGCTCACTGCTAATCATTGATGATTCCTAAAAGACTACATTCACAGACTCTTCTACAACTTGATTTTTCAAGTTATAGACCCTATAAGCTTTGTTATTATTATTGTACCCAACTAATATCCCTTCGTAGGACTTGGAAGCAAACTTGGTCAAGTACGACTTCCCATTATTAAGTACAAAGCACTTTCTTCCAAAGAGCCTGAGATAGGCTAGATTTGGTTTTTGCCTTTCATAATCTCATAGGGAGTCTTCTTGTGATACTTGTTGATATAAGCTCTATTCAAGATATGACAAACAGTGTTCACTGCCTCAGCCCAGAAGTATTCTTGGAGAGAGGTGTCACTGAGTAGTGTACTGTCAGCTTCATTGAGAGTTCTATTTTTCCTCTCAGCTATCCCATTTTATTTGGGTGTTCTAGGAGAAGAAAATTCTTGATAAATCCCTAGTTCTTCATAAAACTTTATCATGCTTTCAGAATGAAATTCAGTGTCATGGTCACTTCTGATTTTGGCCACAAAACTGCTCTTTTCATTCTGAATTTGCCTAATAAAGGTCATAAAGATGTCTAGGTTTCAGAATTTTTTTTAGAAAGAAAACCCAAGCAAATCTGAAATAATCATCAACTATCACAACTGTATAGACTTTCTTACCTAGACTGTGAACTGGCATAGGACCAAACAAGTCCATATACAAGAGGTAAAAATTCCTCTCAGAATCCTTGGCCCCAATGCTCTTAAAAGATGCTTTGGTCTGGTTGCCCTTTTGACATGCAGAGCAAATGCCCTCCTTGATGCATCTTATATTGGGTTCATTTCTGACTAGCCCTTCACTGAAGAGCTTGTTAATTGTTGTGTAGTTCAAGTGAGCAAGCTTCTTGTGCCATTGTACACAATAAGAGACTTTCTCATTTGCTAACAAATAAACTGGTGAGTCTGTACTTAAACATAAAAAAGTTTAAATAATATATATTTCTACACCTAGTGTCTGTCAAAATGGCCTCTTGGTCACTTGATCTCTTAATCAGACACTCATTCTTGTGGAAGACAATGACATAACCCATATCACACAGTTGACTTATGCTGATCAAATTGTGTTGCAATCCTTCCACATAAGCTACTTTTGTGATAGAGACTATGTCATTGGTGATCATACCATAACCCTCGGTGACTCCTCGATCTGTCTGAACATCCAAAGATCAACTTAGGTACATTCTTCACAGAAGTGTATTCCTTCAGGTTGCTCCTTGTTCCAGCCATATATCTGGAACATCCACTGTCCAAGTACCATATTGGTGCATGGGTACTTGGATTATCCTGCAAACACAGTTTAGTTTACCTTAGGATCCAAAAAGGAGTTGGGTCCTTGGTTCTTGTTAGCTTGAAACTAAACATGTCTACCTACAACACTTCTAACAGGAAGACTCACTCTTGCCCTTAGCATACTAGGGTTGTGCCAACATTCTATGGCAAAGTGACCCACTTTACCACAACACTAACATTCATGAATATTGTATCTCCTCTTCTGAACAACCCTTGTGGAATGCAAGCTGTCAACAACTGTTTGTTTAGAAGGGAGAGCAATAGCTTTCTTCTTATTTCTTTCAGCAAGAATCTGACTGTAGGAGAGTCTGCCAGTAGATGTACTTGGCTTACTCTAAGCTTCATCAACAACAGTATTCTTTGTAGGTTACATGTTGTTAATGGCATCAGTGACTGCCAAGTTAGGCTTACTAAGAGACTGACCCTTGCTTTGGGTTTTTGATGGAAGAGCCTGAGGATGGGCCACTGCCTTATCCTTGAGTGTGAGGACTGAAGCACCAAATATAAATGGTCCATGATGGGCCATATGGATTTTCTCACGGGGAGCCTTGAGTGCACTCACACCCATGTACTTTCTTCTTCCATTGTAAGATACTTTTGTATTCTTACAAGTAGAGTTCTCATTCTTCCAACAACCATACATGTTGTCCTGGTCATACATGTTGGAAGGGAGAATTACCTTGTGAAAGGTGGTCTGATGCACTACTGTAGATTTGCCTTTCCCTTTGGTATAGACAGCTCTATTGTTCCACTTGAACCCCAAACTCCTCTTATTCTTTTGTGGGGTAAAGGAATCTATCAGTGACAACACTTTCTTGGGCTTACTGAATTCAACCATAATATTTTTCTCCTAAAGGAGTTTCTCTTCAAGATCCATAATGATCTTGTTCTTCTAAATTATGGCCCTAATTTGGATAATTGAGGTTGTCTTCAGTTGGCTAATTTCCCTCATCATCTGAGCTAGCAAGGCGACTGACTCAGACTGTAGGGAAGCAACTTGCTGTAAGGAGACAATCTCCTCAGCTTGTCTCTTGGCAAGCCTTTTGCTATTCTTCAGAGCATCCAGAATTGCAACATATTTGTCAATCAATTGATTGACATCATTTTCAGAATCTGAACCATCATCCTCACTGGAGGAAGTGGATGCATCAGAGTCTGAGCCAAACTCATGGATAGAAGGAGAGTTTGGGATAGAGTGTACCTCATCAAGAATAGAAATGTCCTGATTGTCTTCTGATATGGCCATGAGACTGTACTTCTCATCCTCTTCACAATCATTGTCAACTGAGGATAGTAGGGCCCTGATGCCAGATGGGGCAGCAGGAAGTTCAACATCTTCTTCTATGGATATGAGACCAATGTAGGCCTCCTCTTCTTCTGATTCTAAAGATTCAGAATCACTGTTTGATAGGCTGACAGTCTTCTTGGCCAAGAAGCTCTTTTCAGCCTTCTTGACCTTGTGATGGTTTTTGACATTAGACTTCATCTGCTCCTTCCTCTTAACTGGATAGTCAGTAATGGCATGTCCACTCCTGTTGCAATAGTAACAAATAACATTAGTCTTAACATATTTATTCTGATTGGATTCATACCTTTCCCTAGAGGGGTCAATTTTGGACTTGTCTTTGCTGGAGTGTGGCTTTCTTGATGAAGAGCTTGAAGAGCCCCTGTTTTTCTATTGTCTCCTCCTGCTCAGCAACTTATTGAATTGCTTGGAGAACATGCTAGTTCTCCATCTGATAATTCATTCCCAGAAGAGCTGGGCTCTGGGAATTCTGACTTAGCAACTCTTCTTAGAGGAGAAGTCTTTTCTCTGCTTCTTCTTGAGGCTTCAGATCTGAAGGACACTGACTTTTTTTTGCTGAGAGATTTGGTTGCATCCTCTTCAGCCTTCCTAGTGCTTAGTTGTATATCATGAGACATCACCTTCCCAAACAAGTTCTGAGGCAGAGTGTTGGCCAGGTTGCCAACTTCTCTGATGTCACAGATCTTGATGTCTAATTTCTTGTTCAGAGATCTCAAGAACTTGTCATTCAGCTCATAATTAGTGAACTGTTTGCCATAGGTGATCATTCATTATCATGAAGAACTTCTTATAGAATTTAGCTATGAAGTGCTTCTTCCCTTGTTTGAATGCTTCATATTGTTAATTCAGGAGGGATTTTCTTTCATCCCTTACCTTCTCTGTCCCCTCCATGTAGACAATGAGAGAGTCTCACATTTCCTTAGTTGTCTTGTAGTGGATAAGGTTCTGGAAGGTGGAGTCATCAATGATACTGACAATGATATTTTGTGCCCTTTTGTCCATGGTTGCAGGATGACCTCATCCTTGGCCATCTAAGAATATTTCTTGGGAGTTTGGTCATTTGCATCCAGGACTGATATCTTCATGGAAATGAAGGATCCCTCTTGGACTGTGATGAAAATCCTTGGGTCTGAGGCTTCCATGAATAACCTGACCCTCTCTTTCCAAATCCCAAAATAACCTGACCCTCTCTTTGTGGTTCTCACTTGAACCCATGAAGCAAATCTTTAGCTACTCTTGGAGATCTGTTCAGTCTGTTAAGTCTTTTTTGAACAACCACTCTCTGATACTACCTAAAAGTCTTTGTTTCAAGAGTAGCTAAACACCTAGAGGGGGTGAATAAGTTTTTAAGTCTTTTGTGACTATCTTTTGATTTGGTGAGTTGAGTTATTTACTTTATGTTAGCTTTCAAGGATTGACACCAACACACCAGTATTTATAGTGGTTCCCCAAGATATGAGTACATCCGCTTTCCCTCCCACCTTTCTAACTGTGTGTTAGACAAGACAATCACTACCAAGACCCAGCTCAATAAGCTTACAACACAGATCCCTCAGGATCTCTCAAACTCCTCCAAGTCCTAACTCAGGCCCAAGGCCCTACACTCAGAGATAAAATCTCCTACAGCTCAGTGATCCTTCTGATCACCTACCTCAGACTTAATACAAAGTCCTATACTCAGACTAGGAGGATATCCCTATACTCAGATCCACTACAGGATCCTACCTTAGATAATAAATCTCCTATCTCAGGCACATATGCCCTACCTCAGATCCACAGAAGGAACCTATAACTCAGCCTTTATATTTCAGGCTTACAACTCAGGTCAAGAATGATCTTACAGAAAGAGTGAGTTTGTTGTTGATGACTTGCTCCAGAGAAAGTATTCTCTAAGCCTTCTCTCTGGATTGAGTGAACTCAGCCCAACTTCTTCACATCACTAAGGAAGTAAATCATCAGGTTGGTTCAGCATGTACTGGGAAGAATCTCAGAAACTGGAGCTCTTGAACTAGCTGATGAAGACAAAATGATATTGATGTGCTTTATTTCTTCAATCAGCCAACCTTGTCTAAAGCTTTCAGACTTGCTATTGATCACCAGTTACAGAGCTCTTCTTCTTCATTTTTAGGAAGAAGATGACTAGAAAACTTCTTCTCCTCTAAGGCAAAAGGCTAAAAGGCCTTTTTTAATTTCTCGGAACTCTGTTTTTATTTTCTGTAAATCCAACGGCTCTATGTGCAGTGTGGACCTATGGAATGGTCAACTGCAGCCCAAATTTTACATTAACTGCAGTACTAAAGGCAAGCGACGCATTTTGTCTTCTAGCATTCAAAACCTGCGATATTTGAATTTTTGCTGACGTCAGTATGACTCAGCTCCTGTGGACTTAGCAAATTCCATACAATCTGCACATGCGTTGAGTGAAGCCTTATCACTCAATGCAAAAGTACTTACTTGAATTCTTCATCTTCATGCATTGAGTGTGTTGAGTGAGCCTTCATCACTCAACGCATATAGACTTTTATAGTCGAACAGCTTAGCCGTCGAGTGAGCCTTCATCACTTGATGCTTCTTGACTTAGTTGAATTTTTTTTGTATGAAGGCGTTGAGTGAAGCTTCTTCACTCAACACTTTTGTCCTTGGTCTGACTTCTTGATGAGGTGTTGAGTGACCTGTCTTCACCTAGTGCTTCTATACTTAGACATATTTTTTTTTGAGTAGACGTTGTGTGAACTGTTTCACTCAATGTTTTTGTCCTTAGATAGATTTTTGTTAAGTAGGCGTTGAGTGAACTGTCTTCACTCAACGCTTTTGTCCTTAGACAGATTTCTTGAAAGCAACATTGCGGCTTAGATTGCATGTGGTTCTGTCAGCGCTTTTAGGCTTCTTGGCATTGAGTGAACTGCCTTCACTCAATGCTTTTGGACTTAGCTAGATTTCTTGTCTGCACCTCTGAGGCTTTGACTGATTGAGCTTCTGTCAATGCTTTTAGCCTCCTTGGCTTTGAGTGAACTGCCTTCACTCGACGCTTTTGGACTTAGTCAGATTTTTGCTTTGCCAGCATCCTGTCTTGAGTCCAACTAGTATTTTGACCCTGACTACCTGTCAAATCAATGCAACAGAGAACAACCTGTATACATTGAACTTAGAACATGCATTAAATACATTCATGTATATAACATTGACTTGTGAGCCTTCTTCAAATCCAAAACATTGTGATCAATGGACCCAAAAATCTCCCCTTATTTAAAGAAGTCGGAACTCTATAGTCAATTATCTACACTATCATATACAACAAATAAATCATCACAGTAGATAAGAGCAATAATTTATACACACACAAAAATATGATTTTCATTTAAAGGAAAAAGTCATAAATAGACAATGTGCGTAAAATAAAATGATCACATTCCTACAGCCCTTGAGGAAAATACAAAAACATGCTTTTTTTCTTGGTTCCTTGATCATTATCCCCTTTCTGGGTTTCTTGGCAGCCTTTTCCTTATCTTCATCCTTCTTCTCCTTTTGTCTCTCAAAATAGTTGTAGGGCTTAGGAAAGTACTTGCTGGGCTCCACAACATCTGGTGGCAAGGCACATGACTTTTTATCTCTTTTAAATTTCCTCCTGGCCTCTTCATTTCTTTCTAACTTGGCCCATTCTATGGAGTTATAAAGCTTTCCCCTGTCAGTTTTCTTATCATATATCTCATCCCAGGTAGAGAAGATGATGGTCCTTTATTGAGGACTCCACTTCTCAAAATTTGGCATGGTTTTCATCTCCTCTCTATACCTTTTCTTGCTAAGCCTGATTTCTTCCTCTTCTTCAACAACTGACTTGCCTCTAGCTTTGGCTATCTGGTCAGTAGTGGAACTGAATGTTGGAATTTCAGCAGCAGTAGATGGTTCAGTCCACTAAGCATCAACCTGATCAACATCTTGATCTCCCCTTGATCACCATACTGTTCATATAGTGCTTCTTGAATGTTTCCAGGAATTGCATGAATGTTTTCATATGTATGATGTTCAAGGACATATGAACCTCTGATTACATTTGTTACCCAAAAAACATTCTTAGTGTTAGCCTTGATCATTGCCTTCTACCCCTTTATGACTTCTTCAAATAAAGCTATAGTCAGGGAGGTCTTGGCTATGGAGAATCTTTCATCCAGAAAATTTATACCCTTAGTGACATGATTCTTGACCTCTAACATGTGATCATTAAGAATTTGAGTGCAACCATCCATTCTTCTTTCCAGAGTTGTCTTGTGGGATTCCATCAGTTTTTTTGTACATTGTGAACCATTTCCATATTGTTGGAGGTTATGTTCTGATTCACTAGAATATCAGCTGGGTTTTGTTGATTTCTGCCAACTTGCTTTCAGCAAGTGTTATAGTAGGAGAAGCCCTCATGTATAATGCTACCGTGTTAGATTTCAGCAGGTTGACTTCAAACCTGATGGACTTGTTTGGTCCTCATGAAGAATGCTACTGTGTTAGCTTTCAACAGGTTGACTTCAAACCTGATGTGCTTGCTTTCATCACTCGATGCTTCTTGACTTAGTTTAATTTCTTTGTATGAAGGCGTTGAATGCAGCTTCTTCACTCAACGCTTCTATCCTTGTCCTGGCTTCTAAATGAGGCATTGAGTGGTCTGTCTTCACTCATCACTTCTATACTTAGAATTTTTGTTGAGTAGGCGATGAGTGAATTGACTTCACTCAACGCTTCTGTCCTTAGAAAAATATCTGTTGAGTAGGCATTGAGTGAACTGTCTTCACTCAACGCTTCTGTTCTTAGACAGATTTCTTGACAGCAACACTGCGACTTAGACTGCATGTGGTTCTATCAACACTTTTAGGCTTCTTAGCGTTGAGTGAACTGCCTTCACTCAAAGCTTCTGGACTTTGCCAGATTTCTTGTCTGCACCTCTGAGGCTTTGACTGCTTGAGCTTCTATCAACACTTTTAGCCTCCTTAGCATGGGGTGAACTGCCTTCACTCGGCACTTCTGAACTTAGCCATAGTTCTGCTTTGCCAGCATCCTGTCTTGAGTCCAACAAGTATTGTGACCCTTACTACCTGCCAAATCAGTGCAATAGAGAACAACCTGCATACATTAAACTTAGAGCATACATCAAATACTTTCATTTGTATACCATTGACTTGTGGGCCTTCTTCAAATACAAGACATTATAATCAATGGACCTAACAAAAGCCGCACATCAGATGGAGTTCGCGAGATTTTGTCCGTGCTGAAGGAGGACACAACCATCGATAGGGGATGCTCCTTCACCTCCCATGATCATCAGTCGCGATCTTCTTGCCCCCACCACTTGACACTCGTTTCTCTCAGCTCGAGTTTTCGTGTTTTTTTTGGAGAAGGCGTGTTAGAGTGGACTCATAAAAGTGACCAATTTTTTGAGGTGGATGGCACCCACGACGACATGGAAGTTCACATCGATTCATTCCAAATGGAAGACAAGGGATTATATTGGCACCAGGGTTTCATGAAAAACTGTCTCATGAGGCAATGACCGTCCTGGAAGGAGTACTACAAAGCTCGTTAGCGTCATTTCAGTTCATTGCTCTTTGATGATCCCCTTAGTGACATGAAAAATCTTTGGCAAAAAGGGATGGTATAATAATATCTGGATGAATTTGATGTTCTCCTACATCGGGTGGCCATTCCCAAGGAGCATGAAAGTCTTTAATTTCAAGGACACCTAAATCACCTAGAGGGGGGGGGGGTGAATAGGTTATTTGTCTCTTTATTAGTTCTTTTTCTTTTCTTTAAGTTTGCTACTTGAGTGGTTGCTTAATTTCTGCTTTCAAGATGATTTACCCTGCATAAAAAAAACACCACAGCAAAGCACATAGATATTTATAGTTGTTCCCCAATTGGGTACATTCACTTTCCCTCCCACCTATACAACTGTCGTGTTGGAATAGGCACTTCTCCAAAATGCACCAAAGAGCTTACACCTCAGTCCCTCAGTCTTACACTCAAGTTCACTTAAGAACCTGTTGGGTCTTGTTTCCACAATGACCTTAATTTGAAGAAGTCCTCCTAAGACTAAGGTGAATTGCAGTTGTATTTGATGCTTTGTTTAAGTTGTGTTTACAGGACTATATTGCCAAGTGTAGACCAATGCCAGTCTATAATGGGTCACCTAACACATGACCATACAATGTAATCCCTCATTGTGTGATCCATGGTGTTGACTCATGTGTAGCCTCTCTATTGGGATGCACTTCATTTCACAAGCACATGGACAAATGGAACCTTGAAGTGTTGCTGATCTTTAGTAGGAGAAATGAGTTCTCAAGGAAGAATTTTTCTAAGTCTACATACTCGAGTAGATAGCTTCATATACTCGAGTAAGTAACTTAGTACTCGAGTAATTCAAAGGACATACTCGAGTCTTCAGATTCTTCCTCATACTCGAGTAGGCACTATGATTCTCGAGTAGCTCATGTATATACTCGAGTAGTCCAGCCAAGTACTCGAGTATATCCTTTACACGAGTATGTTAGTTTGCAGACTCGAGTAGACCAAAGTCAAGTACTCGAGTAGATCTGTAAATACTCGAGTAGTTAAGTTTCTATACTCGAGTAGCTCATACATATACTCGAGTAGTCCAGCCAAGTACTCGAGTATATCCTTTCTTCCAGCTCAGAATTATTTTCTAACTACTGGACTCGAGTATGTCCTCATGTACTCGAGTAGTTACTTCTCTTACTCGAGTAACTATTCTGTCACTCGTGTATATCTGTGTTTTTCCCAGAATATTTTCTAAGTCCAGAGTTTACGAGATTTTCAAATACTCTGTTATGACTGGTCCACGTGTACGTGATTAAGAATGGATTTGACCATTGCTAAGACCTTATAAATAGGTCTTGTCAAACGTCAAACCCTAAGAAGTTTTCTGAATCTGATATATCGTCCATATCGGGAAGCCGACAAGATCTCGCCGACAAAACTCTGTTCATCTTCTTCGTCGCCGGTCTTCTCCGATCCAGAGATTCAGACAAGAAGTTTCAGAAGATCAAGCGACTCTCAATCGATAGATCCAGTACTTGATCTTGCTGATTCTAGTTTTTCAGATCCAAGAGATTTCGCCTCATCTTCCTCGACTAATTTTCTGCCGAGCCCTAAAATCTTGAGGAGGAAGAAAAGGTTGAAGATCCAGATCTGAATATTTCTGGTTGTACTTATGTATACACCTTTTATTCTTGTAGGAGTCTTGACTCCGAGTTCTGTAGGAGTTTTTCTCCGAGTTTGTAGGAAGGTTTTCTTCCGAGTGTAGATCCGTTTGGATCGAGATTTGTAGGAATGTTGTTCCGAGTTGTAGGATCGTTTTGATCCGAGATAGTGGGGTATCCAAGTCTAGTGATTTACTAGATTGGTGAGGTGAGAGTGGATGTACCCAAGGTTAGGGAACCACTATAAATCTCTTATCGTCTGTGTGATTGCTTGATTACGGATCTGTGCTGTGTTATATTTTTTTATTCCGCAAAATTATACAGACCTCACCTATTCACCCCCCTCTAGGTGATTTAGGTTGACAACTTAGTTCTCTCAATTGGTATCAGTGGGAGGTTGATCGTTAAAAGGTTAACACCTTGATCTAATCCTTACCAAGTTGTCTCAAGAGAAGTATCAAGCGTGAGTAAGACCAAGGATTTTTCTAAGCTCCTAGTGTGCAATAAGGCAAACTTTCCCATGTGGAAAGAGAGAATAAAGCTTTTCATGGAAGCTATTGACCCCCGCATATTCATGATAGTGGAGGAAGGTCCTTATATCCCTATGATTTCCTCCACTAGTGATCCTACAAAGGAGGTGCTAAAGAAGTTAATAGATTTGGATAAGGACGAGATTGCACTTGTATCTCTGGACAAGAAAGCTAAAAATATTATAGCAAATGCAGTCGATGACTCGATACTGCAAAATCTGATTCATTGCCAGTCTGCCAAGGAGATGTGGCAATCCCTGGTGACTCTGATGGAAGGCACTGAAGAAGTTAGGGATGATCAAAGATCCCTTCTAAATCAGAAGTATGAAGCCTTTAGGCAAGGTCACAAGGAAGCCATAGCTGACACCTTTGAGAACTTTTTCAAAATAGTCAACGGCCTAAGAGTTTATGGCCGAGTCTTCACCAACGGGGAACTAAATGACAAATTCTTAAGATCCTTGACCAAGGAATGGGATAATAAGGTTTGTGCCATTCGGGAGTTCGGAAGGTTAGCCGAGACGGACCCGCAGAATCTGTTCGGAAAGCTTATGTCTTACGAGCTTCAAATCAACTCAAGAAAAGCTGAAGAAGAGATGAGCAGGTCTGCATCCAATGATAAGCCGGTTGCACTAAGGGCAGACAGCTCAAGAAAGGCCAAATCTACTTCTCCTGCTTCCACTCAAGGAGACTATGAAGAAGAAGACTCCGAGCCAAGCACCTCAGGCTCAGATTTATCCGATAAAGAGTTTCATCTTCTCTCCCGATAATTCAAGAAGTTTCTTAGCAATAAGAAACAAATGAGAGAAAATGATTCCTCGACCAGAAGATCACGTCTTGATGGTGATCGTCACAGCAGCCATGACAGGTATAAATCTAAACCGAACAAACATGTTTCATCTAACGTTGTTTGCTATTATTGTAGTAAGCCAGGGCATATAAGCACTGAGTGCCCTTTGAAGAAGAAAGAAGGAAGAGGCATAGAAAAGAAGTCCCGTCAAGGGAAAAGGAAGAAAGAAAGAAGCTTCATTGCCAAAAAGTCAAAAACCCTCAGTGACTCTGACTCATCTGAGTCAAGTGAGGATGAAGAAGTTTACTTCGGGCTTATGGGTCTTTCAGACCAAGAGGATAAAGACAACGGTAACTCCTCATATACCAGGAAGGTAAATTCTCACACACCTCTTTCTGCCTCAGATGTTGACTCAAATGATCATGATGGCTATTCTTCTGGGGAGGATGATTCTGAATTGGTAAATCAGTATAAAGTCTTATTGACTGCATTTGACAAATGCCGGAAGGTAGTCAAATCGCAATCAAAAGAGATTTCATCCCTCAAAGAGGTGAAATCAAATCTGAGGGAGGAGATTGACCAATTGACCCCTCTCAGAGATGAAGTTCAATCTTTGAAGGAGGAAATTAAAGACTTCACTGAATTAGTAAATCATAAGGAATCCCTCTTGGATGAACTGGAAGTAAAGCTTGTCATCGAAAGAAAGCTGGTTGAAACTCTCACCATGTCTACAACTTTGCTTCCAATCACTAATGGAGAAGCCTCCTTCGTGAAAAGTAGTAGTTTAGGACATAAATCTGTCAAAGGTAAAGGCAAGGCTTTCCCAAGCCAAACTGTTGCCTTACTGAAGTATGATCCTTACACTCATGGGCCAAATGAGAAGGAAACACCAAAAGCTAAAACTTGTGTAACTAAGGCCAAGGAGACAAGGAAGCCATGTACTTGTTGTAATAACGAGGCTTCCTCCTTCGAGTCAATTTCTCTTGCTAGACCCCCCCCCCCCCCCCCCCCCCCCGTCCATAAGGCAAAGCAAGAGACCAAGAGAAGGTACAACAAGTTTAAATGTTGGTGTTGCGGCAAGATTGGTCACTTCACCATAGATTGCTGGTTTAATCCCAGATATTGTTTAACTCCTCAAGTTAATAATGTGAGAAAGACCACTCATAATATTAACTCTTGTAGGGGGAGAATACTAACAAGAGACCTAGGACCCAATCTTGTTTGGGCTCCTAAGGGATTCTAATCTTGTGGATGCAGGTATGTCCATGGGCCAACAAAATTCTTATCTGGCAATTGGACAAGAAGAAGTTCCAGGAAAATTCTTGGAACTAGAAGATTTAGGTTCCACTGATGGAAAGCTTGATGGTTCAGCAGCTAAAGAAGAATTTCCTTATGCATTGGTTAAGGGGGAGTTTCTAACTGATCACCCTATCCAAAAGAACCTCAGAGGTGTTTGAGCTTTCAGTAAGGATGGAGACATGATTGACGTCCCCTGCCATGTCCCCTATTTAAAGAGGTCAGAAAGGGGGAGAGCAAAAGGAAATGGAATTGCAAATCCAAATTAAGATTTCAGGAAGGGGGATAAATGCAAAGCAATTCTAGTTAAGAAATGTAAGTCAATGCATTCTCTTTCACGTCAATATTATTTTAATATCTCTAACAATTCAACTTAGTAGATGGAGTTCTGACATCTTCAAATAGGGGGAGATTGTTGGGTCTTGTTTCCACAATGACCTTAATTTGAAGAAGTCCTCCTAAGACTAAGGTGAATTGCAGTTGTATTTGATGCCTTGTTTAAGTTGTGTTTACAGGACTATATTGCCAAGTGTAGACCAATGTCAGTATACAATGGGTCACCTAACACAGGACCATACAATGTAATCCCTCATTGTGTGATCCATGGTGTTGACTCATGTGTAGCCTCTCTATTGGGATGCACTTCATTTTACAAGCACATGGACAAATGGAACCTTGAAGTGTTGCTGATCTTTAGTATGAGAAATGAGTTCTCAAGGAAGAAATTTTTCTAAGTCTACATACTCGAGTAGATAGCTTCATATACTCGAGTAAGTAACTTAGTACTCGAGTCATCCAAAGGACATACTCGAGTCTTCAGATTCTTCCTCATACTCGAGTAGGCACTATGATACTCAAGTAGCTCATGTATATACTCGAGTAGTCCAGCCAAGTACTCGAGTATATCCTTTACACGAGTATGTTAGTTTGCAGACTCGAGTAGACCAAAGTCAAGTACTCGAGTAGATCTGTAAATACTCGAGTAGTTAAGTTTCTATACTCGAGTAGCTCATACATATACTCAAGTAGTCCAGCCAAGTACTCGAGTATATCCTTTCTTACAGCTCAGAACTATTTTCTAACTACTGGACTCGAGTATGTCCTCATGTACTCGAGTAGTTACTTCACTTACTCGAGTAACTATTCTGTCACTCGTGTATATCTGTGTTTTTCCCAGAATATTTTCTAAGTCCAGAGTTTACGAGATTTTCAAATACTCTGTTATGACTGGTCCACGTGTACGTGTTTAAGAATGGATTTGACCGTTGCTAAGACCTTATAAATAGGTCTTGTCAAACGTCAAACCCTAAGAAGTTTTCTGAATCTGATATATCGTCCATATCGGGAAGCCGACAAGATCTCGCCGACAAAACTCTGTTCATCTTCTTCGTCGCCGCTCTTCTCCGATCCAGAGATTCAGACAAGAAGTTTCAGAAGATCAAGCGACTCTCAATCGATAGATCCAGTACTTGATCTTGCTGATTCTAGTTTTTCAGATCCAAGAGATTTCGCCTCATCTTCCTCGACTAATTTTCTGCCGAGCCCTAAAATCTTGAGGAGGAAGAAAAGGTTGAAGATCCAGATCTGAATATTTCTGGTTGTACTTCTGTATACACCTTTTATTCTTGTAGGAGTCTTGACTCCGAGTTCTGTAGGAGTTTTTCTCCGAGTTTGTAGAAAGGTTTTCTTCCGAGTGTAGATCCGTTTGGATCGAGATTTGTAGGAACGTTGTTCCGAGTTGTAGGATCGTTTTGATCTGAGATAGTGGGGTAGCCAAGTCTAGTGATTTACTAGATTGGTGAGGTGAGAGTGGATGCACCTAAGGTTGGGGAACCACTATAAATCTCTTGTCGTCTGTGTGATTGCTTGATTACGGATCTGTGTTGTGTTATATTTTTTTTATTCCGCAAAATTACGCAGACCTCACCTATTCACCCCCCTCTAGGTGATTTAGGTTGACAACTTAGTTCTTTCAGAACCCTACCTCAGAACTACAAATGTTCCTACCTCAGAGTCCTGCAGTGCTCTTACAGCTCAGTGGTCCTCAAACCACCTACCTTAGCCTTATCTCTAAAGCCTACAACTCAGGATTTTCAGCCCTACAATTTCAGGCACTAGGCCCTACTCTCAGAGTGTTGCAACACTCCTACAACTCAGATCCAGAAAGATCCTACAAGATGGAAATTGTTTGATGTGGTTCTTGATTAATCATAAGAGGAGTTCCTCTATGACAATCAGCCATGGGTGAGTTAGACTCAGCCCCCCCACTATGACACCAGGAGAGTTTTCCTATGTCAACTTTACTAGACTGAGTGCACCGCAGTCCCAACTACTTAACAGCAATAAGTTTATGCACTTGAGCTGGAAGAAACTTGCAGAATACTATTATGCCTCTTTCTGAACTGAACCAAAGATTCAGCCCTCTCTTCTTCACAGCAACAATGATGTAGAAAGTATTGGCTGGATCTATGAAGCTCCTCAAGTATATGTTCTTTTAGAAAGTATTGGCTGGATCTATGAAGCTCCTACAACAAGGGTTGGCTCTTGCTGCTATCTCTTTCTCAGAGAGTCACCCTGAGCTTTCTTGCTGGTGCAGATGAAGATGACACCAACAAACTTGTCGTTGAAGATGTTGATCTCAACAGCTAACTTGCTCTTTGTCTTTCTGACTTGAGCTTCCTGTTCTTTTGCTCCACAATAATGATGGAGAAGAACAACTGTCACTTCCTTTTATTTATTGAGACCCAACGACACTTTTAGTAGTGGGTCCTATATTTTTAATGGTGGCTGCAATTTTGCTTTAGTGCCAACTATTGTACAGTAGGTCTGCGAAAGCCTTTGTCGCGTACTATAGCCATCCCGCAACTTATTTGAAATATGTTGACTTGTTAACTTGCTGACGTCACCAGCTGTGGACTTAGCCAAAAATCAAGCAATATTAGCATAGGCGTTGAGTGAGTAAGCATCACTCAACGCTAAAACACTTGGACAGATTTACTATCTCTTTGCGTTGAGTGAGTAGCCTTCACTCAACGCCAAACTACTTAAAATATAAATCTGTTTCTTGGCGTTGAGAGCGTTGAGTGAACAACCCTCACTCAATGCCATCTGCCTTAGCCATATATCTTCTTCTTCAGCAACTGAAGCGTTGAGTGAGCATGCCACACTACACGTTATTTGCTTTTAACTCATTTTTGCATAAAGGCGTTGAGAGCGTTGAGTGTGCACGTCTCACTCAACGTTTTTTTGCTTTAGCCAATTTCTGTGTTTAAAAAACCACTGGGATTAGACTGACTTACTTTGAACTGAGTTCGACGAATGGTGAACTGAGCTCGACGAACTTTGAACTCAGTTCGACGAAATATCAACTGAGCTCGACGAACTCACAACACAAGCTCTGAACTTAGCTCGACGAACTCTGAACTCAGTTCGAAGAAATCTCAACTGAGCTCGACGAACTTAGAACTCAAGCTCTAAACTTAGCTCGATGAAATGTGAGCTGAGCTTGACGAAATCTGAACTCAGTTCGACGAAATCTCAACTAAGCTCGACGAACTCATAACTCAAGCTCTGAACTTAGCTCGACAAAATGTGAGCTGAGCTCGACGAACTCTAAACTCAGTCTGACAAATTCTGAACTTAGTTCAACCAGTTCAACTTACAACATTTTTGTTGTATGGCGTTGAGTGTGTATTCATCACTCAATGTCAAAACACTTAGCCAACTTTCTCTTTAGTAGCATGACGTTGAGTGAGTTGACTTCACTCAATGCCTGTGGACTTGGCCACATTTCAGCTCATTCCAACTTTAGGCTTTTACTGCTTTAGCCTATCTCACAGCTTTTTGTTGTATGTCATTGAGTTAGTTGACTTCACTCAATGCCTGTGGACTTAGCCATTTTCTCATCTTTCCACTGCCTTGGCTTTGACTGTATAGGCTTCACTCAGCGCTATAAGTCATCTGGCATTGAGTGACTGATCTTCACTCAACGCCTGTGGACTTAGACAGTTATTCGTCTTTCCACCACTTAGGTAAGAACTTACCTGTCTTAGTCACTTAGGTTACCTGTCTCATCATAGCTTATCAGGACAAATTGTAGCCATTCACCTTGAACACAAGTTAGATCACAACATGTGTATACATTGTTTTGCTGGTCCTTCTTCAAATTCAAGACATTGGGATCAATGGACCCAACAATCTCCCCCTATTTGAAGAAGTCAAAACCTAAGCCAATATATACACTAACATACTCATATTGTAAATATTTGAACAACATCATCACAACATAATTTAGAAAAATTATAGACATATCAAATGATGTAGCAGATAAGTCAAAATCATAACAAATGATGAATTAGACAGATAATAACAAATGGTTGTTCTATTTAATCATATAGAGAATAGATGTTTAAACAATATAAGCACAATGTTTCATCCCTAGCCCTGTAAGCAGAACCTGAAACATTTTAAGTTTCAGGTTCCCTTATCTTAATTCCACTGCTTCTGGATTTCTTTGCCTGCTTGTTTTCATCTCCAACTATCTTCTTTCCTTTCTTATCAGCTTCATCAGCAGACTTTGCCTTAGTAGCTCCAGCTTCAACTTTATCCTTTTGTCTCTCAAAATAGCTGAAAGGCTTGGGAAAGTATTTAGATGGTTCCACAGCATCCGGAGTGAGAAGATTTGCCTTTTTGTTCCTCTAGAAAATACTTCTTTATGTGTCTCTCTTTTCCATTTTATCCCATTCAGTCTTGCTATACAATTTACCTCTGTCTGATTTCTTATTCTTGACCTGGTCCCAAGTAAGTAGAATAATATATCTGGACTCTGGGCTCCACTGCTCGAAATCAGGCCTCTGTTCTATTTCTTCTCTATATCTCTTTTTCCTTAGCCTGGCCTCCTCTTCAACATCATCAGTGATTCTTTCATTGACCTGTAGTGACCGGTCTACTGTGGGACTGAAGGAAGGATTCTAAGCACCAGTAGTCTTCTCTCCCCACTGAGCATTAGCACTGTCGCATTCTTCAATGTACTGAGCATATTCTTGATTATCTTGAACTTGGGCTTCACTGCTATACATATTGTTCAAATCTTCTTGTACATGGTCATGTATCATTGGGATGTTATTATATTGTAGTAGCTCCATTCCCAATGAGCCTCTCACAACATTTACGACCCAAACCATATTCTTAGTGTTTGTTCTGATGATATTTCTCTCCCCTTTTTGACTTCTTCAATTACTTGAGTAGTCTGGGAGGTGCTTGTCTTGCTTCTTTCCCCTTCCAGGTAGTTAACTCCACCAGTTACTTGATTTTTTTTACTTCTAACATGTGGTCATCAAGCATCTTGGTGCAGACATCCATCTTTGTGAAGATTTCAGTGTTCTGTTCTTTCCTTAGAATTTTATCATTCTCATGAATGGTCATAGAGTTCTTAGCCTGAATATTTTGATTCTCAATGATAATAGCAATATTCTGGCTTGACACATCCAGTTTCTCCATGGTATAATCTACAACAGGAGCAGCTCTTGTAAAGAATTTTACTATTTCTCCTTTCAGCAGATTCAGTTCAAACCTTATAGATTTGATCTCAGTTGCAAGATCATTTCTAACATCTTTGAGGGCTTCATCCACATAGTTTTCCATGCCCTTCTCTGCTCATCTAGCAAACCTTTTAGCTGGGCCATGAAGGTAGGTGGCAGCTGATCAAATTTGGCAGATGTTCCCTCATCTAGGGCTTTAGTTTCTCCTTGTACAGGCTTTCTCCCTATTCCTTGAGCTATGCCACTCTTGTGTCGTTCGGCTTCTGGATATGGTGAGGACTGTGCTTTCTCATCACTGTCTTCCTCTTCCTCAGATTCTGATGGCACTAGATTATGTACCTCATGACCAGGGAGATCAGAAGGTTTCTCCCCCTTAACCACTGTCATGCTTTTGTTTGCATGCAGGTCAGTAACAACAACATCCTCTATTGGAGGAACCTTCAGTTGCTCCCCTACAAATAATTTATCATGCATTATTTCTTGCATCAGTTGCTCCCCCTCAATTTGAGCAATCCTTCCTTCAGCACTAGGAGTTTCTAAGACTTTATCTTGTAGTTCCTCATCTTCAGACATAGGTATATGCATACCTGCATCTTCCAATCTGGAGGCATCATCCTCCATTTCTGCAGATATTTTGTTAACAATTTCCTTTATTATTTGCCCAGCATCCTTGGCTGAAGGCAACTCATCTCCTTCCTCTCCAGCAGATCCAGCTAACCCGACAACAGTCTCATCCACTTCAGGAATAGAATCTGACTTTAGTCTGCTCACACGACTAAGAGGGGTAAGATCAGACGAGGCAGATACCTTGATATTCATGTCCCTTCTAGACACTTCAGCAGATGAAGATAGATCAGGTTCATGAGGCTCTTGTTGGGTATTGTATCCACAATGTACCTGATTTGAAGAAGCCCCTGAACAAGCTAAGTTGAATTGACAATGTATTTGATGATTTTCTATCAAGTTGTGCTTGCAGCTATTCCATGCTAAGTACACACCAATGTCAGGGTGCAATGGGTCAATATATACGGGTCTGCTCAATGTAATCCCTCGTTGAGCAGATCAGTGTGTTGGCTCACGTGTGCTCTTTCTATTGGAGTGCACTTATTTTCAAGTACAGGGTCAAGATAGATCAAGAGCAGAAGAGGAGCAAAGATGGGTCAAAGACCAAGTTCATAGAAAGGAAGAGAAAAATCGTCAAAGTTAAAATCGGCGAGAATCACTAAGTCATTCCCTCCGACTTCGATGGGAGTCACTTGTGATTCTCACCGATTCGACGGGAATCAGGCTTCATTCCCGCCGACCACTTCCAGATGACTGTTTTACTATCAGAAATTCTGCTAAGGCAGAATCGACGGGAATCACCAAGTGATTCTCCCCGACTTCGACGGGAATCGTTCTGATTCCCGTCGATTCGACGAGAATCAGGTTGCATTCCCGCCGATTCCCACAGGCTGACTAGTTTTACAACTAGAAATCGGCCAAGGCAGAATCTACGGGAATCGTGAGTGATTCCCGCCGAATTCGACGGGAATCACCAACGATTCTCGCCGATTTTGCCTTAGGCAATTTTCGCCTGTTTGCTGGACCGAACCAAGAAGTCGTGCGCTGTTTCGGCCAGGGCTAGAGTTTTTCCTTGTGGGATCCACAACAGTCATTAGGGTTGGCTCAGGTATATATACATGCTTATTTCAAACATCTACAGTAACTCATTCACGCGAAATCAAGAAGCCGACGCCGTGCCCTAGCAGATCGCGAAAATCACCGCTCGCAAGCTCGTCGCCGCCGCAGATCTCAGAGATTCTTTGATCTTCCGACGACAGGACTGCGACTAGCAGTGTGTCTCACGCATCTCTCTTGAGATCTCTTGTATCTTGAATCGTTGAATGAAGTTAGTTCTTCGTTCCGAATCGATCGAGATGACTGATCCAACTGAGATCGTTCGTAGACCTTGTTTGCTTCGTCAAGAAGATTGGATTCACAAAGCATCGCCGCCGCAACCTCTTGCCACCTCCGATCTTGTCAAGATCCTCTCCAAGAGAGTACTCCGGTCGTGGACTCTTCGTCTCTTTCAAGAAAGCATCAACGAACGAAGAGCGACATCTGATTCTCCATAAGCGTTGTTTGTATTTCTTGTACATTCAATTTTTGTTTTGTTGTAAAGGAATTTTTATTCCTAGTTGTAAGGGTTGGGTACAACCCGTGGTGGAGGAGTAGTGACTCCTTTGGTTGGAAGGGTTCCTTCCGTAGTGTGAGGATTGGATTTCAATTCGGTTGGTGAAGTGACCGAGCCGTCCCTTGGTGGGAGATAGGTCGAAGGGGGAGAGTGGACGTACCCAAATCGGGGAACCACTATAATTGCTTGTGTGCTTTTCTGTGCGGTGTTTGTTTATTTGTGCAGGTAATTTAAATTCCGCAAAAGTCTGCACGACACCTATTCCCCCCTCCCCCATAGGTTGACTTAGTCGACACTAGATACTTTCAAGTGGTATCAGAGCGAGGTTACTCAGCAATAAGGTTAACACCTTGAGTAAGATTCTGTGTCTAGTGTCAAGAAGATCTCAGAAATGGACGGACTCAAGTATGCAAGAAAGATCCCAGTGTGCACCAAGCTGAAATTTCCCATCTAGAAGGAAAGGATCAGGTTCTACATGGAAGCAGTCGACCCTCGACTCTTCATGGTAGTGGAGGAGGGACCTTATATCCCCACTAAGGCCTCCACCATTGATCCGACAAAGATGGTGCCGAAGAAGCTCTCCGAAAGGGACAAGGATGAGATAGTGCTAGTCGGTCTTGACAAGAAGGCTCTGAACATTCTTGTCAGCGCCGTCGATGACTCCATGATGCAGAACTTCAGCAACTGCAGGACTGCTAAGGACATCTGGCACTGCCTGATCATCCTGATGGAAGGCACAGATGAAGTAAGGGATGATCGAAGATCCCTTTTGAACCAAAAGTATGAGGCCTTCAGGCAAGGTCTCAAGGAAGAGATCGGAGTGACTTTCGAGAACTTCCTAAAGATCGTCAATGCCCTGAAGGGCTATGGCAGAGTGTTCACCGATGGTGAATTAAATGATAAATTCCTTAGATCCCTTACTAAGAAATGGGACACCAAGATCTGCGCCATCAGAGAATTTGGCAAGCTGGCAGAAACTGATCCCCAGATTCTGTTTGGAAAGCTTATGTCCTATGAGCTTCAGCTGAACACCAGAAAAGCTGAAGAAGAAGCCGACAACACCGCTGCAAAAAAAAGAGTATAGCCCTGAAAGCCAATCACTCAAGGAAAGACAAGGGTGCAACCTCATCCCGCTCTTGGAAAAGGGATGAGGAAGAAGACTCTGAGCCATGCTCTTCTGGCTCAGAGCTATCTGAAGAAGAATTCTCCCTCATCACTCAAGAATTCCAGAAGTTCCTCAAGATGAGGAATCAAAGAAAGAGAGACGGCTCCTCCTCCAGACATCAGAAGAAGAATTACTCTTCTGACAGGTATGAACCTAAACAGAACAAATATCGCTCTGCTGACATTATTTGCTTTGGATGCAATAAGCCAGGCCACGTCGTTGCTGACTGCCACCAAAGCAAGAAGGATAAGGGGAAGGGAGAGGAGCACAGGTCCTCTAGAGATAAGAAGAAGGAGAGGAGCTACATTGCCAAAAAGACAAAGACACTGAGTGAGTCTGATTCGTCAGACTCCAGTGATGATGAGGAAGCCTACTTTGGGCTAATGGGTCGCTCTGACTCAGAAGGAGACTACCCCCCATTTACTGGGAAGGTAAAAGATAGTACCCCCCTCTCTGACTCTGACTCTGAGTCTCCTGATGATGATCTCGAGGACAGCCCATCTGCTCGTGAAGCTGAGCTCCTTGAAAAGTATGAGCTTCTGCTCAATACCTTTGAGGAATGCCGCAAGAGGTTGAGGGCTCAGAAAAAGGAATTCAAATTCCTTAAGGCTGAGGGTGTGTCCCTAAGAGAAGAGATCACTAGCTTGATTTCTCTCCGACAGGAACACCTGGACCTGACTTCTGAGCACTCAGAGTCTCTAAGGCTCCTTGACCAGAAATAGGAAGAAATCAACAAGTTGGAAGAACAACTTGCGGCTAAAAGGAAGATTGCCAAAAGCTTCTCCATGCCAAAGAACGTTCTTCCTCTGGTTGATGAATTCTCTGCTCAGGCTAAAGGGGCTGGCTTAGGGCATGTGAGTGTGCCTGGTACATCATCTAGGAGAAATAGAAAATAAAGGAAAAATAAGGCTACTAAGAAGGCCTCTACTGCAGAAAAGGGAAAGGCCCCACTCGATCCTATTTCATTCAGAAAGCCTGGATTTTCTTGCAATGAACAGGACTTTGAGTCTACCTATAGCCACTTCTTCCGGCCCTCGGTTGAAAAGCCCAAGAGCCGGTATGATGGTTGAACCTTCCCCCGAAACTACGGTGAGAGTGTCTTCAAGGCACCTTATGAGGAAATCCAAGTGGAAAATTATGGCCACTTCTCTAGCGGCCATAATAGGAAGCAGGCACCAAAGGCCAAGCCTGTTATACTGAAAGAACCGGAAGTGAAGAAATCGTGTGACTGCTGTCATCATGATGCCTCCACCTCCAAATCGAAGGCCCCGGCTGGACCCACCATTCCAAGGGTGAAGCAGGAGCATAGGAAACGGTACAACAGGTTCGACTGTTGGTGTTGTGGCAAAGTTGGTCACTTTGTCGTGGATTGCTGGTTTAATCCAAGATTCAACGAGACTCCTCATGTTAGTAATGCGAGGCCGACCACTCGTAGGGTTAACCACCCGAGGGGGAGTGTGCTAATAAGGAATCTTGGACCTAAGTTCGATTGGGTTCCTAAGGGAAACTAATTCTGTTTTGCAGGTATGTCCAAAGGCCACCAAAACGCCTATCTGGTACTTGGACAGTGGATGTTCCCGACATATGATCGAGATAAGAAGCCTGTTGCGTGATTACTCCCCATTCGAAAATGGACCCAAAGTCATCTTTGGAGGATTTGATCGAGGAGTGACCAGAGGTTATGGTATGATTTCCAACGGTGTATTCTCTATCACTGACGTGGCCTATGTTGAAGGGTTAAACCATAACCTGATCAGTGTAAGCCAGTTGTGTGATAAAGGATACAACGTTAAGTTCTGCAAGGATAAGTGCTTGATAATATCGTGTGCCTCTTCGGAGACGGTATTAACTGGCATTAGGAGCAAAAATATCTTTTGCTTAGATTTTCTTAGCTTAGATTCTTCTACCCCCGTGTGCCTAGTAGCAAAAGGCAGTGCATCTCTTTGTGAACAATGACACAAGAGATTAGCACATATTAATTTCAAGACAATTAAAATGTTGTTTTCCAAGAACTTAGTAAGGGATTCCCCTACTATTAAGTGCATCAAACATAGCCCTTGTCCTGCATGCCAGAAGGGAAAACAGACACGGGCTACCTTTAAGAGCATTGCAGACAAAGAATCCTCCAGATGTCTCTATCTTCTGCATATGGACTTGTTTGGTCCAGTGCAAGTTCACAGCTTAGGAGGCAAATCGTATACGCTAGTGATTGTTGATGATCACTCTCGATTTACATGGGTGTTCTTTTTGAAATGAAAGTCAGATACGTTTTACATCTTCACTAATTTTGTCAAGCAGATCCAGAACGAACTTAACTGCTCCGTGGTCAAAATCAGAAGTGACCATGGAACAGAATTCGAGTCTGGTGCTATGACAGAATTCTGTGAAGAACATGGTATCTTTCATGAGTTTTCCTCCCCGCGTACTCCTCAGCAAAACGGAGTTGCGGCGAGGAAAAATAGAACGATCATTGAAGCATGTACAACAATGTTGAATGACGCTTCTCTTCCAGAGTACTTCTGGGCAGAGGCTGTCAATACGGCTTGTCATGTGCAGAACCGAGCATTGATCAACAAGAATCATCGTAAGACGCCTTATGAGCTATTGAAAGGCAGGAAACCGACCATGTCCTATTTAAGAATTTTGGGCTGCAGATGCTATGTACTCAATAATGGTAAGTACCCACGTAATAAATTCAGAGAAAAATGCTTCGAAGGCATCTTCATGGGCTATAATAGCCATAGTCGGGCATATAGGGTCTTCAATAAGAAAACCCTAGTGGTACAGGAGTCCATTAATGTTGTATTTGATGAAGGAAGCTGTCTTCATAGCAATTCTTCAAGTGACATTCTTGAAGATGCAGGTGCAAGGCTCGAACAGTTAAGTCTCAATGAGACTACAAAAGATGCAACTCCCAAGTACGTCAAGGTTTCCACCTTAATTCCAACTGGAGAAGATGACGATCAGGATGGAGCAACTCTCCCAGAAGAAGGAGAAGCCCAAGAAGTTGTTAGAGCTCCAGATGATAGACTCTTGGAGCTCCGACACGTAAGGGATCATCCCAGAGATCAGATCATAGGAGATCCTCGTGACGGTGTCAGAACTCGGAGAGGTACAATTAACGAGATTCTACACCTTAGTTTTCTTTCACAGGTTGAGCAAAAAAAGTTCGACGAAGCGAACAAGGATGCATCATGGATATTGGCCATGCAAGATGAACTGCATCAATTCGAACGATGCAACGTCCGTATGCTTATTCCCAGACCAAAGAAACAGAATGTGATTGGCACTAAGTGGATCTTCAGAAAAAAGCTGGATGAACACGGTGTCATCATCAAGAACAAGGCCAGACTGGTTGCACAAGGTTACAGACAGGAGGAGGGGATTGACTTCGACCAAACCTTTGCACCGGTTGCAAGGCTCGAGGCGATCAGATTGTTCCTGGCATATGCCTCTCACAAGGGATTCACGGTCTATCAGATGGACGTGAAATCTGTGTTCCTAAATGTAAATTTGAAAGAGGAAGTATATGTCGCGCAACCCCCAGGTTTTGTTAATCCATCACTTCCTCATCATGTTTATTTTCTTAATAAAGCATTATATGGCTTAAAACAAGCTCCTCGAGCTTGGTATGAGACTCTGTCTAGTTTTCTTCTTGAGAACAAGTTCTCGAGAGAAAAAATAGATAAGACATTGTTTCTTAGGGAAGTCAAAGGCAAGATTTTGCTGGTGCAAATCTATGTCGATGACAAAATATTCGGCTCAACGGACAACAATCTTTGCAAGAAGTTTTCTAAACTTATGCAAGGAAAGTTTGAAATGAGCAGCATGAGAGAGCTAAAGTATTTCTTGGGACTTCAAGTGAAACAGTCTGAGGATGGAATTTTCATCTCTCAGACGAAGTTCACAAATGAACTCCTCAAGAAATTCGGAATGGAGAATGCAACCTCTATGAGGACTCCAATGGGATCCGCTGTGTCTCTAGACATGGATGAGAAAAGAAAACCTTTTGATGAAACCAAATACAGAAGCATAATTGGATTCCTACTCTACCTTACTGCTAGTCGACCAGATATTTTGTTTTCCACATGCGTTTGTGCCAGATATCAGGTGAACACTAAGGAATCTCATTATGTCGCTGTAAAGCGAATTCTTAGATACCTTAAAGGTACACCTAATCTTGGCTTGTGGTACCCAAGAAACAATGATGTCGAGCTGATAAGCTTTTCAGATGCTGACTTTGCAGGAAGTAGGGATGATAGGAAAAGCACTTCCGGGACGTGCCAATTCCTCGGAAGAAGGCTTATTTCATGGAACAGTAAAAAGCAGAATTGTGTCGCAACCTCTACGGCTAAATCTGAGTATATCTCAGCAGGTAGCTGTTGCGCACAACTTCTATGGATCAGAAATCAACTCAAAGATTATGACTTGGAGTTCAGAGAAGTTCCTATGTATTGTGACTCCTCGAGCGCAATAGCAATTGCGAACAATCCTGTGTCGCACAGCAGAACCAATCATATTGAAGTGCGCTACCACTTCATTCGGGAGCATGTGGAAAACAAAGATATCTCTCTCTGCTATGTCCCCACAGATAAGCAGATTGCAGATATCTTCACAAAGCCCCTAAACGAGGCCAAGTTCAGTCTCTTCAAAACTGAACTCGGCATGCTGAACTATGAAAATTGAAGCCTGAAGGGCTCAAGGCTCTTGGATCAAGGGGGAACATCTGCTATGGATTCAAGATCGAGCACGTATGCAAGAACTGAGGGGGAGCTTTGTGCTCCAAGTGTATTCCCTGATTTGCAGAAGCCGAAAAGGGAAAGATTACCCTCTCGGCTAAGGCTAAGGGGGTGCCAATGTTAAGTATGCTCTCAGGAAAATGGTAATAAATTTCACTTTCAGCTGAATTTTCATTTTATGATTTTCATTCTCATTTGCTCTATTCACCTTAGCTTGTAGGGTTTAGGCTTCTTCAAATAGAGGGAGATTGTTGGGTATTGTATCCACAATGTACCTGATTTGAAGAAGCCCCTGAACAAGCTAAGTTGATTTGACAATGTATTTGATGATTTTCTATCAAGTTGTGCTTGCAGCTATTCCATGCTAAGTACATTCCAATGTCAGGGTACAGTGGGTCAATATACACGGGTCTGCTCAATGTAATCCCTCGTTGAGTTGGTCAGTGTGTTTACTCACGTGTGCTCTCTCTATTGGAGTGTACTTATTTTCAAGTACAGGGTCAAGATAGATCAAGAGCAGAAGAGGAGCAAAGATGGGTCAAAGACCAAGTTCATAGAAAGGAAGAGAAAAATTGTCTAAGTTAAAATCGGCGAGAATCACTAAGTCATTCCCGCCGACTTCGACGGGAGTCACTTGTGATTCTCGCCGATTCGACGGGAATCAGGGTTCATTCCCGCCGACCTCTTCCGGATGACTGTTTTCCTATCAGAAATTCTGTTAAGGCAAAATCGACGGGAATCACCAAGTGATTCTCGCCGACTTCGACGGGAATCGTTCTGATTCCCGCCGATTCGACAAGAATCAGGTTGCATTCCCGCCGATTCCCACAGGCTGACTAGTTTTATAACTGGAAATTGGCCAAGGCAGAATCTACGGGAATCGTGAGCGATTCCCGCCGAATTCGACTGGAATCACCAACGATTCTCGTCGATTTTGCCTTAGGCAATTTTCGCCTGTTTGCTGGACCGAACCAAGAAGCCGTGCGCTATTTCGGCCGGGGCTAGGGTTTTTCCTTGTGGGCCCCACAACGGTCATTAGGGTTGGCTCGGGTATATATACATGCTTATTTCGAACATCTACAGTAACTCATTCACGCGAAATCAAGAAGCCGACGCCGTGCCCTAGCAGATCGCGAAAATCGCCGACCGCAACACCTATTCCCCCCTAGGTGGACTTAGTCGACATTAGATACTTTCAGCTCTTCATCCTCAGATGAGTTGCTAGAGGAGCTAGGCTCAGTAGCAACAATTCTCTTTCCTTTTCTCTCCACAACTTCTAGACTACGGGGCTGAAGTACCCTGTCCCATCTCTCAAGCATCCTGATGTTCATCCTTCTCATGTGGTGTATTCTTGCACCAAGTTTCAGATTTAGAATTTCTGGAGTAGTTTCTCACAGAAATAGTGAAAGGATTCTCCCCAAATTGGGTTCAGCCATGCAGTCCACTACTCTTTCAAACACCACTGTTCCCCAATCAGTTCTCTTGGATAGTATGGCCCTGACCATTAGTTCAAACATCCTTTTTGAGATTTTGTCATGGGAGCCTGTTTTTCATATCAGAGCTTTCCCAATGACATCGGCTAGAAACTTACCTCTCAGGTTAAGTTCTTTCCTTTGAATTGATCCAATTGTGTGCTTGGAAAGTCCACACCATTTCATTGCCGATTTTGCATTGTCCAGTAAAAGGTCTTCTCCGTCCTCAGTTGCAGAGAGCTTTGACAGCTGTAGAGCCTTGCTTAGCCTTCTGGGGGTTATCTTGATCTTCTTTCCGCTTACTATGGTATTAATTTTACCAGCTAAAGAATCCGCTTTGGCGTTGGCAAACAACTCCAGTACTTCCCTCTTCCACAAAAGACAGTGTTCCGTTAGGACGAAGGCTAGGTTAGATTTCTGTAGAAGATTAAGCACCTGCTGAACTTCTTCCGGAGCATTAACGAATGCATTTCGAACAACCTCTGCTCCTTCGAAGAGGAAATCCGGTCCCTTGGGCGCCATTTCTCTGAAGAATTTGAGAATTCTAGCGAAAGTGGCTTCACGTCGATTTAGGGAATATGGGCGGGAGAGGGTAAGGAACAGTGACTTGGCTTATTGCACAATCCCTTCTATTTATAGGTATTGCTAAAAGGAAGGAGGAAAGTCACTAATCTATATTTGTTGTTTAATCTTGTTCAATGGCCAGGATTGAATCCCGACACATATCCGCAGTCCGTCTTTTCACCAATATTTGTTAAGTGAGCTTATTTAGCTTAACATCAGTTTTCTTTAGTAATTAAATTTTCAATTAACCCCTAACTGTGTTGTCCTAACTTGCAGGGGTAATAAAGACCTGCAGTACACATTCTAAAATGTGTTCTATTGGGGTGCAATTAGACATAATTTCAATAACTTTACATTAATTTCAACTGAGAGTGTATTAGCCCCCAACCTCAATTGGCTCAACCAAATTTTGATATTAATCTAGCTTAGTATTCCATATGCAATATGTCTATGGGTATGTTAAGACAAGTTACATTTTGTGGCATGGTGAACATGTAAGCCACTAACATATATATTAAGAAGAGTTGTTATTTTTACATCTTCTTAGTCATTTGTTTCAATTACCCTTCTTATACATGAGTAATCAATTTTGGAATTAAGTAGTAGAATTAAAGAAAGGTGAATTCTACTTATCTCTACTCTATAGACTTGAAGTTCATGCTGGATTCATAGATTCTGAGCATACCAGCCACCATGCTTCTGAGCTTGAGCCTTCGATGTTCATCTGAATTTCCTTTGTAAGCTCCCCCTTAATAATTGCACTTGTCATTGACATTTAGTGCATGATGATAAGTTGAATCATTTCTTGTATCCAGACTTAGGTCTGGTACAATACTGTCCAAGGACCATTAATGGTTATTGCCACTTGGACTATCCTGCAAGACAGAATTACCTTCCCTTAGGAACCCAAGCTGAATTGGGTCCTAGGTTCTTGTTAGCTTGAAAAAGCAAATGTCTACCTATAGGAGCCCTGTCAGGAAGACTTTATCTTGCCCTTGGCACACTAGGATTGTGCCAATAATCTATGGTAAAGTGACCCACTTTAACACAGCACCAGCACTCATGAATATTGTATCTTCTTTTCTGAGCAGGTATAGCAGCATGGTTGACTGTAGACTGAACAGAAGGAAGAGCAGCTTCCTTGTTCCAAATTCTCTTAGCCACAGTCTGACTGAGAGTGGGTCTGTCATGATAAGAGCTTGGTTTTTCACAAATTCTGTCAGCAGCAGTTCTCCTTGCAGAGGACATGTTGTTGGTGCCCTTGGAAGATTCCAAGTCTTGCAACCTGGCAGATTTACCCTTGGTCAGAGTGTGAGCAGGGAGATTTTGAGAAAAGGCCACTGCCTTGCTCAAGAGAGATGGAGCTGGTGCATTAAATACAAAAGGTCCAGGATGGGCCTTTTTCACTTCGTCATGGGGAGCCTTCTGAGCACTCAGACCCATGTCCTTTCTTCTTCCATTGTAAGAGACATTTGTAGTCTTACAAGGAAGATTCACATTCCTCTAGTGACCATCCCTGGGGTCTTGGCCAAACCAGTTGGAGGGGAGAATTATCTTGTGAAAGATAGGCTGAGGCCTGACAGGAACTTGGCCTCTTTTCTGAGATTGGATTACTTTAGAAATCCACTCAGATTTAGATCTTCTCTTGATAAAATCTATCTTAGAGAAGTTAGCCATAATTCTCTTCTTCCTATCAAGTTTCTCCTCAAGATTATTGATATTAGAGTTCTTGTATTTTAAGGACTCAACATGGATATCTACCATAATTTTCAGATGAGTTGCTTCCCTCTCTTTTACACATAGGAAGGATGAAGCTTCATCCAGCTGGGAAGCAGTCTTCTGTAGGGAGGCTATTTCCTCTGCTTGTTTCTTAACAAACAGCTTGCTTTCCTTGAAAGCTTTCAGAAGGGAAGTATGATTGTTAATCAATTGATTTATATCATCATCTGTTAAAGGACCCTCATCATACCTAGATGAGGAGACATCAGAGCCTATACAAGATTCATATCCAGACTCTGAGGATGAGCTAGATGAGGAATGTACCTTATTTTGACCAGGCTGATCCTGACAAGATTCTACTTCTGGATAGATATTTTTCCATGTCATCTGCATTCCCCTTCTTTAGCTTCATCCACCTCTATGTCACTCTCTGAATGTGACAGAGGGCCCCTGATTCTTGCTCTTGCATCTGGAAAGACTTTGTCATCACCAAGAGCAGCCAATAGCCCAATGTTGATTTTGTACTCTCTGCAGATTTGCTGCTCCATAGAGTTCCACATCTTATGGTTCATACTTGAACACATAAGTTTAACCTTTTAGCTATCCTTGGAGGTCAGCTCAAACCGTTAGGTATTTTTTGAGTAACCTCCCTCTGATACCACTTGAATGTCTTTAATTTTAAGGATAGCTAAATCACGTAGAGGGGGGTGAATAGGTTATTTGTCTCTTTATTAGTTCTTTTCTTTTAGTTTGCTGCTTGAGTGGTTGGTTAATTTCTGCTTTCAAGATGATTTATCCTGCACAAAGAAAACACCACAGCAAAGCACACAGATATTTATAGTGGTTCCCCAACTAGGTACATCCACTTTCCCTCCCACCTATCCAACTGTCTTGTTGGATTAGGCACTTCTCAAAAATGCTCCAAATGACTTACACCTCAGGACCTCAGCCTTACACTCAAGTTCTCTTAAGAACCCTACCTTAGAACCACAAAGGTTCCTACCTCAAATCCCTGTAGTGCTCCTACAACTCAGTGGTCCTTAAACCACCTACCTCAGCCTTATCTCTAAAGCCTACAACTCAGGATTTTCAGCCATATAATTTCAAGCACTAGGCCCTACTCTCAGAGTGCTACAACACTCCTACAGCTCAGATCTAGAAGGATCCTACAAGATGAAAATGGGTTGATGTGGTTCTTGATTGATCACAAGAGGAGTTCCTCTATAACAATCAGCCTTGGGTGAGTTAGACTCACCCCCCCCCCCCCACTATGACACCAGGAGAGTTTTCCTGTGCCAACTTTACTGGATTGAGTGCACCTCAGTCCCACTACTTCACAATAATACATTTATGCACTTGAGCTGGAAGAAACTTGCAGAATACTATTCTTCCTCTTTCTAAACTAAACCAAAGATTCAGCTCTCTCTTCTTCACAATAACAATGATGTAGAAGCTTTGGCTTATGCTGGAAGCAACTAGCAGATCAGTTTCTATGCTCCTTTTTGAACTGAGCTAACTGCTCTGCTCCAACTTCTTCTTCACAACTCCTCAAGTGTATGTTCTTTTAGAAAGTATTGGCTGGATCTGTGAAGCTCCTATAATAAGGGTTGGATCTTACTGTTATATCTTTCTCAGAGAGTCACCCTGATATTTCTTGCTGGTGTAGATGAAGATGGCACCAACAAACTTATCGTTGAAGATGTTGATCTCAACAGTTAACTTGTTCTTTGTCTTTCTGACTTGAGCTTCCTGTTCTTTTGCTCCACAACAATGTCGGAGAAGAAGAACAACTATCACTTCCTTTTATTTATTGAGACCCAACGACTCTTTTAGCAGTGGGTCCCACATTTTTAATGATGGTTGCAATTTTTCTTTAACGCCAACTATCGCATAGTAGGTCTGCGACAACCTTTGTCGCGTACTGTAGCCATCCTGCCACTTATTTGAAATATGTTGACTTGTTGACTTGTTGACGTCACCAGCTGTGGACTTAGCCAAAAATCAAGCAACATTAGCATAGACATTGAGTGAGTAAGCACCACTTAACGCCAAAATACTTGGACAGATTTATTATCTCTTGGCGTTGAGTGAGTAGCCTTCACTCAACGCCAAATACTTAGAATATAAATCTGTTTCTAGGCGTTGAGAGCGTTGAGAGAGTTGAGTGAACAACCCTCACTCAATGCCATCTGCCTTAGCCATATATCTGCTTCTTAAGCAACTGAAGCGTTGAGAGCGCATTCCTCACTCAACACTATTTGATTTTAACTCATTTTTGCATAAAGGCGTTAAGAGCGTTGAGTGAGCACGGCTCACTCAATGCTTTTTGCCTTAGCCAATTTTCTATGTTTAAACAACCACTGGGCTTAGACTGACTTACTTTGAACTGAGTTCAATGAATGGTGAGCTGAGCTCGACAAACTTTGAACTCAGTTTGATGAAATCTCAACTGAGCTCGACAAACTTAAAAATCAAGCTCTGAACTTAGCTCGACGAAATGTGAGCTGAGCTCGATGAACCCTTAACTCAGTTCGACGAAATCTCAACTGAGCTCGTTGAACTCAGAACTCAAGTTCTGAACTTAGCTCGACGAAATGTGAGCTGAGGTCGATGAACTCTGAACTCAGTTCGACGAATTCTGAACTTAGTTCAACCACTTAAACTTACAACCTTTTTTTGTATGGCGTTGAGTGTGTATTCATTACTCAACGCCAAAACACCTAGACAACTTTCTCTTTAGTAGCATGGCGTTGAGTGAGTTGACTTCATTCAATGCCTGTGGACTTAGCCACATTTCAGCTCATTCCAACTTTAGGCTTTTACTGCTTTAACCTATCTCATAGCTTTTTACTGTATGGCGTTGAGTGAGTTGACTTCACTCAACGCCTGTGGACTTAGCCATTTTCTCAGCTTACCACTGCCTTAGCTTTGACTGTATAGGCTTCACTCAGCGCTATAAGTCATCTGGCGTTGAGTGGCTGATCTTCACTCAATGCTTGTGGACTTAGACAGTTATTTGTCTTTCCACCACTTAGGTAAGAACTTACCTATCTTAGCCACTTAGGCTACCTGTCCCATCATAGCTTACAGGACAAACTGCAATCATTCACCTTGAACACAAGTTAGATCACAACATGTGTATACATTGTTTTGCTGGTCCTTCAAATTCAGGACATTGGGATCAATGGACCCAACAGAGCATGTCGTCAGCTTCTGCCTCGTGGTATTGAAAGGGGAAATTGAGTATGCGGTGCACATGTTACAACCCAAGTCACTTCAAGACGTCTTTTCACTAGCTCAGCTACAAGAACAACAATTGCATTGCACCACCAAGAAAAATGTTAGCAGTAATTGGGAAGGCAGACGAAGGCCACCACCAAAGACCACAACATCGAGTACACAACAAGGAATTTCTGCAGGATCAGGATGTTCGGGCGGTCCACAAGACGGGCCGGTAAAACGGCTCACCTCGACGGAGATGGATGAACGTCGTAGTAAGGGCCTATGCTTTTGGTGCAACAATAAATTCACGTCGGGGCACCATTTCTTGGAGCGGTAACAATCATACACCCTTCAGTTAGTACCTGACGTGGAGGATAGTGTCGAGTTCGAAGGCACACATTCAGAGGAGCCGGTTTTGGACGAGGAGCCCCAGGAGGAGCCGATGACGCTTGTATCGATGCATGCCTTGGATCGGACGACCCATTTCCAAACTATGCGGCTATGAAGTCTTACCAGGGATAACCGATTTATGTGTTGATTGAATCAGGCAATATGCATAACTTTCTAGATAGTGATACAGCGGGAAGACTAATGTGCCAGTTAACATCCATTCCAAGTTTTGATGTCGTAGTGGCTAATGGGAAGACCATCACAAGTTCACACAAGGTCAGGAACATCTAGTGGAAAATGCAAGGCATAGTTTTCACTTCTGATATGTAGATATTACCATTGGGAGGCTACGAGATGGTTCTAGGGGTGTAGCGTCTAGTCACCCTAGGAGTAGTCCAGTGTGACTTTTAGAAGCTGAAAATGGAGTTTGTCGCTCAAGGGCGAAAAATTTCACTACGGGCATCTCAGCACACGACAAGTGCTTGGATGAGGTCCAGGCGGGCACAAAAGTTGATAAATAAAGCGGGTGAACTCAACATGTTCGCTTTGTGTCTGGTGGAGGCTAGACCAATAGCAGCAGGTGCGAGAGTTCGGGACTTCGACATACAAGCCAGGGACGACAACCCGCCACTTCTGACAATGGAGTAGAGCCAACTACAACAGATTTTAGGGCAGTTTTTGGAACTATTCACCAAGCCCAAGGGGCTACCACCGGATAGCCAACATGAATATCAGGTTGTATCATTACCCCCCCCCCCCCTCCCCTCCGTTGCAAAAAGAGGTGATTAAGAGGATGATCGAAGAGTTGCTGGCAACGGGGATTGTCCGCCACAACAACATCCCCTTTGCATCCCCAATGGTGCTAGTGAAAAAGAGTGATGGTGTGTGGCATCTATGTGTCGACTACTGACAACTCAACCGCGACAGGATCAAGGAAAAGTTCCCAATTCCCATTATTGAAGAGTTAATCGAGGAATTACACTTGATTGTTTTCTTTTCAAAGTTGGATTTGCGAGCGGGCTACCACCAAGTTCTGATAGCACCTGATGACATCCCAAAAATCGCCTTTCGCACCCATAATGGACACTATGAGTTCCTAGTGATTTCATTCGAATTATCTGATGCACCGTCCACATTTCAGAGCCTCATGAATACAGTGTTTCGAGATCACCTCCAGAAGTTTATTTTGGTGTTTTTGATGATATCCTCGTCTTCAGTCAATCTTGGGAAGACCACTTAACTCACCTACACACAACCTTGCAAATTATAAGGCAACATCTTCTGTTCCTCAAGCAAAGTAAGTGCCACTTTGGGCTACGACAAATTTACTACCTTGGCCACCTCATCTCATCCTAAGGATTGGCGGCGGATCCATACAAAATCAGGCGATGCTCTAGTGGCCCGTCCCAACGACTCTGAAGCACTTACGTGGATTCTTGGGGCCGACCGGTTATTACCATTACTTTTTTAAGGGTTATGGGGTGTTGGCTAAACCTCTCATATCCTTATTACAACAACGACAACTCAAGTGGGGACAAGAGGCGGAGGCGGCCTTCCAAACACTAAAGCAAGCTGTCACACCAGCTATTCTTTCGCCTCCCTGACTTCAGGAAACCCTTTGTAGTGAAGACGGAGGCGGCAAATACTAGTTAGGGGTGGTTTTGCTACAGGAAGGTCAACCGGTGGCATATTTTAGCAAAGCACTGGGGCCAAAGAGTGCCAGTCTCTCTACTTACGAAAAGGGGATCTTAGCGGTGGTCATGGAGGTCCACCAGTGGAGACACTACTTGGTCTTCTTGTCGTTCGTCATTCAGACCGATCATCAAAGCCTTAAATTTTTGCTCGAGCAAAGGATCGCGACACCTGCTGAACAAAGATACCTAGCCAAACTAATGGAGTATGACTTTCAGATTTACTATAAACGCGATAAGGAGAATGCGTGGGCCGATGCCCTATCCTGGAAGTACGAGCATGGGGATGGCGAGCCCAACACCTTGGTGGTGATTCAATCTAACATCCTGCAAGTCGTTTGGTCTTCATGGGCACAAGACCCGCATATTCAGCAAATCATAGAGGCCAAAGACACCGACGCAACCTGCAAACCGGATTATCGATGGCGATGAGGGGTGCTATAACGGAATGGAAGGTTAGTGGTCAATCATGATGACGATCTCAAGCAGCGACTGTTTCAATAGTACCATGATAATGCGATGAACGGACATTCGGGAATCACGACAACCTACCACCACTTAAAAGGACTATTTTATTGGAAGTGGATGAAGACCAACCTCCATGACCACATTAAAAAATGCCCAACCTATCAAAAATGCAAACCCTCTAATCAATTACTTATGGGGTCGCTATAGCCATTACCTATTTTGAAGCGCATCTGGCAGGAGTTTTCGATGGATTTCATTGTGGGGTTACCGAGGAGTAAGGGGAAGGACACCATTTTTGTAGTCGTCGACCGGTTGAGCAAGAAAGCCCACTATATGGCCTTGTCACACCCTTACACTTCCAAGGGGGTAACACGGGTATTCCTTGATTCAGTTTTCAGATTACATGGTCTTAGAACGACCATTGTTAGCGACCAAAATACTGTCTTTTTGAGCGAGTTTTGGGTAGAGATCTTTTGTCATAAACAGGTTCAATTACACCACTCCATGACTTATCATCCGCAAAGCGACGGGCAGTCGGAGGTGGTGAACTGTTGCATGGAAGGGTATATACGTTGCATGTGCCATGAGAGACCTTGGAATTGGGCCGAATGGTTGCCTCTAACCGAATGGTGGTACAACACCACTTTTCACAGTGCTATTCATATGACTCCCTACGAGGTGGTGTACGAGCAAGAACTGCCAGTTCCTATCCCCTTTGTTGAAGGAATGTTCGTTATTGGGAAGGTGGACCGTTCGTTGGAATCTCGGGAACACATGCTCTCTATTTTGAAGAAAAATTTGGCTCAAGCTCAGAACCAGATGAAGGTGATGGCGGATAGGGGACGTCATGAGAAGGAGTTCGAGGTGGGATCTTGGGTATGTATCTACCTACAGTCGTATAGACAGATCAGCCTACGCCCTCACGGTTGTAAGAAACTGTCCCCAAAGTTCTTTGGACCATTCAATGTGTTGGAGTGGGTGGGCTAGGCGGCCTAAGGTTTGGAACTCCCCGGCCGCGCCAAAATTCACCCAACATTTCGTATCTCTCAGCTGAAGGAACACATTGGGGAATCTCCCACTCAACCGGTAGAACTACCGTTAATGGGCACGGCGACGGGCACTGTTTTGATGGAACCTTTGCGCAGCTTGAACTGGTGAATCATCAATTATAACGGCCCGGGCCTCGACTTCTTAAAGGCTTTACTGGGACCCATATGGCACCGCTACAGGGTTGTAGCCCGTACAACCCCAATGACTCTCTGACCTGTTTCTCAGCACAGTGCGTTGTTGGCATAGGGTTTCGAACCCACAACCCTTGTACGGGTTGCAGCCCTGTAGCGGTGTTACATGGGTCCCAGTAAAGCCTTGTAAGAGGCCGCGCCCTGCAGCTCAGTTGGTGATGATCGCTGTTGAAGGTTAATTATCAAGGGTTGTGGGTTCGAAACCCTGCGCCAACAACGCATTGTGCTGAGAAATAGGCCAGAGAGGCATTGGGGTTGTACGAGTTGCAGCCCTATAGCGGTGCCAGTTGGGTCCTAGTAAAGCCTTGTAAGAGGTCGAGGCCCGAGCCGTTACATAAAAGTGCACTTTTTTGTAACGGCCCAGGAAGGCAACCTGACATTGCTGGCCCACACGGACCGACAAGGCAAGCCCGCATCCGGTTGTTCAGCCGCAAATACAAAGCCTGCAGGTCGTACACCCCAACCAATTCACTGTGTCTGTTTCTCAGCAACAGTAGGTTTTTGCCAACGGGTCTCGAACCCGCGACCTTGATAAGAAAGCCTTCCAACCGCCTCTCATCACCAACTGAGCTACAGCTCGAAGGCCGATGCGGGCTTGCCTTGCTGAGGGCGGTAGGAATGCTTTCTTATCAAGGTCCCGGGTTCGAGACCCGTTGGCAACAACCTACTGTTGCTGAGAAACATACACAATGATTTGGTTGGGTTGTACGACCTGCAGACCTTGTGTTTGCGGCTGAACAACCAGATGCGGGCTTGCCTTGCCTGTTCGTGTGGACCGACAATGCCAGGTTGCCTTCCTGGGCCGTTACATCAACCGTGAGGGACGCGTCGTCAGTCAGTTCCTCATATAGTGTACGTGCAGCTCGAAGGCCGACGCAATATGGGAAGATCACGACTCACTCCAGGATAGGTACCCTCAGTTTCTTCCTTGGGGGACAAGTAATATCCGATGTGGGGAGGCATTTGATACGATCACGGTATATCAGACGGTTCCGCCGCACCCTGGTTGGGGTGGGGGCGGGGCAATTTTGTAATTCGTATTGGGGGATGATCGGGTATAAATAGTTATGCTGTAATAGGGTTTTGGGGTATGCTGATAGAAACTTATGCTCGTGCGGGATGCTGTGTGGAGAACGGAAGAACCCTCTCCGTAGCTGATCCGCCCGTTCAGGAAAGCTTCCTTTCCTTAGGATCGGTCACCTCTATCTTTTCGTTTTCCTTCTTCCTGCTTGTGAGTGTTTGTGTGGTGATCGTTTACTCTGTTTTCTGGCCGAATTTTCTCATCTGAATTGTGGAAGTATTTTGTTGTTGGGTGAATTCTATTTTCTCTTTTTCTGGTTGCTGTAATCCTCCGAGGTTAGTTGTATCACGCCGCCAACACTTCCCACGAGCGACCTCCTCCACCCCGCGTCAACCTCAGTCGCCGCACCGCGAGGCCATCTCTCCGGATTTCCAACCGCCGGATAAGTTCTCCTAGGGTTTCTTATTTTGCGACCTAGGGCTCGGTCGGGGTGACGGCGGTGACCCTTTTCTTGGAGACAGTATGGCTCGGGTTGAAGTTGGTGACAAAGGGGGTCGGCATTATGTTGTCAACATTCTTGCGCTTCCATTTGCGCGACAATGCAATGTGAATAATGCCTCTATAGAGGAGCTATGCGACCTATTTTGTATTCTGGTAATCCCGTAACCCAGGATGTTGGAAAGATGTTGCTTCAATGGATTCAGGCCTGGATGCCCGGGAAGGGGGTCAAGCATCATTGTAGCGGACTGCTAACAAACATCGAGCTGAATATGGCACATAAAGTGTTTGTCATAATGCGTTAACCATGCCTGATGCTGAAATGCCGCAGTAACAGGAAACCCATTCTCCCACCACCGACCAAGGGTTCTCATCTTTTGCACCTAGGGCTAATTCTAAGCGATAATTCTCCATTGCATTGCACATTGCATTGCATGCTGACTTTTACTTTTGATTTTCATATTGTAATTCATTTTGAATGTTGATATTTAAGTGCTTTAATTTTAATAGGAGCATGAATAATATAAAAATTTAGACATGTTTTTTGAAGTGCTTTGATTTTGTAAGGGTTCGTTCGATTGGACAGAAATCGGAATTGAGGTCTTAGAATTGGAATTGAATGCATAATTTCAATTTTGTCATTTGTTTGCACGCGTGACGTTGGAATTGGAATTTTAATGAATTCTGTGTAATTCATTTTGAACAAAACATAATTCTTTTCAATCTATATAAGAATTAGATAATTCCGATCGGGACACAATTTTCTCCAAAGCGCACGATTTTTGCCCGGAAGTGCGTTTTGTCGCCCACGAGCGTGTTTTTCGCCCAGGTGCGCGTTTTTCGTTCGAGCGCGCGTTTTTCGCCCGATCGCGCGTTTTTCGCCCGAACGCGCGTTTTTCGTCCGAACGCGTTTTTGGCGTCGAGAGCGCGCTTTATCGCCCGAGGCACGCGTTTTTTTTCCCGAGCGCGCGTTTTTCGCTTGAGCGTACGTTTTTCGCCCAGACGCTCGTTTTTCGCCAGGGCGCGCATTTTTCGTCCGGGCGCGCATTTTTCACCTAGGCCCGCTTTTTTTCCCGGGAGCCCGTTTATTCGCCCGGGCGACCATTTTTCGACCGAACAAAAATTTTTCGCTCGAGCGCCTGTATTTCGCCCAGACGCGTGTTATCTTAGGAAAGTTAACGACAAGATTTTGCTAGTGCAAATCTATGTCGACGACATTATTTTTGGCTCTACAGAGCACAACTTTTGCAAGAAATTTTCTAAACTTTTGCAAGGGAAGTTTGAAATGAGCAGTATGAGAGAGCTGAAGTATTTCTTAGGACTTCAGGTGAAACAATCTGAAGATGGAATTTTCATCTTTCAGACGAAGTTCACCAAAGAGTTACTTTAGAAATTCGGAATGAAGAATGCAAACTCGATGAAGACTCCAATGAGTTCAACTATGTCTCTGGACAAGGACAAGAAAGGAAAACCTTTTGATGAAACCAAGTACAGAAGCATAATTAGGTCCTTGCTCTATCTTACTGTCAGTAGACCCGACATAATATTTTCAACATGTGTGTGCACTAGATTTCAGGTGAACTCTATGGAATCTCATTACGCCGCTACAAAGAAGATTTTGAGATACCTTAAGAGTACACCAAATCTTGGCTTATGGTACCCAAGAAGTAATGACGTCGAGCTAATTGGTTTTTCAGATGTTGATTTTGCAGGAAGCAGGAATGACAGGAAAAGCACTTCCGGAACTTACCAATTCCTTGGAAGAAGACTTATTTCATGTAGCAGCAAAAAGCAAAATTATGGCAACCTCCACTGCCGAGTCAGAGTACATCTCTGCTGGTAGTTGTTACGCACGACTTCTTTGGATCAGGAATCAACTTGAAGATTACAACTTGAAATTCAAGGAGATTCTGATGTTTTGCGTCTCCTCCAGTGTGAATGCGATTGCAAATAATCCAGTCTCTCACACCCGGACAAATTACATCGAAATCAGATATCATTTTATCCGGGACCATGTTGAGAATAGAGACATAATTCTCAACTATGTCCCTACGGATAAGCAAGTCGCAGACATATTCACTAAGCTACTGGACGAGGCTAAGTCCTTATTCTTCAAAATGGAACTGGACATGCTCAACAAGGACTCTTGAAGACGGCTAAGGAGACATAAATTCTCTCAGTGAAGTACACCTCTAAGTAGTCAAAGTTTCCAGGCAAATTCGTCGAGTCACTCTTGTGGAATCTCGTCGATTCGTCAAAATAATCCGTTGCTCTACAACGAATTTCGGCAATACTCGACGAACTCTTCTCGGCTTTCATGGAATTTTGACGAATGGAACTCAGGTCATTTTTTTGTATTGGATCCGAAGAGTCACCAGTTTCAGGTATGCGCCTATTTCTCACTCCTCAAAACTTTAAGTATATATATAAAGTTTTTGGGGTAAACGATTACATTTCGCCGAGGCTATCCCGAATCCCGTCGACTCTTCCTTCCGCCGGTTCAGCTTTCGCGACAGCAGCGCATCGTCGTCTCCGATTACTTCAACCTTCCGAAGTTCAATTTGTCTTCATGTCTCCCAGAGGTACTAGTGGCTTGCTCATTGGGGGGAACTTGTTCGAGCTGGTTTCGCTACAGCCATAAATGAATTCAGAAACATCATACTAATGTTGTAATCGGCCGGTCTCACCTTCATCCTCTAACACCCTTGCAAAGTGTTGGACAAGGAGGTTCTGGAGTTCTTCCAAAATTCCAAGCTCCATAGTGAAGACATAGTAATCAAGAGAAAAGTCAGACAGGTCAGAGTAAAAGTGAAGGCTTCCCTCCTCACGAGGTTCTTACGGCTTCCAGCATGTGAAGAGGCTGATCAGCTTGAAGATGATGATTTTGCTAGAACTCTGTTATACTGTGGTCTACCAAGGGGAACTAAAGCAGTCAAGTGAAAAGGGATGAATGACAAATGAAAACTTCTTTCAGATATCATTGGAAATGTTCTGTTGTGTGAGACTGGATCCCATGATTACCTGTTCTCAGACATGTTCAAGATTCTGGTCGCCATCATATGTTAGAAGAGGATTGACTGGGGTGTAGGGATTTTTGTGTGAGAAGCGAACTAAAACAAGCCGGAAATGGTATAACTAAAATTTTATTATCAGAAAAAGGTATCTATTACAAAGGTATGACCTCCCTTATATAGAATGGAGGAGAGAAGAGAGAATACAAATAAGAGATGTGGGACTAAAACTATACAAAAAATCTGGGCGGCTAGAACAACAGACCGAATCAAGCCGCGCGGTTAGACAGATGGGCTAACCGCTCGGCCACAGCCAGAGTGAGAGACAAGCCGCCATGTGAGACCGTTAGACCGCCCGGTCTCCTGGTCGCCAGTAACAGACCGCTAGACCGCTTGGACCTCAGACCTCAACACAGCAACCAAACCGCTGAAGGCAAACCGCCAGACCGCCCGGTCAATAACCCGCCAAGCCAGACCGACAGACCGCCCGGTCTCTAACTCCAACACTCCCCCTCAAGCTGGAGCATATATGTCGATCATGCCCAGCTTGTCACATATATGAAGAAACGAGGCGGATACTGGCTTGGTGAAGATGTCAGCCAGCTCTTTTTCAGAAGTGACGAAGGGAGTGCAAATCTGTTCCTTCAGAATCTCTTCACGAATGAAATGACAGTCGACCTCAATGTGCTTGGTTCTCTCATGGAAGACTGGATTTTTGGAGATGTATATAGCAGCCTTGTTGTCACATAACATAGGTAGAGGATGGTTGTAGACCTCTCCTAAATCCAACATAAGAGCCCGTAGCCACTTTAGCTCGCAAGTGGTCGATGCCATACTCCGATACTCAGCTTCAGCACTGGACCTGGAGACAACAGATTGCTTCTTGCTCTTCCAGCTTACCAGATTGCCCCCAACAAAGGTACAGAAACCGGAGGTAGACTTGCGGTCCCCTTTGTCATCAGCGTAACTCGCATCTGAGTAAGCTTCAACCCTCAGATGATCATTCTTCTGAAAGAGCAATCCTTTCCCAGGGGCTGCTTTGACGTACTCCAAGATCCGCAAGGCGGACTGCAGATGGCACTCCCTGGGAGCTTGCATGAATTGACTCACCTTGCCCACAGCATAGGAAATGTCGGGCCTAGTCACGGTGAGGTATATGAGCTTACCAACTAGACGCCTGTACCGCGAAGCATCTGAAAGAAGAGGCGAACCATCTGTCCAGGTTTTGTCTTCTCCAACAACCATGGGACATCGGGCAGGTTTGGCCCCAGTCAATACTGCTTCCTTTAAAATATCAAGAGCATACTTACGCTGAGAGAGGACTAAAGAGTTGGGCTTCCGAGAGATTTCGATCCCCAAAAAGTACTTCGGAGAACCCATATCTTTCGTGACTAGATGTTGGCGAAGATGCCGCTTTGTCAAGGCTACCCCTTCCTGGTCATCACTAGTGAGAAGAATATCATCCACATATACTGCAAGAACCACCAGACCCGAAGAGGTTTTGCGAATAAATAGAGAGTGATCAGCAGCGCTGCGAGCAAAACCAACGGCCGCCACGATGCCGCTGAACTTGTCAAACCAAGCTCGAGGGCTCTGCTTGAGTCCATAGATTGCCTTTTGTAGCCGGCATACTCGTGTCTCCCCCTGAGCAACATACCCTGGAGGTTGCTCCATGTAGACGGCCTCCTGAAGATCACCATAAAGGAAGGCATTCTTGATATCCAGCTGGGAAAGTGGCCAGTCTTTGTTGACCTCCACAGAGAGAAGGACTCATAGAGTGCTGAGACGAGCCACGGGAGAGAAGGTGTCAAAGTAATCAACCCCATAGGTTTGAGTAAAGCCCTTAGCCACCAGGCGAGCTTTGTAACGGTTCACAGTGCCATCTGGGCCAAACTTGACTACAAAGACCCAGCGACAACCAACAACATCTGTATCAAGGGGAGGAGGGACAAGAGTCCAGGTACCCCGCTCTGTGAGGGTCGCCATTTCCTCATCCATGGCCAGCTTCCAGTGAGGAATGGCAAGGGCCTCCTGGTAGGAACGAGGTGTGGTAGTAGCAGAGATAGCCAGAGCAAAGACCCTGCGAGAAGGAGTAAGACGATCATATGAAACAACAGTAACAATGGGGTGTAGGGTACACGTCCGCACCCCTTTGCGAAGAGCTACAGGAAGATCCAGGTCGGCGGGCTCCTCGGCATCCAGAGCATCCGTGGCAGAGAGAGCTGGCCCGGGAGGAGAGAGCGACGGCAGCGGAGATGAGCGAGATGGCGGCGGAGAGAGAGGCGGAGGGAGAGGAGTGGGTGGAGACGGAGGAGGAGCGGATATCGCAGTAGGAGATGAGGGAACGAATGGAATAACAGGAGAATCAGAGGTGGGGGGAAGAGAAGAGGAGGCATCCGAGAAGTAGGAGGCATTCTCGAAGAAGGTAACGTCAGCGGAGACGAACTGCTTACGAAGAACAGGATCAAAGCAGCAGTAGCCTTTCTGAGTAGCCGAGTACCCCAGAAAGACACATTTGGTGGAGCGAGGGGAGAGCTTATCACGGGTTGCAGACGGGATATGCACAAAAGCAGTGCACCCAAAGATTCGGAGAGGGAGAGGAAAAGGCTCCTTGCCTGGATAAAGGATGGAAAAAGGGGTTTTGCCCTTGAGAACGGAGGAGGGAATGCGATTGTTGAGATAGCAGGCAAGAAGAACAGCATAGCCCCAATATGAGCGAGGGATATGCATTTGAGTCATTAATGTGCGAGCAACATCGATGAGGTGACGGTTTTTGGGTTCCGCCACCCCATTTTGTTGGGATGTATAGACACAACTTGTCTGATGAATAACGCCATGTTGCACACAGAAAGAGGTAAAAGCATGACCTAAGTACTCTTTTGCATTATCAGAGCGAAAAGTTTTAACACTAACACCAAACTGATTTTTGATTAAATGATAAAAGGAGGTCCATACATTAAAAAGTTCAGAGCGATCTCGTAAGAGATACACCCAAGTACATCTAGAAAAATCATCAATAAAGGTTACAAAATAAGAACTACCCCGACCAATAGTAAGGGTAGGAGCAGGTCCCCAGATATCGGAGTGGACTAGATCAAACGGACGGGTAGAGCCCCGACCTTGCTTCGGCGGGAAGGAGGAACGATGATGCTTGCCAAGTTGACATGCTTCGCAGTGGAGAGGAGTAGTGGAGGGAGGGAGGTGGGGCAGAAGCTGATGTAGAAGCCGTGGTGGAGGATGACCGAGACGGAGATGCCACTGGAGAAGATCCGTACAAGAAGAAGAGAAGGCGGACAAAGCGGAAACGTTGTCGAGGAAGTAGAGGCCGCCGCTCTCAGTCCCAGTAGCAATCGTCCGCTGGGAGCTCGGATCCTGAAAAGAGCAAGAAGATGGAGTAAACGTTACAGAACATTGAAGCTGCTTGCACAGAGAAGTAACCGACAACAGATTGCACGGAAACTTGGGCACATAGAGAGTGTCCTCTAGCCGAAGGGACGGAGTAACATGAACCACTCCCGACCCATGAACCGGGGAGGGAGAACCGTCTGCAATGAGGACCGGGGGCAACCGATCATGCTGTTCGAGGAGAAAGAAGCACTGAGGATTGCCCGTCATATGATTAGTAGCACCGGAGTCGATAAGCCATTTACCTTGAGTGACTACATGGGCACTACCTGATGATGTGACCATGGAAGCAGACGGCTTGGAAGAAGAGGCGGAAGAGTCACCCGAGGGGCGAAGATGAGGATGCTTTGTCCAGCAGCGGTCAAGAGTGTGTCCGGTGCGGCTGCAGTGAGAGCAGAGATAGCGGGAAGAAGGACGTCCGCCAGACTGATGACTACGGCTACCAGAGACACTCCACTGAGTTTGATGAGCATAGTTATCTGGAGGAGAAGGAGCGGGCAGAAGCGGGCGCTGAAGGAGAGAGGTGACAGCGGCGATGCGAGCAGCGGTGGCATCTAAAGTAGGAGATTCCGCCTCACCCAGAATTTGTTGCCGGATCATGTCATAAGTGTCAGGAAGACGGAGCAGATAACACACAACCAGAAGCTCCTGGAAGTGCTTGTGTTGTTGAGTCAGATCCGCAGAAAAGGGGCGATTCTGAAGAATCTCAGCCCCAAGAGCTTGAACTTGTTGGTAGGCAGTAGTAGGAGACAAGGTAGGCCGGGCAAAGAGGTCCGCATACAATGTATAGATGCGGGACGTCTGAGCCCCTTTGGAATACAAAGCAGCAAGATGAAACCAAGCGGCCTTCACCGTCTCATCATGACGGATGACGGGAAGGCACTGATCGGATAGACTGTTAGCGAGCCAAGTACGCACAAGAGCGTCACTCGCATCCCAGTCATCAAAGAGAGGTGAAGTGATAGGAGGAGGGTCATCAACGAGATGGTGGCGTTTGCGTTGCGAGCGAAGGAGAAAGGTGAAAGAGATGCTCCAATCCGGGTAGTTGGAGCCGACAAGCTTGGAAACGGTGCCAAGGTTCCCGGAAGGAGTAGGAGGTAGAGGCGGAGCCGGATTGGCTACAGGGGTGGCGGCAGGAGTGGTGGCAGTTGAAGCATCAGAAAGAGCCATAAGAGCAAACCAACAGGAAGCCGCGCGGTTAGAAAACAAGCCACTCGGATAGGCAGAAGAGGAACTGCAGCGGTCAGGATGTCAAACACCAGCAGCCAGAAAGACCACGACCAAGCCGCAGTAACAAGCAAAGGGGAAGAAGTCGAGCGGCAAGCAGACAGTCCGCTCGAACAGAAGCACAAGAGAGGGCAAGGCACACGGCGATAGGTCGCGGAGAATAAGGCGACAGATCGCAGTGAACAAGGCAACAGGTCGCGTACACAGAGGGCAACGACAAGGAGACCGCGCGGACAGGGCGCAAGCCGGAGAAGCAAGCCGCGCAGACAGAGAGAAGCACAGAATCAGGAGGAAAGGATCGATTCCTCTGATACCATGTGAGAAGCGAACTAAAACAATCCGGAAATGGTATAACTGAAATTTTATTATCAGAAAAAGGTATCTATTACAAAGGTATGGCCTCCCTTATATAGAATGGAGGAGAGAAGAGAGAATACAAATAAGAGATGTGGGACTAAAACTATACAAAGAATCTGGGCGGCTAGAACAACAGACCGAATCAAGCCGCGCGGTTAGACAGATGGGCTAACCGCTCGGCCACAGCCAGAGTGAGAGACAAGCCGCCATGTGAGACCGTTAGACCGCCCGGTCTCCTGGTCGCCAGTAACAGACCGCTAGACCGCTTGGACCTCAGACCTCAACACAGCAACCAAACCGCTGAAGGCAAACCGCCAGACCGCTCGGTCAATAACCCGCCAAGCCAGACCGACAGACCGCCCGGTCTCTAACTCCAACATTTTGGAAGGTAAAGGACAGTTTGCGAGCACCGAACTTTGGAAGGATAATCAGCCTATACTTAAATCAGTTGGACATAGACACATTTGACATGACCAAAGGAGTACCAATTCACCACCTGAAGAAAATAGATTCTTCAATCTTCTCTTGATGGGAAAGAAGAATCCCAAGGCAAGGTGGTATCCAAGACTTGCCTGAGGTAGAGGAGGAGGAAGTTCCTGAGGAAAGAATTCCTACTCCTAACCCTCATGAAATTCCTGAAAGCTCGAGTGCTAGAATTGAGAGGGAGTCTGTTGAGACACAAGTGGCTATTGATGTTCTAGTGACCTTGAGTGTTCCCTCTACTGCAGAGTCAGTTGTTCCAGTTAGTTCAGAGACAGTGATACCAGATACAGTTGCAGAGTCATTTGATCTACTCATAGAGATTGTTGTTATTGGTCGTGCTACTGCGACTGAGATTGTGCCTGATGAGGCTGATGCTGCGATAGCTGTTGATGATGAGTTGGATGCTGTTGATTTTGATGAGGTTGCTAATGATGAGGATATGGCTGCTGATAATGTAAATGATGCAGACAAAGTTAGAGCTGCTGATAATACAAATGATTCTACTGATATTGCTTCTATAGAAAATCTGCTCGTAAGTCTCCCAAAGATTCACCCAGCTGTGTCTGAGGTGGAGAAGGCTCTATCCTCAGTGTCTATTCACACCAAGGTTGACAGGTTTATTAGACAACTACAGAGAAGTATTGTAAAGATTCCAGGTGGACCTCTAGTTGAGAAAGAAGAGATTGTTGATATATTTGATGAGGAAGGAGAAGCTGAGATGTTTCCTCCTATCCTAGTAGCTCAAGATCCAGGATTGTTATCGAAAGCTCACATTTCCCCAATGGCATAGTTGTCCAGTGACTCTGAGGAAAGTGTAGATATTCCATCTCCCCCAGTATTCCTGCTGCATAGATTCCAATTAAGTTTACATTCAGATAGTTCCATTCTAAAATCTATAGAAGCTATGATGGCAAAGCAACAAGCTCATTTTGATAGATTTTTGAAGAAAGTTCAAAAGACAGTTATGAAGAGAATAAAAGAGAATGAAAGAGATATGAATAACGGTCTTGCTGAAGTCAAGGTGCGTTTTGATAAGATATAATCGTATTTGGACAACTGGTTTGTGAAAGGTGGGCAAGCAATTAATCTAACTATAGCTGGTCTGAAAAGCAATTTGGGCGTTCTCAAGATTGTTGATGTGAATGCCAAAACAGTTATCATTGCCCAAAATGCAGGGATGGATCATTTTGACAATCAGATGGTTTATTACAGTAATGCAATTTCATCAAAAATGCTTGAAGAAGTCAAAAAAAGGGGAGGCAGAATTGAAAACGAAGGTAAATGCACTTGAAGTTTCAACGAAAGAACAGTTCACATCAGCAAACACCTACTGTTATGATAACTTCAGTTGGAAACATGGAGAGCTGTTTCCAGGGTCTGTTGGGGTAAGGATGCCAGAATAGGTGATACCAAATCCTTTATATGACCATGTTCAACTTGCTCAGGATTATACCCAGTATTGGACTGAATCTTAAGATTACCTTGCTGCTGCTGCTGAACTAGATATTGAAGTGATTGAGGATGTCTCTCAACCAGATTTTAAGAGAAGGAGATATGGTAAAGGCCCTTCTGCTGTCAGGTCTGATCCTAACATAGAACTATATGAAGTGCGGAGTCCAATCTCAAAAGGTATTATCTTGGACACCTTCACATTAGTCGATGTAGGACATGAAGACAGGTACACTCACTATAGCAGGGAGGAGTGGCAGAAACATGAAATTGCCAATGTAAAAAGAAGGATTCACTTCAGAACATTCAGAAGGGATGATCCTACAGCCCCTCCTCTGCCTCCAAAGTATTTCCCGAAGCCGAAGGCTTACTTTGACAGACAGTTTCAGAAGAGTTAGGGCAAACAAGCTTAATTTTTATATTTGATGATTGTGAATACTGTTTGCCCCAATAGAACTTTCACAAATATATATATTTAATATTTTGATGGAAATTGTTCTTAATTCTAATTCTTTTTATATGTCCTTTCATTATCATGCTCTTTCCTTATTTTATTATATTGTGTACAATTTATTTTAGTTTTTAGGGTGTTGACTTCTTCAAATATGGACAGATTGTTGGGTATTGTATCCACAATAACCCTTATTTGAATAAGTGTCCCTTGAACTAAGATGAATTAAGATTGTATTTGATGCTGTTTATTTAGTTATATGCTTGCATGAATATATTGCTAAGTACAACTCAATGTCAGGTTACAATAGGTCATGCAACACAGGACTATACAATGTAATCCTCATTATGTAGGCCAATGTGTTGACTCACGTGTAATCTCTCTATTGGGATGTACTTCTGATTCAAGTACACTAGGAGAAACAAGGAAGGACAAGTTGATGCATTCAGAAGAACATAATTTTTCTCTAAGTAAAATTCGTCGAGTATAGTAGTGAATACTCGTCGAATTCGTCGAGTATCTTCGTGTATACTCGTCGAATTTGTCGTGTATAATTACTGGCACTCGTCAAATTCATCGTATTTACTCAGGAAATAACCTCTGAGTTCTTGGAAATCAATTAAGTAAAAATCATCGTGTATCTACATGTATACTCGTTGAATTCGTCGTGTGTATTTATCGATACTCATCGAATTCATCGAATATATATGTCGATACACGACGAATTCGTCGAGACTCACTGGAAATGCCTTGAGTTCTCGAATTTACTTCTCTGGATTTCTCTAAGTTAAATTTGTCAAATATTACTTTGCCTATGTGTTAAGAGTATCTTCTGATACTCGTCGAATTCGTCGAGTAAGCTAGTCGGTATTCGTCGAATTCGTCGAGTATCTCTTCAGGAAAGCGTTGAGTTATCTGCTAGATATGTCTGGAATCGTCTAAGTTATTTTCGTCGAGATTCGAAGCAGTTCGACGAGTATACCTGTATATACTCGATGATACTTGACGAATAATACTTAGGGTTTATTTTTTTGTTTTCAAATTTTGACTCAAATCATCCAGACCGCCATTTACAGTAACACGCAGATTTCTCGGTATGGAAGGAATATTCTAGTCATTTGAGAAGAGGAGTTCCTATAAATACTTAGGGTGGATTTCGAGAAACCCTAATCGTGCTATTGTTCAAATCGAGAAATTTCAAGAAGAAAAACTCCCATCGGCATACGATACGACTTTTCGTGATTCTCTCGGCCGACGACAACTTATTGCACGATTCGTTCTTCATCAAGCATGTCGACTAGATCCTTGATCTCTGAAGGTTCTGCTATTACTCAGATTTAGTTGATCTGTGTGTTCAAATCAAGTCTATAAAGCTTCTAGTTTCTTTTGTTCCTCAAGACGTTCAAGATCTACTTTTTAGAGGAACGGAAGACCAAAGATTTCAGATTTGAAGAAGATTATTTTTAATCTTTGTTTGTGTAAATCTTTTATACTATTGTAGGAGGTTTTGCCTCTGATTTATAGATCCTTATTTTAGGATCGAGTTGTAAGAGATGTTGTTCTCCGAGTTGTAGGAGAGGTTGTTCTTCAAGTGGTAGGAGAGTTGTCTCCGAGTTGTAGGAGTTGAGGCTCTGAGGTGTAAGCTTGTGTTTAATCTGAGATAAAGGTGAAGTAGCCAAATCTAGCCCTTCGTGATAGATAGGCAAGGTGGGATAGTGGACGTACCCAACTCGGGGAACCACTATAAATTCTCTGTGTTTCTGTGTGCTTATTTTTGTACAATTTTTATTCTGCTATAAGACGCAGAACTCACTCATTCATCCCCATCTATGTCATTTAGGTTGACTACTAGACACTTTCAACATTTTCCACCGAGTTTGCCTTCTCGGGGTGTTACTTGAGTGCAAACTCATAATCAAATAAAAACTTCAGCCACCGCCATTGTCACAAGTTCAAATCCTTGTGCGTGTGAATGTACTTTTGGTTCTTATGATCAGAAAGATTTTGCAGTGAATGTCATACAGATAGTGCCTCCAAGTCTTCATGGCGAAGACCACTTCTGTAATGCCCCTGATTTTTCAGACAATTATTTTAATCCTCTTGGTGACATCATAATGATGTAAGGATGCAGAGTTGACGGCGCGTTGCCATTAGTGCGTTTTCGCATCCGTTAGGTCGAGCCGACCAAATATTGGAATTCTCATCAAAATTATAAAATTTCACGATACGAAATTAAATCAATTAATTTTGAATTTTCCCGTCAAGTTTCATTGCGATCCGAGCAATATTGGAGTGTCAGCTTATAGGTTATAGTTGCATGCTTCTTTCCCTGGTGTTCACGACGTGTTTCACGTGAGCCAGTTACGAAAGTGTGTTCGTAGTGATCGACATGCCCTTGACTCGGTGCTCCAGTTGCAGCCTAATCTCTCTTATATCGAAGAGCCTGTCCGTATTCTGGAGGCGCAAGATCGGGTGTTGATAAGTAAGATGATTCCAATGGTTAAAGTTCTCTGGAGAAATCAGGACGTCCAGAGTACAGCTTGGAAATTGGAATCTACAATAAGAGAATCTTACCCTCAGCTGTTCTCCTAGTCCTCTCTGGTTAGTATTTCTATCGAGCGAGTTTTAGTGTATTTCTTTCTTTGCTCTCTTGTTTCGATGTGCGTCCTAAGTTTCGGGACAAAACTTCCTTTTTGGAGGGGTGACTGTAACGCCTCTGATTTTTTCGACAATTATTTTAATCCTCTTTGTGACTTCATAATGACGTAAGGGCGTTACATTAACACGGAGTTTACGGCGCGTCGTCATTAGTGCGTTTTCGCGTTCTTTAGGTCAATGCGACCAAATCTCGGAATTCTCATCGAATTTGTAAAATTTTATGATACAAAATTAAATCAATTAATTTCGAGAATGACGCGTTAGATTTTAGTTTTGACTTTGCCGTTAGATTCGTAGCGCCAGCATATACCTAGGGTACAAATTTCATTTGAATCAGCGTGTGTTAGACCCTTCGTAATAACATAACACTATTGTTATTATTATTATTATTATTAATGATAGATTTGTTGAAATACCCCCCCCCCCTCTCGGCGATATTCATCGAACCCCTCTGTCTTTGGTGAAACATTGCTTGATGTCCCTATATTGCCCATATAGTTGTATTCATAATTACACAATTATACCAAACTTTATATTAGTATATTATAAAGACAATATCCTTTTAGGTAATTACACAATTTTACAACATTAAAATACAAAAAATAAAAATACTAGATATCCTAAACCTATTGTCTCTAGTTAGAAATGACAAGAGAAAAATTAATGTTTTAACATTAAAATATAATTTGTTTTACAAAATAAAAAGTATATTCTTGATTTATATTTTCTTATGGTCATTTTGAGTACTCATATGTATATGTTGCGGAGCGGGCAGAGCCCGTAGGGAGCTGGCGGAGCCCGGCATCGTCGGTCGGGTACGTCGCGCGAGGCCATAGGGGATGGTACTATCCACGACAAATGTTGCCGCCCACGACAAATGTCGCCGCCCACGACAAATGTCGCCGCCCACGACAAATGTCGCCGCCCACGACAAATGTCGCCCCCCACGACAAATGTCGCCGCCCACGACAAATGTCGTACCCACGACAAATGTCGCACCACCGGTGAATGTCGCACCCCGCCGAATGTCGCACCCCGCCGAATGTCGAACCCCATCGATTGTCGCACCCCGCCGATTGGCGCACCCTCGCCGAATGCCCCTAGGACCAAAGGCCCGTGCCTGTCACTTGTATGTATATATATATATATATATATATATATATATATATATATATGCAAACTCATCTCCTCCCTTACAAAAAAAAGAGACTGAACGAGAGCATCGTGAAGAACGGCGACACCCTCTCCTTCGTGAACCTTCCGGTCATGATTCTGGGAGCTTCGGTCGACGAAGTCCTTAGCGGAGCCTAGATCCGAGTTGCTCTCGACGAGAGCTACGCGCGCGTGACACGTTTCCGTCTGTTTCGTGAACTTTTTATCGTTAGGGTTTTCAGCCCTAATCGCCGTTTTGGCCAAATCTTTGCAGATTTCGCCTTCCCGTGCCTTCTTTTGGATCGATCTACGACGTGAAGTGATTCGGAGGATGATTCCGGGAAAAATCGAGGCAAGTGGTATTTCACTTTCTTATCTCCCCTTTTTCTCACCACCGATTGATATTTTGCTAGTAGAATTTGCTTAGAAGATTTACCTCTATAATTTGTTAGTCTCTTTTTTTCGAGGAGCTTGGTATGTGTCGTTTCGTGAAATCATGGTCTTGTCGGAGTTGAGCCCATCATAAGCCTTATCGTCTTCCGACGGAGTTTTGTTTTCGAAAGCCTTGTCATCTTTCGTCGGAGTTCAGTTTGTCGGAAGCCTTGTTGCCTTCCGTCGTGTCGCTTGTGTGTCGTATCACTTGCTCGTTGTGTTGTTTGGATTGTCGAGTCGTTTCGACCAAGTAAAACACTTGTTTCGTAGCGAGTATCGTAAGTATTGTGAATGTCTTGATGCATACTGCTTGACTTGATAATCATCGTTGTGAAAGCCTTGGAGCCTTGTCGGGCTATTTGTGTCGTCGCGTTGATCGTGTGTCAAGATTTTTGTTTAAGTATGTTATCAATTGCATAATTTAGAAGTTTATAATGTGAAACATATAAACATATATAGAATGTTTGTTGGGATGTGCGCGTTGGGGTTACTCACTCGGCACAGTGCCATGTTTGTTGGGTCTGTGTGCATCGTGGTTACTCCCCTGACACAGTACTTCTCTTGTTTTTGGATCATACACCCAGGATTGCCCGGTGTTTTGATTCCCTTCTTGAGCGGATCCGTCTCATTTGAATTTGACTAATAATATCCAATAAGATATATATACACACATATAACCCTTTTGGCACTTGGTATTGAGGTTGTTTAGTTTACAACTGTTTAGCTAGTTCATTTCTTGTTATTCTTCTTGGTTATTACTGAATTTTTATACTAGTTTGCTCGCTTGATTCCCGTCTACTTAGAGGTTTGTTATTGCTGCTTGGTTTCTTTTATCACCACTTGCAACTTGTTACTGAGGTGTTCTTCTTCTGAATGCCTCAGGTTTAGAGAAGTATCAGGTTTGACTGGTAGAGTTCGTGGTTTCTGAGCTGCGGCTAGTTGCTGTTGCTTGTTTTCCTCCTCAATATAGTGAGGTAGTTGTTTATTGATTTCAGATTGACTTGTTCCCTATGAGTTCGTGTCAGTTTGTTGACTCCCATAGTGTTTGTTTATGATGTTAGGCTACTTGCTAGTTTTAGTCCTGTTACTTACTCTTAGTTATGCACTTGATATCTGAGAAGGATTTATGTTAGGATGCATGTTAAGTATTTTTAAATATAAAAGATGCATTCTAGCGTAGTTATATATATTCTATTATTTTAACTGAAATTCATTTTATTTTAAGAGCCATAAAACAAACTTTTTACTTATACTAAATGTAGAAATCATATTTCCATTACAAAATTTGTTGAGTCTCTATGCTCATATAGGATAATAAATGAAAAAAATTGAGTATTTTTCGCTGTGTAAACTTATGATGTAGGCTTCTTGGTTCGATACGGTGACTACTAAGGGATTCACACGTACGCTTCTCTACTATCACTTTTACGTCCATACAATAACAAAACGCAGCAACTACGCGATATCAATAATTAAAATATTTAGGTGACAGGGGGTTCGCTATGTAACACCCCAAAAAGACTCAAAATTGGATTTGAGGTACAGGTTGCTTAACACAGCCTGGGACACGGGCGTGTCCCAGGGCGTGTCGGGGTACACGGTCTGGGACACGGGCGTGTCCCAGGGCGTGTTCAGGTTAGTCGACGATCGGAGGTCGACGATAGTCGAGCCTGGGACACGGCCTTCGACACGGGCGTGTCCCAGGGCGTGTCACTCAATAAAATGCCGTATCGAGTCAGAAATGTACACGGCCCGGAACCAAGGCTTGAACACGGCCGTGTCAGTTTTGACATGGGCGTGTCATAGGGCGTGTGCCTACCCGTGTACTGCTCTGACTGGTTTTAGCGCTCGTTGAGTACCGTGTAACAGGTGTGACACGGGCGTGTCACATGACCGACACGGGTGTGTCAGGTTCGACACGGGCGTGTCGATGCCCGTGTTCTGGTAATTTTTAGTCGGTGCGAGCGCCGCGTGTGCCGCTTAAGGGTACACGGCCTGTGACACGGACGTGTCACAGGCCGTGTCGGCCAAAAAGTATAATATTTTGGGGCAGATCTTGCCCGTTCATTTTTCTTAAAGAGGATCCTGTGGCTGGGGATCATTCCTGGGCTGATAAGGCCGGGAAAGAAGGAGGAAAGGCTCATTTTGAGTTTCATCTTCTCTTTCTAACTTTTAAGAGAGAGGTGAGAGCAAGGTGAGGAAGAAGAAGTGGAGTCCGGCTGCCGGTGGAGCTACGGTGGTCCAAATCGCGAGCCGAGTTCGGATCTGCGAAGGCAACGCTGCTGCGAAGGCTTTCATCCGTCTCAAATTTCTCTCCATGGCTCCGAAGCGAACTCCTAGGGTAACGATTTCCTGCTTGGACATGTGAAGTCCTTAATTCCTGCATTGCATAGGGAAAACCCTTCCCCGCGAGTGTGCGGTGGGTTGTGGCGTCCCTTGGGGTAGATATGTGAAGTCCCCCTTGTTAGAGTCCGGAATTGGAGTACGGATCTAGGCATGCTGTGTGAAGCCCATCTGGACATGGTCTGGATTGGTGATGCTTGTTTGCATATGTGTGAAGACTCCGTGATTCTTGCTTGTAGGCACTGGAGGAAGTCCAGGAAGTTATGAGAGTTGGACTCTCTTGTAGCCGTGAGTTGCTACTTTGTATGAGGTTGAGCCGTGGGGCTGCAACTAGGAAACGGTGGAACGGGTAAGGTGAAGCTGTACCCGCGTCAGTCCAGGCGTGAGTCTGACGATTTGAGCAACGGGAAAGGTGGATCTGTTCCCGCGTTATGGTTGTCTAACCTTGGGTGCTTAAGACCCTGTTAGGATCACATAGCGAGAGTCGACGGCCTGTGAGCCGATCAGACTAGAATGCTCATATTGAACCATTATGTCTGGGACCTCTGAACGGTGGTGTGGCCGTGGAAATACGGAACACCGATAATGTGCCTTGAGTGCACGGAGCGTCGGGCCGTCGTGCCGGCGTTTGTGATATGTGACTGTGCGGGCGTGCACGTCTTGCTTGAATTGCTATATATCATATTGGAAGATTACTATGCAGGGATGGAATTCCGCTGCCCCGTGTCAGGGGCAGGGTCGTTATAATTGGTCAGCTGAATGCTGACCGTTGCCCTGTTTGCCACCGCTTGGTGGATTGGTTATTATAGGTACTGGAGGTGCTGGTCCGAGCGGGACTTAGCGGGCTGAAGCCCAAAGCTGCGCGGCTGCCCTCGAAGGCATTGTTTTGTTTCTTTTGTTCATGTGTGGCCGGCCTGCGTGCCGATGTCTGTAATCCACACTCTTGTTAAGAGAAACTGTTGTAAGGCCTTAAGGCCAGACTCTTGTGATGTTTATATATATTCCTAAGTTTTAGTGGACAATGTTCATTATCTTGAGTTCAAGTATTCAACCGTGAAACTTCCGCTAGAATGCTCTGTGTTAGGATGCGTGGTTATGATATTATTTCGTAGCGTCTCCGCCTGTTTGTGGAATATAGTGTGGGGCCCCGGCCGGACCCTCTATTATATTCTTCTTGACGGGTAGAGGTGTTACAATTTGGTATCAGCTTGTTGGTCGATCTCTTCCGAATTCGCGGACGAATTCTTTTGAGTGGTGGCGAGCACGTGTCAGTGCCATCGTTATAACACTTAATTTGAACTCAAGATTGTCCACTTAGGAATGCAAATACACTTGTTTGTTGAACTTGTGTATTCTTTTTGTATGGTTGCCGTTTTCATTGGTCGTTAACCTGTGTATTTTACACATATAGATGACCAGAAGTGTTGCGGGTCAATCCGAACCACAACGTTCTGTTGAGAGTGCGGCACCAGCTGAGGTGCCCATAACTCCTCCATCCGCTGAAACAGTCCGTCTCATCACGGAAACGGTACTTGCGGTGATGAATGCTCAGCAGGCGGGGAAGGCACGTCCTGTAGTGGTGCCAACGCAAGCTGGGGTACGGCAAGAACCGATAGAAGCCGAAGTTGATCCGCGGGTAGCAGATCAACAATGGAAGCAATTCTTGAGCTTCAACCCTCCGCAGTTTCATGGGGCGGGTACACCGGCCCAAGCAGAGGATTGGCTTGCAAGAATCAAGAGGATTATAAGAGCTATCAAGGTTGAGGAGGAACAGAAAGTTATGTTAGCCACTTTCCTACTGGAAGGAGAGGCGCGATTGTGGTGGGATGAGATTGAAATGCATCACTTGGCTGGCAGGCAATTGGCAGAGATTACAATGGACGAATTTTCTCGATTATTCTTAGCACAACATCTGCTGGTGCAGCAAAGGATATCGATGGAAATGAAATTTCAACGGTTAGCGCAGGGAGATCGAAGTGTGGATGACTACCTGCATGAGTTCACCCGGTTGGGAAGATATGCGGGCACGATCTTCGTCGAAGAAGAGCGTAAGACTAGTCGGTTTTATGCGGGACTGCGAGACGAGCTGCGGTATTTGCTCTCGAGTTCTGTGAGTCAGGGATTCCAAGCCTTAGTCTGTACGGCTCGTTCTTTGGAGCTGGACATGAAACGGGGGCAAGCAAAGGGAAACTTGGCGGTTGTGAAGCCGGAGTTTAAGCCGCCGCGTCCGGACAAGTTTGGCTACCAAAAGAGATGGAACAAGAAGTCGAAGTCTTCTGGACAAGCTCCTTCTGCGACTGTGACGGATACATCTGGGTATGGATCTCGTGCTTGTTTTACGTGCGGGAAGGTTGGACACTTCGCACGTGAATGCCGATTTGGTCCTCCAAAGGGGGATAAGAAGACGGGAGCGTCTTATGCGGAGAAGGGGAAGGCTGTGGTGGAGTCTTCTGCCTCGCATGCGCAGCCCAGGGTCTTCAACCTTGGACAACAGGAGGCCATTAAGCAGGCGGATGTCGTCACAGGTGCGCGTAGATTTTAATGTTCTTGTTTTGATGTGCTGTGCTTGTTTTAATTGTAATGTTATAGGGTTTGTCCTTATACGAGAGTATCCGGCGCGAGCACTGTTCGACACAGGTGCTTCACATTCGTTTCTGTCTGAGGACTTTGTCTTTCGTGTTGGGGTGCCGATCTGGACCACGACAGACAGTGTAAAGGTGTTGTTGCCTAACGGATGTTTGATGTGCGCGGATCGATCTTGCGGTCTTGAGGTCAAGATAGGAAGTCGGGAGTTCAAGGTGGAAACATTAGTATTGCCGATTAAAGAGTTTGATATAATCTTTGGTATGGACTGGCTTTCAGAGCAGCGTGCCTGTATAGATTGTACTTCAAAAGAGGTCACACTTGGGCAAAATACCGAACAAGAGACCAAGTTCATTGGTATGCAAGGGATGAGTGGGATGTTGTTATCCGCTCTCCAAGTTGTTAAGGCAGTTTGGAAGGGTGCGGAGTTGTTCTTCACACTCATAGAGGCGGTGGCGCCGAAGGCCAGTGTGAGTGAAGTGCCGATTGTGTCGGAATATGCGGATGTGTTTCCAAAGGACCTTTCGGGGTTACCTCCCAAAAGGGAAATCGACTTCGCTATCGAGCTGGTGCCGGGTGCGAAACCTGTGGCCCGTTCGCCGTATCGGGTAGCGCCAAAAGAAATGGCCGAACTGAAAGTTCAGTTGCAAGAGTTGTTGGAGCAGGGATATATACGCCCAAGTATGTCACCTTGGAGCGCGCCTGTTCTGTTTGTGAAAAAGAAAGACGGTGGTTTGCGACTATGTATTGATTATCGCGAACTGAATAAGCTGACGGAGAAAAACAAGTATCCAATTCCACGGATCGATGACTTGTTTGATCAGCTAGCAGGCTCAACCGTCTATTCGAAGTTGGATTTGAAGTCCGGGTATTACCAGTTGCGGATTAGGGAAGGTGACATTCCCAAGATAGCGTTTGGCACACGCTATGGTCATTATGAGTTCACAGTGATGTCGTTCGGCTTATGTAATGCGCCTTCGGTATTCATGGATCTCATGCATCGAACGTTCCGCGAATACCTGGATCTGTTTGTGATTGTGTTTATTGATGATATCCTTGTATATTCATAATCGGAGGAAGATCATGCAAACCACTTGCGATTAGTATTGCATACCTTGCGAAGGAATAAGCTGTATGCCAAGTTCTCGAAGTGTGAGTTCTGGCTCTCGTCGGTGGCTTTTCTAGGCCATGTAGTAAGTGGAGAGGGCATAGCGGTGGATCCGGCAAAGATAAGTGCCATTCGTGATTGGCCAGTGTTGTCTTCGGTGGCCGAAGTCAGGAGTTTCCTTGGACTGGCGGGCTACTATAGACGGTTCGTGGAGAACTTCTCCCGGATTGCTTTGCTTCTGACTACGTTGACGAGAAAGGACCAGAAGTTCGTTTGGACGCCGGAGTGCGCACGAGCTTTTGTGGAGCTGAAGAATCGTTTGACCACGACGCCCGTTTTGACGTCGCCATGTGGTACAGATGGATTTGAAATATACAGCAATGCGTCAGGAAGCGGCTTAGGCTGCGTTCTCCTGCAGTTTGGCAAGGTGATCGCTTATGGTTCACGTCAATTGAAAGTGCATGAGCGTAATTACCCCGTCCATGATTTGGAGTTGGCGGCGGTGATCTTTTCGCTAAAGTTGTGGCGGCATTATCTTTATGGAGTGAAAGTGGATATTTATACAGATCATAAAAGCTTAAAGTATCTGCTTGATCAAAAAGAATTGAATATGCGACAAAGGAGGTGGATGGAATTCCTTGGGGATTATACCTTCGACATTCACTATGTTCCCGGAAAGGGAAATGTGGTCGCTGATGCCTTGAGTCGTTGGACTCCGGTACGGGCAACTTGGTTGCGGATACATGATGAGCGGTTAATCCAGGAATTAGAAGCTTTGGAGATATCTTGTGTGGAAAGAGATTCTTCGACTGTTGCATGCGTGAACTGGTTGGAGGTTCAATATGACCTTGCTGACAGGGTTCGGCGGGCAACGGAGTTGGATGAAAGTCTCCAACGCTATGCAAAGGAGGGGTCTGGTGATCAATTCTCCTGGGATGACGGTTTATTACAAAAAGATGGCCGATTGTGCGTCCCTAGTGCGGGTAAATTGCGAGAAGGATTGCTATATGAAGCACACTTTACAAAGTACTCAATTCACCCCGGGAGCACAAAAATGTACAAGGACATGAAGAAACTGTTCTGGTGGCCTGGTTTAAAGAAGGACATAGCCGCGTATGTGGCTAAATGTCGCACTTGTGCTTTGGTAAAGGCAGAATGTCAACGGCCGAGTGGTTTCCTGAAGTCGTTGCCGGTTCCGCTATGGAAGTTTGAAGATATTTCTATGGATTTCGTGCACGGATTGCCGAGATCTCAGCGTGGCCATGACTCAATCTGGGTGATTGTAGACCGGTTGACAAAGCTGGCTCACTTTATACCGAACAAGCGGGACGATTCAGTGGAAACGTTGGCAAAGCTTTATGTGGAGCAGATTGTTCGATTGCACGGTGTTCCCCGGAGCATCGTAAGTGACCGAGATAGGCGCTTTACCTCGAAAGATTGGAGATTAGTTCATCAGATGTTGGACACGAAGTTAGCATTCAGTACGGCCTTTCACCCGCAAACGGATGGCCAAACTGAACGAACCAACAGAACGATGGAGGATATGCTCCGTATGTGCGCCCTGGACTTCGGTAAGAATTGGGAAGAACATCTTGTTATGGTGGAGTTTGCCTATAATAATAGCCATCAAGCGAGTATAGGCATGGCCCCATTTGAAGCGCTGTATGGTCGGAAGTGTCGTACACCGCTAGCTTGGGCAGAAACTGGCGAGACTAAACTTTTAGGCAAAAAGGAAGTCGAGGATGCTACCTCAACAATACGCTCTATTCGAGAGAGGCTCCTAATAGCCCAGGATCAGCAAGCCAAGTATTACAATGCTAAACACCGGAACGTGGAGTTCGCGGTGGGTGACTGGGTCTATTTAAAGATTAAGCCCTTCAAAGGCGTATCTCGGATTCGGCGGTTGAAAAAGTTAAGTCCGCGATACCTTGGTCCGTTTGAAGTGGTGGAGCGAGTTGGGGAAGCCGCCTATCGGCTAGCTCTTTCATCGGAATTGAGTGGATTGCATGATGTGTTTCACATCTCGGTGCTACGCAAAGCAGTCAAGGATCCAGCTCAAGTAATTGACAATGATCGAGTGCCGGTTGAGTATGGGCTAACAACAAAGGTGAAGCCTATACAGATCGAGGATCGAGCCGAGAAACAGTTGCGGAACAAAGTGATCGGGATGATCAAAGTCCGGTGGGACAATTGTGGCCGAGAAGAGCTAACATGGGAGCGTGAGCAGACCATGCAAGCCGAGTTTCCCGAGTTATTTTCGTAACTTGTTTGCTCGTTATATATGTAATAGAAACATATAAATGTTTTGTTATTTTTCTCCCTACTGTCTTCAAATTTCGGGACGAAATTTTATTAAGGGGGGGAGGGTTGTAACACCCCAAAAAGACTCAAAATTGGATTTGAGGTACAGGTTGCTTAACATGGCCTGGGACACGGGCGTGTCCCAGGGCGTGTCGGGGTACACGGCCTGGGACACGGGCGTGTCCCAGGGCGTGTTCAGGTTAGTCGACGATCGGAGGTCGACGATAGTCGAGCCTGGGACACGGCCTTCGACACGGGCGTGTCCCAGGGCGTGTCACTCAATAAAATGTTGTATCGAGTCAGAAATGTACACGGCCCGGAACCAAGGCTTGAACACGGCCGTGTCAGTTTTGACACGGGCGTGTCATAGGGCGTGTGCCTACCCGTGTACTGCTCTGACTAGTTTTAGCGCTCGTTGAGCACCGTGTAACAGGTGTGATACGGGCAAGTCACATGACCGACACGGGCGTGTCAGGTTCGACACGGGCGTGTCGATGCCTGTGTTCTGGTAATTTTTAGTCGGTGCGAGCGCCGCGTGTGCCGCTTAAGGGTACACGGCCTGTGACACGGGCGTGTCACAGGCCGTGTCGGCTAAAAAGTATAATATTTTGGGGCAGATCTTGGCCGTTCATTTTCCTTAAAGAGGATCCTGTGGCTGGGGATCATTCTTGGGCTGATAAGGCCGGGAAAGAAGGAGGAAAGGCTCATTTTGAGTTTCATCTTCTCTTTCTAACTTTTAAGAGAGAGGTGAGAGCAAGGTGAGGAAGAAGAAGTGGAGTCCGGCTGCCGGTGGAGCTACGGTGGTCCAAATCGCGAGCCGAGGTCGGATCTGCGAAGGCAACGCTGCTGCGAAGGCTTTCATCCGTCTCAAATTTCTCTCCATGGCTCCGAAGCGAACTCCTAGGGTAACGATTTCCTGCTTGGACATGTGAAGTCCTTAATTCCTGCATTGCATAGGGAAAACCCTTCCCCGCGAGTGTGCGGTGGGTTGTGGCATCCCTTGTGGTAGATATGTGAAGTCCCCCTTGTTAGAGTCCGGAATTGGAGTACGGATCTAGGCATGCTGTGTGAAGCCCATCTGGACATGGTCTGGATTGGTGATGCTTGTTTGCATATCGGAGAAGACTCCGTGATTCTTGCTTGTAGGCATTGGAGGAAGTCCAGGAAGTTATGAGAGTTGGACTCTCTTGTAGCCGTGAGTTGCTACTTTGTATGAGGTTGAGCCGTGGGGCTGCAACTAGGAAACGGTGGAACGGGCAAGGTGAAGCTGTACCCGCGTCAGTCCAGGTGTGAGTCTGACGATTTGAGCAACGGGAAAGGTGGATCTGTACCCGCGTTATGGTTGTCTAACCTTGGGTGCTTAAGACCCTGTTAGGATCACATAGCGAGAGTCGACGGCCTGTGAGCCGATCAGACTAGAATGCTCATATTGAACCGTTATGTCTGGGACCTCTGAACGGTGGTGTGGCCGTGGAAATACGGAACACCGATAATGTGCCCTGAGTGCACGGAGCGTCGGGCCGTCGGGCCGGCGTTTGTGATATGTGACTGTGCGGGCGTGCACGTCTTGCTTGAATTGCTATATATCATATTGGAAGATTACTATGCAGGGATGGAATTCCGCTGCCCCGTGCCAGGGGCATGGTCGTTATAATTGGTCAGCTGAATGCTGACCGTTGCCCTATTTGCCACCGCTTGGTGGATTGGTTATTACAGGTACTGTAGGTGCTGGTCCGAGCGGGACTTAGCGGGCTGAATCCCAAAGCTGCGCGGCTGCCCTCGAAGGCATTGTTTTGTTTCTTTTGTTCATGTGTGGCCGGCCTGCGTGCCGATGTCTGTAATCCACACTCTTGTTAAGAGAAACTGTTGTAAGGCCTTAAGGCCAGACTCTTGTGATGTTTATATATATTCCTAAGTTTTAGTGGACAATGTTCATTATCTTGAGTTCAAGTATTCAACCGTGAAACTTCCGCTAGAATGCTCTGTGTTAGGATGCGTGGTTATGATATTATTTCGTAGCGTCTCCGCCTGTTTGTGGAATATGGTGTGGGGCCCCGGCCGGACCCTCTATTATATTCTTCTTGACGGGTAGAGGTGTTACACGCTAAGCCCCTCAAGATAAGTCCAAGGCTATAGGCCAAGGTCCTCTCAAGAGAAATGAACCCACACGATTTGGTCGAGCGTAAGTTGTACCCAAAGAGACACCACCGAAAACAAAGATTCGGATAATGGGTGGTTCTCTCCCAACAAAAAAATGAGGGCCGCCACGCCTCACGAATGTAAACGGAAATAAGAGACAATAACAAATCTATATGAAATCAACCACGAAATTTCAAACCATTCACAAATAACGCGCTACGCTTATGCCACGAGAATTGTCTAAGAAAGGAAATGCTCAAGAGTGGAGATGTTCGTTACCCAACCAGAATGGATGATTCCTGCTTTCCTATCCTTGAATCATTTCTTTCCGAATCCACCGGAAGCACACTGATTGGATTGGAAACACGTTGTCCTTTGTTGCCTTCACGTCGTCGTTGAAGATCCACGAGATTCACCTCTTAGCCTTGGTCGAATTTTCTCTAGGACATAAAGGGGGCTGTTTTTGGAATCTCACAAGAGGGATTGGTTTTTTTTTGGTAATGGAAATGATGGTGGCCGAAATATTGGAGATGGATTTGAGGGTGGTCGGCTATGAGATGGAGGTGGTGGTTGGCTATGTGAAAGAGGAGGTGGTCAGTTTTCTTAGTGGAGGAAGAGGAGGCTCGGGTGGACAAGAGAGATAAGGAGAAGAGGGGAGGAGAGGGTAGAAACCGAGAAGGGGGGTAGGAGGAGAAGGGAGGGCCGACGGACAAAAAAAGGGAAGGAGAGGAAGGGGGCGGCGCCCAAGGGGAGAAGAGGAGGAGGAAAAATTTCAACTTGAAATTAGGTTTTTTTTTCATTCATTCTCCTCCAAATAGAGGGGGGAACATGCCTATATATAGGCTACAACAACAACAATACTCTAACTGGCTACATGCAGCCCAAACATGAAAACATGAAAATAAAACACACACATGCATCATGATTTTATATCATAACCATAATGTACATATTACATGAAATAGAAGTGCAATTTTTAAAAATAAAACACACAAAGCATGGATTAATAATTAATAATAATTTGATAATAATTATTATTAATTATTAATAAATCGGCTTGCGATCAGGATGCCTATTATGGCGATGCTCTTCCCGGTCATTTGTCAGTGCGCCGTCTTCAAGGTGTTGCGCGCCGTAGTCTCCATCAATCCTCCCCCACTCGAAAATACTCATCACCGATGAGTGGATTTGACTGCACCAGCTCGGGAGAGCAACAACCAAACGAGCTACCTCCGATCCAAACAGCTAATGGACATTTGAGACTGGACTATCACGCCAACGAAGCAGGTAGTGGCTAACATCGCCACAAGTAGAGGGGAGCACTTCAACCTGGAGTATCCTGTAATGCAAAAAGATGGTCCTGCGGAACCTCGGAAAAGCATTAGGCAATAAAGGAAGAAAAATTTCAACATCAACTACAAACGTACCTCAAGTGAAGACCAAAAAAGAGAGCGATCCAGGCACAAACTCACTACCCAACCCATAAGAGAACGAAGTGGAACCAGACGGACAGGCAAATAACACAAGTGGTGGAAAAACATGCAGTGTTAAATCAGAAACATTAAAAATAAGGGTATCACCCCAATCAGTGAAAAATCTCAAAAGTATTGCACGTTCTCCTAATGTCATTAAATTCCACAAATGGTCCAGCTCGCCAACTCGCCCACTTTCTATAGTGCCCGAAGGCAACCGTTCAGGGACGAGACGCACCATGTCAAAATCGTAAATTATACCGTAAGATGCTCTTTTTTGTAAGCTAGCAAGAATTTGAATAGATTGTTGTAACGTGGTTGGCGCTTCACTAAAGTTCTTACGTAAATGAAATTCATTGCGAGCATCATCATGCGCAAACGTATTTAGTGCATTCGGTGGTAACAGAACGACAAAAGGCGGCACCAACGGAACTAAATCTGGTGGCGCCGAGGGAATCTCATCAGGAGGCACTATAAGCGGCCCTATCCTAAACGTATAATTCGATAAATGTTTTTCTTTAAAATTCATGGAGGATAAAATTAGGATAAAGGAAATAGTCGTCACAGAAATAAAATCTAAAACATCCGAGGGTGTGACCAACGATGGACTCGTAGGGTAATAGGCCGTCAAAGGGGACATGTCCAAAGGAGCTAAGTCATTCTCAACGTCGAAACACGGGTTTAACGTCCAAAAAAGATCACCTGGTTGCAAGCCATTAAAGTCATATGAAAATTCAAACAATGGATTCGCCCTTATAGAAAATTTGTCCGACATGTCTACCAATTCATTAGATATATCATGTAAATCAGAATTAGTGGTCGGGTCATAGGTCGGCAACACTAATACGTGATCTGGAGGCACTAACGGGACCTCATCTAGGGGTACTGGCAGAATTAACTCAAGGGGAACCGTAGAACTCCTGAAATCAATCGTACCACACTCATGTCCTAAATGATCAGTACGTTGAGTCAACGGGTCAGGGGGATGAGTCGGTAAAATCAAATCCAAAAAGTTGTCCAATAATGTTACTTCCTTGCTTACAATTTCTTCTGACACACTATCCAAGTAATTTAATTTAGAATCAATTATGGTCTCAGACAAAGGTAAAATTGAGCCCGACGGAAGCTTTAAATCAGGAATGTCAGATAAAGGTGTTTGCATCAAAGAAATGTCGTTCGGGCTCATAGCACTAAAATCATCCAAGCATAACTCGTTCACCAACGGTAAGTATTCCCAATCAGTCGGAACATCCAATATATCAGGATCATCAGAACAGTCCTCAAAATATCTCGGTCTAAGAGGAACCAGCTCGAGTCCGAACAGATCATCTCCTAAGTCACTACTAAGTAAACTCTCATCATCAGGTAAAATGCCTACCGACTCAGGTGTAATCTCAGCAGGAGTAACCATAGGCTCCAAAATGTCATCGATGGGGGGTGGAGATGATTCCTCAGTGGTGGAATGCTCATCCAGGTCACTAGGGTAACCAATATCCTCATCGTCGCTATAATCGTCAGGGATAATAGTCTCGTCCTCAATGACAGGCACCATCCTAGGCCTTTCCTTTGACTTATTAGAGGAGTCAATAACTAGAGCAGGCAACACATGGGAAGACTCAGAAGGTTCTATGGGCGTAATCATGGGAGGACACTCAATAGAACCAGTGCCATAACGATACTCACTCACAGGCTTGGTGTTGGTAGTACGGAGATAGGCGGGATCAAATTGATCCGATAGGAGGCTACACATCGCCTGCCAATTATGTTGATAACCATCAACACGACGCTCTTCGTTCATCCAAAATAGCTGGGCCTGACCTATTAACCGCTCTCGGGCAAAGTGAATCTTTTGGGGGTCATCCCACCCGTAACACATAAAATGAAGTTCTATACCATTAAGCCAATCCCTAAAAATTTTAGGACACCCTAAACCGTCAAACGTGGGGGTCCTACTAAACGTGAGAGGATAAGTGTGGGAATGAGTAGCATGTACGTCATAAGCCGTCTTAGCGCGAACCGGGGAGAAAAATTCACCCGGACTTGGTGCATGTGCAAGGAAAAGGGTACTAGGACAACTTAACTCTATCGAAGATGGAATTGTTCCCGCTTAACCACTAGGGTCTTAAATATGATAAAATAGGGTTTTTGTGGGAAAAATATGAGGATCATTAAAAAAAAATTCTGGATTTTTTTTACTGAGAAAATAAAAATCTAGGCCGCTATTGGCACACCAAATACTAAATTTTAAAATAACTTAATAAAAATAATGACTTAATGAAAAATAAATTTTTTTAGATTTCTTATTAAAAATAAGATATACAATTTCCAGAATTTTATTTTTTTAGATTTTGAGAAAATTTTAAAATTTTAGGCCGCTATTTGCAGACCAAAAATTTAAAAATTGATTTTTTTATGAAATACCATGCAACGAGTGAGTGCGTGTTAACGTGCCAAATAAGAGGGGGAGGGTGCCAATTAGGAAATTGACGTGAACCTCTCTCTGATACCAAATTGATATAGGCTTCTGGGTTTGACACGGTGACTACTAAAGGATTCACACGTACGCTTCTCTACTATCACTTTTACGTCCACACAATAACAAAACGCAGCAACTACGCGATAGTAATAATTAAAATATTTAGGTGACGGGGGGTTCGCTATGCACCTCAAGATCAGTCCAAGGCTATAGGCCAAGGTCCTCTCAAGCGAAATGAACACACACGGTTCGGTCGAGCGTAAGTTGTACCCAAAGAGACACCACCGAAAACAAAGATTCGGATAATGGATGGTTCTCTCCAAAAAAAATAAAACGAGGGCCGCCACGCCTCACGAATGTAAACAGAAATAAGAGACAATAACAAATCTATATGAAATCAACCACGAAATTTCAAACCATTCACAAATAACGCGCTACGCTTATGCCACGAGAATTGTCTAAGAAAGGAAATGCTCAAGAGTGGAGATGTTCGTTACCCAACCAGAATGGATGTTTCCGGCTTTCTTATCCTTGAATCGTTTCTTTCCGAATCCACCGGAAGCACACCGATTGGAGGGGAAACACGTTGTCATTCGTTGACTTCACGTCGTCGTTGAAGATCCACGAGATTCACCTCTTAGCCTTGGACGAATTTTCTCTAGGACATAAAGGGGGCTGTTTTTGGAATCTCACAAGAGGGATCGGTTTTTTTTGTAATGGAAATGATGGTGGCCGAAATATTGGAGATGGATTTGAGGGTGGTCGGCTATGAGATGGAGGTGGTGGCCGGCTATGTGAAAGAGGAGGTGGTCGATTTTCTTAGTGGAGGAAGAGGAGGCTCGGGTGGACAAGAGAGATAAGGAGAAGAGGGGAGGAGAGGGTAGAAACTGAGAAGGGGGGTGGGAGGAGAAGGGAAGGCCGGCGGCCAAAAAAGGGGAAGGAGAGGAAGGGGGCGGCGCCCAAGGGGAGAAGAGGAGGAGGCAAAATTTCAACTTGAAATTAGTTTTTTTTCATTCATTCTCCTCCAAATAGAGGGGGGAACATGCCTATATATAGGCTACAACAACAACAACACTCCAACTGGCTACATGCAGCCCAAACATGAAAACATGAAAATAAAACACACACATACATCATGATTTTATATCATAACCATAATGTACATATTATATGAAATAGAAGTGCAATTATTAAAAATAAAACACACAAAGCATGGATTAATAATTAATAATAATTTGATAATAATTATTATTAATTATTAATAAATCGTCTTGCGATCAGGACGCCTATTATGGCGATGCTCTTCACGGTCATTTGTCAGTGCGCCGTCTTCAAGGTGTTGCGCGTCGTAGTCTCCATCAACATATACTTTCTCATTCGTGGACTAATTGATCCACCAGACTGAGGGACACGGTCGGCAATACCTAAAAATACAAAATATGTATTAAAACATAATTCATGTGTCTTTTTATAAAATAAGCGAAAGGGCAGGATTGCCTGAATACCTGCAGTTGTCCCCTGCATGGCGTGGCATCACGATCGCATATTTTCTCTTACTCTAATAGTATTTTAACACTGAGAAAATGCGGGTTGTGACAACTTCCCCCAGCTCTAAGTCATGCACTAGGTAATTCATCTCATGCTTCTTCAACTGCCTCGAAACATACACAATCATGTGATTGTGTTGCATCAACAATGCTCATATACCATGGTATGATGCATTAGTGTAAATCCGTAATGCTTCCTTTCTAGATGCAAGGGCAAGGTTCGTCACAGAGGAAAGGAGATCCTTCAACTCTTAGAACGTAGCCTCACACTTGGGTTCCCACACAAAAGGCACACCCTTCTTCGTTAGAGCGGTGAGGGGAAGGGTGATCTTCGAAAATCCCTCCAAGAACTTATGGTAGTAACCAACAAGTCCTAGGAAACTGCACACATCTATCGCCAACTTTAAAGGTGGCCATTCCTTAACATCTCGCACCATGGCAGGATCCACTACTAACCCTGCTCTACTAATCACCTTGCTTAGGAAAGCGATCTCCCGAATTCAAAACCCGCACTTGCTGATCTTGGCAAACAACTGATGCTCCCTTAACTTTTTTAGTACCAAGGTAAGATGCTTCGTATGATCCTCCTCCTACCTCGAGTTGACCAAGATGTCATCGATAAATACAATCACAAACATTTCCAGGTAATGCTCAAACACCCTATTCATCATGCTCATGGTTGCATATGGGGCATTTATGAGCCTAAATGGCATAACTGCGAACTCATATAATCTATATCTCGAGATAAAAGCCATCTTCAGAATATCCTCTTCCTAAATCCTCAGCTGATAATACCCTTGTAACATATCTTAGGAAACTAGACTCCTAGGAGTGGTTTTGTCATGAATAGGTCATGACAAAACCCTAGGGAGACCAAGTGGACCTAGGAATGTGGGTGAGATCACTATGGTCTGGAAATAAAAAGTTTCTAAACACTAGGTTGGGATGATAATAGGGCTTCACCATGACTCCAAGACCTCACCACAACCTCACCAACCCATGGGGAGGTCCATTAGAGACCTAAGGATCCATTGAGGTCAACCTTGGGGCTTGAGTTGACCCAAGTCAACCCTAGCCTTAAAGTGGTAAAAATGCCCTAAAAAGGGGAAAGTGACCCCCAAAGTGCAAAGACAACCCTACCCAGCAAAACCTAGACCCTAGGGGAGGTCAATGGGTCACCAAGGACCCATTGGGGGCAACTCAAAAGGTCAAAATGACCAAGGTCAACCCTAGTCTAGTTTAGGTCAAACTTAGCCCAAATGGGCTAACCCAAGCTCAAGCCTTTTCCATTTGGGCTAACCACCTCCAAATTATATGATGATATGATTTATTGGGCTGCAAATAGGCTCAAGGTATGACAAAGTCAGCCTTGATGACTAGGAGAGAGAGAGCTCAACCTTCCCCTTTAATGGAGGAGAGAGAAAGGGGAAGGTAGAAGGTCATTCATGGCATAGGGAGGCCAAGGGCCACCTTTGGTGGCTGGATTCAACTCCTCTGGGGAAGAGGACGAGTTTCCAGCCATTTCTTGGCCACCCCAAGCCAGGTTAACCACCACCCCCCCCCCCACCACCACCATGGCCGAGAATGGCCTTTAATGGCCATAAATGGCCATTCAGCCCACACTCTTCCCCTACCCCACTTGGTGATTTTAAAAGCTCCACTTGACTCAGGGGAGTCATTTACACACTTTACCTAAAGGAGACAAGGCTTCCTACTGTGTAGTTGCAGAAACCCGGCTGGCGGCATGTAACACCCCGAAACTCAAAAGAGGGACGGGTGATGTTTTAAGCCCAGTCTGAATTTTTGGAGCAGGTGTCAAGGGCGTGTCAAGGGCGTGACACGGGCGTGACACAGGCGTGTTCGGCCATTGTCATGTGGTCGACGTTTTGACGGTCGGAGATCGTCCTGTTGAGGCACATGGCCTGGGACACGGGCGTGTCCTAGGGCGTGTCACTTTGGGCTGTTTTCTGAGGAAGGTACACGGGCCATGACACGGGCCCTGACATGGGCGTGTCAAATTCGACACGGGCGTGTCGGGTGCCGTGTCATAGGCCGTGTCCTTCTCGGGTTGGGAAAGCTGGTTGATTGCACACGGGGGGGGGGGGGGGGGGGGGGGGGGGGGGGGGGGGCGTGACACGGGTCTCGACACGGGCGTGTCAAGAGGTGACACGGGCGTGTCGAAGGCCGTGTCAAATGTCGTGTGCTGGTTTTCGAATCGGTCGAGACGGCGAATGGGTGACACGGCCAGGCACACAGTCGTGTTGCAACCTGTGTTTGGCCCAGATTCTATGATTTCAGATCTAATCCTGGCCGTTCGTTTCCTTGACTTTGGATCCGACGGTGGGGGGCCTCTCCTGGGTGGTTTTAGCCGGGATTTAGGGTTAGGAATCCTCATTTCCTTTAGCCATTCTCTCTCTAAGAGTTTAGAGAGAAGGGAGAGCAAGGAGGAAGGAGGAGTCCAAGATCCGGCCGCCGGAGGAGCTTCGGAGCTCCGAATCGCGATCCGAGTCCAGATCCGTGGAGGTGACGCCGTTGCGGTGCTTTCCAACCGCATAGTTTTCGATGGCGCCACGGAAGAACGCAAGGGTAATGATTTCTCATCCTTGGGCATGTGAAGCCCTTTTTCCCTTTGCATAGGAAGCCCTCTCTCGCGAGTGAGCGAAGAGTTGGAGCGTTCCTTGGGATAGATATGTAAAGTCCCCCTTGTGTAGAGTTCGTATGCGAAAACGGACATAGGCATTGTGTGTGAAGCCTATCCGGACAAGTAGAGCCGGATCGGTGATGTTGCATTGCATATGAACCGGGGAAGACTCCGGGTGTTTGGGCGTTTTTCGGGTTTTCTACGTGGTAGATTGCATCAGGGAGCCTTGGAGATTAACTCTAAGGTACACCCGAAAAACTGGGCAAAAGCGAGTTTTGCCAACACGATGGCCGGGGAGCCAACGTGAACATAACCGGGTTATGTGATTGTTGTGGCGAAAACGGGACTCGGTGAGTCTTGACCTACGCATATGGCTTAAATTGTCGTTGCGATATGAGCACGGGTCAGGCGGAACCGTACCCGATCTATGTCGTTCGGTGGGACCGTTGGCATGGATGAGAGTCTTCGGCGGTCTATGGATTAAATTGTCGTGACCAAGGCCAAGAAGACAAGATGCTTATATGGTTGGCCGTCCAAGAGGCGGTGGTGGAACGGGAACGTCTATGGCTTGAATTGACGTGACGTTGGCCGGTTCACCGTGAATGTGCCCTGTGTGCACGAGGTGTGTGGCCGTGCGAGCCTATGCCTGTGATGACATGTGTTCACACTAATATATTGCCTATACTAATAAAGTGCAGGGAAAGAGCATCGCCGTCCCGATTTTGGGGGCGGGATCGTTATAATTTGGTCAGCATAGCTGACCGTTGCTTTTGTTTGCCACCGGGCGGTGGTTTGTGCTTGCAGGTGTTGTGGAGCCGAGCGGAAAATAGCGGGATGAAGCCCATGTTGCGGTGCTGGCCCTCGAAGGCCTAACCCTTTTATGCTTTCCGTTTATTTCATGTATGGCCGGCCTGCGAGCCGAAGTATGTAAGACATGTTTTGTTAAGCAAACATTGTAAGGCCATAAGGCCGGTACTTTTGTATTATTCATTCCTATTGTTTTTCTGTAGTGGACATTCTTGCTTGGCAGGGTTCTTGTATTTGTGTAACTTAATAAATTGCTTCCGCTAGAATGACTCTGTGTAGGACGTTGGTGATTGGTTGTATGGTTTCAACGCGTAACCAACCGGTCTGTCCGTAGTATATGGCGTCGGGCCCTGGCCGGACCTACTGCTATATGCTATCCGACGGATAGGGGTGTTACAAATTGGTATCAGACTACTGGTTTCGGTCAAACTTAAATGAATTCGTGGACGAATTCACTTTAAGGGGTGGTGAGCATATGTGTGCATCATCGTTATAACATGAAAAGAACCCATGAATGTCCACTTAAGAATGAAAATACACATGTTGAGGAACCTGCGTGTTCCTATAATTGCTGTTTGCAGTAATATTTGGTCGCTTATCGGTGTTTTGCACGATTATAGGTGACCAGGAGTGGTGTTGGGCCGTCAGAACGGCCAGGTTCTGAGGCAAGCAGTGCGCCAAGTGAAGCGCCTGCAACACCTCCGTCTACCGAGACCATTAGATTGGTGGCAGAAGCTGTCTTTGCTATGATTAATGCACAACCTGCAAGACAGGTGTAGCAGCCTGCTCCTGCGGAGGAGCAAGTGCCGCTCCAAGCGGCGGAGCCTAGAAGGGTTGAGTAGGTGGCGGTGGAGCCGGAGTTACCTCGGAGAGCAACTGAAAGACATTTGAAGCATGTGATGGGCTTCCACCCACCGGTGTTCTCGGGAACGGGAACCCCGACCCAGGCTGAGGATTGGCTCTCAAGAGTCAATAGGGTGATGACAGCTACAGAAACGGAAGAGTGGCAGAAGACCACAATAGCGACGTTCCTGTTGGATGGGGACGCAAGGTTATGATGGGAAGGCCTAGAGCTACACCAGTTGAGGGGAAGGCCGTTGGCCGAAGTTCCTATGGCGGAGTTTTCGAGACTGTTCATGGCTCGATACCTCCCCTCAGCGCAGAGGATCGCATTGGAGAACGAGTTCCAAAGGTTGGTGCAAGGAGATAGCACTGTAGACGAGTACCTCCACGAGTTTACTCGGTTGGGGAGATATGCTAGCACTACCTTTGCCGACGAGGAGCGAAAGACTAACCGCTTCTACGAAGGGTTAAGAGATGAGCTGAGGTTGCTACTGTCAGGGCCCATGGCGCAGGGTTTCCTAACCTTGGTCAACTCGGCCCGGTCCTTGGAGAAGGACATGAGAAATGTGCAAGCTAAGAAGGATTCTGGCGGGAAGAAATAGGAGTTCAAAGCGCCGACTACGTCGAAGTCGGGCTATCGAAAATTCTTCAAGAAGGCTAGGACGTCGGTCCAGCTTCTTCTATGGGTGCCTCGGGGGCAACTACTAATCGAACCCCGGGCGCTTGTTTCACGTGTGGAAAGACGGGGCACTTTGCCCGCGATTGCTGGAGCGGACGCCCAAAGTCCGAAAGAAAGCAAGGAGCTACTTACGAAGAGAAGGGCAAGGCGGTGGAGTCAACCGCATCCCACTATGCTCCGACTCAGCCTAGAGTCTATAACTTGGGACAGCAGGAGGCCATCAAACAAGCTGACGTGGTGACATGTACGAGTTAATTTACAGCAAGTTAACTTTATATACTGTTGTCTATTGCTTGTTAGCCTAATATTGTTTGTATAGGCTTTGTTGTGATTAGCGATAGTCCGGCACGGGCACTGTTCGACACGGGAGCTTCACACTCCTTCTTGTCCGAAAATTTCATATCGCGCATCGGAGTCCCTTCTTCGATGGCGAAGGACAAGTTGGATGTGCTGCTACCGAATGGATGCTCGATGCGTGCGGACAGAGTGTGCGCCGTAAAGGTTCACATTGGGAGCCAAGAGTTCGACTTGCTAGCGTCATTGCTGCCGCTAGTAGAGTTCGACGTGATCTTTGGGATGGATTGGCTTTCGGAGCAGAAAGCTTGGATTGACTGCGACCGGAAGGAGGTCAAGCTGGGTGTTGGGCGGGGGACAACATTCGAGGGACTCAAGGGGTTGAGCAAGACGCTGATGTCTGCTCTTCAGGTGGTAAAGGCAGTCGGTGCTGGTGCAGGGCTGTTCTTCGCAATAGTTGGGGCTGTGGAGCCAAAGTCCACGTTGGATAGCTTCCCGGTTGTTTGTGAATACCCCGATGTGTTCCCGGATAGTCTTCCCGGAGCCCCACCGCAGCGGGAGATTGATTTCACCATCGAGCTCGTACTGGGGGCCAAACCGGTGCCACGTGCTCCGTATAGGTTGGCGCCTAAGGAGATGGCAGAGTTGAAAGTTCAGCTAGAGGAGCTGATGGAACAAGGTTATGTGCGTCCAAGCTCGTCGCCTTGGAGCGCACCGGTCCTCTTCGTAAAGAAGAAGGATGGTAGTATGCGGTTGTGTATCGACTACAGAGAGTTGAACAAGCTGACGGAAAAGAACAAGTACCCGATCCCGAGGATTGATGATCTCTTTGATCAGTTAGTCGGATCGTCGGTATATTCTAAGTTGGACTTGAAGTCGGGGTACTATCAGTTGAGGATAAGGGAATGTGATATCCCGAAGACGGCGTTCAGTACAAGGTATGGGCATTTCGAGTTCACGGTCATGCCATTTGGACTGACGAATGCGCCATCAGTGTTTATGGACTTGATGAACAGGAAGTCCTGAGATTTCCTGGATCCCTTTGTGATCGTCTTTATTGACGATATATTGGTGTAATCGCAGTGCGAAGAAGATCACTTCAAGCACTTGCATCTGGTGTTGGAGACTTTGAGGAGGAATGAGCTTTATGCAAAATTCTCCAAGTGCGAGTTCTGGCTACCCTCAGTAGCGTTCCTTGGTCACATTGTTAGTGGGGAAGGTATAGCGGTGGATCCAGCGAAGATCGTTGCGATACGGGAGTGGCCTGCGTTGTCTTCTGTCGCGGAAGTCCGTAGTTTTCTCGGGCTTGCCGGATATTACAGGCGCTTCGTAGAGAACTTCTCGCAGATAGCGCTACCTCTCACGAAATTGACAAGGAAAGATCAGAGATTCTTGTGGACGCAGGAGTGCGTGCAAGCGTTTGAGGAGCTGAAGAGATGGTTGACCACGGCGCCAGTGCTTAGCTCGCCGAGTGGGACCGAGGGCTTCGAGGTATATAGTGACGCCTCGGGTAGTGGTTTGGGCTGCGTGTTGTTGCAGCATGGGAGCGTGATAGCTTATGGATCGCGTCAGCTGAAAGTGCATGAAAGGAACTATCCGGTCCATGACTTGGAGTTGGCGGCCGTGATATTTGCACTTAAGCTTTGGAGGCACTACCTATATGGCGTAAGGGTCGATATATATACCGATCACAAGAGCCTGAAGTACCTATTGGATCAGAAGGATCTTAACATGAGGCAGAGGAGGTGGATGGAGTTCCTGGGGGACTACACCTTCAAGATTCATTATGTACCCGGGAAGGGCAATGCGGTTACTGATGCGTTGAGTCGCAGGGCTCCCGCCCAAGCCAACTGGTTGTCGGTGCATGATGAGCGGCTGATACGGGAGTTGGAGGAGCTTGAGATCTGTTGCATTGACAAGCAGACGAGCGCCAAAGCAATGTTGAACTGGACAGAGGTCCAGTATGACCTGGCTGATCGGGTTCGGCAGGCATTGGAGTTAGATGACTCCATGAAGGAGCTTATGGAGGCAGCGTTGGATGGGTCAAATTCCCAGTTTTCAGTGGAAGATGGGTTGTTAAGGAAGGATCATCGGTTGTGCGTCCCAAGTGGGACTAACCTACGGGCGGAGTTGATGTACGAGGCTCATCATACCAAGTACTCGATCCACCCAGGGAGCACAAAGATGTACCGTGACCCCAAGAAGCTGTTTTGGTGGCCGGGGCTTAAGAAAGATGTGGCGTTGTTTGTGGCTAACTGCCAAACATGCGCCTTGGTGAAGGCGGAGTGCCAAAAGCCGGGAGGATTTCTGAAGTCCTTGCCTATACCGGAGTGGAAGTTCGACGACATATCTATGGACTTTGTGCATGGGTTGCCAAGGTCGCAGAAAGGGAACGACGCCATCTGGGTGATCGTAGACCGGCTAACAAAGGTGTCACACTTCATTCCGCATAGGAAGGATGATCCAGTGGAGAAATTGGCAAAGTTGTATGTTGACAATATAGTTAGACTACATGGTGTGCCTCGCAGCATTGTGAGTGATCGCGATGGGCGTTTCACATCCAATGATTGGAGGTTGGTGCAGCAGATGCTGGGGACAAATTTGAAGTTCAGCACAGCCTTCCATCCGCAAACGGATGGGCAGACCGAGTGAGTCAATAGAACGATGGAGGACATGCTCCGCATGTGTGTCCTAGACTTCGGGAAGCATTGGGAGGACCACCTGTATTTGGTGGAGTTTGCGTACAACAATGGCTACCAAGCGAGTATACAAATGGAACCCTTCGAGGCCCTGTATGGTAGGAAGTGTCGCACGCCGTTATCGTGGCTTGAAACGGGTGAGGCAAGGCTGTACAAGAAGCAGGAGGTGGAAAATGCTACTTCTTTGGTACGGATCATTCAAGAGCATTTGCTGATTGCTCAGGATAGGCAAGCTAAGTACTACAATGCCAAGCATCGGAATGTGAAGTTCGCGGTGGGCGATTGGGTGTACTTGAAAGTAAAGCCGTTCAAGGGTGTTTCGCGGGTGAGACGCTTGAAGAAGCTGAGCCCAAGATACCTTGGACCCTTTGAGATTCTGGAGCGTGTCGGCGAAGCGGCTTATCGTTTGAAGTTATCGGTAGAGTTGAGTGGACTACACGATGTGTTCCACATCTCTGTATTGCGGAAGGCGGTGCAAGAGCCTTTGCAGGTGATCGCAGTTGATTAAGTACCGGTGGACGAAGGGTTGACGACATGGTCAAGCCCATTCGTATTGAAGACTCCGAAGTTAAGAGACTTCGTAATAAGGAGATCCGAATGGTCAAGGTCCGTTGGGACAATTGCGGTGGTGAGGAGCTCTCTTGGGAATGGGAGCAAACCATGCAGGAGGAGTACCCGGAGTTATTCCGCTCAGGTACCGTTAAAAGTTTTAAGTTCCTATGGTTTTCCTTTAGTAAATTTCGTGGGCGAAATTCTTTTAAGGGGGAGAGAGTTGTAACACCCCGAAACTCAAAAGAGGGACGGGTGATGTTTTAAGCCCAGTCTGAATTTTTGGAGCAGGTGTCACGGGCATGACACGGGCGTGTCACGGGCATGACACGGGCGTGACACAGGCGTGTTCGGCCACAGTCATATAGTTGACGTTTTGACGGTCGGAGATCATCGTGTTGAGGCACACGGCTTGGGACACGGGCGTGTCCCAGGGCGTGTCACTTTGGGCTGTTTTCTGAGGAAGGCACACGGGCCATGACACGGGCCCTGACACAGGCGTGTCAAATTCGACACCGGCGTGTCGGGTGCCGTGTCACAGGCCGTGTCCTTCTCGGGTTGGGAAAGCTGGTCCATTGCACACGGGGGGGCGTGACACGTGTCTCGACACGGGCGTGTCAAGAGGTGACACGGGCGTGTCGAAGGCCGTGTCAAATGCCGTGTGCTGGTTTTCGAATCGGTCGAGACGGCGAATGGGTGACACGGCCAGGCACACGGCCGTGTTGCAACCCGTGTTCGGCCCAGATTCTATGATTTCAGATCTAATCTTGGCCGTTCGTTTCCTTGACTTTTGATCCGACGGTGGGGGGCTGCTCCTGGGTTGTTTTAGCCGGGATTTAGGGTTGGGAATCCTCATTTCCTTTAGCCATTCTCTCTCTAAGAGTTTAGAGAGAAGGGAGAGCAAGAAGGAAGGAGGAGTCCAAGATCCGGCCGCCGGAGGAGCTTCGGAGCTCCGAATCGCGATCCGAGTCCAGATCCGCGGAGGTGATGCCGTTGCGGTGCTTTCCAACCCCATAGTTTTCGATGGCGCCGCGGAAGAACGCAAGGGTAACGATTTCTCATCCTTGGGCATGTGAAGCCCTTTTTCCCTTTGCATAGGAAGCCCTCTCTCGCGAGTGAGCGAAGAGTTGGAGCATTCCTTGGGGTAGATATGTAAAGTCCCCCTTGTGTAGAGTTCGTATGCGAAAACGGACATAGGCATTGTGTGTGAAGCCTATCCGGACAAGTAGAGCCGGATCGGTGATGTTGCATTGCATATGAACCGGGGAAGACTCCGGGTGTTTGGGCGTTTTTCGAGTTTTCTACGTGGTAGATTGCATCAGGGAGCCTTGGAGATTAACTCCAAGGTGCACCCGGAAAACTGGGCAAAAGCGAGTTTTGCCAACACGATGGCCGGGGAGCCAACGTGAACATAACCGGGTTATGTGATTGTTGTGGCGAAAACGGGACTCGGTGAGTCTTGACCTGCGCATATGGCTTAAATTGCCGTTACGATATGAGCACGGGTCAGGCGGAACCGTAGCCGATCTATGTCGTTCGGTGGGACCATTGGAATGGATGAGAGTCTTCGGCGGTCTATGGCTTAAATTGTCGTGACCAAGGCCAAGAAGACAAGATGCTCATATGGTTGGCCGTCCAAGAGGCGGTGGTGGAACGGGAACGTCTATGGCTTGAATTGACGTGACGTTGGCCGGTTCGCCGTGAATGTGCCCTGTGTGCATGAGGTGTGTGGCCGTGCGAGCCTACGCCTGTGATGACGTGTGTTCACACTAATATATTGCCTATACTAATAAAGTGCAGGGAAAGAGCATCGTCGCCCCGATTTTGGGGGCGGGATCGTTATAATTTGGTCAGCATAGCTGACCGTTGCTTTTTTTTGCCACCGGGCGGTGGTTTGTGCTTGCAGGTGCTGCGGAGCCGAGCGGAAAATAGCGGGCTAAAGCCCATGTTGCGGTGCTGGCCCTCGAAGGCCTAACCCTTTTATGCTTTCCGTTTATTTCATGTATGGCCGGCCTGCGAGCCGAAGTATGTAAGACATGTTTTGTTAAGCAAACATTATAAGGCCATAAGGCCGGTACTTTTGTATTATTCATTCCTATTGTTATTTCTGTAGTGGACATTCTTGCTTGGCAGGGTTCTTGTATTTGTGTAACTTAATAAATTGCTTCCGCTAGAATGACTCTGTGTAGGACGTTGGTGATTGGTTGTATGGTTTCAACGCGTAACCAACCGGTCTATCCGTAGTATATGGCGTCGGGCCCAGGCCGGACCTACTGCTATATGCTATCCGACGGATAGGGGTGTTACACGGCACCACCATCATGACAACCCAGCGATCGACTCGACTCTATACCACCAATAAGGTCCTCCCCTCCTCTCTCTGTGGGTAGATCGTAGGAATCATTAGGGATGAAAATCTAGCTCAATTGATCTCGATCGGGAAAGGAGTTTTACCGGTTTTTCCATGAAAACCGACCTATCGGGATCGTCGGAATCCTCCCCTCCAACAGCTGTGCCACCGCTTGGCGATAACCACCACCTTGATGGAGGTGGTGGTGGCGGTGGCCGACCAGGGAGGTGGCTAGGTGGCCAGCTGTAGCGGCTGGAATCTACTATAGTAAGAAGCAATCTAGGCCGTTGGCGAGTTGGAGAAGACAACCGGATATCGTCCATCATTGCGCCAAGATTCGTGCTGATCTATTTTAAATCATATGATAATATTCATTTCATGTGATTTTCTGTCACACATTTTGTATTTAATGTTTTTAATTATTAAAATTAGCTAGAAACCTATAGAGAAAAAAATGGTAAACATCAAAGATGTAGCCCTCGGGGTGTACATTATGTTAAAATTAGTTTGAACCAATTTAGATTTCTGGTTTGACAAGGGCACTCATTTTGGTGGGGTCTGTAACACCCCGAAACTCAAAAGAGGGACGGGTGATGTTTTAAGCCCAGTTTGGTTTTTGGAGCAGGTGTTACGGGCGTGTCACGGGCGTTTCACGGGTGTGTCACGGGCATGACACATGCGTGTTCGGCCTCGGGTCGTGCGGTCGATGCTTTGGCGGTCGACGCTAGTCGAGTTGTAGAACACGGCCTAGGACACGGGCGTGTCCCAGGCCGTGTCACTCCAGGGATTCTGCAAGTGTGGTACACGGGCCGTGACACGGGCACAAACACGGGCATGTCAAATTTGACACGGGCGTGTCTGATGCCGTGTCACAAGGCCGTGTACCTCTCTGACTGCGAAACGTTGGTCGAGTGCACACGGGGGGCGTGACACGGGTCCTGACACGGGCGTGTCGCAGGTGACACGGGCGTGTCGGAGGCCGTGTCAAAGGCCATGTGCTGGTTTTTCGACTCGATCGAGACGGCGAATGGGTGACACGGCCAGGCACACGGCCGTGTTGCAACCCGTGTTCGGCCCAGATTTTGTGATTTTAGGCCGAATCGTGGCCGTCCGTTTCTTTGATTGAGATCCAACGGCTGGGGGCTAGATCTGAGGGATTAAACTCGGGAATAGGGTTTGAAACCCTCACTTTTCTCCTATCTTTATCTCTCTTGATTCTAGAGAGAAGGGAGAGCAAGGAGGAGGAAGAAGGCCAAGATCCGGCCGTCGGCGAAGCTTCGGAGGTCCGTTTCGCGAGCGGAGTTCAGATCCGCGAAGGTGGGAGCGTTGCGGTGGTTTTCAACCGAGCAAATCTTCTCCATGGCTAGGAAGAGGGGATGGAAGGTAACGACACTTCTCCTCTCGGTTTTTAGGATTAGGATGCATGAATAGCATCCCCTTACTTTCGTATTTTGAGCGCCGAATCTCTCAAATGAGAGGGATTCGTGTAGCCTAGGTTCAAGAGGAACCTCCGGGTTGAGTATGTTCATCCCGGCATGCTTTGCATTAGAGATCTGCTCCGTTAGCGGATTAGGCATTGTGGGTGAAGCCGTGGTCGCGACCGTTAGTCCGACCCGGTGATGTTGCATAGCGAGCTTCGGGGATTCGGTAGAAATCTGTTGCGGCAATACGTCGTTGTATGTATGTGTTTTCCCCCTTATATTTGAGTGAGTACTCGTGGTCGGAACCGGACAAGGTTAGCTCCGTGTTGTACGGTAGATGATTTCCTTGGAGCACGGGAAAGATACGGTGCGAATGGTGATTGGGGTGGGGAAACCTTTGTTTGTGCTGTGCAAAGGCGCGGCTATGTCTCCGTGGTCGGCTGGCTATCCCGTGGCGCGCAAGTCATGTGGGGGAAGTGTCCCGGCGAGACTAGCCCCTTGTGTGGACTGATGAGAATGTCGAGCGGAGGACAAGCCCGGGCAATGTGGCCATGAGCGGGTGGGGTCCAGCAAGGCTTCTTAGAATCGGTCAGTGTGAGACGGAACCCTGACGTGCGAAGTCAGAATGTGCGGGCAAGCCCCGGGGTATATGACCCTTGTGCGGGTGGGGCCTTTGCAAGGTTCCATGTGACGGCGTGTGTGTCGTTAGGTACATGGTGGTTCCCTTGTGTTTGCGGCTTTAAGCCAATGGGGAAACGGAAGTACCCAGTGTTTGATGTTCTGCTAGATGCATACGAGCTAGGGTGCCTTGGGTGAAACCCGGGTTGCATTCATGTTGCATAGTAGGCCCCTTTCACTTTGTACAAAACATAGAGAACATGCATGCTGTATGAGACATCCAAGCCTGTTTTACCGCTTTAATATATATGCTCTTTTGGTATACGAAGTGCTAACTTGCAGGTGGAGTGGTACCCCGAGGTCCGTTAGGGACGGCTGGTAGGAGATGTGTTTGTTACACAGTAAAGGTCAGCCTTTGCTGACCCACGTTACTTCAAATCCTTACAGGGCAAGGATCGCATGCAGGAGCTAGCGCGCCGGGCGAAAAGCCTTAAGCCTCATGTAGTGTTGCTGTGCTTGGTTTCTCCTTGTGTGTTTGCTACTTTTGTTATGTTTTTGTCCGGCTTGCATGCCGAGGTAGCCTAGGAGTGCTTGGCACATTTATATTTTTTTGGACTATTATTGTGTAAGGCCTTAAGGCCATTTGATACTCTATCGTTAGTGGATAACTTCTGTCGGTTTGTTCTGTTTCCGCTGTGTTTGTCTGGAGTTTTGAGATTGGGTAGTTTTCATATCATCTTTTAATACTAAAGCTGTGGCGTCTGTATGTTGTGGGGCCCCGGCCGGACCCATATTATATGGTCTTTACTGGGGAGGTGTTACAATTTGGTATCAGAGGGAGGTTCGTGTTCCAATGAGAAGATTCGCGATCGAAAGTATAAGTCGAGTCGCGTATAAGAAGTTATCCACATAGGAGTATCGCGGGACCATGAGTGTCCTTGTGTTCGAGTCTTGCAATTAGAGACTGATTTGCATTTTCCTGCTTGTGTTTAGAGTGCAAGCAACGAGGCTGGGACCTCGAGGCCAAGAGAAGAGCTCTCGGCAAGTAATGCGTTTGCGCAAGGTCCGCTAGGGATGGGGGTCACACCAGCCGACTTCTGCTGTATGCTTGCAGAAGCGATGGTGGCGGCCCAAGCTGCAGCGACAGCACAGATAGCAGCTCCCGTTGCTCAGGTAGCAACTCCTGCTACCCCGGACACGGCAGCGACCGTGCCGGTTGAGGAAGTCAGGCGGGCAGAGCCGCAGGCCGAGAGAGTGGTTGTCGGGCATGGGGACCGGCAAATGAAGTACTTTCTGAGCTTCCACCCTCCAACCTTCAAGGGAATCGGCACGCCCACAGATGCAGAGGATTGGTGGGCTAGAATTCAGGAGCTTCTGAGGGCGGCAGAGGCGCCTGAAGAGAAAAAGGCAGAGTTCGAACCCTTTATGTTGGAGGGAGATGCCAAGTTATGGTGGGTGAGCCACAGTGGCCGGCAGTTTCTAGGACGCACACCGTCCATCGAGGAATTTGGGAATGCCTTCCTGAAGAAGTACATTCCCACCTCAACGAGGTTAGCCCTCCAGAGGCAGTTCCTACATCTGGTGCAGCGAGACAAGTCAGTGGATGAGTATGTTCAGGAATTTACTCGCTTGGGTCGTTATGCAGGGACGACCATGGCAGACGATGAAGAGAGGGACAATCTCTTCTATCATGGACTGAGGGAGAACCTAAGACAACCCCTCATATCGATGAAACGTGCGGGTTTCAACGAATTGGTGGAGGCAGCCCGAATTTTGGAGAGTGACATGGAGCGATCCCAGCGTCGCTAGGGTTTCACACCCAAACAGGGGGGGAGAAGAAGCCTGCTCAGTCCCATGGAAAGGCGGAAGGGAGCCGATGGAAGAAGAAGCCTTCCCCATATAAGTCGGGCGAGAAAAGTAATTGGACGTCCGGAGGGTCACGCTCTAAGGGACCGCAGACGTGTTACAGTTGTGGCAAGCCAGGCCACATAGCAAGATTTTGTACCCAAGGGGGCGCTGAGCAAGAGCCAAGGCAGGAGCAAACCGTACGCTCCGGACCCAGTGTAGCAGAGAAGGGGAAAATGGCGGAGTCGAGTGCTTCCCGGTTTCAACCAGTGCAGCCAAGGGCCTACAACCTTGGGCAGCAGGAAGCAATCCGCCAAATCGATGTGGTGACAGGTATGAGAGTTCAACCTGCATCGTAGATTTCTTCCTTTCAAGCCTTTTTATGTTTGTTGCATGTGTGTGGGCTTTGTAATGGTATATGGGTACCCCGCTAGGGTACTCTTTGATACGGGAGCATCGCACTCCTTCCTTGCGGAAGGCTTTATCCGGAGGATCGGAGTGGAGTCTTTCTTGACGGACTCCGAGTTGAAAGTGCGCATGCCCAATGGGTCATCCATGACTACAAGGGCTAGGGGCCGGATTTGTTGGAGTCTTGAGGGGGTTTACTTCTTATTGGTAGCGGCGATCTTGTCGTTGTCCGAGTTCGATGTGATTTTGGGGATGGATTGGCTAGCGGAGCAGCGTGCCAGTATTGACTGTTTGTCCAAGGTGGTAACCCTGAGGAGCGTGGGGCAAGCAGAAGTCAAGTTTGAGGGCCTGCATGGAGTGGTCTGTTCCCTAGTTTCGGCACTTCATCTAGTGTGAGCTGTTAACCAAGGGGGTGTAGCTCTAGTAGCGTTGTTGGAGGTTAGCCTTTCCAGGCTGTCTCTTGGAGAAGTGCCCGTGGTGGCAGAGTTTGGAGATGTTTTCTCTGAGGAGCTACTGGGAGCACCTCCTCGGCGGGAGATTGATTTCTCCATCGAGTTAGTGCCCGAGGCTAGACCGGTGTCTCGACCACCCTTTAGGATGGCACCAAAGGAGTTGGCCGAGCTCAAGGTTCAGTTGCAAGAGCTTTTGGAGCAAGGGTATATCAGGCCCAGCTCCTCACCGTGGAGTGCGCCGGTGTTATTTGTAAAGAAGAAGGACGGTAGTATGCGTCTGTGCATAGATTACCGAGAGTTGAACAAATTGACTGTCAAGAATAAGTATCCGATTCCCCGGATAGACGATCTCTTCGACCAGTTGGTGGGATCAGTGGTGTACTCCAAGTTGGACCTGAAGTCCGGATATTATCAGTTGCGGATTCGTGACGAAGACATACCCAAGACCGCGTTTGGTACGAGGTATGGTCATTTTGAGTTCTCGGTGATGCCGTTCGGGCTGACGAACGTGCCGTCCGTGTTCATGGACTTGATGAACCGAGTGTTTCGCGAATATTTGGACTGGTTCGTAGTCGTCTTTATCGATGACATTTTGGTGTATTCCAAGTCGGAAGCGGAGCACGAGTCGCACCTGCGAATAGTGTTACAAGTGTTGAGAGAGAACCAGCTCTATGCGAAGTTCTCGAAATGCGAGTTTTGGTTGGAGAAGGTGGCGTTTTTGGGCCATGTAATCAGTGGGGACGGGGTGGCAGTGGATCCAACGAAAGTAGAAGCCATCAAAGAGTGTCCAGTTTTGAGGACCGTGGCGGAAGTCCGAAGTTTTCTTGGACTAGCCGGGTACTACCGAAGGTTTGTGGAAAACTTTTCGCGGATAGCTCTACCCCTTTCTTCACTAACTCGCAAGGATCAGAAATTTGTATGGACTCAAGAGTGCAACGAGGCGTTTGAAACCCTGAAGGAAAGGCTAATGACGGCGCCGATCCTAAGTCTACCAAAGGGGACCGAAGGGTTCCAGATTTTCAGCGACGCATCCGGATGCGGTTTAGGGTGCGTGTTGGTGCAACATGGTAGTGTGATAGCTTTTGGGTCGAGGCAGCTGAAGCCTTATGAGAGAAATTACCCTGTCCAAGATTTGGAGTTGGCGGCGGTAATTTTTGCTTTGAAGTTGTGGAGGCACTACGTTTATGGTGCAAAGCTGGAGATCTTCACGGACCACAAGAGTCTGAAGTATCTCCTAGATCAGAAGGACCTAAATATGCGGCAGCGTAGGTGGGTCGAGTTCCTTGGGGACTACGAGGTGGCGATTCAGTACACGCCAGGGAAAGCCAATGTGGTGGCAGATGCTTTGAGTAGGAAATACTCGGGGCAAGGAAATTGGATTGAAGCTTACGATGAGCGGTTAAGGCGGGACTGGGAGTCCCTTGGTTTGGAATGTGTGGCAAGAGGCGAGTCTAGCGTGGCTCGACTAAATTGGATTGAGATGTAGAGTGACTTATGCGATCGTATTCGGGAAGCGACCCGTGTAGATGCGGAGTTCCAACCTTTCGTGGAGGAAGCTCTAAAGGGCGAGGGTAGCGCCTGGGAGATGGTTGATGGGATTCTGAGGAAGGGCGGAAGGATTTGTGTACCGCAGTTCGGCAAGCTCCGCGAGGAGTTGATGTTTGAGGCCCACTTCACTAAGTACTCCATTCACCCGGGTAGTATAAAGATGTACTTGGACTTGAAGAAGTCCTATTGGTGGCCTGGGATGAAGCGGGACGTAGCTTTGTGTGTGAGTCGGTGCCAAACTTGTGCCTTGGTAAAGGCCGAGTGTCAGAAGCCGGGTGGGTTCTTGAAGCCTCTTCCAATCCCCGAATGGAAATTTGATGACATCTCCATGGACTTTGTGCATGGGTTGCCTAGATCGCAGCAGGGTAATGATGCCATTTGGGTGATCATGGACCGCCTGACCAAAGTGGCACATTTCATCCCAAACCGGAAGGAGGACGGTGTGGAAAAGTTGGTGGAGTTGTACGTCCGCAATATTGTACGACTTCATGGGATTCCGAAGAGTATAGTCAGCGATCGGGATGGACGTTTCACGTCTAAGGATTGGCGGTTAGTGCAGAAGAGCTTGGGCACAAAACTCAAGTTCAGTACGGCTTTTCATCCTCAAACCGATGGGCAAACTGAGAGAACGAACAGTACTTTGGAAAATATGCTAAGGATGTGTACTCTCGACTTCGGCAAGAAGTGGGAGGATCACCTCTTCATGGTGGAGTTTGCGTATAATAATAGTTACCAAGCTAGTATCAAGATGGCGCCATACGAAGCTCTGTATGGGAGGCGGCGTCGAACACCGATGTCTTGGACAGAGGTGGGAGACACCAAGCTTTTGAGGAAAGAAGTGGTAGCCGACGCTAGTGAGCTAGTGCGGACCATCCAAGAGCGCATGAAGGTAGCTAGAGATCGGCAGTCGAAGTATTTCAATGCTCGCCACAGGCATGTGGAATTCGCTATGGGCGACTGGGTGTATCTTAAGATCAAGCCGTTCAAAGGCGTTTCGCGAATTCGCCGACTCAAGATGCTAAGTCCGAGATTTTTGGGACCATTCAAGGTCATCGAGCGAGTGGGAGAGGCAGCGTACCGGTTGGCGTTGTCCACAGAGCTAAGTGAATTGCATGACGTTTTTCACGTCTCCGTCCTGAGGAAAGCGTTGTTAGAAGCCAGCGTGGTGATTGAGCCGACGGCGGTGCCGGTAGAGGAAGACTTGAGGACGCGAGTTCGTCCAATCGGGATAGAAGACTCAGAGGTTCGGCAATTGCGGAACAAGGAGGTCAGACTCGTAAATGTCCGTTGGGACAACTGTGGTTGCGAGGAGCTCTCATAGGAGCGAGAGCAGGCCATGCTGGAGGAGTACCCCGAGCTTTTCTCCTCAGGAACTGTTTAGTTTTGTTTACCTTCCATGTTTTAAATTTCGGGACGAAATTCTTTTAAGGGGGAGAGAGTTGTAACACCCCGAAATTCAAAGGAGGGACGGGTGATGTTTTAAGCCCAGTTTTGTTTTTGGAGCAGGTGTCACGGGCGTGTCACGGGCGTATCACGGGCGTGACACAGGCGTGTTCGGCCTCGGGTCGTGCGGTCGACGCTTTGGCGGTTGACGCTAGTCGAATTGTAGAACACGGCCTAGGACACGGGCGTGTCCCAGACCGTGTCACTCCAGGGATTCTACAAGTGTGGTACACGGGCCGTGACACGGGCACAAACACGGGCGTGTCAAATTTGACACGGGCGTGTCTGATGCCGTGTCACAAGGCCATGTACCTCTCTAACTGCGAAACGTTGGTCGAGTGCACACGGGGGGCGTGACACGGGTCCCGACACGGGCGTGTCGCAGGTGACACGGGCGTGTCGGAGGCCATGTCAAAGGCCATGTGCTGGTTTTTCGACTCGATCGAGACGGCGAATGGGTGACACGGCCAGGCACACGACCGTGTTGCAACCCGTGTTCGGCCCAGATTTTGTGATTTTAGGCCGAATCGTGGCCGTCCGTTTCTTTGATTGAGATCCAATGGCTGGGGGCTAGATCTGAGGGATTAAACTCGGGAATAGGGTTTGAAACCCTCACTTTTCTCCTATCTTTATCTCTCTTGATTCTAGAGAGAAGGGAGAGCAAGGAGGAGGAAGAAGGCCAAGATCCGGCCGCCGGCGAAGCTTCGGAGGTCCGTTTCGCGAGCGGAGTTCAGATCCGCGAAGGTGGGAGCGTTGCGGTGGTTTTCAACCGAGCAAATCTTCTCCATGGCTAGGAAGAGGGGACGGAAGGTAACGACACTTCTCCTCTCGGTTTTTAGGATTTAGGATGCATGAATAGCATCCCCTTTCTTTCGTATTTTGAGCGCCGAATCTCTCAAATGAGAGGGATTCGTGTAGCCTAGGTTCAAGAGGAACCTCCAGGTTGAGTATGTTCATCCCGGCATGCTTTGCATTAGAGATCCGCTCCGTTAGCGGATTAGGCATTGTGGGTGAAGCCGTGGTCGCGACCGTTAGTCCGACCCGGTGATGTTGCGTAGCGAGCTTCGGGGATTCGGTAGAAATCCGTTGCGGCAATACGTCGTTGTATGTATGTGTTTTCCCCCTTATATTTGAGTGAGTACTCGTGGTCAGAACCGGACAAGGTTAGCTCCGTGTTGTGCGGTAGATGATTTCCTTGGAGCACGGGAAAGACACGGTGCGAATGGTGATTGGGGTGGGGAAACCTTTGTTTGTGCTGTGCAAAAGCGCGGTTATGTCTCCGTGGTCGGCTGGCTATCACGTGGCGCGCAAGTCATGTGGGGGAAGTGTCCCGGCGAGACTAGCCCCTTGTGTGGACTGACGAGAATGTTGAGCGGAGGACAAGCCCGGGCAATGTGGCCATGAGCGGGTGGGGTCCAGCAAGCCTTCTTAGAATCGGTCAGTGTGAGACGGAACCCTGACGTGCGAAGTCAGAATGTGCGGGCAAGCACCGGGGTATATGACCCTTGTGCGGGTGGGGCCTTTGCAAGTTTCCGTGTGACGGCGTGTGTGCCGTTAGGGACATGGTGGTTCCCTTGTGTTTGCGGCTTTAAGCCAATGGGGAAACGGAAGTACCCAGTGTTTGATGTTGTGCTAGATGCATACGAGCTAGGGTGCCTTGGGTGAAACCCGGGTTGCATTCATGTTGCATAGTAGGCCCCTTTCACTTTGTACAAAACATAGAGAACATGTATGTTGTATGAGACATCCAAGCCTGTTTTACTGCTTTAATATATATGCTCTTTTGGTATACAAAGTGCTAACTTGCAGGCGGAGTGGTACCCCGGGATCCGTTAGGGATGGCCGGGAGGAGATGTGTTTGTTACACAGTAAAGGTCAGCCTTTGCTGACCCACGTTACTTCAAATCTTTACAGGGCAAGGATCGCATGCAGGAGCTAGCGCGCCGGGCAAAAAGCCCTAAGCCTCATGAAGTGTTGCTGTGCTTGGTTTCTCCTTGTGTGTTTGCTACTTTTGTTATGTTTTTGTCCGGCTTGCATGCCGAGGTAGCCTAGGAGTGCTTGGCACATTTATATTTTTTTGGACTATTATTGTGTAAGGCCTTAAGGCCATTTGATACTCTATCGTTAGTGGATAACTTCTGTCGGTTTGTTCTGTTTCCGCTGTGTTTGTCTGGAGTTTTGAGATTGGGTAGTTTTCATATCATCTTTTAATACTAAAGCTGTGGCATCCGTATGTTGTGGGGCCCCGGCCGGACCCATATTATATGGTCTTTACAGGGGAGGTGTTACAGGGTCTATACCTAGGGTTAGTCAGAGACTAAAATGAGTGCCCCCCACTTCATATCTTGTCCAAATGGCCTGAAATTTGTACAGGGAGTCACCCTAACCTATACCTAGGCCTGTCCAAAAATGGGAATTTTTGGAGATACTGTTTCTATAGTTTTTGGAAAAATTAATAAACCATGTACTAATTAATTAGGTGTCTTAAACACCTCAAAAACTCCCAAAATTTTGGTAGGTGATCTTGGGGAATATTATAGGGCTCTGGTAAAAATTCACCCCTTTTGGGTTTGATTTAGTAGGGTAATTGTGTAGCCAAGTGTTGACCCTTTTAGGTCAAATTAGGGCTAAGTGCCCTAAGTGCTCTTGAGTTGGCCAACCTCATCTAAAGGTGATGGATCTTGGTACTCAACTATATTAGAACACAAAATACCCCCTCCAATGATATTGGATGGAAGTTGAAGGGTGGAGCCCAAGGACACTAGGGTAGGTCCTATGTGTGCAAACCTAGGGTTTGAAGGTCAAGGGGCCAAGTGACCTTGAAAATACTTGAAACTTGGTGAAGAGGACTTTAGGGTTGCCAAGGACCTCTAGTAAAAATATTATGAGATTTAGAGGTTATTAAACTCCCCAAAACCCTTACCCTAGTTTATGGCACAAAACTTATACATGTATGATAGGCCATCAAAACTTTATGAAAGTTGTGAAACTTGGATGGTGTAGTCATAGGGTTAATATGAGCCTCTGGTAATTTTATTGGAAATTTTGGAACAATAACTTTACTACCTCCTTTGTAATACATGGATTTGCCCTTGATAGTAATTTGTTTATTATGATCTCACTGTTTATTGGGAAATTATGAAAATTGGGCAGAGGAAGTTTTAGGTCATTATGCTCATACCTAATTATTATTATTATTTTTAGATGCATATTTCAGTACTTACTTCCCAAGCTTATAAATATGTAAATATGTTCAATAATAGATTCAGAGCTAAATGCTTGTTAGAAACTTGTGAAACCTATTTAGTGGTGTTCCTAGGTCAATATGCTCATGAGTAAATTTTATCAAAAAATTTAGATGTATGTTTTTAGTAGTTGTTTCATTAATTTATGAAAGAGGATTATTGTTCTAAAATAGAGTTAGAGTTCATTATTCACTAGAAATTTTGGAAAACTTAATCAGGAGTGTTTTAGGGCATTTTAGACATGCTTGAATTTTCTTATAATTTTTGGAAGTCTATTTGCAACACTTATTTCTTTAATGTATAATTATGTGTTTACATTTAAAAGTTTGGATCAGAGGCCTAAACCTTGCAAACAAATTGGGAGATTTGAAATTACTATCAATTAGCTGCCTAGTATTTATAATAATTTTGTGGAGCATTTTGCATGACTGTAAAAACCACTTCATATTCAAAACTAGGACATTTGAATTTTTAGGGAAGATAAATAAAATATCAGATAAATTAGGAAAATTCCAAGTTTCTGGATTTAAGTTAGAAATGTCATGAGAGACCACCATAAATTATCTTAGAGTGTTTGGATGAAGATTTAGAGTACCTCCTATCATTTACACCATATAACATAGGGTGGTCTGCATGTAGAAAATCTACATGAAGATCTGATAGCAATTGATTAGGGCATATGATCTGGGGTTAGAGGCTTGCTGGCCTGGGTAAAGTGACATTGAGTATATCAATGGAAGTTGAGATGAGCAGGATGTTGGGTTGATTAGGAATAGATGGTATGCGGGATTGACGAAAGATCGTCTTTCCTGTGGAGGGAGAGAGAGGGTTAAAACACACTAAGGTCAGATCTAGAGTAATTTTAAAGGGATCGAGAATTGGGTAATAACCAAATCATTTTAGGGGATCGTGGAGCCCAGCATGGAGGAGCAGCCTCAGAGGTCAGCACGCTTGGAGATGGGACAGTCTAGGAGTTCAGACAGCTGAGACAGTGAGTCCTGATCATTAGTAGTTGTTTTAGTTTTGCTTCCACGATGAGTGACATGTAGTGAGGACTTGATGTATCGGGCATGAGCCCTATTTTCAGTACTTTTTTTATTATTGCTGTGGAATCTCCCATTGTGGAGATTTATTATTATATATGTGATTGTTGTGGACATGTGTAGAGTGTTAATTTTATGTACTCTCATATTTTGTTACTGTTCTGTGATCGATTTGGCCGGCAGGATCTTTGTTTTGTAGTGACGACCTTCCAGAGCGTGAAGGTGTTACCACAAAGCGGCGGTTCTGGTCCTAAGACCCCGTGGTTTTAAAAGAAAAAAAAAGGGGGTTTTACAACCCTGATCACAAATATAACTTGGAGAAATAATGTGCTACCATACACTAGTCAAAAAGTTCATCAATCTTGGGTAAGGGGTAAGTGTTCCACACCATCAACCAGTTGAGCTTCTGGTACTCTATGTATAGTCATAGAGATATATCCTTCTTCTTTACAAATAGTTCGGAGGCTCCCTAGGGTGATGAGTTAGGGCAAACAAATCCTGAGTTTACCAGCTCCTGCAGTTCTACCCAAAACTCTGTCAGCTCCTTCAGGGACACCCTGTATGGGGCCTGAGAGAGAGGCTTGGCACCTAGTATAATACTAATCTAGAAGTTTATCTCCCAAGGCGGGGGTAATACGGGTAGCTTCTAGGGGAAAACATCGGGAAAATCCCTAACCACTGGTACATCCTCCATGCTAAACTCTATCTTCTTCAGCTCAAAACATATTATAAATACCTCTTCCCCCTACTCATGGGGCTTGGTGGTCTGAATTGAAGATAATAAATCTTGGGGTACAAGTCTAAAATACCTTGAAAAATAACCACTGAATCTCAGTTTCTCAGAGTGATCTGCTTCACGGTGTAGTCAATCCTGGCATGACGCCAATGCAGACATGTCATGTCAAGGATAAGATCAAAATCTAGCATTTTCAACATCATAGTAGGGGTGTTGAATAGCTTGTAACTAATGCATACCTCTATGTTGTACTTGGCAAATGAAAGTAGCTCAGAGCCGTCTGGAGGGCGCACTCTCTTGGTGATACCGGTAAAGTGCTGCATGTCATCCAAATCCTCCACAAATCTGTCGAGGTGAACGAGTGGGTGACCCCATTATTAAATAGTGTGTGGGCGGGCTTCCTAATAATAATTAGGATGCTTAAGGATTAAATTTATGATAAAGTTTCTTAAATAGTTTCATATAAGTTAAGTTTGTATCTAGTAACCATCAAATATAAACTCCATGAGTACTAGTGATAACGTCCTAGGGATCCCGCTCCTGAGCCTAATCCAAGGCGTACACCTTCCCCTAGGTTGGTCAAGGGTTCTTACCCTGTGGACCTCATCCTCGGCCTCTTCCTTTCCCCCGCTGAGCTGATAGGAAAGACATCAGATGATTCATGGCATTCACTCGTAGTTGTGGGTAATAGGCATGAATGTGGAACGACTGATGACAATAGTAATAATTCCTTAGATAGGGATTTCTGGGTTGCTGATATGCCAGAACCGGTTGGGGTGGGGGCAATGCTATATGTCAGATCTGTTGTTCGTTCTTTTAATTTGGACAAAAATGTCTATCATCTCTCCTGGGATCTGCAACTCTGCCCCTAGTAGGTTACCTCCTCCTGCTAGACCATGCCTCTATCACTCCCTTTACTAGCCTATTTTCATTACTCTGAACCCCACGGTGGTATGCCTCCAGCCTCTTAGCTATCTATATAATCTGAGCTAGGCTCGAGTCAGAGATAAATAGTAGAGCCTGCCTGAGTGGGTTTCGCAGACCCTTATAAAACCTCCATGCGCACCCCTAATCATCCAAGTCATATGCGCTTACAAATCTTGTCAGATGCTGAAAATCCCACTTGTATTCCAAGACTGACTTGGATCCTTGCTTCAGCTGTAGGAACCTCTTCTTGAGCTCATCCTAAGTAGTAGGTGGAACAAAGTGCTCCAGGAATGCATCAAAGAACTCATCCCAACTAATGTTTGTGTACGTGAGTCCCGCAAATATGGAGCCCATAAGGGACTTCCACCATCCCTTGGCATGCGAGTCTAGGGAAGAAACTACTAAGGTGACAGCTATGCTAGCCGAGCATCGAATCTCGACCATCAACTCCTGTATCGAGTCAATCCACTCCTCTATACGGACCATCAACATTGTGAAAAAGATCTAAATAAATGCAAATTTTATTTGTCCAAAAAGATAATTATTACATAAGGATGCCCTCTTATTTATAAAAAATGGGGGAGATTAGAGAATACAACAAACAATGTGGGACTAAATACAATCCGCACGTCCTATGCAGTTTGACAATGTCAAACCGCACACTATAGAAAGAACAATTGAAGATCACCCAATAACAACTAAGAAAAGCTGCCAGACTGCCAGGGAAGACCGCCAGTACAGGTCACCAGACCGCAACTGCGGGTTACCACCAGACCGCAGTTGCGACTAACCATCAGGCCGCTGCTGCGACAAGCCACCAGACTGCAACCGTGGGTTAGCACCCGATCGCAGTTGCGGCTAACCATTAGACCACTGTTGCGGCAAGCCACCAGACTGCAACTGCAGGTTGTCACCATACCACAGTTGTGGCTAACCATCAGACCGCTGCTTCAACTAACGGCCAGACCGCTTTTGCGGTTAATCACCAGACTGTTGTTGTGGCTAATCATCCAAGATGTTGCTGCAACTATTCCTCAGACCGCCACTGCTGCTATCCTCCTGACTGCTAGCTAAGTTTCACCACCAAACCGCTGAGCCAAACTGCCAGACCGCTGAGATAAGCAGACCGTTGTGGCTAGGAATAAAACTGCCCGGTCTCCTCAAGCTCCAACACTCCCCCTCAAGCTGGAGCACATATCTCTACCATGTCTAGCTTGTTACAAACCTCCCCAAAATAAGTAATCGACTTGGTGAAGAAATCAACATGTTCTCTCTCTGAGGTAACAAATGGAGTGTATATCCGATTATTCAAAATCTCCTCTCTAATAAAGTGGCAATCAACCTCGATATGCTTTGTCCTCTCATGAAAGACAGGATTCCTCGAAATATATATGGCTGCCTTATTATCATAGAACATTGACAGAGGATGATCATAAACCTCTCCAAAATCAAGCATAAGTGTCCGTAACCACTTCAGCTTGTAAGTAGTTAGGGCCATGCTCCTATACTCAGCTTCTGCACGTGACCTGGAGCCTACAGCTTGTTTCTTGCTCTTCCAACTGACCAAATTCCCTCCAATAAAGGTACAGAACCCTGACGTAGACTTCCTATCTTCCTTATCATCTGCATAGCTAGCATCAGAGTATGCCTCAACATTTAAATGTACCCTTTTTTGAAACAAAAGTCCTTTCCTTGGAGCACTTTTCACATAATCTAGAATCTTCATTATCGTCTGAAGATGGAATTCCTTAGGAGCTTGCATAAACTGGCTCACTCTTCCCACTGCATAACAAATATCCGGTCTTGTGACTATCAGATAATGAGTTTCCCCACAAGCCGTCTGTACCTGGTGACATCTTCAAGAAGAGGTGAGTCCTCACTCCAACACTTGTTATCTCCAACTGACATCGGAGACCGAATAGGTTTAGCCCCAAAAAGGCCTGTCTCTTTTAATAGATTCAAGGCATACTTCCACTGTAAAAGAATAATAGATCCAAGTTTCCTTGATATTTCAATCCCCAAGAAATATTTCAGAGAGTCTATATCTTTAGTAACAAAATACAGAAGAAGATGCTTCTTTGTCATATTCACACCTTCTTTAGTATCCCCTGTAAGAAGAATATCATCCATATAAACCGCAAGGATAATAAGACCATCCGATGTTTTGTGAATGAACAAAGAGTGATCTGCAGCACTTCGAGCAAATCCAACCACAAAAATAACTTCGGTTAACTTGTCAAACTAGGCCCTGTGACTTTGCTTAATACCATAGATCACCTTTTGTAGTTTACAGACTTGAGACTCCCCTGATAAACATACCCAGGAGGTTGCTTCATATAGATAGTTTCCTGCAATTCACCATAAAGAAAGGCATTCTTCACATCCAACTAAGACATTTCCTAGTCTCTTTTGACAGCCACCGAAAAGAGACCAATGATTGTTGTAATCCAAGCCACAGGAGAGAAAGTATCAAAGAAATCCACATCGTAGGTCTGCGTAAAATCTTTGGTAATAAGTCGTGCCTTGTAACGATCAATATAACCATCCGGGAGAAATTTGATGACAAAGACCCAGCGACAGCCAACCACATCAGCTCTTGGAGGAGTAGGAACAAGAGTCCAAGTACCCCGTTCAATAAGAGTGTGCATCTCTTCATCCATAATAGCTTTCCAATAAGGAATAACAAGAGCTTCTTGATACGAGACTGGAATAACATTTGCTGAGAGGGCAAGAGTAAATCTCTTAGACAAAGGAGAGAGCTGAGCATAAGAGACCACAGCCTGAAGAGGATATTGGGCGCAGGAGCGAACACCTTTCCGAAGAGCAATCAGAAGATCAAGATCTGACCTGTCTACTATATCAGCCCCATCCAAAGAAGAGACTACTGGCTCAGGAGCTGGTGGCAGCGGCTCAGGAGAAGAATTAGGGACAATAGAAGAGACATAAATAGGAGAGTCAGAGATAGGAGGAGAAGAAAGCAGGGTCAGCTCTGGAATAGGTGCCGATACATTGGGAAAAGAAGAAGAATCATCAGAAGAAGGAAGAAGAGAGAGAGAAGAAAAGAATGGAGAATCCTTAAAGAAAGTAACATCCACGGAGACATACTATCTCTGAAGAATAGGATCAAAATAGCGATATCCTTTCAGTGTCGGACAATAGCCCAAAAAGATGCACTTGATAGAACGAGGTGAGAGTTTGTCGCATCCAGAAGCAGGAGAATGGACAAATACAGTGCATCCAAATACATGAGAAGGTAACGAAAATGGTGTCCCATCAGAATATAGAATAGAAAAAGGAGTCTTGTCATTGAGAACCGAAGACGGAACGCTATTAATGAGAAAATAGGAAAGTAGAACAACATGACCCCAATAAGATTGAGAAACATGCATATGTGTGAGAAGACTACGAATCACATCCAGAAGATGGCAATTTTTTCGTTCAGCAATGTCATTCTGTTGTGAAGTGTAAGGGCAAGTAGTTAGATGGACAATGTCATGATCTAAACAAAACGAAGTAAATTAATGAATAAGATATTTCTTCACATTATAAGTGCGAAGAGTTTTAATATGGGTATCAAAATGTGTATGAATTTCATTATAAAATACAGAAAAAAATGAGAAAAACTCAGAGCGTTCTCGTAACAAATACAACCATGTACACCGAGAAAAATCATCTATGAATGTAACAAAATACAAACTACCCATACTAACAGTTTGAGGGGAGCAGGACCCCAAACATCTGAATGAACCAGGGCAAAGGGACGAGAAGAACTGCGGACATGTTACCAGGAAGAGTAGACTGGTGATGCTTGCCAAACTGACAAGCTTCACAATCAAGAGAAGAGTCGTCGCGAGGTAAATCAAACATAAGCTGATGAAGAATCCGAGGAGGACGATGCCCAAGGCGAAGATGCCACTGAAGTAGAGAATAGGATGCAAAAAATGCAAAAGAAGTATCAAGATAGAATAATTTGCCGCTCTCAGTCCCAGTAACAATCATCCCCTTGGAATGAGGAATCTGAAAAGCACAAGTAGAGGCAGTAAAAATAGCTTCACATTTCAACTATTTGCAATGAGCAGTAACAGAAAGAAGATTGTACGAAAAATTCGTGACATAAAGAGTGTCCTGCAACTGAAGAGAGTGAATAACATGTACTGTGCCAGAACCACAAATTGGAGATGGAGAAACATCCACAATAAGAATCATAGGTAACCGGTTGCTCTTGTCAAGATAAGAGAAAAGACGAGAATTGCCTGTCATATGATTAGTAGCACCAGAATCAATGAGCCACCAACCCGTTGTATCCAACTGAGCAGCACCCAAAGTAGCTAGAGAAGAAGTAGACTACTTAGAGGAATTAGCCGATGTTGGACGAATATGAGAATGTTTGGTCCAACAACGATCAACCAAGTGACCAAGTCGGCCACAATGAGAACAAAGATGCTTAGAATAACCACGGCCACAACCACGGCCACCAAAAGTGTCATGAGGAGCAAGAAGAGCAACCAGATTAGGAGACGAAGATGGAGAGGGAAGCAAAGGATGCTGAAGAAGAGAAGTAACAACAAAAATTCTTGCAGCAGTAGCATCCAGAGTCAGAGTATTCTCCTCTCCAAAAATTTGCTGACAGATCAAATCATAAGAATCCGATAGGAAAAGAAGATAACAAACAATAAGAAGCTCCTGAAAATTCTTGTGTTGCTCAGCTAGAAAAGCAGAAAACGGTCTATGCTGAAGAATTTCAGCACCAAGAGCCCGAACCTCCTGATAGGCAGAAGCAGGAGTCATGACTGGTCGAGCAAAAAGATCGGCATACAGAGTATAAATGAGCAAAGTTTGGGCTCTCTTGGAATATAAAGCGGCAAGATGATTCCAGACAGCCTTTATCATCGGATCATGTCAGATGCCAGGAAGACACTCATCAGACAAGCTATTGGCCAACAAGTACGCACCAAAGCATTAGAAGCATCCCAATCATCAGAAGCAATAAAGCTAGAAGGAGGGGGATCATCAGTCAAATGATGATTCTTGCGCTGAGAGCGTAATAGAAAAATGAAGGACACACTCTAGTCAGGGTAATTGGGACCTGTTAGCTTCAAAGCGGTACCCAAATTACCAGAAGAAGAGAAAGAAGAAGTATAAAGAAAAGAAGGGGCAGAGATGGTAGAAGAAGAAGATAGAGCAGGAGTGTCCATAGAAAACAACAAGAAATCGCACGGGTAGAGAAAACAACCCGCGCGAATAGAACAATTCGCAAGGACAACCGCGCGAACGGAACTATCCGCAAAGCAAACCGCACGAATAGAACTGAAGTCGCGCGAACAGAACAAGCAAGGGAGGGCCGGGAAGGAAACCGCTCGAATAGAAAAGAAGCCGCGTAAACTAGAGTAATGGACCGATTAGCTCTGATACCATGTGAAAAAGAGTTAAATAAAGGCAAATTTTATTACTCCAAAAAGATAATTATTACATAGGTATGCCCCTTATTTATAGAAAATGGGGGATATGAGAGAATACAACAAACGATGTGGGACTAAATACAATCCGCATGGCCTATGCGGTTTGACAATGTCAAACCGTACATTATACAAAGAACAACTGAAGATCACCCAATAGTAATAAAGGAAAGCCGCCAGACCGCTAGGGAAGACCGTCGGTGCAGGTCACCAGACCGCAACTGCAGGTTATTACCAAACCGCAGTTGCGGCTAACCATCAGGCAGTTGCTACAGCAAACCACCTGACCACAATCGTGGGTTGCCACCAGATCGCAGTTGCGGCTAACCATCAGACTGCTGTTGTGGCAAGCCACCAGACCATAATTGTGGGTTGCCACCATACCATTGTTGCTGCTAACCCTCAGACCGCTACTTCGACTAACGGTCAGATCGCTGTTGCGGTTAATCACCAAACTGCTATTGAGGCTAATCACCCAAGCCCTGCTCTGACTATTCCTCAGACCACCACTACTGCTATCCTCCTAACCGCTAGCTAAGGTTCACCGCCAGACCACTGAGCAAAACTGCCAGACCACTGAGAGAAGCAGAATATTATGGCTAGGAATAAAATTGCTCGGTCTCCTCAACCTCCAACAGGCACTATCTCTAAATAAATAGGTAGGGAGAGAGTTTAGATGGTACTCAGTCAATTTACAACTAGGTTTTGTTGATGAACTATGGCCTATTGAGATCTGAAGGCATCAAGAATCACAGTTAAGGTCTACCCCTCTGACTGCTGGAAAAGAGTAAGGATAAGACTAATGGGGGTTCTCATCACTGGCTCAAAATGTATTAAATCTATACGCAAAGGACAAGATATTGATTAGGTTGGCGATTTTTAGAGAAATAAGTGGACATACTTAATGTGAATCCTACATTGGCACGCCATAGCTTTACCTGCATCAGTTTGCCCTCAAACTGATTTGTCGAGTGGGGTGGCCCAGTGGTTTGATACATTTCTCAATCTCAGGATCATTACAAGTTGATACTATTTGTAAGCCCCCTTCCAAAACACAAGATATGGGCGAGGGGAGCCTTATTCCCAGAATAGCTACCTTATAATAGTGTCAGCATACGATCTAAAATGTACCACAAGACGTCTATCATGTTGGATATATCAAATATAATATTGCCAACCCATCAATAAAATAAAACCAGAAGCCATAATCTGCAATAAGAATATAAGTGTCCACAATATATAGCAAAATGAAAGCTGGAATTAATAGTGTTCCTGAATATAATCAGAGTACTAAAATGCCTCAAGGGAAATATCAAAAAGCTTGAACTCATGTTAATCACAGAAGGTACTGATGGTATCGTAGTGTCAGGCCTTGCCTCCCTAGCCTTGCTACCCTCCTGCTCGGGTGCGGATGCTGCTCCTCCTATAAGGGTTGTTCTTAAAATGTTGGTATAATAACCATTAATCATAAAGAATAAGTTGTTTCACTTCCTCTTCCCAGAGACTCTTAAGCATCGGGCGGAAGGAGGGAAGAGGAAGAATATAGTATTATTAGGGATATTGTCCCCAAGATTCTTGATTTGAAGATGGCCTCAAGATGATAATAAACATCTTGTATTTGATGGTTGTTTGAGTTTTGGTGTGACAGGTATAACTTAGGTGCATGACTAATGTATGGTTAGAAAATTGGTCATCCAAACAAGGTTTTGCCCTTGTAATCCCCTAAGGAGCAAAATTCATGTTGATCTCTGTACTAATCATATATTAGACATGTCAATATCAATGGGAAAAGTCACCAAGAATAAAAGGAATCAGAGGCAGGAACAGAAAATTTACTAAGAAAAAAATCGACTGCATCGAATTCATTACTAAGGGAAAAATTGACTGCATCGACTTCTTGGCTAAGTAGAAGTTTGACTGCATCGACTTTATAGCTAAGTAAAAGTTTGACAACATCGACTTTTTGGCTAAGTAGAAGTTCGGCTGCATTGACTTTATAGCTAAGTAAAAGTTCGACTACATCGACTTATTGTCTAAGTAAAAGTTTGACTGCATCGACTTCATGGCTAGGTAAATATTCGACTGCATCAAAGTCATGGCTCGGTAGAGATTTGACTGCATCGACTACATAGTGACGGAATGTTCTATAGACTGAAATGGCTAAGTGTCAGGGGTTTCCTAATATAACTTATATATGTTTTAAGGTGAGCATACATACTTTATGTAAGCTAATTGACCTTGTTTATGGCACCATATCATGGTTACTTAGAACCATTTTCTCCAAGTCTGACACGTGGCACAACAGCTATGTCCATGATTTTAGGTGCAGTTTAAGCAGAAGATTTAAATCAAATTGATTCACGGGATTTACTGCATTAACTCAGGGATTGCCAGCAAGAGGAATTTTTCTCATTCATTGGAGAATATTTTCAAGATTTTGAAATTATTCCTTAATCATATTATAATAGTCGTTGAATATTCTATTTCAAGATTGTTTCCTAAAGTGCTTCTAGCCGTTTGAATAATTCTAGCGAGAAGAATTTATATTATGTAAACCTTCCTTATGTTAATTTAAAAACAGTCGTTTGAGGTTTCCTATTCAAGAATTTGCTAAGGAAGATTGACTAGCCGTTAGAAAGTTCAAATTCAATTCTTTATTTCTCTATCGGCCAAGTCTTAATATAAAAGAAAGACTTGGAGATTTTAGAAGTTGTTGTTGGTCTAAATTTAAGCTCATGCTCTTGAGTAAAAGGATTACAAGCACTCAGTATTCATAGAGATTCTTCATGACTTATTCATTTAAGTTCTGTGAAAGTTTTGATTAGTAGTCATCTTCAAGCCACTGCAAGTTCTGAGAGAGATTCATCTTCTTAAGAAATATCTTTTTGAAGGACTTTCTTTTATATACACGTTTTCTTGGTCAAGCCAGCCATTTTAGAAAGATATTTCAAGTGTTGATCAAGACAAGGAAGAAGAATCATGTTGAGTGTGCTTTTACTTGAAGACTCACGCCTTTAAGTATTGAGTCAAAATTCTCTTTGTTATTACTTTTTAGGATCCTTGAAAGATCTGAGTCTGTAAGATTCCTTTGTGAATCTGAGTGTAGGATATGTGATAGATTTGTGTGTAGATCTCTACTGATAGAGGTTAAGTTTGTAGGACTTGTGGTGCCTGAGTTTACAGGGCTTGAGGAAAGCATGAGGTGTAGGATGTGTTTCCAGATCTGAGGTGTAGAACTTTTCCACTGAATCGTCCCTCCGATTTGGAATGAAGTGTGACACTTTTGTCAGTTGGTCCACGATCACCCAAATGGCATCATTTCTGCATTGCAATCTCGACAAACCATGAATGAAATCCATAGATATGTCGTCAAACTTCCACTCCGGTATTGGTAATGACTTCAGGAAACCACCAGGTTTTTTGACATTTAGACTTTACTAGGGCGCAAGTATGACACTTCACCACATAATTAGCTATGTCCTTCTTCAACCCTGACCACCAAAATAGCTTTTTCATATCCTTGAACATCTTTGTGTTCCCTGGGTGGATTGAGTACTTTGTAAAGTGTGCCTCGAACATCAATTCCTAACGTAATTTGCCAACATTTGGGACGCACAACCGGCTGTCCTTCCACAAAAGACCGTCATCAATAGAGAACTGGGAATTTGACCTATCCCTAGACTCATCCAAATAGCATTTCATGCTGCCATCCAGCTCCAATGCTTGACGAATCTTGTTCGTAAGGTTATATAGCACCTTTATCCAATTTAAATATGTGCTAGATCGAGCTCCCAACAACACAAGGTGATCTCCAAGGCCTCCAAGTCTCAAATAAGTCGTTCATCATGCATCTATATCCAGTTGCCCTGTGTCGAAATTTTGCGACTCAACGCATTTGCAATAATATTTCCCTTCTTGGGAACATAGTGAATCTCAAACGTATAGTCCCTGAGGAACTCCATGCACCTCCTTTGTCGCATATTCAAATTCTTTTGGTTCAATATGTATTTTAGGTTCTTATGGTCCGTAAAGATGTCAACCTTCATGTCATACAAGTAATGCTGCCACAGCTTCATGGTAAATATCACATCCACCAACTCTAAGTCATGGACTAGATAATTTCTCTCATGCACCTTCAGCTGGTAAGAGCCATAAGCTATAACCTTCCCAAACTGTAGAAGAATACAACCTAAGTCGCTCCGTGAGGCGTCACTATAGATCTCATAGCCTTCTGCACTACATGGCGAACATAAAATAGGTTTTGTGGTCAGATGACTCTTCAACTGCTCAAAAGCTCGCGCGCACTCTAGCGTCCAAACGAACTTCTGATCATTTTTTATAAACATAATGAGCGGAAAAGCAATCTTCGAGAAGTTCTATACGAGCTGCTTATAGTAGCCGGTAAGTCTAAGAAAACTACTGACTTCCTCCACAGTAGTCAATACATTCCACCCCCGTATCGCAACTATCTTCGCCATATCTACGGCAATACCCTCTCCACTAACTACTTGACCAAGAAAAGCCACTGATGATAGCCAAAATTCATACTTCGAGAGCTTGGCATAGAGTAGATTCCTCCTCAGGGTATGTAGAACCAACCTCAAAAGATTCATATGATACTCTTTTGACTGAGAGTATACCAGTATGTCGTCAATAATGGCGATCACAAACAGGTCCAAATATTCTCTAAAGTTCTTGTGTATCAAATCCATGAATACTAATGGCACATTTATTAACCCAAATGGCACCACAGTGAACTCATAATGACCATATCATTTACCAAACTCTATCTTTGGAATATCACTTTCCCTGATCCTCAATTGATCATAGCCAGCCTTCAAATCCAGCTTCGAATAAACATCCAACCAGTTGATAAGACAAATCATCGATTCTCGAAATCAGATACTTGTTATTTTCCTTTTTGCTTGTTCAATTCACAGAAATTAATGCATTGGCGCAAGCTTCTTACTTTCTTCTTCACAAAGAGGACTGGTGCACTCTAAGATGACATACTTGGATGTATATAGCCTTGCTCTAACAACTCCTGCAACTGAAACTTCAGTTCTGCCATCTCCTTTGGCGTTACTAGGTACCGTGAGCGTGACACAAGTTTCGCACCTAGCACCAACTCAATAGTGACATCGACCTCTCGCTGAAGTGGAATCCCAGGGAGATCTTTAGGAAAAACATCTGCAAACTCCGACACAATTGGAACATCACTCAAATTGGGCTTTGATTTTACAGCCTCCAATAGCGTGAAGAATAACTCCATGCTCTTCCGAACTACCTTGACCACTTGGAGAGCAGGCATCAGTATCTTGTTCGATCCTCGCATACCAACGAATTTAGTCTCGTGTTTGGTATTCTATCCCAATGTGACTTCTTTTATGTGGAAATTAGTGCAGACACGCTGCTTTGAGAGCCAGTCCATGCCAAAGAATACATCAAACTAAGATATCGGCAGCACAGATGCTTCCCACCCAAAGTCATGACTTCCTATCCGCACCTTTACACAAAACTTTCTACATGCGTTTACCCCTTACCCTTAAGGTAGTGTTATCCCATTCTCATATTTAGTTCAAATAAAAGCACTATGAGAAATAACACAAATTCATGAACAAAAAAGGATATGATGTGCCCAGTCAAAAAGAGTTCATATCGGCCTAGTGAACAATAGGTTTGAACCTAGTTCGTACATGTAAAGCATGCATTCTTACATAAATTAGAAAGTACAGTAGTCTATTTCAGCTACTCCCTTATTCACACTTGTAACGTCATTATATTTCGTCATCATCGGAGGTCCACTGTGATAGTCTCGAGCATAATGTCCCCATTTTCCACACGCATAGAAAGTAAGTGGACTTCTTCCTGTAGCTGCTCCAGACCTAGCCTTCTTTATCCGTGAAACATCACCACGATAATCTCGGGCTATGTGTCCCGGCTTGCCACAAGTATAATAGATAATTGAGCCTCACCCAGAAGTTACTCCAGAAATAGTATATAAAGAAGTTGCCCCAGAAGATTTGGATTTCTTATTCCACTTTTGATACCTAGACTTTGAAGAGCTTGGTGCTTTAAGCTATGGCATCTGATGGACTTTTGCCAAATCTATCTCCAAAGATCTAGCCGACTCAACCAATATCTAGAATCCAAATAACTTTGGCCCCACCAATAAAAGTCGTAGTTCATCGCGCAGACTATTATAAAATCTATTGATCTTGGTCTCCTCATCCTCCAACAGAAATCTTGCATAACGTCTTAGCATAACAAATGAATGTAAGCACTCCTCGACTGTGTGCGCTCCTTGCACCAAACACATGTTCAACTGCTGATCTGAGGCTCTTCTTATTCCAATCTTCTCAAGTACACCAACCGGCATCAAAGCCACTACAGGGAAGGGGGTTGCACATGACTTTCAGGTTAGGCATTGATCATTGTGAATACCACATCAGCTATTAGTTAGTGCACTACTCTCTGCCAAGTGTTGGGGTTGTGACTGCCCTGCACCGCTTTTAGTCACCTATAATCGTGAAACACACAATTAAGCGACTAACAAAATTACAAAAAACAATTATATGAACACTCAGGTTCCACAAACATGTGTATTTTCATTCCTAAGTGGACATTTGAAAGTCTTTGTTTCAAGAGTAGCTATACACCTAGAGGGGGGGTGAATAGGTTTCTTAGTGTTTATGATTATCCTTTTGTTTTGGTGTGTTGAGTGTTCAGTTATTTTAGTTAGCTTTCAAGAAAGAGATACAACACGCTAGTATTTATATTGATTCCCTAAGGTATGGGTACATCTAATGTCCCTCCCAGCTTTCTAATAGTGTGTTATACAAGGCAATCTTCTCCAATCTCAGTTCCAAGAGCTTACAAGATAGATCTCGCAGGATCTCTTAGATTTCCTTCAAGTCCTACCTCAGGACAAAGCCCTACAACTCAGAGTAAATATTACTCCTACAACTCAGTGATCCATATATCATCTACTTCAGACTTAATCAAAAGCCCTACATCTCAGGCTAGGAGGATAGCCCTATACTTAGAGAGAATAACTCTCCTACAGCTCAGATCAAGAATGATCCTACCTCAGGCCAAAGGCCCTATCTCAGATTCTCAACAAAATCCTACCTCAGAGAATAACTCTCCTACCTCAGGCACATAGGCCCTACCTCATATCCACCACAGGATCCTATAACTCAGCCATTATATTTCAGGCTTACAGCTCAGATCAATACTGATCCTACAAAATAAGTGAAAGTCTCTAGTGTCGACTAAATCCACCTAGGGGGGAATAGGTGTCGTGCAGTCTTTTGCGGAATTAAATTTACCTGCACAAATTAACAAACACAGCAAAAAAATACACAAAGAATTATAGTGGTTCCCCGATTTGGGTACGTCCACTTTCCCCCTTCGACCTATCTCCCACCAAGGGACGACTCGGTCACTTCTCCAAATAGATTGAAATCCAATCCTCACACTACGAAAGGAACCCTTCCAACAAAGGAGTCATAACTCCACCACCACGGGTTGCACCCAACCCTTACAACTAGGAATAAAAATTCCTTTACAACAAATCAAAATTGAATGTAAAAGAAAATACAAACAGAGCTTTTGGAGATTCCGATGTCCTTCTTCATTCATTGAAGCTTTCTTGAAAGTTACGAAGAGTCCACAACCAGATTTCTCTCTTGGAGAGGATCTTGTCAAGATCGGCGGCGGCAAGTAAATGTGGAGGCAATGCTTTGTAGATCCAAACTTCTTGACGTAGCAAGCAAGGTCTACCAATAATCTCAGTCGGATATGTCGTCTCTACCGATTCGGAATGGAGAACTAGTCTCATTCAACGAATCAAGAGACAAGAGATCTCAAGGGAGATGCGTGAGACGCTCATCTTGCCTCGGTACTGTCGTCGGAAGATCAAAGAAACACTGAGATCAGCGGTGGCGACGAGCTTGCGTGCAGCGACAGCGATCGGCGATTTTCCGCGATTGGCTAGGGCACGGCGTCGGCTACTTTTGATTTCACGAGAAAGGATACTGTAGAAGTTCAGAATACGCGTGTATAAATACTAGAGCCAACCCTAATGACCGTTGTGGGACCCACAAGGAGAAACCCTAGCCCTGGCCGAAACAGCGCACGACACCTTGGTTCGGTCCAGCGAGCGAGAAAAATTGTCTAAGGCAAAATCGGCGGGAATCGTTGGTGATTCCCGTCGATATCGGCGGGAATCACTCACGATTCCTGTCGATTCTGCCTTGGATGAATTCCTGTTGGAAAACTATCAGCCGGAGGAAGTCTGCAGGAATGCAGACTGATTCTCGTCGAAGTCGGCGGGAATCACTCACGATTCCCATTGATTCTGCCTTGGCAGAATTCCTGTTCGAAAACTGTTAGCCGGAAGAAGTCGGTGGGAATGCAGACTGATTCTCGTCAAATCGACGGGAATCACTAACGATTCCCGTCGAAGTCGGCGAGAATCACTTAGTGATTCCCGTCGATTTTGACTTAGAATAATTTTCTCTTCCTTCCTTTGATGACTTGATCTTTGACCCATCTTTGCTCCTTCTTCTTCTCTTGATCTGCCTTAACCCTGTACTTGAAAATAAGTACACTCCAATAGAGCGAGCACACGTGAGTCAACACACTGATCTACTCAACGAGGGATTACGTTGCGTAGACCCGTGTATATTGACCCATTGCACCCTGACATTGGTGTGTACTTAGCATGGAATAGCTGTAAGCACAACTTGATGGAAGAACGTCAAATACATTATCAATTCAGCTTAGCTTGTTCAGTGGCTTCTTCAAATCAGGTCCATTGTGGATACAATACCCAACAATAAGTAAGTTTGTTGTTGTTGATTGACTCCAAAGAAAGTGTCCACTTAGCATGCCCGCTGAACTGAGCAAACTCAACTCTATCTTCTTCACAACACCAAGAATAGATCTTCATGGTTGTTCTATTTGGGCTGAGAAGTAACTGCAGAACACTGCTTCTTCAAGCCTTGATTGTAGTCGAGTTTTGAGCAGAGGCCTTGAAGATGAGCAATAGCTTTAAGCTTGCTCTGCTTCTTCTTCTTCAAAAAAGATTTTCTAATCTTACTTTTGAAGACAGATTAATTCTTCAGTGCTTTTGTTTCTTCAACAACCAACTCTGTTTGGGAATCACAAACTAATTTTAGAGTAAGTTCTTTGAAAACTTCTAATTCGTCGAGAGGAAGAAGATAACCAAAAAGCTCTGTCTCCAAAAGCTTATATCTTCTTTCTCGGAACTCTGCTTGTGTATCCCGTCGTTCAACGACTCTCTATGTAGTATGGACAACCGGAGTTGGTAACTGCAACACTTCTTTAGCATTAAATGTTGTACTAAAGACAAGCGGCGCCTTTTGTCATCTATCATGCAAAACCCACGACATTTGAATTCTTGATGACGTCATCATGACTCAGCGCTTCTGGAATTAGAAAATTTCAGACAACCTTCATAGACGTTGTGTGAAGCCTTGTCACTCAACGCAGAAACACTTAGCAGAATTCTGCATTTTCAGTTGTTGAGTGAGCATTCATCACTCAACGCTTTCTGACTTTTATAGTCTAACTATTAAGGCATCGAGTGACCCTTCATCACTCAACGCTTCTGGACTTGGTTGAAATTTCTCTGCATGAATGCGTTGAGTGAAGCTTCCACACTCAATGCTTTTTGACTTAGCCTGACTTCTTAATGAGGCGTTGAGTGGCCCGTCTTCACTCAGCACTTCTACACTTAGACAAAATTTCTGTTGAGTAGGCGTTGATTGAACTTTCTTCACTCAACGCTTCTATCCTTAGCCAGAATTCTAGTCAGTAATACTGTAGCTTTGACAATAGTGTGTTCTATCAATGCTATTTCTCTTCTTGCATTGAGTGAAGGGAGTTCACTCGACGCTTCTAGACTTAGCTAGTTTTCTGCCTGTTCAGCAACCTATATTGGGTATAACAGTCATTATGATCCTGACAACCTGTCAAATCAATGTAACAGAATCTAACCTACATACAATAAACTTTGAGCATATATTAGATTCATCCATGTGTATACTATTAACGTGTATGCCTTCTTCAAATATAGGACTTTGTGATCAATGGACCCAACAATCTCCCTTTATTTGAAGAAGTTAGAACCCTAGTCAATGATATACACTACCATATATAGAAGATACACATTCACATAATTTAAGAGAAAAAAATGATACACACGCACAAAAATATGGTTATTATTAGAGGCAATAGTCATAAATATTCAGTGTGCTCAAAATATAATTAACTTTCCTACAGCCCTCAAGGAAAACACAAAAAAACATGTCATGTTTTTGGTTCCTTAATCATTATCCCCCTGCTGGGTTTCTTTGCAGCCTTTTCCTTATCTTCATTCTTCTTCTCCTTTTGTCTCTCAAAATAACTATATGGCTTAGAAAAGTACTTGTTGGGCTCAACAACATCTGGTGGCACAACACCTTACTTTTTATCTCTTCTGAACTTCCTCCTGGCCTCTTCATTTCTTTCTAACGTGGCCCATTCTAGGGAGCTGTAAAGCTTTTCCCTGTCAGTTTTCTTATCTTTGATCTGATCCTAGGCAGATAAGATGATGGTCCTTGATTGAGGACACCACTTCTCAAAGTCTGGCCTGGTCTCTATCTCTTCTCTATACCTTTTCTTACTGAGTCTGACCTCTTCCTCTTCTTCATAGACAGACTTGCTTCTTACTCTTGCTATCTGATCAGTAGTGGGGCTGAATGTAGGAATTACAACATCAATAGAAGGTTTAGCCAACTGAGCACCACTTTGATCATCATATTTATCACCATACTGGTCATTATACAGACCTTCTGGAATAGGGGTAAAAGTAGTAGGAATATTGTCATATGCATACTATTCAAGCCCCTAATGAACTTCTGCTTACATTGCTAACCCAAGAAGCATTCTCAGTGTTGGCCTTGATCATTTCCTTCTCCCCCTTTATGGCTTCTTCGGATACAGCTGTAGTTAGGGAGTTCTTGTCTATAGAGAGTCTTTTATCCAGAAAAATGACTCCCTTAGTGACATGATTCTTGACCTCTAAAATGTGATCATCTAGAATTTAAGTATAAGCATCCATTATCTATTCTATTATAGTCTTGTGGGCTTCCATTGATAGTTTTTGAGCATTATGGACCATTTCCATATTGCTAGAGGTAATGTTTTGATTTTGGAGAATATCATTCTGTGTAAGTCTGATTTCTTGAATTTTGTTTTCACTATAGGTTACAGTAGGAACAGCCCTTATGAAGAATGATAATGTGCTGCCTTTTAGCAGGTTGACTTCAAACCCGATGGACTTGATTTCAGTGGAAAGATCTTGTCTTACTTCCTATATGGAATTATCAATGTAGTGCTCAAATTGTATTCTTTGATCATCAAGCAGACCCTTAAGTTGATTTAGGAAAATGGTGACATCTGTTCAGCTTGATGAGATGTACCTTGTTCACAGACATCTTCATCCTCGTCCCTGGAAATATCTCTTTCTTCTGAGTTAGCCATCATGTACTCTGAAGAATGTGCATCAACATGGACATCAACAGTAGCATTACCCTTGTCAGACTCAGAGGAGTCTATGTTATACATTGTTTCTGGAGTAGGGAGTTCAGATTGAATCTCCCCCTCAACCTCAGCAATATCCTTAGGGATATTCTGGTATTCTATAGCAATGTTATGAACATCTTCTTCCACTGTTGTACGAGCTTGTTCATCCTTAACAGGAGTATTGGAAGCCTGCCACACAGGCTCATCAGGAATCTGATCTACTCTGTTCTGGAGATTCTCTAGAAAAGTGTCAGGCTTGTCCTGCATATCAGACTGAACTTGCTCGCCCTCAATAGGATCATCTACCTTGTCAGTCTCCCCTCAATATTTGCACAGATATTTTCCACTACCTTCCCAGTCAGAATTTCTAGAGCTTCAGATAGAATCTCTTCAGACTGAGATCCACCCAGTTGATTTCTTACTATCGGTTCAGAGGAAATTAAAACCCGAGCACTCATATCCCTTCTTGTCTCCTCGGTAGACTCAGAGAGCTGGGGATTATGTGGCTCTTCCTCACTTTTCTCAAAAGAACTGCTTTTTGTGTTTTCCTCAGGGATTGGTACACTTTATTTTTCTTCTTCTCAACACTCTATTGATGTAGCAGCAAAACTCTGTCCCACCTATCAAACATCTTGGAGTCCATTCTCCTCATGTGATGGATCTTTGTTCATAGCCTTATATTGAGGATCCCTGGAGTAGTACTATGCAGATATAGAGATAAAATCCTTCTCAAGTTAGGTTTTGGGATACATTCCACTATTCTATCAAACAACACCTTTCCCCAATCTATTTTCTTAGATAGAATTATCCTGGTCATGACTTTAAATATCTTTTTGGATATCTTATCACGAGAACATGTCTTGCAAAGTAGAGCTTTTCCAATTGTATCTGCTAGAAACTTTCCTATTAGATTCATCTCCTTCCTTAACACTAATCTAGTGGTATGATTTGAGAGCCCACACCACTTTAGGGCTGACCTCACATCATCCTGATATAAGTATGTATCTTCATCAGATTGCTTGACCTTGGGTAGTTGTAGTGTTTTGCATAATCTTTTTGGAGTGATTTTGATCTTATGCCCACTGATGGAGGATTTGATTTTGTTTGAGGATGAGTCCACAGTGGCATTGGAGTATAGTTCCACAACTTCTCTCTTTCATATCAAGACAGGCTCGGACAGAACGAAACTAAGGTCATTGACCTCCAGTAAGTGTAGAACTAGCAGAACTTCCTCTGGAGCATCCTTGAAACTGTTTCACATGAGTTCTGAGCCCTCGAACAGGAAATCCCTTCCTTTCGGCTCCATGAATTTTCTGAGTTTCAGAAGGTTTTTCGAGCTTTCATCGCAGGGAGACAGCAGGTTGTAAGGGCTAGGAATAGTGTTTTTTAATCTAAGCACACACACTTCTATTTATACTTGCCTCTAATTTGAGAATGTGGAGAGGCACGTACCTGTTATGATAATCACGAAGATATCAACGACTGAGATTAACACAATGAGATAGCCACAATAATAAGTCCCTGGCAGTATGCATTGAGTTGACTCGACACACTCGATGCATGAAGTTGTCTCAATGCACTAAACACCTAAACCCTTAGACTCAGCGCATTCAATACTTTGACACTTAGTCGAGAACTCCTTTGTTATCGTGTAGGGAAAATTACTGCCTGCAACAAAAAATGCATGAAGAGACACTAAAGCTATACCATGTTTATCATACCCAATTCAAATTTGAAGGTGTTGAACTTGGCTTCATATAGTGGCTTAGTAAAGATATCAGCCATCTGCTTGTTTGTAGGGACAAACTCAAGACTGATATCCTCACTTTCCATATGCTCTCTAATGAAATGATACCTAATCTCTATGTGCTTAGTCCTGCTATGAGATACAGGATTCCTAGCAATAGAGATTGCACTAATAGAATCACAAAACATTGGAGTTCTACTTAGCTTGAGATTATAGCCCTGAAGCTGATGTTGGATCCAAAGTAGCTGAGCACAGCAGCTTCCATCTGATATGTATTCTGATTCAGCTAATGAGATTGCAAAACTTGTTTGCTTCTTACATCTCCAAGATACAAGCCTTCTTCCTAGAAATTGACAAGAACCAGAGGTGCTTTTCCTATCTTATCTGTAACCTGTAAAGTCTGCATCTGAATACCCAGTTAGTTCAAAATCATTATTCCTAGGGTACCACAGACCAAGATCAAGTGTGCCCTTAAGATATCTTAGAATTCTTTTTGCTGCTGAATAATGAGACTCCTTAGGGCAAGCCTGGTATCTAGCACAAACACATATAACATACATAATGTCTGGCTTACTAGCAGTAAGGTAGAAGAGGGAGCCAATTATGCTTCTTTAAAAGGTTTCATCAACAGGTTTCCCAGTCTCATCCTTGTCTAATGACACATTTGAACCCATAGGAGTTTTCATTATGGAGACACTCTTCATTCAAAATTTTCTTATTAACTCCTTAGTGAACTTAGACTGAGAGATGGATAATCCATTATCAGACTGTCTTACTTGGAGGCCCAAGAAGTACTTGAGTTCACTCATACTGCTCATCTCAAATTTCCCTTTTATATGTTTAGCAAACTTCTTGTAGAGGCCACATTAGTAGACCCAAAAATTATATCATCTACATAAATTTGGACTAGGATGATCTTACCCTTAACTTCCCTTAGGAATAATTTCTTGTCTATCTTTCCCCTTGAGAATTTGTTCTCAATGAGAAAGCTAGACATGGTTTCATATCATGCCCTAGGGGCTTGCTTCAACCAGTTCTTCTTGCATAGCCACAATTTAAAATGGGTCTATGTTGGCATCTTCAAACCTTTTAGGTTCAACTTGAGACAGGAAGCTGGAGTACATAACAATATTGAGGCTTCTGCTTCTTTGCCCCTTAGCTAGCATCAACAATGACTTGATCTATTTGATGATCCCTCAAATGTCTGACAGCTGTTGGCAATCTATTCTCAGCATCTTGACCTTCAATGTCTGGTTCATGCTGGCTTCATCCATGTCCTGTGTGCATTGTCCTTCTTTTGTATTGCATACCCCATCCTCTTCCACTTGGGCAGAAGGAGGAGTATCCTTGATGGTCAGTTTATCCATCTCTAACTCCACACCTGCAACTCTAGAGGAGCTAAGTAGGCACTATTAATTATTGATGATTCATCAAACACAACATTCACAGACTCTTCTACAACTTGATTTTTCAAGTTGTAGATACTATAGGCTTTGCTATGGTTATTGTACCCAACAAAGATTCCTTCATACGATTTGGCAGCAAACTTAGTCAAGTATGACTTCCCATTATTGAGCACAAAACACTGGCTTCCAAAGATCTTGAGATAGGCTAGATTTGGTTTTCTGCCTTTCATAATCTCATAGGGAGTCTTCTTTTGATACTTGTTGATAGAAGCTCTATTCAGGACATGATAAGCAGTGTTCATTGCCTCAGCCCAGAAGTATTCTGGGAGATAAGTGTAACTGAGTAGTATCCTGCCAGCTTCTATGAGAGTTCTATTTTTCCTCTCAGCAATCCCATTTTGCTGGGGTGTTCTTGGAGAAGAAAACTCCTGATGAATCCCTTGTTCTTCACAAAACTTTATCATGCCTTCAGACTGAAATTCAGTACCATAATCACTTCTGATTTTGACCACAGAATTGTCCTTTTCATTATGAACTTGCCTAACAAAGGTCACAAAGATGCCAAGGGTTTCAGACTTTTTCTTTAGAAAGAAAACCTAAGCAAATCTGGAATAGTCATCAACTATCACAAGTGTATAGACTTTACTACCTAGACTGTAAACTTGCATAGGACCAAACAAGTCTATATGCAAGAGGTATAAACACCTCTCAGAATCCTTGGCCCCAATGCTCTTAAAGGATGCTTTGGTCTGCTTGCTTTTTTGACAAGCAGAGCAAATGCCCTCCTTGGTGCATTTTATATTGGGTCCATTTCTGACTATCCCTTTACTGAAGAGCTTGTTAATTATCTTGTAGTTAAAGTGAGCAAGCCTCTTGTATCATTGCACATAATAAGAGACTTTCTCATTTGCTACCAGAAATACTGGTAAGTCTGTACTTAAACAAAAGAAGTTTAAATAATACATATTTCCACTCCTACTGCTTGTCAATATGACCTCTTGGTCACTTGACCTTTTGATCAGACACTCATCCTTGTGGAAGACAATGACATAGCTCATATCACACAATTGACTTATGCTGATCAGATTGTGTTGCAACCCTTCCACATAAGCTAATTTTGTAATGGAGACTATGTCATTGATGATTATACCATAACCTTTGGTAACTCCTCTGTCTGAACCTCCAAAGATCATCTTAGGTCCATTCTTCACTGGAGTGTATTCCTTCAGGTGGCACCTTGTTCCAGTCATGTGTCTGGAACATCCACTGTCCAAGCACTATATTGGTGCATGGGTACTTGGACTATCCTGCAAACAAAGTTTAGTTTACCTTAAGACCCCAAAAGGGATTGGGTCCTTGGTTCTTGTTAGCCTGAAAATTAACATGTCTACTTGCAGCACTTCTAACAGGAAGACTCACCCTTGCCCTTAGCACACTAGGGTTGTGCCAATAATCTATGGCAAAGTGACTCACTTTACCACAACACAAACATTCATGAATATTATATATCCTCTTCTAAATAGCCCTTATGGAGTGCAAGCTGACAATGGCTATATATTTTGAAAGGAGAGCAGTAGCTTTCTTCTTATTTCTTTCAGCAAGAATCAGACTGAACGTGAGTCTGATAGAGGATGCACGTGGTTTACTCTGAGTTTCATCAACAGTTGTCTTCTTTGCAGTTGTTGGGTATTGTATGCACAATAACCCTGATTTGAAGAAGTTTCCCTTGAACAAAGATGATTTGAGTTGTATTTGATGCTCTCTATTTAGTTATGTGCTTGCAGTACTATATTGATAAGTACAAACCAATGTCAGGTTACAATGAGTCTGGAAACACATGACTATATAATATAATCCTTCATTGTGTAGACCAATGTGTTGACTCACGTGTAATCTCTCTATTGGGGTGTACTTCTATTCTAAATGCTTTAGAAAGATCAAGGAAGGACCAGGTGCTGAAATCAGAAGAACAGAAATTTACCCAAGTAAAATTCGTCAAGTATAGTAGTGGATACTCATCGAATTCGTCGAGTATACTCCTAGATACTCGTCGAATTCGTCGTGTATATTTACTAGCACTCGTCAAACTCTTCATATTTACTTAAGCTATAATTTCTGAGATCTGTAAAATCAGTTAAGTAAAAGTCATCGAGTATCATCAATTATACTCGTCGAATTTGTCGAGTGTATCTTTCGATACCCGCCGAATTTGTCAAATATACATGTTGAGACACGCTGAATTCGTCGAGACACGCTGAATTCGTCGATACTCATTGGGTATACCTTTGAGTTTATGAATTTACTTCTCTATATTTTACTAAGTCATATTCGTTGAATATCACTCAGCTTATGCGTCTAATGCATCGAGTGTACCAGTCTATACTAATCGAATTCATCGAGTGAGCTAGCCGATATTCATCGGATTCATCGAGTATGACTTCTACTTGGCGTCGAGTTATAGGTTCGATCGAACTGAAATTCTCTAAGTTAATTTCGTCGAGTTTCAATATAGTTCAACGAGTATTCTTAGTTATTCTCGATGATACTCGACGAATTATACTTAGGGTTTATTTCTTTAAATTTCAAATTTCCGACTCGTTCTTCCCGATAGCCATATATAGTAAATTTTGCACATCTCGGTATGGAATATCTTTTCTAGACATTATAGGAGGAGGATTCCTATATATTTAGGGTGGAATTTATTCAACCCTAATCATGCTCATTATTTATAATCAAGAAACTTTAAAACGTCAAGATCCCATCGGCACTTGATCCCGAACTTCGCAACCTACATGGTCGACGACAAGCTCGATGCACGATTCGATCTTCCTCCACCAAGTCGACTAGATCGTTGATCTATGAAGATTTCGATTCTACTCAGATCTAGTCAATCTGTGTGCTCAGATCAAGTCTTCAAAGCATTCAGATTTTCCTTATTCTTCAAGACATTCAAGATCAACCTTTTCGAAGAACGAAGGATCGAAGACTTTAGATCTACATAATATTATTTGTAATCTTTATTCTGTAAATCCTTTTTACTTTTGTAGGAGGTTTTTCCCTCCGAGTTGTAGATCCGTGTTTGGATCAAGTTATAGATCCGTGTTTGGATCGAGTTGTAGGAGAGTTTGTTCTCTGAGTGGTAGGAGCTTTGTCTCCGAGTTGTAGGAGTTGAGGCTCCGAGATGTAAGATTCATTGCAATCTAAGATAAAGGTGAAGTAGTCGAATATAGCCCTTTGTGATAGATAGGCGAGGCAGGGCAGTGGGCGTACCAACCTCGGGAAACCACTATAAATCTTTATGTTTTCTGTGTGGTTATTTTTTATGTATTTTTTCCGCAAAAGACGCAGAACACACACATTCACCCCCCTCTAGGTGATTTAGGTTGACTCTAGATACTTTTAATTGGTATCATAGAGAGTTTATTCGATATAAGGCTAACACCTTGAATAAGATCTCCTATCTAGTTGTCAATAGATATAGCTCAGTTGCTATGGATAGAAGTAAGGATTTGTCTTTGATGAAGTTACCTGTGTGCAAAAAAGAGAACTTTCCTATATGGAAAGAAAAAGTCAGATTCTTCATGAAAGTAGCAGATCCCAAGATATTTAGGATTGTTGAAGAAGGACCTCATATTTCTACACAGCCATCTGCTCTGAATTCGACTGTCATGATCCCTAAGAAGATGATTGATCTGACTAAGGATAAAATTGTCTTAGTCTCTTTGGAGAAGAAGACAAAGAATATTATAGCTAGTGTAGTGGACGATTCAATGCTTCAAAATTTATTCCACTGCAAATCTGCCAAGGAGATGTGGGACTATCTCGTAGTTCTCATCGAAGGAACTGAAGAAGTTAGAGACGATCGTAGATCTCTACTCAATCAAGAATACGAGGCATTCAAACAAGGCTTACACGATACCATTGCCGAAAGTTTTGAGAAATTCTTCAAGATCGTCAACGGCCTCAGAACTACGGTCGTACATTCACTAATGTTGAACTCAATGATAAATTCGTCAGATCGATATGTCCCTGACAAAAGATTGGAATACTAAGGTGGTAGCCATTAGGGAGTTTTGGAAGCTGCCAGAGATTGACCCTCAGAACCTTTTCGGAAAGCTGCTCTCCTATAAAATTCAGATGAATACTATAAAGAAAGAGAAGCAAAGCAGCAGGACTTCAAGTAGAGAGATGTCAGTAGCTTTGAAAGTCGAAGGGACAAGAAAGTCTAAAGCTGTGTCACCAGTAAGGACACGAGCTCCAGATACCCCAAAAGACTCCGAGCCAAGCACGTCAGGCTCTGAATTATCTGATGGAGAGTTCTTACTAATCTCCAAGCAATTCAAGATATTGCTCAACAAGGGGAGGCAAATGAAAAATCAGTCCTCCTCATCGGACTTCAGAAGTCCTCGTCGTGATGGTGATTGGTCTAAGAAAAGCTACAACCGAGAGGATAGGTATAAATCTAAATCGAACAAACAATCTTCCTCTGACATTGTTTCTTATTGTTGTAATAAGCCAGGACATATAATTGCGGAGTGTCCTTACAAAAAGAAGGAAGGATCCAAGAAGGAAGAAAAGAGATCCTTCAAAGGTAAGAGGAAGGAAGAGAAGAGCTTCGTTGCTAAGAAGTCAAAGACTCTTAGCGACAGTGACTCATGTGAGTCAGGCTCTGAAGATGAAGAAGCTTACTTCAGGCTCATGGCTTAATCAGATGAGGAAGTAGGAAACTCCCAATTCTATAGGATGGTAAACTCTCACACTATCCTCTCTGAGTCAGAAACTTCCACTAATGGTCATGAAGACTACTCTTTTGAGGAAAATGAAGCTGACTTGATAGCTCAGCATCAAGAACTATTGAAAGCTTTTGACAAATACTGCAAGCTAGTAAAAAAGCAATTAAAAGAGATTGCTTCTCTCAAGACAGTGGAATCAAGAATGAGGGAGGAAATTGTTGAATTAATTCCTCTCAGAAATGAATTTCACTCCTTGTGAGAGGAATTAAAATGCTCCGCTGAACTATTAAGTCGGAAGGAGAAATACTTAGATGATCTAGAAGAAAAGCTCTTGGTGGAAAGGAAGCTGGTTAAAAGCTACTCGAAGCCAAAGACCATTCTTCCCCTAATTGATGATTTTTCTGCTCCTAAGAAGGGTAGTAGTCTTGGTCACATAGCTGGAAAAGGTAAGGCTGCTAAGAAAGCCAGTACAAAAGGTAAAGGGAAGGCACCTCAAGGTCAATCCTCATTTAAGAAGGTAATCTTCCCAACAAATCAATACGACCTTTAGACGTCTTATGGTCACCTTGCTAGGCCTACTTTCGTGGAGCCAAAAAGGCACTACATAGATGGACCCATCCTTAAGACTTTGGTGCCAGTATTTTAAAAGCACCTTTTTAAGAAATTTCACTCAAAAGTTATAGTCCTTACATTCATAGACCAAGCGGCAAGAAGGCTCCAAAAGCCAACACTGTTGTTCCCAAGGCTAAGGAAACAGTGAAGCCTTGTGTATGCTGTAATTATGAGGCTTCCATTTCCAAGTCAGTGGGCCCTACTAGACCTCCCGTTAAGAAGGTAAACCAGTAGTTCAAGAGAAGGTACAACAGGTTTTACTGTTGGTATTGCGGCAAGATTGGTCACTTCGCCGTAGATTGTTGGTTTCATCCGGTAAAGCTTGAAACTCCACGAGTTAATAGTGTGAGAACGACCACTCGCAACGTTAATGTTCCAAGTGGTGTTAAACTATCAAGGAACCAAGTACCCAAGTCTGTTTGTATTCCTAAGGTAAAATGATTTATGTTTGCAGGTATGTTCGAAGGCCAACAAAATGCCAATCTGGTATTTGGACAGTGGATGCTCTCGGTATATGGCTGGGACTAAAAGCCAATTGAGAGAATTTACTCTAGTTGAAGATGGACCAAAAGTTATCTTTGGAGGGTCTGACAAGAGAATTACTAAAGGCTACGGTATGATTTCCAATGGCATAGTCTCTTTTACAGACATGGCTTATGTTGAAGGATTACAGCATAATCGGATAAGCATAAGTCAATTATGTGACAAAGGCTATATCGTTGAGTTCTACAAGGACAAGTGTCTGATAAAATTGTCTGCTAATTTGGAGACAATCTTAACAAGCACTCGGAGTAGAAATATATTTTGTTAAAATTTTTTATGTTTATACAATTCTAAACCAGTGTGGTTTTTGGCAAAAGATAGTGCGTCTCTTTGTGACCAATGACACAAGAGATTAACACATATTAATTTCAGAACTCTAAATATGTTATTTTCCCACAAATTAGTGCGTGATGTTCCCAACATTAAGTGCCTGAAAGAGAGTCCATGGCATGCATGCCAAATGGGTATGCAGATAAGGGCTACTTTTAAGGGTATTTCTAAAAAAGATTCCTCTAGAAGTTTGTACTTACTTCATATGGACTTGTTCGGTCCTATGCCAATTCACAATTTAGGAGGTAAAGTTTATATGTTGGTCATTGTTGATGATTACTCTTATTTTACTTAAGTGTTCTTTCTAAAACACAAGTCAGACACCTTTAAGGCTTTCACTAATTTTGTTAGGCAAATTCAGAATGAATTAAACTGCTCAGTGGTCAAAATCAGAAGTGATTACAGAACAGAATTTGAGTCTGTTGCCATGATAAAATTCTGTAAAAGTCAAGGTATCTTTCATGAGTTTTCCTCTCCGCATACTCCACAGCAAAATGGAGTTGCTGAGAGAAGTAATAGAACCCTCATTGAAGTATGTATGACTATGTTAAATGACGCTTCACTACCAGAGTACTTCTAGGCCGAAGCAGTCAACACAATCTATCATGTGCAAAATAGAGCATTAATCAATAAAAGGCATCGTAAGACTCCCTATGAACTGTTGAAGGGCAGAAAACTGACTGTGTCCTACTTTAGGATCTTTGGTAGTAAATACTTTGTACTTAACAATGGGAAGTATTATCGCACGAAGTTTAGTGAAGATTTTTTTGAAGGTATTTTTGTAGGGTATAGTAGCCATAGTAAGGCATATAGAATTTTAACAAGAAAAACTTGATGGTAGAAGAATCTATAAATATTATATTTGATGAGACAAGCATGTTTCATAGTAACTCGTCTAGTATTGTTGGTGTAGATGCAGGTACCAGGTTAAAGGAACTAAGCTTAGAAGAAGCGGTCAAGAAAGATGCTCCAAGCTCAGTAAAGGTCGTCGATCCAAGTGTAGTGGATGAAGAATTACTAGATGAAGAAATACCTCAACCTGCAAGAGATATAATAGACATGGCAAAACCTGCTTGTGGGAGAGGAAGAAATCTAGTGTTCAAACACTTAAGAGATCACCCGGCTGATATGATCATTGGAAAGCAAGACGAAAGTGTTATTACCAAAAGAGGTACTACTAACGAAGTTCTACATCTTAGTTTTTTGTCTCATGTTGAGCCAAAGAAGTTTGAAGAAGTGAACAAGGATGCCTCTTAGATAATGACCATGTAAGAGGAGCTCAATCAGTTTGAAAGATGCAATTTTTGGGAGTTGGTGCCCAGGCCCAAAGGACAGAACATGATCTGTACCAAATGGGTATTCAGAAATAAGCTGGATGAAAACTGGGTGATTATAAAGAACAAGGCCAGGCTTGAGCTTAAGGGTACAGACAAGAAGAAGGGATCGCCTTCGATCAAACTTTTGATCCAGTGGCCTGACTCGAATCGATAATGTTGTTTCTTGCATATGCTGCTCACAAAGGCTTCAAAGTATATCAGATGGATATGAAGTCAGCATTCCTCAATGGAGACTTAAAAGGGGAAGTATACGTAGCACAACCCCCCGGGTTTTGTCAACTCAACTTTCCCTGATTATGTTTATTTTCTTAATAAAGTTCTATACGGCTTAAAACAAGCTCCCCGGGCTTGGTATGAGACGTTGTCTAGCTTTTTTCTTGAGAACAAGTTCACAAGAGGAAAGATAGATATGACATTATTTCTTAGGGAAATAAAAGGCAAGATCTTGCTAGTGCAAATCTATGTAGATGACATTATTTTTGGCTCTATGGAAGATAACATATGCAAAAAAATTTCTAAACTCGTGCAAGGTAAGTTTGAAATGAGCAGTATGGGAGAGCTGAAGTATTTCTTAGGACTTTGGGTGAAACAATCTGACGATGGAATTTTCATCTCTTAGATGAAGTTCACCAAAGAATTACTTAGGAAGTTTGGAATGGAGAACGTAACCTCGATGAGGACTCCAATGGGTTCAACTATGTCTCTGGATATGGATGAGAAAAGAAACCTTTTGATGAAACCAAGTACAAAAAACAAATTGGGTCCTTCCTCTACCTTAGGGCCAATAGACCATACATAATGTTTTCATCATATGTGTGCGCTAGATTTCAGGTGAGCTCTAAGAAATCTCATTACATCGCTGCAAAGAGGATTTTAGAGATACCTTAAGGGTTCGTTCGTTTACACGGAATTGAAATTCGATATTGGAATTGAATATTGGTGAATATTGTGGAATAAAATATTGGTGACTAATTCCAATTTCAATGTTTGTCTAATAAATAATATTGTTGAATAATGTGTAATTGATCAATTCTTTTGCTCGTTTGATAAATAAAATTCAATATAAGAATTGAAAAATATTATGAAGAAATTACTATAAACAAATGTACTTTATAGCCGCGACTTTTTCGCACGGGAACGATATTTTTGTCTGGGCATGAGTTTTTTCGCCCGGGCGAGATTTTTTTTGCACGGGCGAGATTGTTTTTTCACGGGCAAGATTTTTTTCGCCCGACCGTGATTTTTCTTACGGGTGCGATTTTTTCTCACTGGCGCAGTTTTTTCACATGGCCACGATTTTTTTCGCCCGGGCCAGTTTTTATCGCCCGAGCGTGATTTTTCCTCCTAGGGGAAACAATCGCACCCGGGGAAAAAATCAAGCCCGAGCGAAAAAATCTCGCCTGGGCAAAAAAATCTCGTGCGGGCAAAAAACACACCCAGGCGGAAAAATCGCGCCCGGCGGAAAATTAGCGCCCGGGCAAAAAAATCACACCAGGGCAAAAAAAACAACGCGGTCGGGTAAAAAATTTTGCGGTCCCATAAAAAATCGTGCCCGGACGAAAAAATTATGTCATTGAGAAAAATCGCGCTCGGTCGAAAAAACTGTGCTTGAGCGTTTTCGCTCAGGCGAAAAATCGCGCCTAGGGAAAAAAATGCGATCAGTCGAAAGATTCGCGCATGTGCGAAATAATCGCGCCCGAGCAAAAAAATGCGGCCGGGCGAAAAAATTTTGCTCCCGACCGAAAAATTCGCGCTTCGGCGAAAAATCACGCCCGGGTTAAAAAATCGGGCCCGAGCGAAAAAAGCGCCCCTCGGCGAAAAAAATGCGCCCCGGCAAAAAAAACACCCCTTGGTAAAAAATCGCGCTCTGGCGAAAAAACACGCCCCGGTAAAAAAATCGCGCCCAGGCGAAAAAATCGCATCCAGGCAAAAATTGCGCGGGTGGGTGAAAAAATTTATGCCCGGGAAAAAAATCGCTCCCAGGAGAAAAAAAAGCGTGCGCTAATGCGAAATACGTCGCGCCGACGAAAAATGCGCGTATCTGCGAAAAATTCGCGCTAAGGCGAAAAATTAACGTTAAGGCGAAAAAATCACGGTCAGGCGAGAAAATCGCTCCCAGGTAAATCTCACTCCCGGTCGAAAAAAATCACGCTAGGCCGAAACATGCTGAAAAATCGCGCCCGAGCGTAAAAATCACGGTCGGGCGAAAATATCACGCCCGACCGAAAAATTGCACGCGGGCGAAAAAAATCGGGCCCGGCCGAAAAATTCGCGGCCGACCGAAAATTCATGCCCGAGCGATAAAATTCGTGCCCGAGCGAAAAATTCGCGCTCAGGAGAAAAATTCGCATCCGCGCGAAAAATTGGCGTCAGGGCGAAAAAATCGCGCCGGGCCAAAAAAATCGCATCTGGGCGAGAAAATCGCGTCCGGGCAAAAAAATCGCGCCCAGGTGAAAAAAAATGCCTGACAGAACGAAATACGCCGCTCTGGCGAAAAATGCATGTCTCCGCAAAAAACGTACTCACGGGCATAAAATGCGCGCCCGTGCGACGACATGCATTCCCGAGTGAAAATCACGTGTTTAACTTAAAAATGTGTCTCGGCCGGAATTGTCCAATTCTTATATATATTGGAAAGAATTGTCTTTAGTTCAAAATGAATTCCACGGAATTCATTAAAATTCAAATTCCAACATCAAGCGGGCAAACGAACAACAGAATTGAAATTAGACCTTCAAATCCAATTCCAGGAGCTCAATTCCGTGCAAACGAATGGACCCTAAGGGTACACCAAATCTTGGCTTATGGTACCCAAGAAGTAATTATGTCGGGCTAATTGGATTTTAAGATGTAAATTTTGCAGGTAGTAGAGATGACAGGAAAAGCACTTCCGGGACGTGCCAATTCTTCAGGAAAAGGCTTGTCTCATGGAGCAGCAATAAACAAAATTATGTGGCAACTTCTACTAGCGAGTCAGAGCACAACTGTAACACCCCTGCTTTTCCAGAATTTTTAGCCTCAGGGAGCTATCGCGCGGCGATAGGTAGCTATCGCCCTGCGATAGCCTCGTTTCGTTGAAATCCAGTGTTAAGAGCATTGAGTGCTAGCGCGCGGCGATAGCTTAGCGTTGAGTGCGTTGAGTGGTAGGCGTTGAGTGGGCTACTTCGCAGCGTTAGTCCTACCGCCGGTGTTAGCGTGACATTATTTTCTAGCCGAGTGCTCGGGAAGCTACCGCCCGATGTTAGCGCGCGGGAGCAGTTCTATCGTTTGGCTTGTTAGCCATCCGATTTCTCTTAGGATTTGATCCTATGGTCCAGGATACTCCGTCCAAGGGGCTTAAGTAGGGCTAAACAGTTGTTCTCCCTCTTTGTAGTCATTTGGAGTGGGAGTTAGGGTTTGAGAGATAGAGTTTGGAGGAGGAAGGAGAAGGTCTTCCACCACCATTGACGAAGCTTCGGGGCCCCGATCGTTGATCCGAGGCAGAATCCATGGAGAGAACTTGAAGGCGCACATTTTCATCCATGAAAGAAAGGTTTCCATGGCAAGGAAGAGAATTCGTAAGGTAACGACACTTCTCCTCTCGGTCTTTAGGATGCGTGCATGTCATCCATGTTATTTTTGCTTTCTTTCAAGCATTTAGGCACCAGATCTCTCAAGTGAGAGGGGTTCGGGTTGCCATGGTTCAAGAGGAACCATCGAGTCAATTGTGTCCGTCCCCGACATGATATTTCATTAGAAATCCGCTCTGTTAGTGGATTAGGCAATGTGGGTGAAGCCGTAGTCGCGACCGTTAGTCTGACTCGGTGATGTTGCATAGCAAGCCTTAAGTTTTTTTGTTAGAAATCCGTTAGCGGCAAGATGTCATTTGTGATGTTTGTTTCCCCCCTCTTTGTGTGAGTACGTGTAACATGAACCGGACCAGGTTGAAATTAGAATACACGCTGGGGTGCGGGGATGGTACAGTACGAATGGTGGATTAGGGTGGGGAAGGCTTGGGATTATTATGTGCTAAGGCATGGCTTTGTCTCTGTTGTCGGTTGGCTAGCCCGTGACGTGCAAGTCATGTGAGGAGAGTGTCTCGGCAAGATAAGTCCCCTTTTGTGAAACTGACGAGAACATCAAGCTTAGGATAAGCCCAGGCGATGAAGCCCACGAGCAGGTGGGGTCCAGCAAGGGTTCTTAGAATCGGTTTGTGTGTGAGATGGAATTCTGACATAAGAAGTCAGAGCTTGCAGGAAAGCCCGTGTTTTGAGATCCCACGAGCGGGTAGGGCCTTGGCAAGAGTTTCATATGGCGGTTTGTATGCCGTTAGGGGAAATTAGAGTACCCGCATGTTTGCGGCTTGAACTCCAAAGGGGAAACTGGAAGTACCTGATTGGTGATGTGTAATGATGTGTTAGATTCATATGTTTTAGCCCTAATTTGAAGAAGTGTCCCTTAAACTAAGTTGAATTGAGGGTATATTTGATGTTAGTTTCAGGTGTGTGTGGTGCAGGTTTTTATTGCCAAGTACAAACCATTATCGGGTTATAATGGGTCTTCAAACACAGTTCTGTGCAATGTAATCCTTCATTGTATAGAACATCGTGTTGACCCATGTGTAATCTCTCTAATGGGGTGTACTTCATATATCATCACAAAGGAAGTTGTTGTTTAGAAGTTGCAGATTTTGGATAAGGAAAATTCGTCGAGTGATCACGTGAGGTCTCGTTAAATTCATCGAGTACTCACTTAATCACTTGTAGAATTTGTCGAGTAATGTCAGGAGTACTTGAGAGATCTCTGAGAACTACTGATCAGAACGTCTAAGTAAAATTTGTCGAGTAATCAAGTGAATTCTTTGAGTACTTACGTGAGTACTCATGAAAGTCGTTGAGTCCTCTCAAGAAGTCATGTGAATTACCTTAATACTCTAGAGAAAGTTAAGGTTAGCCAGTTCTAAGTAAAATTCGTCGAGATGACAAGTAAATTCGTCGAGATGACAAGTAAATTCGTCGAGTACTCTTGAGAGCTTTCAGCTAATTTATCGAAAGGTCTCGTGTAGTCTAAACATCTCACGCAAGCTCTCTCTAAGTTATTTTGATTGGTTCGACGAGTGGTCTGGAGAGTCCACGTGATGTCTCGATGAATTGGACTTGAATGAATTTTTGTTCAATATCGTTCTCATTTTAACGACTTTCCAAAATTAGGGCTTCTGACATGTACAGTACACATGGACGGTAGAACTAAGTTCGAAATCGATCCATTAGTGAGAAATCGTCTATAAATAGTCTTGGATTATTTCAGAGAATCAATAACAATTATAATCGTGTTCTAATTTCCTTAAACGATCAGGAATTTAAATCAATTTTTCAAAGAACATTGTCGCCGACAACTCTCGTTATCTACGATTCCTCTTTAAAAGAAAAGACTTGATTGATCTCAAGATTCCAGATTTACATTCCTTCAGAGATCAGTCATTTCTCAGATTTGATTTGTGCAAAAAATTTAGATTCTTCTTTTACTTCTAGAATTCAATCAGAGTTTTCAAGCAACGAAGAAGGACTATATTTTTCAGATCTGAGAAAAAGAGTTTTCTTTCAAAAAAAATTTACTACTTTATAGGAAGTTTGTTCTTTTTAATTTTTGTAGATCCTTGTTGAAGGGTCGAGTGTATGGGAAGTTATTCTCCAAGTTTATAGGAGTGGGAGACTCCGAGTTGTAAGATTATTATTAATCTGAGTTTTGGTGAAGTAGTCGAGTCTAGCCTGAAGTGCTAGATAGGCGATGTGGGATAGTAGAAGTACCCAGTTTGTGGAACCACTATAAATTCTTGTGTCTATGTTGTGCTTATTCTCTTATTCTATACACTTTATTTTTATAGTTTTTTATTCCGCTATAAGCCACAGGATTCAGCTATCCACCCGCTCAAGGGTATTTAGGTTGACAACTAGATACTTTCAAGTGGTACCTTTACCGCTGCGCATTAAGTGCCAGAGACAATAGTTGAACTAATTTATTGGCTACAACCACGCAGTATCACACTATCGTTGAGCGATAGTTAATTCGATGTATCATTTCGCTAGCTTCGTCGAATGATTCCCTACCTCCACGTGATATTTTTACCGTCAGTTGGTACCATCCAGAGATGCTGATAATTTAAATCCGCTAGATACTGCTGGCACTAGATCTACTGCCTGATGGTAACTTCAAGTGACCATCTTTTTGTTATTTTCAGTAAATTTGGGGCATTACACTGACTGCCCTATCAAAAGAAAGGAAATAAAAAGGCCTAAAGAAGACAAACACCTGAAAGGCAAGAAGGCTGTGAAGAGCCTCTTGGTCAAGAAGGAAAAAACATGGAGTGAAAGTGACACCAACTCCATTGGATTTGAAGAGGAAGAAGCCTATGCATGGCTAACATCACTGTCTGAGGATTCAACACCTGTTGTCACCCAAATGAGCATCAAAGCTCCACTATCATCTTTTGATAGTGATGATGAAGATGAGGAAGAGAGATATGGTCTGATCATCTGATGTCTCTGGATGACAAGGAGGATCAGGATGACTCTCATCCTGACGAAGTAAATCCTATAATTGCTTTGTCAAATTCTGATTTATGAAACTAGTGTTGTGTAAGAGGCTATCTCATCATATGGAAATGAGGAGGACTCTGAACAAGAGAAAACTTTTGATGAAATGACTGAAAAGTATGGTGCCCTCTTTGAGGCATTAGGAAAAAGCATGAAGCTTGATAAGAAGTAGGCTGAAGAGCTTAAACTTCTCAAACCTATGAAGGCTCAACTTGAGGAGAAGATGGATAAAATCTATCAAATGAACTCAAAAATAATTGATCTCAAGGAAATTATTGATAAGCATGTTGAGCTTCACATTCAAAAAGAAAGAATAATTAAGAAGCTTGGGAATGTTCTCCTCAAGGAAAGGGAATTGGTGGCTAAGTATTCTAAGCCCCAGACTGGTCTCCCAATCATAGACACCTTCTCTGCACCATACAGAAATGGTGTAGGTTATAATAAGAGGAATAGGAGTAGAACCAAGGCCAAAGGGAAAGCACCCATGCAACCCATTAATTTCAAAAAGGTTCTCTTAGCCACCAATATCTATGACCTAGAAAGTTTCTATAGACATTATAAAAATGGATATTCCACTAGTGGAACTAAAGATGTATATTATGGGAAGAGTACCCTCAAGGTAGACCATGAGGAAGATGAAATGAAGGATCATGGCCCCTTTGTGTTTGGACTCAACACCAGTACTAAGGGTAAGGGAAGTGGTTCTGAAAGAAGAGATGTCAGGAAAGGCAAGGTTGTGGCAGTGGATTCAACACAACACCACAAGCAATGCAAAGTTTCACATGCAATCTCTTGCAGACTCTCTTTTAATCACAAAAAGCCACATCCAACTCCTGATGGGATCTCCAAGAGGAGGTACAATAATTTTTTGTGCTGGTGTTGTGAGAAGGTTGGGCATTTTGCTCTTAATTGTTGGTTCAACCCAACTATCCCTAAGGCACTCCCTAGCAGACCAGCACCCAGACTTAGACAAGCCTACAATGTACCTCAACCAGGTCTAAAGCCAAGGCAAAGTGATAATGCTAACATGTATCTAGGACCCAACAAGATTTAGATACCAAAGAAAAAGTAATCTCTTTTTGTAGGTTTTGGAACACCCTATTACTAATTTGGGTCATGATCACTATGTCTATAGGATTGTTGCTTTGACCTTGTTGTATAGAGTAAAGGTCAACTAGTTAGGTTTAAGGCTTAGGACTTAGGTTGGAAGCTTTCCCCAAGACCTCCTAGTTCAGATGAGAAGCCCAGAAGAAGAATTCAACTTGTCGTCGAGCTCAGATCGATGAAGCGTCGAACCCAGTTCGACTATCTCTCTGAGCTCAGGTCGACGATGCGTCAAACTAAGTTCGACGATCTCTGAGCTCATATCGACGATTTCTGTCTTAGACTAATTCCAATATCTCTGAGCTCAGTTCAACGATAGTTGAGCTTAGATCGACGATTATCTTTTGAGATCGACGATTTCTTGAATTTTGTTCGTTTGTTAAGGATTTCAAATGTCTTCAAGTCAGATCATTTATTGAAGAAGATTTCTAGCCGTTATAATAAATCTGTAGCAAGTTTCAAGGAAACAAAGAAGGAATGTTCTTAGGTTATTTCCTCCAGAGACAGTTGACATTTAAGGAAAGTTTTTATGACTTTGCTAACGGCTATCTAGAAGATTTGAAGACTGGATTTCATATTATTATTCAGTAAAGGAGAAACAAATAGATATACAGATGAAAAAAAGAGGAGTTCAACAACACAAAACAGAGAACAAGCTCCTATTCCTTCTTATTGATTCTGATTCAAAGTCTTAAAAAAGTCTTCATCATTCTCACTCCAGACAACACATATTTCAGTTCTTACTGGAATCATCTTTTGCTGGAGCTTTCTTTTCATTGAAGACCTATCACCCTTGCAAAGCTTCCAATTGCTGAACTCTTGCAAATCTCAGGGGGAGCTTTGACAACATCTCATCCACTTGTGCTTCTCTTTGATTGTTGACAGAGAAGACAACTTCACCATTTTTCTTTTTCCTTTCCTGTAAAAGGGTTTTTAAACTCCCTTCAAAAGTTTTGCTTTGGTTTCTGAGACCTGATCAAAACTCAGTGGTGGCAAGACACCTGATCAAAAATATGGTTTGGTTTTTGAGCACCTGATCAAAAGCTCATTAATGCCCAGGACACCTGATCAACTCATCCTGCAGTGGATTCCTACCAAGGGTGGTAGAAGAGTGGATGTACCCAGGTTTTGGGGAACCACTATAGTTCCTTGTGTCTTCTGGTTGTTTGCTATCTTTTTGCTGTGTGTTGTGGATTTGCTCTTTTATTTGTTTTATTTTGATTTCTGTCAAGCACTCTACACTAACTAAATTAAGTCTTCCACTGCTAGAATAATTTTCATATTTGCAAAATTATTTTAAAACACTCTATTCACCCCCCTCTAGAGTGAAGGATTGATCTTACACTCACTTTCAATTGGTATCAGAAGCAGGTTGGTTGTTCATATAGGATAACACCTGAACCAAAAGATCTCTCTTAAGATCCATCCTTAATAGAGGGTTATTTTTATTCTATTTATTTTAATCTAAATCCATGGCACAGAAAAAAGATTATGCTAGAACCAGACCTCCAGTGTGCAATCTCTCCAAGTTTCCACTTTGGAAGACAAGGATCAGATTATACATGAATTCCATTGATGAAGATATCTTTAATTCTATTTTGACAGATTGCCCCAAGCCTCCTGCAGGCACAAGTACAAATGTTATTCCACCATCTTAAGGAACAGATGCTGATATAAAGAAATGGAAGGTTGCTGATACTAAAGCTATGAACATCCTAGCTCAGACAATGTCTGATGACATCTTCCTAAAGGTAGCTGAATGCAACTTAGCTAAAGAGATTTGGGACAAGCTATCTGAGCTTGTGTCAGGATTAGCTGATGAGAGGAAAGATAGGAGATCTCATCTCATCACTCAGTATGAGAATTTCAAGAAAGCAGAAAGTGAATCAGTAGCTGACATGTACAACAGATTAAGTCTGATTGTCAGTGAACTTAAAACCTTGGACAAGGAGATCTCTCTCACAGAGATAAATGCCAAAATCTTAATATTCTTCCCCAGCACTTGGGATTCAAGGATCTGGCCCACCAAGGATGCCAGAAGTCTAAATGAGATCACTATAGAAGCTCTATTGGGCAAGCTCAAATCCTATGAGCAGCTCATCAAGAACAGAGAAGAAGAGCAGAAGACAACTTCTCCAGCACTCAAGAAGGAGAATTCAATTGCTTTCAAGGCAATAGAAGAATAGCCTGAGGACAAAGTCACAGGCAATTAAGAACTGATGAGCCTCTTAGCCAAGAGATTCTATAAAATGGCCAGGAAGGACTTCAGAAAAAGGTCATCCAGAGGCCAAGAAAAGCCAAGGTATGATAAATCAAATAATAAAGAGATTATTTGTTATGGTTGCAGGAAACCAGGCCACATACTGCCTGATTGTCCAGAAAGTCAAAACAAGGACAAGAAGGACAAGAGAGAAAAGAGAAAAGATAAAGACTCCAGAAGAAATCACTGTGACAGATCCTCTTCCAGCAAGAACAAGCACACTAGGAAGGGATTTGTTGCTGAAATATGGAGTGAAACAGAAGAAGAATCTTATGCATCATCAAGTTCAAGTGATGATGAGGATGATGCACAAGAAAAAGAATTCTGCATGATGGCAATCAATGCATCTCAAAACAACACTTATTTAGAACATGAATCTGAATCTGAACTAGAGCTAGAAGAAGACCAGGTATTTGATTTATTTGATTTTAATTCTGAGGACTTCAAGTTCTAATTTAAAGCAATGTGTTTAGATCTACTCAACTCTGAGAAAGAAATTATCTCTCTCAGAAATCAGTTATCTGAATACAGTATCATAAGTTCAGATAACCTCAAACTCTCAGATAAGTTAGAATATTATAGGGAGCAAATAACTTCCCTGAAAAGTGAGCTATCTGAGGTCAATAAGTTTGAATAAACCTTCAATGGGAGAAGTATCAAACTGATGGACATCACAAGCACAATGAACTCAAGACTCAATAGTATACTGGGCTTGGGTGCTTCATCCAGCCAAGCTATTGTGTTAACAACTCCCATTATATTTATCTCTGATAAAGGAAAAGGAGTTGTGGAGGTAGCTATAAAAAATTCTGATCTACCCAAAAAGAACAAAGTTTAATAGAAATCGTCGAACAGAGCTCGACGATCTTCGAACAGAGCTCGACGATCTTCGAACAGAGCTCGATGATCTTCGAATGGAGCTCAGCGATTTCATGCTGAATCGTCGAACTCAGGTCGACGATCTCTGATCTCTGAACACAGGCAAGATCGATCGCTGAACGGAGCTCGACGATCTGACCCAAGATTGTCGAACTCAGCTCCACGATCGTCGTACGGAGCTCAGAGATACGACCAGTTCTCAAGAGGTATGTCAAAAATTAATTCTAGATATCCTACATCTCAAGGGTTAAACCCTTATACTGAATGGATAATTCCTCCTAGGAGATATCATCCTGAAGGATATAAGAGTCAATCAGAGATGTCTTTCATTTCTGATTTCAAAGGTTATCAAGCTAGACCCAAGGTAAACTGGGTCAAAAACAAATGAACTTTTATTTGTGTAGGTGAAGACCTATCCAACCATGGACCAGCATTGGTATCTGGATAGTGGGTGCTCCAAGCACATGACTGGAAGCAAGGATAACCTAATATCCTTCAAGGCTAAACATGGACCCAAAGTCATATTTGGAGATTCAAACTTTGGACAGACCAAGGGATATGGTGCAGTCCAAATAGGATCAGTAACATTCAAGAAGATAACATATGTGGAAGGACTGAAGCACAGTCTTATCAGTATCAGTCAACTATATGATGAAGGCTACCAGGTTACATTCAACAAGTCTTCATGCATCATCAAATCAGAAGACAACACAACTGTATTGACAGGTAACAGAAGAGGTAACATCTATCTAGTAGATTTTCATTCAACCAAGGTAGATATCTGTTTATTTAATTCTCTTAGCAAACCTAATGATTTATGGCATAATAGATTAGGACATGTCAACCTTAGAACCATTGCTAGGCTATCCAAGGACAACCTTGTTATAGGACTACCTTCTAGCCCCTACAAGAAGGAAGGACTCTGCAGGTCTTGTCAATTAGGAAAGCAAACTAAAAACAGCTTTAAGTCACTTAATAAGAGTGATTCACCTAGGATTTTGTACTTGTTATATATGGATCTGTTTGGTCCCATTACTGTACAAATCCTAGGAGGGAAATCTTATACTTTAGTAGTTGTAGATGACTTCTCTAGATTCATATGGGTGTTCTTTCTGAGAAAGAAGTCTGATAACTTCAAATGTTTGACAGAGTTTCTCAAATGTATACAGATTGAGTTCAATACTCACATAGCCCTGATCAGAAGTGATCATGGGACAGAGTTTGATTCTCTTCTTATGCAAGAGTTCTGTCAGAAGGAAGGGATCAGGCACACTTTCTCAGCTCCTAGAACTCCTCAACAGAATGGGGTAGCTGAAAGGAAGAATAGAACCCTTATTGAATCTGCTATAACATTGTTGACAGATGCTCACCTCCCTCTATCCTTTTGGGCAGAGGCTGTGAACACTTCAAACTATGTTTTGAATAGGAGTTTGATACATAAGCTAAAGGGAAAGACTCCCTATGAATTATTCAAAGGGAAGAAACCTAAAGTTGATTATCTTAGAATTTTTTATTGTATTTGCTACATTCATAACAATAACAAGAAATACTTAGCAAAATTTGAAGCCAAAGCTGATGAAGGAGTGTTTCTGGGATACTCCATGATCAGTAAGGCCTATAGGGTTTATAATAAATCATCTCATAAAATTAAAGAAACAGTGCATGTCTCTTTTGATGAAACTAATATGTCTTACAAGGAGAAGAGCACTTCTACCATAGACCCTTTGCAGGTACATTCTATATCAGAGAATTTGGACAAGCTAAATATCATTGAAAAAGATCCATCACCTTCATCCACTGAATAAGAAGCTGAAAGCAGTGAAAATGAAGATGATAGTCAGATCTTAGCAAGCCTTGGTGATAATCTAAATGAAGAGCCAATTGTTGTTCCACAAGAGGAAATAACAACACAGGTTGGTGAACAATCAACACCCATTGTTGATTTAGTAACATCAAGAGACCATCCAATCTCCCAAGTGATTGGAGACATCTCAGCTGGTGTGCAAACCAGAAACCAATTCAATCAAAATCTGATGCACACTTGCTTTCTTTCTCAAATTGAGCCTCAATCCATATAAGATACAGAACAAGATCCAAACTGGATTATTGCAATGCAAGAGGAATTAAATCAATTTGAAAGAAACAAAGTTTGGGAGCTAGTGCCAAAGCCAAAGAATCATCCCATTGTTGGAACAAAATGGGTATTCAGAAACAAGTTAGATGATCAAGGAGTTATAGTAAGAAACAAGGCAAGGCTGGTTGCTCAAGGATATTCTCAAGAAGAAGGCATAGACTATGACCAAACCTTTGCACCAGTTGCAAGGTTAGAGGCCATAAGAATCTTCCTAGCATATACATCTCACAAGAAGTTCAAAGTATATCAAATGGATGTCAAAAGTGAATTCCTCAATATCAAGGAAGAAGTTTATGTAAAACAGCCTCCAAGTTATATCTCTCTAACTCACCCTGATTTTGTTTATAAATTGCATAAAGCATTATATGGTCTCAAACAAGCTCCTAGAGCATGGTATGAGACCCTAGCTTGCTTTCTCTTGGAAAATGATTTTAAAAAGGGGTAGAGTAGACCAAACTCTTTTTATTAGAACCCATAAGTCCCATATCCTACTAGTACAAATCTATGTAGATGATATTATTTTTGGCTCTACTGATTCAAATTTGTGCAAAAGGTTCTCCAACCTAATGCACTCTAAATTTGAAATGAGTAGCATGGGTGAGCTATCCTTCTTTCTAGGATTGCAAGTCAAACAAAATGCTGATGGCATCTTTATTTCTCAAACTAAGTATGCAAAAGAATTGGTTAAGAAGTATGGTATGTCTGATGCATCATCTATGAAAATACCCATGCCTACTAATGCTGTATTAGATGCTGATGAACATGGGAAACCAGTTGATCAGACCATATATAGAGCAATGATTGGCTCCTTATTGTATCTTACTGCTAGTAGACCTGATATAATGTTTGCTACATACATATGTGCTAGATTCCAAGTCAGCCCTAGAGAGTCACACCTCACATTAGTTAAGAGGATTCTTAGGTATGTGAAAAGTTGTCCAAATCTAGGTCTCTTGTATCCAGCTTATTCAGGATTTGATTTAACTAGATTTTCTGATGCTGATTATGCTGGATGTAGAGTAGACAGGAAAAGCACAAGTGGAACTTTTCAATTTCTTGGTGACAGACTTGTCTCCTAGTTTTGCAAGAAACAAACATTTGTGTCCACATCAACTGCTGAAGCTGAATATATGGCAGCAGGTAGTTGTTGCTCACAGATATTGTGGATTCAAAATCAGCTCCATGACTATGGCTACAACTTAGAGAAGTCCAAAATATTTTGTGATAACACTAGTCCTATTTCAATAGCTCAAAATCCAGTCCTCCATAGTAGGTCAAAACACATAGGGATTAGGCATCATTTCTTAAGGGATAATGTAGAGAAAAATAAAATTGAATTGGAATACATCTCAACTGATTTATAAAGGGGAGATATTTTCACCAAACCCTTGGATGAAAAGAAATATACTTTCTTCCTTAATCAGTTAGGAATGTTAGATGGAAGAAGTCTTAATTAAGTTCCAAGATCTTTAAACCTAAAAAGAGACAAAGACTAGGTTAAAATTTTGAATTTCCTAGTGTCTATAGGTTTTCTCTGTCTCTGAACTGCGCTCGACGATTCTCCTGAAGATCGTCGAATGGAGCTCATCGTTTCCAGATAGTATTCAACTATCTATCGTTTTTCATCGAACGGAGATCGACGATGTTAGGAATCGTCGAACGGAGCTCGGCGTTTCCAGATAGTGCTAAACTATCCTTCTCGGTCAGCGATCTCAATTATCGTCGAACGAAGATCGACGATGTTAAATATCGTCGAACAGAGATTGACGATGTTGAGACCTTTCAGTTTCCCCTGGAGCCGTAGATCGTCGAACTGAGTTCGACAAACTTTCCTTTTCTGTGTCGAACCCTGATATAAAATCATTTTTTTCAGGCGTCGTTCTCCTTTACGCTTTCATACCTTCTGCAAGATCTTTCTTTCCCTCCAAACTTTTCTACACTTGATCTTGTTTGTTTTTGCAGGAAATATGTCGGTGTCAGTCGTCGTTCTAGCCGCAATGAAGTTCGACACTGGCTTCGATATCGACTGGAATCATTTGAGGGTACAGATCAAATATTCAAAGACATTCTGGAACTTTTCAAGGAGCAACAACTTATGAACATTATGTCCTCTAGAATCAAGTTAGCAGCAGATGAGATTAAAGAATGGGTCCTGCACAATCTGGATCAAAACACAGTTATTGGAACTATCTCAGGGACACAGGTATCCCTAACTCCAACCATTCTTATAGAGATTTTTGGATAAAGTACTGGAAATGATAGCATAGAACTATCAGGGGTAGAATTTACTGAAATGTTAGATAAAATGGGTCATAATTCTGAGAACCCTAATAAGTTGCTGAAGAAAAATCTATCTATGGAATATAGATTTCTAGCAGATGTTGTAGACAAAGTGATATTGGCCAAACATTCAGCCCATGATACAATATCTAGACATAAATTTTGTTTAATGGATACAATAGTAGATAAGAAGCACCTGGATTAGGGAGCCATTTTCTTTGACTTGATTAAGAAAAAGATCAATAAAAATTTTGTGAATTTTGAAAGGATTTTGGGCCTATTCCTGTAGAATAGGTGCCCTCAGTTGTTAGTGTCCAATGGGATGCACATCAATGCATCAAAGAGGCTTTCTTCAGCTCTATTTGGCAAGTGGGAGAGACAAATTGTCAAACCCATGAGAGCTCCTGTAACAAAAGCTTCTTCAGGCATAAGGACTGAATCAGTCACTCCTCCTCAGTCCACTGCCTCAGCAGAAGTGTTGCCATCCCCTTCCATATCCTCTCCTCCTTCTCCACATCCAGTTACATCTTCCATACCTTCATCTCAAATAGCTTCTTCACCTCCTCCAGCCACCCATCAAGAAGTTTTCCATTCACTACATTACTTCTCATCCATAGATTTAGAATCATCCTCCCATCTTCCATCATTCAACCTTTTAGATGATTCCTTCATGGATGATTCTCCATCTTCACCTCAAGACATTCCATCCACCTCAACATCCTTTCAACAAATCCTACATGACATCATATCTCAACCATCCTTTCCCCCTACCATCTCCTCATTTCTACCAACAGTCACTATCCCAGCTCCATCCATAACATCCATCCCCATCTCTCAACCATCCATACCACTTCTCTCTACATAAATTCCATCCATCTCTACAGCCCCTCCCTCTACCTCTACTCAAGTTAATCTTGAGCAAGTAGATCTTCTACCTCTAGCAGATAAATTATATGAGTTGTTTGCACCCAAGCTAACTCTCTTACTGGATTCAACCTTGGCTCCCTTAGTCAAAACTTTGAATGATTTATCTGTTAGAATATCTTCTTCCTTCTCCCTTTAGTCCATCCCTTCTTCTGTGGGCCTAGATTAAATTATCACTGAAATAAGGCAGGGGGAGATTCCTTATGAAGAAGTGCTGCCCTCAGAGAATTTTGTTTCAGAAATGCATATATTAGAAGTTCTAGCTTCAGAGATTCCAACTTCAGATAAAGTTTCAGTTTCAGTTCCAGCTCCAGCTCCAACCATCAGTCCTGCAGTAGATATACATTCTTTATTATCATTATTTGATTCATTTTATAGCTGTTATCTTCCAGCACCTCTCCCTGTTGAATATTTATCCAGGGCTATAGTTCCCTTCTCCTACTGTGATCCATATCTGATAGAAATGTATATAAATTCTGCTAAAACTGTGGAAAGTATTCCTTTGGTTCTTGCTACTACTGCGGCTAATGTTGTTTTTTCAGAGGCTGTTATAGAGCCAGTAGAGCCAGTTTGTTCAGTTTTTGCTCCTATTGCTTCAGATGCTGCTGATGTTATTACTTCTACCACTGCTCCTCCTACTTCAACTCCTACTTTCTCTAAAGAAGTGTTAAAGAAAATAGATGCTTTATTTGATGAGCCTCAGAGCTCTGATGATGAATTCAGGACTGACTTTGATGATTCCTCTGCAACTATTGCAAAGAAGAGGAAAGCTAGAAGTAAAGCCATGAAAAGAGTTCAATTGTCCAAAGCTACTTCTGATCATGATATACCCTATTATATTCTGCATAACTGCCCCATAACTGAGCACTGGATGCAATTCTCTAAGAATCAGTTGAATTCCATAAGGAAGAAAAGGAAATATGACCAAGGAACTTCTCATTATAATCCTCCTCCTCCTCCTTCTCCAGGTGCAGGATCTGGTGGAAACTCAGCTCATCAATCCTCATATGCTTCATCTCAAATATCCTCTCAGCTTCAAGGAACATCTAAATCCAGAGGATCTCAGCAAAGAGGACTTCAGTCAAGAGGAAGTCAGTACAGAGGCAATCAAAGAGATTATCAAGTTTGTTCCAGAGGACAGTCCAGACATCAACCTTATCAAAGGAAAGGACAAAGCCCAAGTGATTCCACTTCTGGTCCTTTTCCTTATAAGCTCAAAGAAGGATTTCATCCAAAAGCTCCTCCCACTAACACCATCAATAAGTATGATCCACCAGTTCCTTTTGAAGATCTAGAGAATAACTCAGTCTCCTAGACAGCCAAACTAAAAGAAATGGCTGCTCTAGATCAAATCAAGAAAGCAAGAGAAAAAGGCCAAGATACTTCAAATATCTCTACTCTATCAGATCAAAGAAGACAAGAACTTTAAAGATATAGCTCCAAGAAATTCTTCAATACTGAGGAGTACATGCAGCTACATCCTGAAGCTATAGTTCCTAGAAACAGAAGCCAGAAGACTCTTGGTGCTGCTGATGACATAAGATAAAAGAAAGATTCAGAAAATCCAAACAGAGAAATCATTTTCAAGAAAAGAACTGATGATAAGCTTTAATCTGGGTTTAAGCTGAAAACTCATTCATATCTCTGTTGAATTATTTGGTGTGATATAATTATATTTATGTGGTTCTGCAATGCTTTTTTTGTATTTTTATTTTTGTTGATGTTTTTATTTCCTAAAACTCATGTAAATAGTAATCCTAACCCAAATAGGGGGAGATTGTTGGAACACCCTATTACTAATTTGGGTCAGGATCACTATATCTATAGGATTGTTACTTTGACCTTGTTGTATAGAGTAAAGGTCAACTAGTTAGGTCTAAGACTTAGGACTTAGGTTGGAAGCTTTCCCCAAGACCTCCTAGTTCAGATGACAAGCCCAGAAGAAGAATTCAACTTGTTATCGAGCTCAGATCGATGAAGCGTCGAACCCAGTTCGACTATCTGTCTGAGCTCAGGTCGACGATGCGTCGAACTCAGTTTGACGATCTCTGAGCTCAGATCGACGATTTCTGTCTAAGACTAATTCCAATATCTCTGAGCTCAGTTCAACGATAGTTGAGCTCAGATCGACGATTATCTTTTGAGATCGATGATTTCTGGAATTTTGTTCGTTTATTAAGGATTTCAAATGTCTTCAAGTCAGAGCATTTATTGAAGAAGATTTCTAGCCGTTATAATAAATCTGGAGCAAGTTTCAAGGAAACAAAGAAGGAATGTTCTTAGGTTATTTCCTCCAGAGACAGTTGACATTTAAGGAAAGTTTTTATGACTTTGCTAACGACTATCTAGAAGATTTGAAGACTGGATTTCATATTATTATTCAGTAAAGGAGAAACAAATAGACATACAGAAGAAAAAAAAGAGAAGGAGTTCAACAACACAAAATAGAGAACAAGCTCCTATTCCTTCTAATTGATTCTGATTCAAAGTCTTAAAAAAGTCTTCATCATTCTCACTCCAGACAACACATATTTCAGTTCTTACTGGAATCATCTTTTGTTGGAGCTTTCTTTTCATTGAATACCTATCACCCTTGCAAAGCTTCCAGTTCCTGAACTCTTGCTAATCTCAGGGGGAGCTTTGACAACATCTCATCCACTTTTGCTTCTCTTTGATTGTTGACAGAGAAGACAACTTCACCATTTTTCTTTTTCCTTTCCTGTAAAAGGGTTTTTAAACTCCCTTCAAAAGTTTTGCTTTGGTTTCTAAGACCTGATCAAAACTCAGTGGTGGTAAGAAACCTGATCAAAAAATCTGGTTTGGTTTTTGAGCACCTGATCAAAAGCTCATTGGTGCCCAAGACACCTGATCAACTCATCCTGCAAAGGATTCCTACCAAGGGTGGTAGAAGAGTGGATGTACCTAGGTTTTGGGGAACCACTATAGTTCCTTGTGTCTTCTGGTTGTTTGCTATCTTTCTGCCGTGTGCTGTGGATTTGCTCTTTTGTTTGTTTTATTTTGATTTCTATCAAGCACTCTACACTAACTAAATTAAGTCTTCCATTGCTAGAATAATTTTCATATTTGTAAAATTATTTTAAAACACTCTATTCACCCCCCTCTAGAGTGAAGGATTGATCTTACACTCACTTTCAGTAGGAATGTACAAAGGCCAATCAAACTCCCATCTAGTACTTGGACAGTAGATGTTCTAGTCACATGACTGGAATAATAAGCCTTCTGACAAAGTACTCTTTAGTAGAAGATAGACCCAAAGTCATCTCTGGGGGTTCTGACAGGGGGAAGACTAAAGGATATGGTGAGATCTCCAAGGGCATAGTATTGGGTATTGCATCCACAATAACCCTAATTTAAAAAAGGGTCTCGTCAAGTTAAGATGAATTGAGATTGTATTTGATGTTGCACTTTTAGTTCTATACTTGGAGGTCTACATTGCCAAGTACACACCAATATCAGGTTACAGTGAGTCAATAAACACAGGACTATTCAATGTAATCCTTCATTGTGTAAGCCAATGTGTTGACTAATGTGTAATCTCTCTACTGAGGTGTACTTTTATTCCTAGTACAGAAGAAGGATCAGGGAAGGACAGAGACTTGGATTCACAAGGATAAGAATTTTACCCAATTAAAATTTGGCGAGTATGGTAAGGGACATTCGTCGAAATCGTCGAGTATACTCATTCATACTCGTCGAATTCGTCATGTATACTTACCAGCACTAGTGGAATTCGTCATATGTACTTAGGGTAAATTCTCTACGAATTGGAAAAATAGTTAAGTAAAATTCGTCGAGTATCATCAAGTATACTTGTCAAATTCGTCGAATGTATCTAACCATACTCGTCGAATTTATCGAATATACTTAACGATACATGCCTAATTCGTCGAATTATCCCGATGTTGCTTCTATGGATTTTCCTAAGGCAAAAGCTTCGTGTAAATGGCGTCGTGTGCTTCGACAGCATCGAGTCTGCTAGCCTATACTCGACGAATTCGTCGAGTATACTAGCTGATACTTGACGAATTTGTCGAGTATGGCCTGAGCCTTGGCATTGAGTGACTGGTTGGCTGTGCAGTATTTCTCTAAGTCCTTTTCATCGAATTTCACTAGGCCAGGCGTCGAGTGCGTCGAGTGGGCTAGCCAATACTCGTCGAATTTGTTGAGTATACCAGCCGATACTCATCAAATTCGACGAGCATGATATCTGCTTTAGCGTTGAGTGGATAACTGGCATAAGCTGAATTTCACCAAGTCATTTTCGTCGAATATCAATAACCAATTGACGAGTATACTAGCGATACTCGACGAATTTGACTTGGGGTTTTTTTCCCGACAGTTTTTAATTTTTTTTTGCTCGGGACGGTTCGGCCATGCATAGTGTTTTCAAGGTTTCATTTTTTGAATTTCTTTATATCCGTTGGAAAGGGATCTCTATAAATACCTAAGGAGAATTCCTTTCCAATAATAATTGTGCTCTTTCTCTCAAATTTAAAATAGAGAAAACTTTCCAAGATCGGAAATCCGTCGGCTCGGCTACAGTAGTTTTTGCGATTCTTCCGATCAGCCAAAGCCGTGCAGTGCGATTCGATCTTCTTTGACCAATACGACTGGATTCATTCTCTCTAAAGATCTCTATTACTCCAGTCCTAGTCATTTGAAGATTCAAGAGTCAAGGTTCAAGATCTTCAAAGATTCCATATTCTGAGTTCTTCAAGATTTTCATGATCATCTATTTTCGAAGAACGACGGCATGAAGCTTTAGTATCTTGTCAAAGTTTGTGTGAAATATTATTGTAAATATTCATTTACTTTTGTAGGTGATTTTCTCCGAGTTGTAGATCCGTTTGTGGATCGAGTGGTAGATCCGTTTATGGATCAAGTGGTAGATCCATTTATGGATCAAGTGGTAGATCCGTTTGTGGATCGAGTCGTAGATCCAGTTATGGATTGAGTGGTAGGAGCATCTTCTCCAAGTTGTAGGAGTTATGGATCCGAGGTGTAAGATTTTTGGAAATCTGAGTTCGGTGAAGTATCCAAATCTAGCTCTTCGTGGTAGATAGGCGAGGCGGGAAAGTGGACGTACCCAACTCGGGGAACCACTATAAATCTCGGTGTTTGTGTGCTTAATTTTTAAGTAATTTTTATTCTGTGAAAAGACACAAACATCACCTATTCACCCTCCTCTATGTGATTTAGGTAGACGCTAGATACTTTCAATTGGTATCAGAGGGGAATTTTGTTCGATATAAGGTTAACACCTTGAAGAAGATCTCTATTCTAGCGTCAAGAGATTTCGCCTAGTAACCATGGACAGAAGTAAAGACATGTATTCGATGAAGTTACCAGTGTGCACTGAAGAGAACTTTCCCATGTGGAAAGAAAGAGTCTGGTTCTTCATGGAAGCTATAGATCTAAGAATTTTTCAGATTGTTGAAGAAGGACCGCATATACCTACGCAAGCTTCAGCTCTGAACCCAGATATCTTGATTCCCAAAAGGATGATGGATCTCGCAAAGGATGAAATTGCCTTGCTCTCCTTGGACAAGGAAACTAATAATATTATCGCAAGTGCAGTGGATGACTCGATGTTACAAAATTTATTCCACTGCAAATCTGCCAAAGAAATGTGGGACTACCTAATTTTTCTGATGGAAGGAATGGGAGAAGTTAGAGATGACCGCAGATCGTTGCTAAATCAGGAGTACGAGACGTTCAAGCAAGGATCAAATGATACCATTACTGACATCTTCGAGAAGTTCTTCAAGATCGTGAACTGTCTCAGAAACTATGGCCGCAAATTCACTAATAGTGAACTAAACAACAAGTTTCTCAGATCCCTAACAAAGGACTGGGACACTAAAGTGGTTGTCATTAGGGAGTTTGGGAAGTTGCCTAAGATTGACCCTCAGAACCTCTTTAGAAAATTGCTCTCCTACAAACTACAAATGAACACCAGAAAGGAGGAGCAAAGCAACCGGACTTCCAACAAAGAGAAGTCGGTAGCTCTAAAGGATGATGGTTCAAGAAAGTCCAAAGCTATGTCACTAGTAAGGACTCGTGCCCCAGACACTCCAGAATACTCTGAGCCTAGTACGTCAGGCTCTAAGCTATCATATGGAGAGTTTTCTCTCATATCTAAGCAGTTCAAGAAACAACTCAACAAGAGGAGATAGATAAAGAATCATTCATCCTCATCTGACTTCAGGAAATCCCATCGTAATGGTGATCATTCCAGAAAAATCTACAACTGAGAGGACAGGTACAAATCTAAATAGAACAAACATTCTTCCTCTGACATTGTGTCATATTGTTGCAACAAGGCAGTATACATGATTGCAGAGTGTCCGTACAAGAAGAAGTAAGGCTCCAAGAAAGAGGAGAAGAGATCCTTCAAGGGCAAGAGAAAAGAAGAAAAGAGCTTCGTTGCCAAGAAGTCCAAAAATCTTATTGACAACGACTCAAGAGAGTCCAGCTCAGAGAATGAGGAAGCATACTTTGGTCTTATGGCTCAATCAGACGAGAAAGTTGGCAACTCCGAGTACCATAAGAAGGTAAACTCGCACAAAATACTCTCTGAGTCGGATACCTCCTCAAATGGTCATGAAGGATATTCTTTTGAGGAAGAGGATTCTGAATTAATGATTCAGCACGAGAACCTTTTGAAAGCGTTTGACAAATGTCGCAAGGTACACTACTAGAAAAATGAGTATTAGCTACACGTTTTTTTGCCAGGGTTCAAAAATCGTGGCTAATACACTAGTATTAGCCATGATCGCAAAAACGTGGCTAATATTTAAGTTTTAACCAGGGCTATAAAAAAGCATGGCTAATACCTTTGTATTAGCCACGAAAAGCAAAATAGCGTGGCCAATATTTAGTATTAGCTAACATCTAAGCAATCACAACCATTCATGTATTTCCCCCCATCAACCGTACTCCCATATTTCTATTGCCAAAAAAATGTTAAAACCCGCGCCCATCCCGTGCCCTAATCTAAATCGTGCTTCCGCTTCCTCCTCGACATTCCGCCCATCCCGTGCCCTATTTCGCAAGCCGCTCCCGATCTCGATCCCCCACCGACGGCGTACAACCCTTCGAAGTTTCCTCGCACATCTCGTCGGCGGTGTTCACGTTCTCTCTCGGCGATGGCGTCCACGATCTCTCTCGGCATCGGGTCCATGATCACTCTCGCATCTCGGCAGGTATAATAACTACACAGCTTCATCCTCCTTCGATCTTCTTCCCGTTTGCCGTATATTTGGATCTTATCTCCTTTGATGTTATGTTGTTTTTCAGAAAAATCATTGAAAATCAATGAGTGCCCGTCAATGATCTCTTTATGTTAGGTTATCTTTTACTAAAAATCGTTCGGTTAGGTAATCTTTTACTTCCTGTTCTCTGCAACTCAGGTTTGACAATCTTCTTTCCTTTTTATTTAACTTAAGTTGTTCTAAAATCTTGGATTATCTAAGGTAATTAGTTTAAAAGAAGAAGGTTTGTTATTTTTTACCTTTACCGGCTATCTTAATCAGTAGTTGAATTACCCAAGGCTTCATGTTTTACAGGCTACTCATAATTCTTTGTTAATTGTGCTACGATTTACATAATTAATTGCATGATATCATCTGATATGCTATGTTACTTGGTACCTACTAAAGGAAAAATAATGTAAATGGACTACGGTTGTTTGGACATATGAAAAGGGTAAAAGATACCCCAATAAAGAAAGCCATTGGAAATAATATAGAAAAATAACCTAGAGAAAACATGAAAACAAATTGCAAAAATAGATGAAAACAAATCGCAAAAATAGATGGAAAAATTAATATTTAAAACTCCATGTTGCACTTGATAGCAATAATTTGAGAGAAATTTGTAAAGCCCACAAAAAATAGTTGGGATAATCTTGATAATGTTGATGATGATGATAACTCCATTGGAACATAAAGCCCTTTTGAAATAATATTAAATTATAATTAGTGTGTGAGTTGTGTACATGAGCAAAAAATGGGAGTTGTGAAGATGAGAATGCTTAGGTGGATGATGGTTCTTGCTTGTTGTTCATAAATTTGTAGAATGACTGCTACTAATTTATCATATTTGATCTTTGCACATGATTTGTATGGTTATGATTAAGACATGTTTTTCATAATCATTTTTATTGTTTTTACTTGTCAAACATTATTTAAACTCAAAATAATATATTTTCAATTTCCGACCTCCATTTGTATAACCCTAAATTTTTCTTTTATTTATGTAGATTTCTTTGCCATTTAATATGGATAAAAGTTGGATTGATTTGCAAAATAGAGCTTCATCTGAATACAACCATGGTGTTGATAAGTTTCTAGATTATGCCTATCAAAATAATACATATAGTCTTGATACTCGGATTTATTGCCCTTGCAAAAAATGTTGTAATACTTATTTGATGGAGAGGGTCATTGCTCGTGAACATATAATTATAAATGGGTTTTATCCAAGTATAAGATATGGACCCTTCACGGGGAATCATATTCTTCTATATCTTGCAGTTGGGATCAATAACGTTCTGATTTTAGAGATGGTATGATGGAGATGATTCAAGAAGCAAATGGAATTACACATATTGATGCTAGTTTGTATGAGAATCCATCATCAAGCAGTCAAAGAATAGATGGTCCTAGTGAAGAAGATGCCAAATTTATAAAACTTGTTGAAGACGTAGAGTGTCCATTATACCCTAATTGTGTCAAGTATACATCATTGTATTTCATAATTAGATTACTGCAAGGTAAAGTTATGCATGGATGGACAGATATCTCGTTCACATGGCTATTGGAGTGTCGTATTGATGCTTTTCCAAACATAAAAATACCTAAGTCTTATTATGAATCTCAAAAGATTACAAAATATTTGGGATTTTCTTATGAGATTTGGGATGCATGCCCCAATAATTGCATGATTTTTAAAGGAAATGATATTACACTTGAAAATTATGAGATTTGCGGCGAGTCATGATACAAATAACTAAATGACAATGGAAATAACATGCAAAATACAATTTCAAAAATTCCAGCAAAACAAGTAAGATATTTTCCTTTGACACCGAGATTGAAAAGGTTATTCATGTCATCAAAAACTGCAAGTTATATGCGATGGCATGCAGAGGAACGTTCTAAAGATGATACTATGAGGCACCCAGCTGACTCCCAACTTGGAAAAAGTTTGATAAAGATTATTCCCAATTTGTTGTAGAGTGTCACAATATTAGACTTGGTTTGGCCTCTAATGGGTTTAATCTATATAGAACCATGTCCATTGCTCATATCACATGGCCAGTTGTTTTAATTCCTTATAATTTGCTGCCATGGATGTGCATGATGCAATCTTTTCTCTTTCTTACTGTACTAATTGATGGACTAAAGGGGCCTAGTAATAAAATTGATGTTTACCTTCAACCATCGATTGAAGAGTTAAAAGAATTATGGAATGATGGTGTGGCTACATTTGATGCATCAAAAAATCAGATGTTCACTCTACGTGCCGCATTGTTTTGGATAAATGACTACCCGACATATGCAAACTTATCAAGATAGAGTACAAAAGGTCAGTATGCTTGTGCAAATTGTAATTTGCAAACTAAATCACAATGGATAAGAAATTGTAGAAATTTTGCTATTTGGGGCATCGTCGATGGTTACCCAGTGGGCACAGGTTTCAAAGAGATAAGGCAGCTTTTAATGGATATCGTGAATTTGAAGCTAAACCTCTAATGTTAAAGGGAAGTACTATCACAACACAACTGAATGATGTACTTACTGAATACAAAAAGGATGATCTTAAAAAGAGGAAGAGAGAAGATAATTGTAGGGTTAAGAATGTTGGTAAAAAACATGGTTGGAAGAAAAAAAGCATCTTATTTGAATTGCCATATTGGGAGTACTTTCAAACACGTCATTTCATTGATGTAATGCACAAAGAGAAGAATATGGGTGAAAATATGCTTTATAAAATATTGGGTGTTATAGGAAAAACAAAAGATGGCTTAAAAGAAAGATGAGATTTAAAAGAAATGGGTATTCGAACAAAATTGCACCCACAACAACTTGCATCCGGTAAGGCCTTCTTATCTCCAGCCCATTTTTCAATGAACAAAGTTCATCAAGATATTTTCCTACAAGTGTTAAAAAATATCAAAGTGTCGGATGGTTATGCATCTAATATATCTCGATGTGTACATTTGAAAGAGAGAAATATTTGGGGTCTTAAAAGTCATGATATGCACATTCTTATGCAATAATTTCTTCAAATAGCCATAAGGAAAGTATTGTCACCAGATGTTGTGAAAGTTTTTATCGAGTTATCTAATTTATATAGACAATTGCTCTCAAAGGATATTAAGCATGTGGACTTGAAGATTATGCAAGAACGCATAGTTCTAACACTATGTCATCTTGAAAAGATATTTCCACCTTCTTTTTTTGATATTATGGAGCATCTAATAATACATTTAGCTTAAGAGGCCTCTGTTGGTGGTTCGATGCAATTTCGATGGATGTATCCTATTGAAAGGTAATGAACATTTCATATATTTGAGTTTATATATTTATTTATATAATATTGTTTGTATTAACTTATTATATATATTGAAATTAGGTATCTACTTACCTTGAAGTGATATGTTCGTAATCGTGCTCATCCGGAAGGTTCTATTGCAAACGGATATCTAATTGAGGAATGCATGAACTTTTGCGAATGATATCTTGTTGGCATTGAAAAAAAATATAATCGGCAAAATAGAAATTATGATGGAGGACATGACATTGGCCGTCCATTTAACAAGGGGAAAAAGATACAACTTGATGAGGTTTCTTGGATACAAATGCATCGTCATGTTCTTTTCAACACAAATGCAATCACACCTTTTCTAACGTGAGTTGTCATATTTTTTTCCCATCAATTTAATTTGGTGTTTTTTTTTTATAATATCAAAATGTGTTCTTATATAGGAAACACATCGAAGAACTCAAAAATACAATCCCTCGTATGACCGAACATCAAATTGATAAAGCTCATAATGAATCCTTTCATTTATGGTTTAAACGTTATGTAAGTTCTTCAATATAATAATGAAGATCAACTTTTTAATGAATCATTTCATTAATTTCATCCAAGGTTTGACTATCTCTACAGGTTAGATCTATTGATAACAATCTATCCAAAGAAGTTAAGCATCTCAGTGAAGGTCCAGACAATAGATCTATGGAAGGTTAAGGGACATTTTTGAGATTCACTATGGTAATGATTTTAAATTCATCCTATTTAAGTGTGATTGGGTGTACCCTCAAGTTGGAAAAAAACTGGATGAATTTAGTTTCACTCTTGTGAACTTCAATCATTTGTTGTATAGACAAAATAAAATGATAGATGATCCTTTTATATTAGCCACTCAAGCAGAGCAGGTTTGTTATATCAAAGATCCTCTAGATCCAGATTGGGAAGTCATTATGAAGTTGACAGCTCGGGATTCGTTTCATGTTGAACCTCAAGTTAAACCACTCAATCAACAACATTTGGATGAAACAATATTTGTACGTGATGATGATACTAATTGGGTTAGGGAAGGAGTTGATGGTGATGTTGTTGATGATATTCTTTTAGATATTGACGACGAAATAACTAATGAAGAGTAATATTGTATGTTATCATAATTTTTAGCTTGCCAAATTGCTATATTTTGTCATTTTAAATTAATATAGTTTGATTTATAATATAGTTGTGATGTACATGTTTTGAAATAGTATAGTTTGTTCTATGATCTTCTTGTAGGCATGGGGAAGAAAAATACTCGAGGACAAACTATGATTGAAAAGTTGAAACTCTCTCAATCCGTGGCCGCACATTCAATCTCCCAACGTAATATAAATCCTTCACCAATATCCTAACCCATCACCACTCTACATTCAGTTTCCCAAGCTACTGCAAATGCTACACCAATCTCCCAACCCATTGACGCATCACATTCACTTGACAATGCAGGTATTTGGAATCATAATTTTTTTGCTTGTGCACCATAATAATATATATAAGTTATTGACATTTTTAATGCAGATCTTTCAAACAATCGTGAAAGTATTAATAAAAAGAGAGGTCGAGGCCCTGCACAAGGCATCCCAACGTGGGGGACAGGTGAGCAATTTCATGTTGATTTTGATAGAATAATATAGTATGTTTTATAATCTTCTTATATCTAGGTGAGCGATTTCAAAGTATTAATATTGTATGTTATCATAATTTTTAGCTTGATATTTGATGGATTAATATTAGTATGTTTCAAAGAATAATATAGTATGTTTTAAATTACATTTGATGGATTAATATAGTTTGTTATATGTTCTTGCAGGCATGGGGAAGAAAAATACTCGAGGACAAACTATGATTGAAAAGTTGCAACTCTCTCAATCCGTCGCCGCACATTCAATCTCCCAACCTAATATAAATCCTTCATCAATATCCCAACCCAGCAACACTCTACATTCAGTTTCCCAAGCTACTACACATGCTACACCAATCTCCCAACCCATTAACACATCACATTCACTTGGTAATGCAGGTATTTGGAATCATAATTTTTAGCTTGACAAATTACTATATTTGGTCATTTTTAATTACATCTGATAGATTAATATAGTTTGTTCTATGATCTTCTTGCAGGCATGGGGAAGAAAAATACTCGAGGACAAACTATGATTGAAAAGTTGCAACTCTCTCAATCCATGGCCGCACATTAAATCTCCCAAACTAATATAAATCTTTCACCAATATCCCAACCCATCACCACTCTACATTCAGTTTCCCAAGCTACTGCAAATGCTACACCAATTTCCCAACCCATTGGCACATCACATTCACTTTACAATGCAGGTATTTGGAATCATAATTTTTTTGCTTGTGCACCAGAACAACATATATAAGTTATTGACATTTTTAATGCAGATCTTTCAAACAATAGTGAAAGTATTAATAAAAAGAGAGGTTGAGGCCTTGCTCAAGGCATCCCAATGTGGGGGACAGGTGAGTGATTTCATGTTGATTTTGATAGATATGGGTACCCTACAGGTAAGTGAGAGCAACCATTTGTTAGCCAACTTGGTGTTCTAGGACCTCTCCACTACTCCATAATTCTCAAGGCACCTCTCCACTACTCCACTCCCCATGCATTCATAACTACCTCCTAAAATCTAGCCCACTACTCCTAAAATTATTCCCCACCCCACACTCCCCCACTACTATTAATCCTCTTCAACTAAAGAAAAAAAAAACTATAACTCCAATAATCCCTCCATCCCAACTGTGACTCGACCTCACACCATTTCCCCTCCACGTGGCCTCCCCCTCCCCCCCCCCCACCCCACACACACAAACTCCCCCACAATCCCCTACACCCCCCAAAATTATGGGATAAGTCAACACAACTCCCACACCTCAATATTTCTTCTCTCTAAATTCCTGGAAAAGAGTTACTGCCAACACTTCAAGTTCACTGATAGTTGGTAGCCTCTCCATCCCTTTGATTTCTTCCCAACTTTGACATAAGGAGTTTTCCCAACTCGCTGAACACATTACCCAACAATCAGCCAGTCAAGATTGGGGAACTCAGGAATGGTTGATGTGGGGAAATCAAATAAATAGTTTTTGATTTGTTGTACTCTAGATGACCCTGGCTCTCCTGTAAAATACAAAACATTGAAAAGGATATCACCAGTCGGCAGTCTAATACTTCAACTTGAAATAACTATTGTAATAAAGAGGAACCGTGTATTCAAAACTACAAGCACATGTAGGATATCTGACAATGCTCTGTGGTATATGGTGGAAATTTTATAAAGCTAATGTTAAGATTTTGATGAGAAGCTTAAAATACATGTTAAGATTTTGATGGAAATTTTCTAAAGCCTCTGCATCCCTTTGATGATAAGCTAATGCTCTGCAGTGTTGGTATGCAAACTGATTTTCATGTTCAACAAATTATGACCCTTTGATTGTTGCCACTTTCCAATGTGTTATTTATTAATTATTAGATTGCAGACCTAAATTATAGTGATTTTTGTGATGACTTCATCCAATTAATTTTTACGTCTAAAGAAAGCTCCTTCAATCTGCTTTTATTGATGTCTCGTTTAGAATTTTTCACCGTAGGATGAGACTTGATAATGGGTTACCTGTTTTAAATTTATTTATAGATTCTCTTTTTGTATCAATTTGTCCATCCTCTTTACCTCTCACTACTACAGATACCTTCTGTGCTTATAAGTCTTTTTTTTGTGGAAGCATTTTGCTATCCCGTTGTAAGGTTGGATACTACATACTCTTTAGTTAGCTATATGGGCTTGTAGGATCTTATCCACATCTTGTGATGGTGAATTCATCATGGACAAGAGCTCACATTCTAAACTTATGGAAGATTCCTCCGCGTATTAAGAGGGTATTCTTTCCTTATGATACTTCTACCCTCCAGGTATGACTATTGGCCTTCCTTGAAATCATTATGGTTTAACAATGCTACAGCTCCATCTGAATTGATTATTTTAGCTGTCACTCTTGTTTACTTTTTGTTCCTTTGCTATGGCGTTTCATCAAAAGTGAAAATTTACATTCATTAGTGTTTTTTCTAGGGAGTGTAAATTTCATAAATGATGTTGATGTATTAAAAACTCAGTGGCATAGTCGGATATATTTTGGAATAAGCATCTTAGTAAAAGTCTTTCTAAGGACTTCTCTCTTTAGTTTTAGTGTTGCAGTCACCAGTCCGTATTCAGGAGTCCATGGCTTGAAAATCATAAGTGTCTTTAAAGCTTGAGTTTTTTCTTTTGACCTGTCCTGGAGCAAGAAATTCTCTTCCATTCAAAATCTGTGTACCTGACCAACATATTTTATGAACCTTTCGACTCTAAAATCGACTTGGTGAGCATAGATACAATACATTTCACATGCTTTCACTTCGTGTTGAACTAGGCGCCTAAAACTCTATCGTGCCTAAACCCACTGAAGCCTTAGTTTTGGATATCAATCATGCTAAATGGTTTATTTTCATTTTAAAATGTAGTACTTTGTTCCAAATGGGTGAAAAATCTGAGACGGCAAAGTATTTGAGAATCACAGCAACCTATGATCCAGCAGTTAATTCCTACATCAAAGAATGTGAAGAAGGATAAGATCTTTGTGGGGCATAAGATTGTTGCACAAATTTTGAATTATAATACAATTTTGTTCATTCATCAGAATAGCTGGGATGCTTTGTGTGCCCTTGTGGTGGGACTCTTTGCAGGACTCTTGTTGTGGGGCTAGTGGGGGATGCTCTGTGCACCGGGCTGCCCTTTATTAGAAAGGCAGATTAATATAATGCTAGAGTCAGATTTTTTGTTGTTTTAATTATAAGTATGCTCAGATCTGGAATTATAATACTTTCCTGTTGAACACAACCTATAATTATTCTCTTTTTTCTGATATGTACACTTTTCATAGAGTAAATATGCGCTTTGGAGGCAATCCGTGACCTTTAGAGCATGGTTGAGCTAGCAAAGACTATATTTATAGCTTGCGAGGAAGACATGGAGCACAATGTACTATGCCTCTGTGGTTGGGAGGCAACCGTGGGCTATTTTTGTGAGCTCAAGGTGACAGGGTTAGGGTCAAGATAGAATTGATGGTGACTCTTGATCCTCTTATCATCAATACCTACTTCCCAATATGAATCTACATAGGCTTTTTAGCTTTATATCTTCTCCCTTTCTACACAGTAATCGAAATGTTTTAGTTCCTTGAATATAATAGAGGATTCATTTGGCAGTGACAAAGTGTGATTTAGTACTTGGATTGCTCATAAATTTGGAGACTATATTTATGACGTTCTCAATGTCTGTCCATGAATGAGTAAGGTAAATTAAATATCTAGTGAGGGATTTGAATGAGTCTGCTTCAACTTTCTCTTCTTCATTATTTAGGTCTTACACGATTTAGCGTGTATCTCGTTAATTTAAAGTTATAACAATTTGCAACTGTATTACAGTATTTTGAATGTGTTTTTTAAAAAAAAACATAAATTAGTACTTGCCACGGCTTGTAACTGTGGCAAATAGTTTTTTTTTTAAAATGATGAGTTCACTTATAGCCAGGGTTTCATACCGTGGCTAATAGTTAACTTATTTGCCACGACATTTTTTAGCATGGCAAATACTATTTGCTACAGAAAAATTCATGGCTTAAAAGTTTTAGCTACGGATTTTTCCCGTGGCTAGATCGTGGCTAAAACATTTTAGCCATGGTTTTTGGACTTTTTTTCAGGTAAATTTGCCCTGGCCAAAAGTCTGTTTTCTAGTAGTAGTAGTAAAAATGCAGTTGAAAGGGATTGCCTCCCTCAAGGCAGTGGAAATCATCCTGAAGGAGGAAATTGCAAAATACTTCTTCTCAGAGAGGAAGTCCATTCCATGAAAGAGGAACTCAAAGGCTCTGTTGAAACATTGAGTCTGAAGGAGAAATACCTTGATGAGCTAGAAGTAAAGCTCTTGGTGGAGAAAAAACTTGTGGAAAGTTACTCCAACCCGAAGACTATTCTTCCTCTCATCGATGAGTTTTCAGCTCCGAAGAAGGGTAGTGGTCTTGGCCACAAAGCTGGCAAAGGTAAGGCTGGTAAGAAATGCCAGTGAAAAAGAAAAGGGGAAGGCACCTCTAGGTCAACCCTCGTTTAGGAAGTTAATCTTCCCGACGAACAATTTTGACCTTGAGTCGTCCTACGATCATCTTTCTAGGACTACCTATATAGATCCCAAGAAGCGATACTAGGGATGGACCCATCCCCGAGACTATGGTGCCAGTGTTTTCAAAGAACCTTATGAAGAGATTGAACTCAATAGTTATGGTCCTTATGTTCATGGATAAAACCATAAGAGGGCACCAAAAGCCAAAACTTTTGTACCTAAGGCAAAGGAGACAGAGAATCCCTATATATGTTGTAATCAGGAGGCATACACCTCCAAGTATGTTGCCCCTGCTAGACCTCATGTTCAAAAGGTAGAGCAAGAATACAAGAGAAGGTACAACAGGTTTGACTGTTAGTACTGCAACAAAATTGGTCATTTTGGCACAGATTGTTGGTTTAACCCTACTAATTTTGAAACTCCATGAGTTAACCCTGTGAGACAGACAACTCACGAAGTTAATATTCCTAATGGTGGTAAGCTGATTATGAACCAAGGACCCAAATATGTTTGGGTTCCTAAGGTAAAGTGAATTGTCATTGCAGGTATGTCCAATGGCCAACAAAAATCTCATATGGTATTTAGACAGCGGATGTAACATCCCACAAACAACCAGACCCTTAGGAGGTTCTCTTTGTCATGACAAGGTCATGACAAAGCTTTAATAAGACTAAGAGGATCTTGGATGCCTAGGTAAATAGGTGAAAGCACCTTGCTCTACAATTAGTGGTTTTTGGAAACCTAAGCTAGGTTTGGCCAATGGCTCCCAACATGACTACCTAACCCCCACTATACCACTTTCAACCCCATAAGGACCCTTTAAAGCCATACAACCCATTTTGGGTCAACCTAAGGGGTCAACTTAGCCAAGGTCAAGCCTAACCCTAGTTAGGTCAAATTGCCCTAGTTGGACCTAAGTAGTTTACACCAAGCCACAAGTGGCCTTGGTTAATGGCAAGGGACCCAAGGCACTAAGTTGACCAATCAACCCTCTTATTTGACCATGTCAACACCCCCAAGTCAAACTAGGTCAAACCAAGCTCAAATGGGGAGGAAGGCTAAGCCCAAATCCAATCCAATTGGGCTAGGCCCAATTATGGTGGCCCGCTAATTCTAACAAGTAGAAATCAGCTAGAACACTACTAAAATTCTGGAGATGATGAGTAGGAGAGAGAAATGGAGTCTCATTCAAGGAAGGAGAGAGAAAGAGGGAGAAAATAATGTTAATGCAAAGAGGCTTCCCCCTCCCCCTTCCCTAAGGCACCTTTCATCTCGTCTAACCTTTGGGAGGAGGTTGCCATCAATTCCAGCCAGCCCAGCAAACGAAGGGGAATCAATCCACCATGGTCGAACATCCCCCTTCATGGCCATTAATAGCTATTCAAGTGTAGCCTTTTCCACTCCCCAAAACAACCCCTCCATCAGTTTTAAAAGCACTCAAGCAATCAAAACGAAACTTTACATCACTGGTTTAGGAGGAGAACAGGGGATTTGGCAAGGAAAAAGCTTGGAGACGTCAGCCATGGCACACCACCACCACACACACCGCCAAGCTCGCCTGCAGGTCTAGTCCTTCTCCTTCTCTCCTGTGCTAGATCTTTAGATAATTATGAGGAGAAATCGGGCTCAATTGTGCCCGATCGGTGAGGAGAAAATCTACATTTTTCCATGAAAATGAGTCTCTCGAGTTCACTGGAATATACCCCTCCAGCGGCTGTGTCGCAGCCAGCCGATAGCCACCACCTCAACGGAGGTGGTGGTGGTGTCTGGCCAGGGAGGTGGCCAGATGGCCGGGAATTGAAGCTGAAAAAGCTTCAGGAAGATCCAATCACTTCCCTTTGCTCATTGGGGATGATGAAGCACAGCCGTTGGATCTGGCTGATTGATATTTGTAGGCCGAATAATTAAAGTATAGTCTTTTTTAAATATTCTATCACATTTTAACAGCCACCTTGTTTTAATTATTAAAAATAGTTAGAGGCTTTTTTTGTAAAAGTGTCCAACATAGAAAACCTAGCCCTCTATGTTTAGATTAATACAAAATTAAAATCAACCCTTTTGGACCACTGGATTTCCCTCAACACACTTTTGGTGCAAAGTGTCCAAAGGCCAACCAGAAATTAAAATGAGTGCCCCTAGTGGTCCACTCAATTAAATGGCCTGAAAATTGGACCATAAGCTGGCCTAGCCATGGTTCACATCATATACAAAATTCAGAATTTTTGGAGATGATTTTTCTATAGTTTTTGTATAAATTCAATAATTCATATAAGTGACTTAAATGGGGTCTATGGACCTCAAACCTTTCCCAAACTTTGGTGGATGACCAGAGGGGATATTATAAGGTCAAGGGAAAAATATAAGCCCAAATGGAGTTGATTGGGTAGGATAACATGGTGAATATAGCGGCCTAGGTTATATGCCTAGTTTCAAAGTTCACAAGTATCGGGCATCGTGTTATCTCGATGTCATCCAACCCAGTGTTGAGTGATCGACTAGACTTGACGATGCGTCGAGTTATCTCGATGCCACTCGACCCGGCATTGAGTGATCAACTAGACTCGATGAGGCATCGAGTTATCTCGATGTAATTCGACCCGGCGTTGAGTGATCGTCTAGACTCGTTGAGGCGTCGAGTAATCTCAACGCCATGCAATGAGGCATTGAGTGATCTCGACGTCGTTCCTATCTAACACAAAAATTACGTTTCTTAAGGTATTGAATGGCCATGAAATTTGGGCAATAAGTTTTTACTGATGCTAAATACCTCTGCAAATTTTATTTTAAGTTTAGGTTAAAGATTTTTAGTACCTTCTTTACAACACTAGAATATGTTGATTGGAAAAATAAATTTTATTGGACAAACTGAGTATCGAAAAACTGTGAATCTTGGCTACTAAGCTTTTTATACTATTGTGATATCTTGATAATTTTGTTGTAATTTTTGGAAGAATATATATAGTAGTTCCTTCACAAGTAGTCCAAGAGGTAAATTATTTTGTAAATTCAAATAAATGATAAAAAGGAATTATAAAATCATGAAACATTGGCAGACACATGTTATGATCATTCTAGTCCTCTGGTAATTTTGCTATAATTTATGGATGACAAAATCTTATACTCACTTTGTAAATGGTCATTTTGATCAAAAGATTTGTATTTTGATTTATGATAGAATTCATTTTAGAAAAATCATGAAATTCTTACCTTGTTGTTATTTTGTCATTAAGGGGCTCTGGAAATTTTAGCAAGGTCATTGCATGTCAGGATCTTATACTTCATGTTCAAGTCATAGGAAGAATGATTTTGGGGAAAATATTTAAATGACTGATTTTAATTAGGAAAAAATACTAAGTTCTAGTTTTGGGCTCAACAAGTCATGGTAGACCCCCAGTAATAATTATAAAGTTGTAGATAAGTATATAGAATATTTACTTTCATATGCTTAGGTTAGATCTCTTGGTCTGCATTTAGTAAAATTCAAGTATTCTGGAAAGAATTGTAGTCCATGCATGGGTGGAGGTATATTGGGTGCACCTGGATGGGTGGAGTTTTGATAAGGTCACCCTTAGGGCCAAATTCTGAGTAGTCTGGGTAACATGGGTTTGGGGTTGTGCTTGGGGTCGACGGAGTACCGTCTTCTTCCCAGGATTATAAATTCACATATAATTAGCTAAAGAGCAATGTGGGAAAAAGTTTTGGTAATAAATAGATACTCATAAAAGTAAGTGCCTTGCGAAAGGGAACTTTGGGCTTCAGCCCATCGTAGTTCTTAGTTCCCTCGAGAGCCCTTCACAGGGAATGCCTTGGGCAGTTCAAGGTTAACCCTAAACTATAATAATAAGCCGACTAAAAGAGTAACCTTTATTAAACCATCGTCACATACACTCACCCCGTCGTTCGGGAGAATCGTTGGTATATATTCACGAGCAGTGAGCTCGGTGTTTGATATAAAGATGGTTTAAGTTTGGAGAGTCGATGTCTCGGGAGATCTTATAGTATATGTTCATGTGCATTAAGTGGTGGGTCTTCGTTGTTGGACGGTCGTTCACACCGACGTCGATACATTGACTCGGTGGGTGTAAGTATTCACTTAGCCAAGAAAAGACTGGTGGTTTGCCAGCATTGCTACAAGAGACTTCGTAGCACCTGACTTTTGGTGTACCGAGTAGTACGCAAGGTCTGGGTTAGGTAGTGTGAATGCCGACCTAGGACTGGTGAGGCCCAACCCACTGTCTCTGTTTACCACTACATGAGGTACCTGAGAGTTTAGCTAACTCCAAATGGTGGAACTAAAGGTATGTGCGCATAGAGTCGTGTGTGTGTGTTGCACTTACATGAATCATGGCACAACATATCACAACACGCATACCTGCATATAACCTGACACCCCATCGTATAAACTAGTATGGGATAGCTTATATGATAGGATCTATACAAAACAACCCCTTAACTTATAAGTCTGTATGGGAATTCTTATAAGCTAAGGTTACTTTTTTGTAATGATATTAACTGCTCTACTTATACTTTATATGTTTCTCTTACTACACTGCTACCTTTATTTTTTGTTCATATACTTGCCATTTCCATGATAGATACTCTTAGCATATGATAGTTAGGGCCATTTCCACCTGCTTTTGTTACTCTTCACTTTTTGTACTTCCCTTTCCTTCCTTCCCGCGCGGTGCCTGGGTGTCGTAGGGGAGGGGAGAGGGATCAAGAATTAGTTTTGAACTAACGTCCTGATGGGCATAACACCAGGGACACCAATTGGGAGATAGGGTGCAGTTCTAGGGGACCCAGCCCAACAGGAGTATAGTACGGGAGGAGGTGAACCGGCCTAGTCCAGGAGTGGCAGTAGCACCATCAGTCCGGGGATCAGTGAGTGATTAGTATTTTTACTTTCGCGAGCATTTTTTAGTGAGGAATATTGTACTGGGAAGGAACCCCTTATCCTTCTTCATTATTAGTTTATTTCCTTGTGTGGACTAATTTTCTACTACTTCGTGAATGTTTTACTTCTTTTCTTCTGTGGAATATGGTTGAGAAATTGCCGGCGGGATCGGCAATTTATGGTGATGGCCTCCTCAAGAGTTGGTGTCACCACAAAGCGGCAATTTTGGGCATAAGACCCATTCAAAAAAAAGGGGGGTCTTACAAAGGATGCTCTCGTCATATGACCGGGACAATAAGCCTACTGCGAGAATTTACCCCAGTCAAAGACGGACCAAAAGTCATCTTTGGAGGGTCAGACAGGGGAATTACTAAAGGCTACGGTAAGATTTCAACCGGAATAGTTTCTTTCACAGACATGGCTTATGTTGTAGGATTACAGCATAATCTGATAAGCATAAGTCAACTATATGGCAAAGGCTATATCGTTGAGTTCTATAAGGACAAGTATCTGATAAAGTCATCTACTAATTTGGAGACGATCTTAACAGACACTCGGAGTAGAAATATATTTTGTTTAAATTTTCTATGTTTAGATAATTCTACCCCAGTGTGCTTATTGGCTAAAAGTAGTGTGTCTCTTTATGACCAATGGCACAAGAGATTAGCACATATTGATTTCAAAACAATAAATATGTTATTTTCTCATAACTTAGTGCGAGATGCCCCCAGCATTAAGTGCCTTAAAGAGAGTCTGTGTCCCTCATGCCAAATGGGTAAGCAGACAAGGGCTACCTTCAAGGGTATTATTGAAAAAGATTCTTCGAGAAGTTTATATTTACTTCATATGGACTTATTCGGTCCCATTCCAATTCACAGTTTAGGATGTAAAGTATATACGTTGGTAATTGTTGATGACAACTCTCATTTTACTTGGGTGTTCTTTCTGAAACACAAGTCAGACACCTTTGATTCCTTTACTAACTTTGTCTGGCAAATTCAGAATGAATTGAACAGCTCTGTGGTAAAAATCAGAAGTGACCACAGAAATTTGAGTTTGGTGCCATGACAAAATTCTGTCAAAGCCAAGGTATCTTTCATGAATTTTCCTCTCCACATACTCCACAGCAAAATGGAGTTACTGAGAGAAGGAATAGAACCCTCATTGAAGCATGTACAACTATGTTGAATGACGCTTCACTACCAGAGTACTTCTGGGCTGAAGCAGTCAACACAGCTTGCCACATGCAAAACAGAGCTCTAATCAACAAGAACCATCGTATGACCTCCTATTAACTATTGAAGGGCAGAAAACTGATTGTGTCTTACTTTAGAACCTTTGTAAGTAAATGCTTTGTACTTAATAATGGGAAGTATTACCGCACAAAGTTTTGTGAAAAATGTTTTGAAGGTAGTGAAATTCTTGAGAGCTCGAGTGCATGAATTGAGGGGGAGACAACTGTAGCACAAGTGGCCACTAGCATAGTGCCCTTGAGTGTGCTTTCAGAGTCAGTGTCAGCAGTTCTAGATGCAGTTGTTCCAGTTCAAGTGTAAGTGTAAGTCCTAGCTGCTCCAGCTACAGTGGAAGAGTCAGTTGACCTGCTCTCTAAGGTTGTTGAGGATGAGGTTTCGACTCCTTCTGAGCATGAATATGCTGATGACATGGATGATGATGCCCTTGCTGATGACTTTATTATTGAGTATTACGAGATAGGTGCGGCTGAGGAGATTGAGGTTGCTGCTGATAAGACAACAGTTGATGTTGATGTTGTCCCAAATCAAGTGCTGGTGGGAAACTTGATTGTCCCTCTCCCGGAGGTAATTCCTACTTCAGCGTCTGAGGGGGAGGCAAATGAGTCCCTGATCTCTGTCTCGTCACAGGTTGACCAGTTTATCCACAATCTAGAGATAAGACTCAGAAGGATGCTTGTGGTGCCCGAGGATTTAGTTACCATTTGTGACGAGGAAGGAGATGTGAAGGAGCATACTCCTATCCTAGCTGCTGAAGTACTTGTATAGTTTTCCAAAGCTCATCTCTCTCAATTAGTAGAGTCTTTCAGTGACTCTGAGGTTCAGGCAGATGTGTATTACCGGAGACTACAGATGGTCCATCCTTCAATTCAGACAGTTCAATTTTGAAAGCTATTAAGCTGATGTTGGCAAAGAAATAAGCCCAATTTGACGCATCTTTGCAGAAAGTGGTCAAAATGGTAAAAGAATCTGAGAAATACATGTTGAATGGCCTTGTAGAGGTCAAAGTACAGATTGGAAAGCTTGACTCCAAGCTTGATTCTTGGTTCATTCATGGTGGGTAGGCCATTATTTGCACGATGGGTGCCCTTAAGAGCAACTTGGACGTTTTGAAAAATGTGGATAACAATGCTCTTACCATGATCGATTCTCACAATCGATCGATGACACATTTTGAAACTAGTATGGCGAAATATGCAAATGTTATCGCTGTAGAAGCCAAAAAGGGGGAGGTTTGCCTTATAGCTAAGGTAGATGCTGTGGGAACTTCCATGATGTAGAACTTCAAGCAATCAAATGACTACAGTTATGATAACTGTGTGTGGCTACATAGTTAGTTGACGAGCTCTAATGTACCTGTTATGCATGAACCAACACATGATGAGGTTCATCCAGCTCTGGATTATTCTCAGTATTGGTCAGACATATAGGATTTTTCCCAGGTCAGTGTTGCTGCTGTTGCTACTGTGATTCCAGAAGCTCAGGTGACTGAAGATGTCCCCACTCCAGTTTATAAGAGAAGAAGATATGAGGAAGGCTCGTCGGCAGCCAGGTCAGAGCCTAACATAAAGATGGAGGAGGTGTGGAGTCCTACTTCTAGAGGGATTATCTTAGACACCTTCTCCTTGGTCAATCTTAGAGGAGAAAACCAGAACTCTACTATGATCAAGAGGAATGGAACAAGTATAAGTTGGCATGTACTAAGAGGAGGATACATTTAAAAAATCACAGGGATGTTGATCCAATGCCTCCAGCCCCTCCAAAGTATTTTCCAAAGCCAAGGGCATATTTTGCTAGGCAGCGACTGAAGAGGCAGGGCAAGCAGACTTGATATTCATATGTGTTTTATTTAGAGTGTTATGGGTTCCCCCCCCCCCAAAAAACAATGAACATTATTGATATATATGTGTGATTTTTATATCTTGACTGGGAATGCATTTTATTTCTAATCTTAATTATCTTTTTAGTTTTAATGTTTTATTATTTGTTATGTGAAATTCACCTTAGCTTATAGGATTTTGGCTTCTTCAAATAGGGGGAGATTATTGAGTATTGCATTTACAATAACCCTGATTTGAAGAAGGGTCTTATCAAGCTAAGATGAATTGAGATTTTATTTGATGTTGCACTTTTAGTTATGTACTTGCAGGTCTACATTGCCAAGTACACACCAATGTCAGGTTACAGTGAGTCAGTAAACACGAGACTATACAATATAATCCTTCATTGTGTAGATCAATGTGTTGACTCATGTGTAATCCTTCTATTGAGGTGTACTTCTATTCCTAGTATAGGAGAAGGATCAAGAAATGACAGAGACTTGGATTCACGAGGACGGGAATTTTACCCAAGTAAAATTCGGTGAGTATGGTAAGGGATATTCGTCGACATCATCGAGTATACTCATTGATACTCGTTGAATTCATCGTGTATTCTTACCAGCACTCGTCGAATTCATCATATATACTTAGGGTAAATTCTCTGTGAATTGGAAAAGCAGTTAAGTAAAATTCGTCGAGTATCATCAAGTATACTCGTTGAATGTATCTAACGATACTCGCCGAATTTGTCGAATATACTTGACGATACATGCCGAATTCATCGAATTATCCCGACGTTACTTCTCTAGATTTTCCTAAGGCAAAAGCGTCGTGTAGATGGCATCGTGTGCTTCGACAGCGTCAAGTCTGCTAGCCTATACTCTACGAATTAGTCGAGTATAATAGCTGATACTCGACGACTTTGTCGAGTATGGCTTGAGCCTTGGCATTCAATGAATGGTTGGTTGTGCAGTATTTCTCTAAGTCCTTTTTGTCGAATTTCACCGGGCCAGGCATCGAGTACGTCAAGTATACCAGCCGATACTCGTCGAATTCGTTGAGTATACCAGTCGATACTCGTCGAATTCGTTGAGTATGATCTCCGCTTTGGCGTTTAGTGGATAGCTGGCCTGAGCTGAATTTCACCAAGTCATTTTCGTCAAATATCAATAACCAATCAGCGATTATACTAGCAATACTCGGCGATAATCGACGAATTTGACTTGGGGTTTTTTTCCAACAGTTTTCCATTTTTTTCGGCTCGGGACGGTTCGGCCAAGCACAGTGTTTTCAAGGTTTTGTTTTTGGAATTTCTTTATATTCGCTGGAAGGGGGATCTCTATAAATACCTAACGAGAATTCTTTTCCAATAATAATCATGCTCTTGCTCTCAAATTCAAAATAGAGAAAACTTTCCAAGATCGGAAATTCGTCGACTCGGCTACAGTGGTTTTCACGATTCTTCTGATCGGCCACCAACGTGCAGTTCGATTCGATCTTCTTCGACCAATACGACTGGATTGCTTCTCTCTAAATATCTCTATTACTTCAGTCCTTATCGTTTGAAGATTCAAGAGTCGAGATTCAAGATTTTCCAAGATTTAATATTCTGAGTTCTCCAAGATTTTCAAGATCATCAATTTTTGAAGAACGACGGCGTGAAGCTTTCAGATCTTGTCTAAGTTTATGTGAAATATTGTTGTAAAATATTTATTTACTTTTGTAGGAGATTTTCTCCGAGTTATAGATCTGTTTATGGATCGAGTAGTAGATCTGTTTGTGTATTGAGTAGTAGATCCGTTTGTGGATCAAGTGGCAGATCCGTTTGTGGATCGAGTAGTAGATCCGTTTGTTGATTGAGTGGTTGATCCATTTGTGGATCGAGTTGTAGGAGCGTCGTCTATAAGTTGTAGGAGTTGCGTCTTTGAGTAGTAAGATTTGTGGAAATCTGAGTTTGGTGAAGTAGTTGAATCTAGCCCTTCGTGGTAGATAGGCGAGGCGGGAAAGTGGATGTACCCAACTCGGGGAACCACTGTAAATCTCGGTGTTTGTGTGCTTAATTTTTAAGTAATTTTTATTCTGCAAAAAGACACAAACATCAACTATTTATCCGCCTCTAGGTGATTTAGGTGGACGCTAGATACTTTCAGATAGTCACCATCTTAAGGGTAGCTTATATTGAAGGATTACTACACACTCTGATAAGCATAAGCCAACTGTGTAATCTTGGTTATAGTATTGTCTTTCACAAGGATGAGTGCTTGATTAAAAAGTTTGAAGAGACCATACTAACTGACACTAATAGTGGGAATATTTATTATTTAAATTTCCTATTTATCAGCCCTGACTCTTCTATTTGTCTCATAAGAGAATGGAGTATCACTCTGTGTGCAATGATATAAAAGGCTAGCTCACCTTAACTGTAAGACCATTAATAAGTTGTTCTCCGAAAATTTGGTTAGAAGGTCCTAAGTGGAAATGTTCCAGGAAATCCCTTGTCATGCATGCCAAATGGTCAAGCAAACAAAGGGCTCAGTCAAACCTATTGGGGTTAAAGACTTCACTAGGTGTTTATACCTATTGCACATGGACTTATTTGTTCCTATGTTAATTCACAGCTTAGGAGGGAAGGTCTACACCTTTGTTATTGTTGATGATTTTTCTAGGTTCACTTGCGTGTTCTTCCTTAAACAAAAGTCAGATACCCTGGAGATATTCACTAACTTTGTCATGTAAATTCAAAATGAAATTGGAAGTTCTGTGGTCAAGATTAGGAGTGGTCATGGGACTGAATTTCAATATAAAGCTATGAACAAATTGTTTGAAAGCTTATGTATCTTTAAGAAGTTTTCTTCTCCCAGAAATCCACAACAAAATAGAGTTGCGGAGAGAAGGAATAGAACCCTAATTGAAGCTTATAGAACCCTACTGAGTGACTCCTCGCTCCCAGAGTACTTATGGGCTGAGGCTGTCAACACAGCTTGTTATGTTCAGAATAGGGCCTTAATCAACAAGACTCGCAATAAGACTCCTTATGAACTTGCGAAAGGCGGAAAACCAAAATTGGCCTACATCAAAATTTTTGGAAATAAGTGTTATGTATTGAATAATGGGAAGCACTTTTTGACCAAGTTTACTGAGAAAGCTTATGAAGGATTTTTTTGTTGGATATAGCTCTCATAATTAAGCTTGCATGATATTTAACAAAAAGACTAGAGTAGTAGAAAAGTCAATTCATGTTGTATTTGATGAGGCCAGCCTGATCCATAAGGGACAGTATATTTCTTCTAATGTTGAAGATATTGAGGGAAGATTGGAAAAATAAATCATCAATGAATAAAGGAAAGAAGATGATCTAACCTCTCCAAATGAACTGATCAAGGAAGTAAGGAACTCCAATATGAATAAAAGTGAAGCTGATGAAAGGATAGACCCACTTATAACCCACCCTGGAACTAAAGAATAGGAAAATACAGATTTGTTGCCAACAGCTACAAGATATTTAAGATACCACCCTCAAAATCAAATCATTGGTGATCTGTATCTAGGAGTACAGACCAGAAGCATGGCTATAAACGAAGTGATCCACCTAAGCTTTCTCTCTTAAGTAGAGCCAAAGAAGTTTGAGGAGGCCAACAAAGATTCTTCCTGGATCTTGGCTATGCAAGAAGAACTTGAATAATTCAAGAGATGTAAGATTTGAAAGCCAGCCCCTAGGCCTCTCCACCACAATGTCATAAGGACTAAGTGGGTGTTCAGGAACAAGCTGGATGAGCAAGGAGTAATTGTCAAGAATAAGGCAAGACTGGTTGCAAAAGAGCACAGACAAGAAGAAGGAATAGACTTTGACCAGACTTTTGCGCTTGTGGCAAGATTAGAATTCATAAGGTTGTTTTTAGCATATGCAGCTTACAAAGGATTCAACGTTTATCAAATAGATGTGAAGTCTATCTTTCTTAATTGAGATCTAAAAGAGGAAGTATATGTAGAACAACCTTCAGGTTGTGTAACTTCATCTCATCCAACTCATGTATATATTACTTGAGAAAGGCTTTATATGGTCTCAAGCAGACACCTAGAGCTTAGTATGAGACCTTGTCTAATTTTTTCATTGAAAAAATTTTTCCAGGGGGAATATAGACAATACATTATCAATAAGGGAAATCAAATGTAAGATTTTGCTAGTTTAAATCTATGTTGATGACATCATCTTTGGATATGCAGATGAAAACCTTTGTAAAAAGTTTGTCAAACTTATGCAAGGGAAGTTTGAAATGAACAACATAAGAGAGCTGAAATACTTCTAGGGCTCCAAGTAAAGCAATTTGAAAATAGAATTTTCATCTCACAAACCAAGTACACAATAGTGCTTATAAAAATGTTTGTAATGGAGAGTGCAACCTCTTTGAGGAATTCAATGGGCTCCAATATATCTCTAGATAAGGATGAGAAGAGGAAACCTTTTAATAAAACCATATATAGATGTATGATTGTGTCCTTGCTCTACCTTACTGGCAGTAGACCAGACATCATGTTCTTCACATGTGTTTGTGCTAGGTACCAAGTGAACCCTAAGGAATCTCACTTACCACTATCAAGAGGATTCTAATATACCTTACGGGTACACCCTGTAACATCTCCTCTATAATGATCATATAATATGGGTCCGACCGGGGCCCTACAACATATAAACGCCATAATTTGAGTAATATAAAGTGATATAAAAGTATTACACATCTCAAAACTTAGAAAACATGACAGCGGAAATACATCAACAAGACTAGAAGTTATCCACAACTATAGGAGTCTGAAATGGCCTTAAGGCCTTAAAACATTCAAACATCCAAAACCACATCAACACCAAACATATCAATGTGTCATAACACTCCTAGGCTACCTCGGCATGCAATACAGATTACAGAGAATGAAACATAACATTCAAACATAAAGGAACTAAAAGAAGGGGGTACACTTCATGCGGCTTTAGGCCTTTTTGGCATGCGAGCTCGCTCCAGCTTGCGATCCTTGCCCTATAAGAATTTGTTGTAATGTGGGTTAGTAAAGGCTAAACTCAACTGTATAACCAACACATCTCCTCCTAGCCATCCCTAGTGGATCCCGGGGCACTCTACCCTGCAGGTCAGCACTTTGTATGCATATGTAAATAAACATGATTAAACATACAAAGCAACAGGCTTGAGTGTCCCATACATCAAACACGTTTCTATGTTGAGCATTTTAAATAAAGGGACCTAGAATGCAGCGTGTATGCAAACTTAGGTTTCACCCAAGGCACCCTATATCGCTTATGAATCTAGTGCATCATCACACATCATTACATCACATCATTCACACGAGTACTTCCAATTTCCACCATTGGCATTCAAGCGGCAACACGGAACTCTTGCATAGGCCCTACCCGCTCATGAGTCTCAACACCCGAGATTGATTGCAAGCTCTGACTCTCACGTCAGTTCCGTCAAAAAAATCAATCGATGTTATGAACCCTTGCTTGACCCTGCCCGCTTGTGGGCTTCATCGTTCGGGCTTCTCGAAAAGCTTGGTATTATCGTCATTTTTCACAGAAGGGGACTAGTCATGTTGGGACACTCTCCATATGTGAATTGCAACGTCACAGGCTTGCCAGCCGACCATAGAGACAAAGTCAAGCCTTCACATAACATTCAACAATCACATCTTTTCCCAACCTAAACCACCATTCGTTCTCATGCAAAAAGGGGGAGCATCGCAAACGACATCTTCACCGCAATCGGATTTCTAGCAAAATCCATATAGTGCACGTCATGCAACATCACTGAATCTGACTACCGGTCGCGATTACGGCTTCACCCACAATGCCTAATCCACTAACAGAGCGGATTTCTAATACAACAATATGTCGGGGATGGCCTCAATTGACCTAGTGGATCCTCTTGAACCATGGCGACCCGAACCCCTCTTATTTGAGAGATCTGATGTCTAAATGCTTAAATAAAGGCTTAAACAAAACGGATGCCATGTACGCATCCTAAAAACTGAGAGGAGAAATGTCATTACCTTCTGATTCCTCTTCCTAGCCATGGAGATCTTAATTTGCATGAATGGAAGTGTGCGCCTTCAAGCCCTCTCCACAAATCTAGCCTCAGACTGACAAATGGAGCTCTGGAGCTTCGTCAATGGCAGAAGATGGCTCTTCTTACTCCTCCAAGCTCTTTCTCTCAAACCCTAACTTATCAACCCAAACGATGAGAAAATGGGAGGAATGAACCCCTCGGCCCTGCTTAGGGCTCATAAACAGGATTCTTGGCCATACGATCAAATTCTAAGAAGATCAGATGACCAGAAATCACCACTTACGAAACTAGTTCCGCCCACTACCGCACCGCAGTAGCTCACAGATCCCCTAATCTCCACAGAACGCTACTATACCGCCAGTCGTAGCGCTATCGTCGTGTAGTAGCTACTCGACGCTTTCATCTCAATGCTTTTGTCCTGACGCGCTCGATGATAAAGGGCTACCACCGGGCGCTAGCTACCTACCGTCGTGCGGTAGCTTCTAGAACATCCAAATTCTTTAAACAGGAAAAATGGGGTATCGCAACTCCACCCCCCTTAAAAGTATTTCGTCCTCAAAATTTAACAAGCATTAGAAACTACAAGCTTACCTGATGCAAACAGTTTTGGGAAGTCTTCCCGCATCGCTTGTTCGCGCTCCCAGGAGAATTCGTCTCGCCCGAAGTTATTCCAACGCACTTTCACGAGCTTAACCTTTTTATTCTGCAACTGCCAAATTTCTGAATCCTCTACGCAAATCGAATAGACTCTTATCCTCAAGTCCTCTTCCATCGGCACAGCCGCCGACTCGACCATAATACTTGTATCCACCAAAGCTTTTCTTAACATTGAGACATAGAAAACATCGTGTGATCCACTCAGCTCTGCGTACAATGCCAACCTATAGGTTGCTTCTCTGATGTGCTCCGTAACTTTGAACGGCCCTAAATACCTCGGACTCAACTTCTTGAGTCACTGAATCCGCGAAATGCCTTTGAACGGCTTAATCTTTAGATAAACCGAGTCGTCTGCCGCGAACTCCACATTCTTGTAGCGCGCATTTAAATACTTTGCATGTCGACCCTGAGCAACTTTCATGCGTTCCTAAATTGTCCACACCAACTCACAACCATCAGCCACCACTTCTTTTCCCAAAGGTTTGGTTTCTCTCGCCTTTATCTAAGACATCGACATTCGACACTACCTTCCGTACAAAACTTTGTATGGCGCCATCTTGATACTTGCCTGGAAACTATTGTTATAAGCAAATTCCACCATGAAAAGGTGGTATTCCTACTTCTTCCCAAAATTAAGGGTACGCCTTCTCATCATATCCTCAAATGTACAATTCGTCCTCTCCATTTGACCATCAGTTTGGGGATTGAACGTCGTACTAAACTTGAGCTTTGTACCAGAACTTTCTACACAAGTATCCAGTCCTTAGAGGTAAACCGTCCATCGCGATCACTAACAATGCTCTTTGGAACCCCGTACATTCACACAACATTACGAACATACAATTCCACAAGCTTCTCTATGCTGTCCTCCTTCTGATTCAGAATGAAGTGAGCCATCTTCGTCAAGCGATCCACAACCACCCAAATCGCATTGTTACCCTGCTGAGACCGAGGTGAACCATGAAAAAAGTCCATGGAGATGTCGTCAAATTTCCACTCAGTGATAGTATGGGGCTTAAGGAACCCGCCCGGCCTCTGACACTTAGCCTTCACTAAGGCACAAGTCTGGCACCGGATCACATACAAGGCTACATCTCGTTGCATCCCAGGCCACCAAAAGGATCTCTTCATATCCAAGTACATCTTAATGCTCCCCGGGTGAATGGAGTACTTCGTGAAGTGGGCCTCAAACAACAAGTCCTCATTGAGATTGCCTAACTACGGTACGCATACCCTTCCATCCTTCTCTAATATATCATCAATCATCTTCAAGGTACTACCCTCTCCTTTCTGAGCTTCCACCACTAATGGCTAGAACTCTGTATCCACACTGGTCACCTCCCGGATACGATCAGATAATTCTCACTGCAACTCTATCCAGTTCAATTGAGCCATGCTAGACTTTTATAACCCAATATCCAGTGAGTGGGGATCGACAGGAGCCAGACCAGCCAAGTCATCTTGTTCAAGTCCCAAGCGAGTCGGGCCCCTGGCGTCGAGTCCGCTCGAAGCCTTCCGCTAGCGTCGAGTCCACTCGACGCCTTCCGCCCCGACGTCGAGTGAGGCAAACTCAATCAGCGCCTTTTGATCTTGATGCCGAGTGAGGCTTGTTCACCCGACGCCTTCTGCGATGGAATTGAATGGAGTGAGTTCTGTCAACGCCTCTCTCTTGGCATTGAGTGAGATCTCTGAAGACCCATCGTCTCACCTAGGTGGGATGGAGCAGAAGAGGAGAGAGTGGAGCAGCAGGCTCGCACTCGCCCATGGATCTCCGCAAATAGTTGGCGAGTGGGTCATTTCTGGCCCGCACTCTCCCAGGGCTATAGGGAGGCGGCGAGTGTTAGCACCATCGAGCACTCACCATCCCATGCGAGTGGAGGTTTTCAAGGGCCACTCGCCCAAGTGTTGTATGAGGTATTTTTACCATTTTACCCCTACTGGCCTGCCCATAGCATTTTAGAACAGCGGAGTTACGTTGTTGGCAGGCCAATCTGGACTACATATAGCTATTTAGAACAGCGGAGGTTGGCTGTTGGCAGGCCGTTTTTAGAAAACTATAAATAGACCCAAGGGGTACCTTAAAAGGCATGCTTACTTGTGCCCCAGTCTTCTTGCGCTTTCTGAGGTACCCTTAACTCATCACTTGGCTAAGGAGGGGAAGCGCTCTAAGATCTTCTGGGTGTGTGGTAGGATCTCCGTGCCGGAGCCTTGGGTCCATTTCTTGTTCTAAGCCTCTAGCTTTTTTGAGTTTGTGAGGGAGAAGTAAGTGTGAGATCACCCCTTCCCCAAGGATTCAAACTCCACAGAAGCCGAATTTCGGTTTCAACATTTTAGTCCAGTGAGCGTGGAGAATGATCATCACCGAAAATCTTTAGTGAGCTCGATGACTGGAGGAGAAGGACAAGGTTCGGGCAGGGCCGACTTGCCACTGCCTCCCCCTCTCGCTACCCTCGGGATGTTCGAAGATTTTCGTATGGAGGTGCTTAGCCTCGTCAAGTTTGCACTCGGCACGCACGTACAGTGCTCGACGCCAGCAATCCCAGTTGTCGCGGCCCCAATCCTAGGCGAGAACGCCCCTATAGGAGTCCTGGGAAGGAGGTAGTAGAAGAAGGGATGGAGCGAGATCTGATGGGGAGAGTTCTATTCCCCGGCTCAGCAAGCGCAGGCCAGTCTGGTGAGATGGAGGCGCGAGATCGCCTGGCTTGCCTGGCAGGGGGGTGGCAGCCCCTTCAGCGAGTTAGTTTCACTCACCAATTCCAGAGGGGTTTCAAGAGTCGTAGATGCCTACTACACCGAGACGGACGATCTGATTCAACACATCCAATGGTTTGAGGATGTGGTCTCAATCCGGCAGATGTCTGATGCGTTCAAGTGCGGGCTCTTTGCCATCACTGTCAAGGAAAAGACAAGAGACTGGTTCCACCAGCTGCCGGCCAGTTCCATCTACTGTTTCGAGGACCTACGTCGGGGGTTCATGCAAAGGTTCTCCACTTCTAAGAAGAGTAAGGAGTCTGAGTCCCTATTCCATATCAAGCAGGGATGAACGAGAATTTGGGGAGTTATGTGAATCGGTTCCAAGAGGAGGTCCTCCAGGTCCAGGAGATGACAGGGCACACCCTGATGATAGCCTTCACCTTGGGGCTGTAGCAGGGATTCTTTAGGATGGAGCTGAAGAGGGTGCCTCTTCTCTCCTATGATGAGCTGATGGAGAGGGCAGCAAGGGAGATCGATGAGGAGGCATCGAACCCGGACTTTGCCCGGAAGCTGGCTAAGTGGGCCACGGAGGAGGATCCAAGAGATGGCAAGGGCCAAGAGGTACGGAGGCCCGAGCCTAGGTAGAGAAAGAAACAACTCTAGAAGCAGCAGTAGCCAAAGTGGAGGCGCCAGGAGCCGAACAATCAGCTCATCTAGAGGCAGCCAGAGTGGCAGACTAGGGCCAGTTGAGAGTTTTACATGGAGGAGACAATCGCTAGAGGGCCAGGGTCAGTTCACCCTCCAGGCTAGAGGCAAGTCCAGAGGCGTCCTCTCCCCGATAAACGTCAGGCTATGGCGATAGCCTAAAGGAGGAGGAGAGGCCAGCAGAGGATAAGGCGGGAAGTCAGGGTGGAGTTGCCCTATTAAGACTTCCACCAGGAAGAGGGTCAAGCCACGGCCATGTGCCCGGAGTTCCTTGAGATGAAGGGGAACAGGGAGCAACAGCAACAACCCCGCCAGGAGGTGAAAATTGAGGAGGTCTTGCCCAGGGGAGAGGAGGATAGGTGCGAGGACATGGCTGATGTCGGAGCCCAAGGAGGGATCGGGGTAATCATCGGGGGGTCGAGGCCGCTCGGAAAGCGAGCCTTCACACCATGTATCATCGGAGCATTAGCTCCATGTCCCAAACCCCACCCCCGGATGAGAAGATCACCTTCTCAAGGAAAGATATGTCGAATCATGAGGATCCTTCCTGCGACGTGTTGGTCATCCAGACCTCGATCGAGACTTTCACTGTCTCCCGGATCCTCATCGATAACGGGAGCTCGATAAATGTCATCTTCAAAAAGGCATTTGACACGATGAAGGTGGAGGCCCAAAGGGTGCTAGCCTCGGATGGACCTTTGTTCGGGTTCTCGGGAGAGAGGAAGGAGGTGGAAGGAGGAGTGAGACTCCATGTCATCTTGGGGGGCAGTCCAGGAACTACAAATTCATCATCGTGGATGCCCCAGTAGCTACAACGCCATTTTTGGATGGCCCCTCATCAACGCCTTCCACTGCATACCCTCCTCCTTCCATTAGTGCTTGAAGTTTAGTGTCGAAGGAATCCAGGTCAGGGTCCGAGGAGATCCGAAAGTGGCAAGGTAGTGTTATGTCACTGTGGTGAACTCCATCTATTGGCAGGTGGAGCCGAAGAGAAGGAGAGGAGGATGGAGGATCTGTTCAGGCAGACGGCCGGAGTAGAGGCAGAGGAGATGGAAGTGGAGGAGGAGATCCGCACCCAGGTGGAGGTGGCAGAAGGAGTTCCGGAGGAGCAAGCCGAGGTGATGGCCGTGGAGGAAGCTTAGGAGGAGGAGGTTCAGGTCCCAGGTGAGGGGGCTGCCAGTGAGTGGGAGGAGCAGTCCTGGCTGGAGACTGCGGAAGTGGTGGTAGAGATGGAGGTTCTCACCCGTGAGGGTCGGGTGGAGAAGGTGTGCATCAGCGGGGGGTTGAGCCCGGAGAACCAGGGGAGGATGCTGGAGTGCATCCAGAAGAACGTTGACATCTTTGCATGGAGCGCGGCCGACATTCTAGGGATCGATGCGGATGTTGTCGGCCACCCTCTCAACCTGGATCTAGAGGCCCGCCCCATTCAACAAAAGAAGAGGTCCATCGCGGACAAGCTAGCCGAGCCCATCAGAAGGAGGTGGTCAAGCTCTTTAAGGTCGGGTTCATGTCCGAAATCCAATACCCTGGCTGGGTCTCCAATGTTGTAATGGTAAAAAAAGGAGACGGTTGGTGGAGGATGTGTGTTGATTTTTTTTTGTTAAATAAATCATGTCCTAAGGGTTGTTATCCCTTTCCTTGGATCGACGCGCTGGTTGACTCAGCCGTCGGTTTTTCTGTGATGGGTTTTTTGGATGCATTTTATGGTTATCATCAAATTAGGATGCACCCACCCGATATCAAAAATGTCTCCTTCATCACCGGGGATGGGTACTACTGCTACAAGATGATGCCCTTTGGGCTAAAGAACACAGGGGAGACGTATCAAAAAATGATGGATTGAATCTTCCGAGAGCAAAAAGGGAGGAATCTGGAGGAGAATGCGGATGATCTTATGATCAAGAGCCGGGAGGTGGATTCTCATCTCCGGGATCTAGAGGAGGCCTTTGGCACCCTACGGAAGTATAAGATGAGGTTGAACCCCTTGAAGTGTGTCTTCGGGACAAGCAGGGGAGAAGTTCCTGGGTCATCTTCTTACTCCCGCGGGGGTGGAGCCTAATCAAGATAAAGTCAAGGTGATCATGGAGTTGGGATTGTCGCAGATTGCCAAGGTGGTTCAGCGGCTGACAGGAAAGTTAGCATGACTTAGCAGGTTCCTCTCTCGGGCAAGAGAGAAGTCCTCTACCTTTTTCAAGGCACTGAGAGGGGCCAGAAGTTTGAGTGGTCCCGGGAATATGAGGAGGTATTCCAAGCCTTGAAGAGGCAGTTGACCCAGCTCCACTCCTCTAAGGGCCCAAGGAAGGGGAAGATCTGTCCCGGTACCTTGGGGTCGGGATCGAGGCGGTAAGCTCCGTCCTGGTCCGGGAAGAGGGGAAGAAGTAATTGTCTATCTACTACGTGAGCAGGGTCTTGAGGAAAGCAGAGCTCTGATACCCGATCTTAGAAAAGCTGTCATTCGCTCTAGTCATCTCAGCCCAGAGGCTCCGACCTTATTTCCAAGCACACTCCATCCAGGTGGTGAATTACCATCCCCTCCACAACATCTTTGAGGGGGTGGATCATTCGGGTAGGTTAACAAAATGGCCAGTGGAACTGAGTGAGTTTGACATATCCTTTGTTCCCCGCCTCTTGATCAAGGCCCAGGAAATGGCCGACTTTCTTGCTGATTATGTAGTCGAGGTGGCGGAGGCAGAACTCACTCACCTAGTTCCTTGGAAGGTGATGGTAAATGGCGTCAGGGAGGAATTCCTTGGGGGTAGGGGTGATCTTGGAGAGCTCCTAGGGAATAAGGACCGAGTAGACGATGGTCATGCACTTTTCCATCACTAACAATCAGGTCGAGTATGAAGCAGTAATAACAGGGTTGCGCCTGGCCAAGGAGATGGGGGTGCATGATGCGAAGGTCCTCATGGACTCCATGGTGGTGGCCTCTCAGATCAATGGGTAGTTTGATCCAAGGGAGCCTACTCTCCAACTATATTTGATAAAGGTGAATGGGGTCATCGGCATGTTCCAGACCTTCTCCATCTGGCATGTGCCGCGGGAGGAAAATGAGCAGGTCGACCAATTGGCAAAGCATGGACCCCAGGTGGGGGGGAACCATTACCGACTTATTCCACCCATCAATCGAGGAGGGTGAGCGGATGGAGGTGGACCAGCACCCCTCGTGGATGGATCCTTTTGCAACTTTCCTATCCACAGGGGAGTTCTCGGAGGGGACGGTGTTGGAACCCCACCTTATTTAGGGTTGATTTGGGCTAGGTTCACTAGTAGGTTTGTTGACCCATCATGTATAGCCTAAGATCATTTGTTTTTCTAAGGTTAAAGTTAGTCTTATTAGGTTATCTTTTTGAACCTGCCTTCAGAAGACTTCAAAGACTCAAGAATTTAGAGACAAGTAGTTTTAAAGACTTCAGAATTTCTGCTCGACGATAGCTGAACTAAGCTCGACGATCGTCGATCTCCGATTGACGAACTCAGAGTTCCTCCTCTGAGTTGATCTCGATGAAAGTCCAGCTGAGGTCGACCACCTCTGATCCCATATCAGAAGTTCAGCTCGACGAAAGTCTTTTTCTGGTCGACGAACTTGGAGCTTAGATTAGCAGTCCTTTTTCAGTTCATGATCTCTAAGCTCAGCTCAACGAAGGAGATTTCTCAGCTCGACGAACTTGGAGTTCAGGTCGACGAAATTCTTCCTGAGGTCGACTATTTTCTTTCAGGTTCTGTTCGACGTTTTTCCTCTTCAGTTTCTCAGTTCGACTGTCAATTTATTTGATTATATTTAAGCAGTAATACTCTGATAATTAATTCTTATATTCTCAAGAATATAGCCTTTCCATGGCAGCATTAATATTTCACAGAGTTATTACTTGGCTTATTTCCAAAGATAGTTAGGGAATTCATTTAAGACAATTCTAGTCGTTTAGTCTCCCAAATTTTTTGCAATCAATCAAGGATAGGATTTAAAATTCAAAGAGCGATTTTCTGCAAGGAATATAAAAGACTTTTTTCAGAATATTACAGAATAGAATATACATAAGCTTATGAATTGTGAATACAAGAAAACTAAAAGAAGAATAGCTCTCATACAATATCAGTCTTCTTCAGTTTTGCTTCAGGACTTTTAAGAGAAAAATAATCTTCATCAGTCTAAAAGTTTCCTGAAGTTCTTCTTCAATCTTAAGGACTACACCTTGAGCAAAGCTCTCATTCTCCTGAACTCTTCTACATCTCAGGGAGAGCTTTGACAACAGCAACAATCCACTAGTCTTCTCAGAACTTTGAGAAAGAGAAGACAACATCTATTTTCTTTTAACTTTCATGTACAAAGGGTTTTTTACTCCCTTCAAAAGTTATCTTTTGGTTGTAAAGTCTCCTGATCAAAAGGCTTGGTTTGGTTTTTGGGCACCTAGTCAAAATCTCAAAGGGTTGTGAGATCTCCTTTGAAATAGATCTTGTGATGACAGGGCACCTGAGCAAAAACCTGTGGTGGTAGGGCACCTGATCAAAAACCTGTTAGTGGAATCCTACCAGGGTGGTAGAAGAGTGGATGTACCAAAGTTTAGGGGAACCACTATAAAATCTTTATGTCGTCTGGATTGCCCTATTCTTTTGTTTGTTGTGTTGTGATTGTCATTGTTTTTATTTCTCTCTATACATATAGATATCACTTATTTTAATTCCGCTATAAAAACTAATCAAAGTTTTTTAAATACTCTATTTACCCCCCCCCCCCCCTCTAGAGTTAAGACAGATCTATCCCTCACTTTCAGATGGATAAGAAGCGATTCAATCATAAGTCGGCATACTACCTCATGCATGATGAGGAGTTATATCGGAAGACCCTCTCGGGGTTGTTGGTACATTGCGTGGCCGAGAGGGAAGTCTAGAGGATCTTGGAAGAAGTTCATTCTGGAGAGTGCGGGAGTCACTCGGGGAGAAATACCTTGAAAGGAAGGATAGTCAACAAGGGTACTTCTTGCCGACCTTGGGTAGGGATGCCGCTAAATTTACAAAGAAGTGCCACAAGTGCCAGTTGTTCACCCCCCTCCAGCTACTGTCGGCTTAGCAGCTCAGAAGCATCGCGGCACCCTGGTCCTTCGCCATCTAGGGAATGGACCTGGTAGGACCCTTCCCTCAGACCAGTGGGCAAAGGAGGTTCTTGCTGTTCATGATTGATTATTTTTCTAAGTGGTTGGAGGTAAGGGCATTGACCAAAGTGACCTTCCAGGTAATCAAAAACTTTGTATGGGGAGAGATAATCTGCCGGCATGGACTACCACAGGCCATTGTCACGGACAATGAGCCATAGTTTGCCGGCACCAAGTTTATCAGTTTCTATAGGAAACTTGGGATTGATCTAAGGTTCGCGTCGGTCTATCATCTAAGGAGCAACGGACAGGTGGAGGCAGCAAACAAGATCATCGTGAACCTCCTAAAGAAGAAGGTGGAGAACTTTAAGGGGAGTTGGGTAGAACAACTTCCTTCAGACCTCTGGGCCCTGAGGACCATCCCAAATATAGCTATGGGGGAGACCCCTTTCAAACTCTCTCATGGCTGCAAAGCAGTACTCCCCATAGAATTCGAGGTCCAGACACCTCAGGTGGTTGAGGCAGAGGAAGGCAGATGTTGAAGTATGAGATCGAGCGGTCTAGCGGTCTAAGTATGGCGGTTATGTTGAAGTATGAGACCGAGCGGTCTGGCGGTCTAAGTCTGGCGGTTACTCTCCTATAGCGACTTGTTCTCTTCCTTCTGGTGTTGCCGAGCGGTTAGCCCATTTGTCTAACTACGCGGCCTGATCGGTCTCTTTGTTTCTAGCCGTACTGCTCTGTAATTTTTTTAGTCCCACATTATCTATTTGTACACTCTCCTCTCTCCTCTATTCTATAAAAGGAAGGTCATACAATTGTAAATGATATCTTTTTAGATAATAAAACTTTCAATTATTCAAATTTCTGGCTTGTTTTTTCTAGTCTGTTCGCTACTTTCACATGGTATCAGAGGCTACAATCGATTCTACCTGATTCCTTAGGCTCTTCTATCTGCGCGGCTTCGTTCTCTATTCGCCCGGATACCTGTCTATCCGCACGACTTCTTTACCTTGTCGCTGCCCTGTTTGCGCGACTTATTTCCCTCTTTTTTGTGACCTATTTTCGCGGACTCTCTACTTTCCTTCCGCTCTTTCTCTCATTCGCTCGAACCCTATGTGTTCGCGCGACTTCTTCTCTGTTCGCCCGGACTCCTTCCTGTTCAGGCGATCTCCCCTTTTCTCACGAACTTCCCAGTTTGCGCGACCTCTGTCCCTATACTTTGTTCTGTTTACTGGTCGTGGCCCTTCTTGTCGCTGGTGTGCTGACACCGTGACCGTTGCAGATTCTTCTCTTTAGCCCGCTGTGGTTTCCTTATTGTCCACTGCGGTCTCTTCCTCTTGTAGCGGACTCCTTGTTTGTGCGGCTTATCTTTATTTCTATCCGCGCGACTTCTCTTCAACTCGCGCAGCTTCCTTTGTTTCCTTCTTCTCTATGGCCAATTCTGATATCTCCACCCCTGTCATCTCTACCTCCACCACTCTTGTGGCCCATCCTCCTCCTACTCCTTCCGGAAACCTTGTCACGGTTTCTAAACTAGTTGGTTCCAACTATCCAGATTTGAGCGTTTCATTCACCTTTCTTCTCCGTTCTCATCGCAAATGTCATCACCTCACCGATGACCCTCCTCCTCCCGAGTCTTCTCAATTTGATGACTAGGATGTGAGTGATGTGCTTGTTCGCACTTGGCTGGTCAACAGCCTCTCTGATGAATGCCTTCCCGTCATTTGACATGATGGGACGGTCAAGGCCGCATGGCTTCACCTTACTGCTCTCTACTCTAAGGGGGCCCAAACATCCCGCATTTATACTCTCTATGTGAACCTCTTCGCCCGCCCTTCCATGTCTCCTACTGCGGCTTATTAGCAGGTTCAGGCTCTTGGCACCGAGATTCTCAAGAATCTCCCCTTCTCCGCGAACTTGGCCGAGCAGCACAAGCACTTCCAGGAGCTCTTAGTTGTTTGCTATCTTCTGCGGCTTCCCAAGACCTTTGATATGATCCGCCAGCAGATCTTGGGTGAGGCAGAATCTCCCACTTTGGATGTCGGCCCGGCTCGCATCACCGTTGTTACTTCGCTGCTCCAGTGTCCTTTATTGTCCTCCCCTCCTCCAAAGGACTCCTATGCTCACAAGGATCAGTGGGGTGGCACTAGTGGTCGTAGCCGGTCAGGCGGGAGCGGTTTGTCCAGGTTCCTATGCTCTCACTGTGGTCGTACCGGCCATTATATTGACCGCTGCTGGCAGAAATATCCTCATATTCGCCCCTCTGGTGATGCATCTTCCTCCACCTTTGCCTCCTCTTGGTCATCTGCCTCTGTGGCCACGACTTCAGGTAGTGCCCACGTAGTTACTCAAGGTAAATAACTGATTGACACTGGTGCTACAAATCACATGACTTGCGATCCTCAATGCTTCTCTCTCCTAGAAACGCATGATCGGTTGCCCCTGGTCCTTATTGCGGATGGTTCACCTTCCCCGGTTCATGGGACGGGCGTCGTTCAAGTCACTCCGTCGCTTCGCTTGGCGGAAACCCTCTATGTCTCGAAGTTCCCTTATAATTTATTATTCGTTACTACTTTATGATAACAACTTCAGTGCTCCGTCTTATTCACTCTGACTTCTTGTTCTTTCTAGGATCCGGGAACCTGATGGACGATTGCTACTGAGACTGAGAGCAGCGGCCTCTACTTCCTCGACAACGTTTCTGCTCTGTCTGCCTTCTCCTCATCTTCTACAGATCTTCTTCAATGGCATCTTCACCTTAGACATCCTCCTCCTCGGATTCTTCGTCAGCTTCTACCCCACTTACCTCAGAGCAGTCCTTCGCTCAACTATGATGCGTATCAGCTTGACAAACATCACCGCTCCTCCTTCCCGCCGAAGCAAGGTCGTGGCTCTTCTCGCCCGTTTGATCTAATTCATTCTGATGTCTGGGGTCCTGCTCCTACCCTCACCATTGGTCGGGGTAGTTCTTACTTTGTAACGTTTATTGATGATTTCTCTAGATGTACCTGGGTGTATTTGTTAAAAAATCGCTCTGAACTCTTTTCTGTATGTCAATCCTTTTATTATATGGTTAAAACTCAATTTGATATTTCTATTAAAGTCTTTCGCTCTCATAATGCTAAGGAATAACTTAGTCATGAGTTTTCCTCTTTTTGTATGGAACATGGTCATGTTCATCAGACCAGTTGTGTTTACACCTCCCAGCAAAATGGGGTGACGGAGCGTAAAAATCATCACCTCCTCGATGTTGCTCGCACTCTCATGACGCGGATGCAGGTGCCTCGCTCCTACTGGGCTATGTTGTTCTCCTCGCCTGCTATCTCATCAATCACATTCCCTCTATGGTTCTCCATGGCAAGACCCCCTTCTCCATTCTCTACCCAGACAAGGAACCATTTCCTCTCTCTCTCTGTATCTTTGGATGCACGGCTTTTGTGCACGCTCCTTACGCTACCCATGACAAGCTTTCCCCCCGTTCCACCAAGTGTGTCTTTCTGGGTTACTCTACCACTCAGAAAGTCTATTGTTGTTTTGCACCCAGTCTGCGCAAGCAGTTTGTCTCCGTGGACGTGACCTTCTTCGATAATGCGTCCTACATCTTTCCTGAATCCCCTCTTCCCCCTTATGTCTCTGATTCTCCACCGTCTCCCTTCATACCTTCCACGCCTATCGAAGTCTCTCCTCCTACATCATCTACTCCATCTCCTCCTCTCTCCATTATATCCTCTCCCCCTTCTCCCTCTTCTCCACAGCCGTCTCTCTAGTCCCGGTCCAGCCTTCTCCTCCACGAACGCTCCGGTCACTGAGGCAAACGTCGACCTGGATCTTCCCATTTCTCTTTGCAAAGGGGTGAGGGCGTGTACCTAACACCCGCTTGCGGCGGTTGTTTCCTATGATCGGCTTTCTCCTTCTCGCAGGTGTTTTGCTTGGGCTATCTCGGCTACTGCCACTCTCCGTACCTACCAGGAGGCTCTTGTTATTCCTTATTGGAAATCTGCCATGGATGAGGAGATTTCCACTATTAGTGAAAGGGGTACCTGGACCCTTGTTCCTCCACCAGTGGGTACTGATGTAGTTGGTTATCGCTAAGTGTTTGTTGTGAAGTTTCGCCAAGACGACACTGTGGATCGCTACAAGGCCTGGCTGGTGGCCAAAGGCTTTACTCAGACTTATGGGGTTGATTACTTTGATACCTTCTCTTCGGTCGCTCGCCTAAGCACCATCCGGGTTCTTCTCTTTGTGGCCGTCAACAGGAATTGAGCTATTTCACAACTTGATGTTAAGAATGTCTTTCTCTATGGGGATCGTTAGGAGGACGTCTACATGGAGCAACCTCTTGGGTATGTTGCTCAGTGGGAGACACGAGTATGCCGGTTGAAGAAGGTCATCTATGGCCTAACAGAGCCCTCAGGCGTGGTTCAATAAGTTCAGTGGCATTGTTGCTGTCATCGGCTTTGCAAGGAGTTCGGCCGATCACTCCTTATTTCTTCGCAAAACCGCCTCGGGACTGGTGGTTTTTGTTTTATATGTGGATGATATTCTTCTTATTGGCGAGACCGGGCTGGGGTGGACTTGACAAAGAAACACCTCCGTCAACACCTAGTCACGAAGGATATGGGCTCCCCGAAATACTTTTTGGGGATAGAAATCTCTCGGAAGCCCGACTCATTGGTTCTCTCCCAACGGAAGTATGTTCTTAATCTTCTACAAGAGGCAGGATTGATTGGTACTAAACCGGCCCGGTGTCCCATGGCTACTAGAGAAGACAAAACATGGACAGAAGACTCGCCTCTTCTATCCGATGTCACGAGGTACAGACGTCTGGTGGGCAAACTCATTTATCTCACGTTGACCAGACCTGACATCTCCTATGTTGTAGGCAAGGTTATTCAGTTCATGCAAGCTCCTAGGGAATGCCATCTTCAGTCTGCTTTGAGGATATTAGAGTATGTCAAAGCAGCACCAGGAAAAGGACTACTCTTTCAGAAGAATGGACATATGAGGGTTGAAGCCTACTCAGATTCTGAAAGTGAAGGGATAGATACGATTGCGGAATTAAAGATTATAGATAAGGATATAACCTTAAAGCTTAACACAAGTGTTGTGCACAAATAAAGCTAACTGTAATTACAGTTAAGCTTGGGTCCTAATCCAGCAACTAGCAATCCTAGTTAAAACTAATCACAGCCACAATACAATTAACAAGTTAAGCAACCAGACGACACAAGATATTATAGTGGTTCCCCAAACACCGGGTACATCCACTCTTCTACCCACACGGTAGGAATCCACTACAGGTTTTTGATCAGGTGCCCTGCCACCAACAAGATCTGCTTCAGGTAGATCTAGAGACCCTTTAGACTTTTGATCAGGTGTCTAAAAACCAAGCTTTACTTTTGAAGGGAGTAAACAACTCTTTACAGGAGGGGGGAAGAGGGTTAGAATGTCTTCTCTATTTTACAATAGATTAGAGAAGCACAAGAATCTCTTCAGAACTCAAGACAGAATACTGTCTTGAAGTTCTGAAGGAAAAGCTTGAAGAAGACTAGAGATCTGGAATGGATGTTCTTCTTCAGCTTCCTTCTTCTTCTTCTTCTTCAATATCTCTGAGTGTATCTTCCTGGAACAGGAGCACTCAGGTTGAAGAAGAGCAGAAGAGATAACTTCTCAGATAGATGGATGGTTGCTGAGAGCAGCTGTGCTGTAAGATGGTTCTTTCTCTGTATGTTGTACAGGATTCTTCTCACTTGATCTACAGCTCCTCTTTTTGTTCTTTCAAAAGAACTCCTTTAAATAGGAGTAGCAGCAACGGCTCTAATATGAGCTTTTGTCTTCTTCTCAGATCTTGAATCTGGGCTGCAATTAACATAAAGATAAAACATATCTTGCAGATATATATTTCTATATAAAGAAATAAAGCTTCATAAGAAGCTGCAGTATAAAATCTGATAAAGAAGGATATCAGAAATAACTCTTTACAGCCAACGGCTATAAAGGACAGCTGCATTAATAAAGCAGTCAGAAAGTCGACTAATAAGACAAAAACACTTTATCTGATAGGAAAGACTTAAGCATAAGAATAGCAAGAATTGCTTTGAAGTATATGAAGTAAATCTATCAGATAATATCTATTAAATATATCAGATAAAATAAGAAATAAAACACAGAATAAAACGCATATAAAATTATATATGCAGACAGCCGATCGTCGAACGACCTTCGACTATAGTCGAACGACCGGCTGAGATCGTCGACCTATCAATAGATAGTCGACCGACTCAAGACTAGACAGAAAGCGTCGAACTATCAAGAGATAGTCGACCAGAGCTCGACGATCAAGCAGAACGTCGAGCTGACCAGAGACAGACGATCGTCGACCGGCTGATCGACGATAGTCGATCGGCGTTCGACGATAGTCGATCGGCGTTCGACGATAGTCGAACCCGAAAATCCCTTAGCCAGAATTTTACTGGAAAAGAGAAAATTCTACAACAAGACTTTGACCATAGATAAATCTTGGGTCAAGGACTAAAAGGAAAGACTTAACTCAAATCCAAACTAGGATACCAACAATCTCCCCCTATTTGGGTTAAGTCTTTCAAAAACTAAAACTACTAAAAATAAGCTAAACTAAACTAAAACAACCTAATAGAGATCCTAACCCAAATCAGAACCAGGGTTCCAACAATCTCCCCCTATTTGGGTGAGGATCCTATTAGCAAAAATAGATAAAGCAAAGCATAAAATATATAAAGAGAAACTTTGCTTAGCTGGCTGGTGCTGGCTTTTGCACTCTCCCCCTATGTTGATGCAGTACTTGTGATTGAAGAAAGCTGAGATGACTTTGAGTTTTGATTGAGTCATCCAGCTAACTCTTGTAGATAGTACCTGCAGAAAGTTATGGTAGAGATTGCTGCCTCCTTGAAAAAGGGTATGTTAGCAGCAAAAAGGATGATATTTTGTTCAGCCAATTTAATTAAGATTCTGGATCTGAAAGACAAAATCAGATATCTTCCTTCCTATAGAATTTCTTTTCATTAGACGAGATTCAAACTCAGCTGACAAATGCAACTAGAGTAGAGGACTCAATCTAAATGAAATTAGAAAAGGATCTATAAGAAATAGAGTTATCTGACAGAGAATTTCTTTATACAGAAATCTGAATAAAATATTTGAACATAATATCAATCAGATATAATCAGCTATAAGAAAAGAAAATGCTTCCTAATAAATCTGTTCCAAATAATAAAAGGATTTAAAAATATTTTAAGTAATTTATCCTTTTGTTTATAAAGCAGATTTATGAAAAAGCAAACTGAGTTCTCAAACTGAACTCATTAAAATATAAAGAAAACATTTCTCTGAGAAGTGTTGGTTCCTTCTCAGGTATAGTTAAAATTTGGCAGCAATTTTGAATATCTAAATTAACTGAACTAAAAACAGAATTAGATATTACCTGAACTTTTTCAGGTTTTGATTTTTCTTCTGTTAGCTCAGCTTCTGAATTGCTGCAGGAGGCATTTATGGCCATGATGCAAAATGCTTTAGCCCTTGCTTCCTCCTCTTCATCTTCAAATGATGAGTCATCATCTGAGACATCCCAGACAGCATCTAGGAATGTTGATTCTCCTTCAGATAAGATGATGTGGCTTCCTTCTGATATTGCATCCAAGGGTTCAGAAGCCATTTGGTGAAGGGATTCCCACATCTCCTTAGCTGTTGAGCATTCAGCAACATCCTGAAATAAGTCATCAGATAATGACTGAGCTAGGATGTTCATTGCTCGGGCATCAGTTAGCCTGGCACTTTTTGTTGTTGTTGCCGAAGTTGGAAGACCTGTCAAAATAAACGAAAATATTTCTTCATCAAAAGAGTTCATATATAATTTGACTCTTGTCTTCCAGATGCTAAACTCAGCTAAGTTGCAAGCTGGAGGCCTGGTGCTAAAATAATCATTGTACTGGGCCATGAAAGTGAATATCTATAATCCTTGGTATCTATCAGGATCTTGTGACTTAGGTGTTAGCCTATTCAGTCAGTCAACCTGGCTCTGATACCAATTGAAAGTGAAGGGATAGATACGATTGCGGAATTAAAGATTATAGATAAGGATATAACCTTAAAGCTTAACACAAGTGTTGTGCACAAATAAAGCTAACTGTAATTACAGTTAAGCTTGGGTCCTAATCCAGCAACTAGCAATCCTAGTTAAAACTAATCACAGCCACAATACAATTAACAAGTTAAGCAACCAGACGACACAAGATATTATAGTGGTTCCCCAAACACCGGGTACATCCACTCTTCTATCCACACGGTAGGAATCCACTACAGGTTTTTGATCAGGTGCCCTGCCACCAACAAGATCTGCTTCAGGTAGATCTAGAGACCCTTTAGACTTTTGATCAGGTGTCTAAAAACCAAGCTTTACTTTTGAAGGGAGTAAACAACCCTTTACAGGAGGGGGGAAGAGGGTTAGAATGTCTTCTCTATTTTACAATAGATTAGAGAAGCACAAGAATCTCTTCAGAACTCAAGACAGAATACTGTCTTGAAGTTCTGAAGGAAAAGCTTGAAGAAGACTAGAGATCTGGAATGGATGTTCTTCTTCAGCTTCCTTCTTCTTCTTCTTCTTCAATATCTCTGAGTGTATCTTCCTGGAACAGGAGCACTCAGGTTGAAGAAGGCAGAAGAGATAACTTCTCAGATAGATGGATGGTTGCTGAGAGCAGCTGTGCTGTAAGATGGTTCTTTCTCTGTATGTTGTACAGGATTCTTCTCACTTGATCTACAGCTCCTCTTTTTGTTCTTTCAAAAGAACTCCTTTAAATAGGAGTAGCAGCAACGGCTCTAATATGAGCTTTTGTCTTCTTCTCAGATCTTGAATCTAGGCTGCAAATAAAATAAAGATAAAACATATCTTGCAGATATATATTTCTATATAAAGAAATAAAGCTTCATAAGAAGCTGCAGTATAAAATCTGATAAAGAAGGATATCAGAAATAACTCTTTACAGCCAACGGCTATAAAGAACAGCTGCATTAATAAAGCAGTCAGAAAGTCGACTAATAAGACAAAAACACTTTATCTGATAGGAAAGACTTAAGCATAAGAATAGCAAGAATTGCTTTGAAGTATATGAAGTAAATCTATCAGATAATATCTATTAAATATATCAGATAAAATAAGAAATAAAACACAGAATAAAACGCATATAAAATTATATATGCAGACAGCCGATCGTCGAACGACCTTCGACTATAGTCGAACGGCCGGCTGAGATCGTCGACCTATCAATAGATAGTCGACCGACTCAAGACTAGACAGAAAGCGTCGAACTATCAAGAGATAATCGACCAAAGCTCGACGATCAAGCAGAACGTCGAGCTGACCAGAGACAGACGATCGTCGACCGGCTGATCGACGATAGTCGATCGGCGTTCGACGATAGTCGATCGGCGTTCGACGATAGTCGAACCCGAAAATCCCTTAGCCAGAATTTTATTGGAAAAGAGAAAATTCTACAACAAGACTTTGACTATAGATAAATCTTGGGTCAAGGACTAAAAGGAAAGACTTAACTCAAATCCAAACTAGGGTACCAACAGATTCAATCTATGCGGATGATAAAGGTGACCGCAAATCTACATCAGGCTTTTGCACATTTGTTGGTGGAAATCTTGTGAGCTGGAAGAGCAAGAAACAGTCTGTTATCCCAGATCAAGTAAAGAAGCCGAATATCGGAGTATGGCGTCAACCACCTGTGAGTTAAAATGGTTACGTGCTCTCATGCTTGACTTAGGATAGGTCTACGACTATCCTCTTCCTATGTTCTGTGACAACAAGACCGTTATATATATATCCAAAAATCCGGTCTTCCATGAGAGAACAAAACATATAGAAGTTGACTGCCATTTCATTCGAGAAGAGGTCTTGAAGAAACAGATTTGTACTCTGTTCGTCACCTCCGACAAAGAGTTGGTGGATATCTTCACCAAGTCGGTTTCTACTTCTTCCACATTTGTGACAAGCTGGGCATGATTGATATCTATACTCCATCTTGAGTGGGAGTGTTGAAGTATGAGACCGAGCGGTCTGGCGGTTATGTTGAAGTATGAGACCGAGCGATCTGGCGGTTACTCTCCTACAGCAACTTGTTCTCTTCCTTCTGGTGTTGCCGATCGGTTAGCCCATTTGTCTAACCGCGCGGCCTGATCGGTCTCTTTGTTTCTAGCTGTACCGCTCTGTAATTTTTTAGTCCCACATTGTTTATTTGTACACTCTCCTCTCTCCTCCATTCTATAAAAGGGAGGTCATACAATTGTAAATGATATCTTTTTGGATAATAAAACTTTCAATCATTCAAATTTCTGGCTTGTTTTTTCTAGTCTGTTCGCTACTTTCACAGCGGAAAAGAGTGGTGGGCCGAGAATGAGGATGAGCTTCGACTCTCCCTTGATATGGTGGAGGAGCTGCGTGACTTATCATCTATCCAACAAGAAGAGGTCAAGCGACAAATGGCCAAATATTTTGACAAGCATGTCAGAATCAAGCAATTTGCAAAAGGGGACTTGGTTCTAAAGAAGGTCGATGCGGTCGGGAGGTCGGCATCCGTCGGCAAGTTGAATCCCAACTAGGAAGGTCCCTATATAATCTGAGAGGCCTTGAAGTCAGGAGGATATCACCTCTAAGATATAGAGGGGAAACCCCTCTGTCATGCCTGGAGCGGCGATGACCTAAAGTGATTCGACACATGAAAGTAATGAGATAGCTTGTTTTTCCCATTCTTATTATTTGCGAACGATTCATTTGCTTGGCAGGAATAACGTGAGACTTGGTTGAATAAAACAGTCTGGTTAATGCTCAACACTCACCGTCAGGCTCTCACTTAGTTGATTGGGCCGGTGGTAGCGCCCGGTGGTTGGCCAAGGGAAAGTTCGGTTAATGCTCAACACCCGCCGTCAGGCTCTCACCTAGCTGATTGGGCTTGTAATAGTGCTCGGTGGTTGGCCAAGGGAAATTCCGATTGATGCTCAACACCTGCTGTCAGGCTCTCACCTAGCTGATTGGGCCAGTGGTAGCGCCCGGTGGTTTGCCAAGGTAAAGTTCAGTTGATGCTCGACACCCGCCGTCAGGCTCTCACCTAGCTGATTGGGCCGATGGTAGCGCCCGGTGGTTGGCCAAGGGAAAGTCTGGTTGATTCTGAACACCTGTCGTCAGGCTCTCACCTAGCTGATTGGGCTGATGGTAGCGCCCAGTGGTTGTCCAAGGGAAAGTCCAGTTGATGCTCAACACCCGCCGACAGGCTCTCACCTAGCTGATTGGGTAGATGGTAGCACTCAATGGTTGCTCTGGAGCTATGTCCCGAGTTGCACCCGTTGTCAAGCTTTCACCTAGCTGGCAGGGCAGGGGTACTCGGTGGACATTGTTCTTGCTCTGGAGCTAAGTCCCGAGCTGCACCCGATGTCAGGCTTTCACCTAGCTGGCAGGGCAGGGGTCCTCGGTGGACGTTGTTCTCGCTCTGGAGCTAAGTCCCGAGCTACTCCCGTTGTCAAGATTTCACCTAGCTGATAGGGCAAGAGTACTCGGTGGATGTTCTTCTAGCTCTGGAGCCAAGTCTCAAGCATCCCCCGCTGTCGGGCTTTCACCTAGCTGACAAGACAGGGGTCCTCGATAGATGAAGTTTTTGCTCTAGAACCAAGTCCTGGGATGATCTTTCCAATCAACACATGGCATCTGAAGTTGAACTTAGGGAAGAGGCCAGGGGGAAAGGTCACGAGGGAAATTAGGGGTTAGACCCAACAATCCCCAAGCAAAACCAGAAGTGGCGAGCCGGGGTCTCGGCAACCACCATGGGGTTGCACAATCTAAGCAAGGCAGAGTCGAAAATGGCGAGCTGAGAGCTCAGCATCTACTAAAGAAGAGCGAGCCGAGGCAGTCCTCAACAACTACACTCCATCCTATCGATATTTTACTTGGGAAATTTTGTTTTATAACAAGTCTCTAAAGGGAAGGAATCTCGAAGCGAACGGGATGGTCATAGGTTCAGCTCGGCGAGTAGCCTTGCCCTACTATCAAGGGGTGGTGAGATCTCAGGATCTTTGTGCGGGTACATATCCTAACTCAAGTACATTCTAACGGGGAATGCTATCCAAGCGTGGTCGCGTAGTGAAGGGGCGACGCGCGTGCAAGTGCAATACAGAAAGTAAGCAAGTACAGAGAAGAAAATTTTGCTAATTAATTTTTCATTGATGAATTCGTTGATTACAAGGGAGCTCGCCTCGGTGAGGTTACAAAAAAGGGGGAAAGAGATTAACAAAAATAAAGCAAAAAAAAAGAAGATAGGCAAGCTAGATTTCCCCCTCCCCACCAGAATTGTCATCCTTAAAACCGGAGACGTCTTTGAAGAGCGAGTTGAAGCTATCCTCCTTCTCTCTAGGGGGGAAGCGGGAGAAAACAACTCCGGAACCAAGTCCCTCACAGTAATCTCCTCAAATCCTTCCGTCAACACCTGCATGTCTCGCATGACCTACAGGGCATAGTCGGCAGTGCTGATGGAGTTGGCCCACAGCTTCTCGGAGACCTCCGCCTCGGTGCATATCTTTGGCCTCTTGACTGAGGCGCCCGACTCGCTAGTGGGGGGAAGGAAGATATTCATCAGGCGAGTCAAATCTCCCTAGAGCCCCTTGTTCTGCTCCTCTAACTTCTTGTTTTTCTCCTCCAGCTCGGTAGTGCGAGCGCGCATGCGGTTCATGGTCTCGGCATCCTACAAGGAGAGAAAGGTAAGAGAAAGAAGTGAGCACTAAGTAAAGTGAAGAGGGGTCCTTGGCAATCCCACCGGCAGCTTTGGCGAGGAGGTCCTTGGCAATCCCTAGCCGCCTCGCCGGGTCGGCGGCATCGTCCTTGGTGACATCTCGCTCCTTCTCGGCCTTTGCCAAGTTGTGGTTGAGGTGGAAGCCGCAGCGAATCGACATATATGCCAGCTCCATGCCGCACATCTGAGCTCATGAGCACTCATAGGAGAGATGCTGGAGGCTCATGTCATTATAGGCCGCTGCATTCTCACGGCCATATAGCCCAAACCCAAGGGTGTAAGCATGCCCGCTAGGTAGGTGGTGCTCCGACCAGGAGGGGAGGAGGGATTAGATGGAGACTCTATGAGCCTACTCATCTCATTGGGCCATCGGCTCGCCGAGCTTGTTCTTGGCCTTCATGCCGAGACTGAAGTTCCGGTGGTCCATCGATAGGGTTGGCTCGTGGCCTGCGAGCTCCTCAGCGGTAGGGGAGGCAGGTCAGTCGCCTCCGCTCTGATCCTTCTCTGGCGTGGTCTCCGGCGAGCTCATGTATTTTGTTGTTGTTGTCTCCCCTTGTAGACTGCCATCGCCTTCTTCATCTTCTTTGGCGGCGGGGGACGGCAAGGCGAGATGGAGCTCGCGGGGTCAGGTTGTTTCTTATTGGATGAAGGCCTAACAAGACCTAACTCGCTACGGCAGGCCTCGGCGGATACCCTCTCATGTGCGAGTGGGTCGGGGTGAAGTCTTGAGTCTGCAAATGGCAGGTGCTCAGGGATCCGCCACTCCCCTGCAGAAAATAACTTAGAGTTAGAAAAAATTGATTTTTGGCGAGCACAATAAGGAAAGAAGGGAAAGACTTATACCTTCACTGGGCAGAATAGGGGGGAGCGAGTCGAGGCCCCTTCGAAGGAAGGCGACCTCGAATTCTTTACCGAGGAAGAACTTGTGCAGCTCGGCATCATTGCCCATCACCGTCGGGGGTCGGTACACCTCCTCGCTCCTCTTCCGAGGCGAGAAGGGTATGTTATTGAGCTCACCTTTGATGAAGACAAGCTTCGAGAACCAATTGTGGTTCTTTTTGGCCATCTCGTGGACCTTGAATTGCGAGCTGGACAGGAAGACGACCCCGTCATTGGATAAGAGGTATATGAAGAGCTTTCTGAAGACCGTCAGGTTGAACTCTATTCGCTCTTGGCGGAGGTAGTAGGCGAATTCCACCATCATGGCGATGACGTTCGGGTTCAGTTGAGCCGGAACTGCCCCGTAATACTTCACGATCTGGCGAATCTCTGGCCATAGAGGGAGGTGCAACCCCACCTCGAAGTGGAGATGGGGAAGGCGAGCTTGTACTCAAAGAATGAGTTGATGGCCTCGCCCACCGCGGGTTGGCACGCAGAGAAGCCCGTGGGGATATAGTCGGCAAAAAAATCAATGCGCTCTTGCTCGGTGGTGTTTCCCTTGTAGAAGTTATACTGGCAAAATTGCCTAGCACACTTTGACCTCCCGTCAGCATCGATTTGCCTCTTTCCCATTTTTCCAAAGGTTCTGGCGCGAGTACGGGTGGCGAGAAGGACAGCAAGAAGGGGGTATACGTCTGCAGTAAAGGCGATGGTCTGGGGGTTGGTGAGGAGGCCTATTTATAGAAAAAAGGAATTAATGGCTGAGCCGACCAGTCAGTCCGGCTCGCCGACCCCGACTCGCCGACCCCTGTGACCTGTTCTATCCTATGGCGAGCTGAATCTAAAGAGCAGCATATTATGCAGAATCAATAGGCATTAAGATCTAAAAATTAGTTTAAGTTATTACAAACAGTGGATCTCGCAATTCAGGGAAAGAAAATACAACTAGCAGAAGAATAATTATTTCAACCTGCGCGATCTGGGGGTTGGGGGGTGAGTGCTGGTAGGCTCAGCTAGGGAGCCATTTCCATCTACCTCGGCCTCGCATCCCCATCCCCGGAGGACGGTGCGGGTTGTTGAACTCGCAGACCAGCTCCAGATCCTGGTGGACGAACCATATGTTCTCGCTGATCCTGTCCATGAGCGGGGTGGGGGACGTCATCCCTCTAGCCGAGCTTTGCTTCACCTCATTCGTGAGTAGCACATAGTCCCGCTTCAATGCCTGCAGCCTTTGCTCGTCGAGATCGCTCTCCTCCTGGATCCTGCGCAGCGCGAGTCCTTGCTTCTTCAGGACTTCAACTATCCGTCTCCTCAGCTCGGCAGGTTCTAGCGTGGCATCTAGAAAGTTTTTGAAAGACTTGATTTCAAAAGCCTAGACACCTAGAGGGAGGGTGAATAGGTTCTAATTTTCTTTAAGAATTTTAGGCAATTAGATAGTTCTAACTCAGCACAGAAAATTCAATACACAGCACAATAATTACAGCACAGCATACACCAGATTTATAGTGGTTTCCCAAGGTATGGGTATATCCACTTTTCCCCCTTCGCCTATCCAGTAGAGAACTGGATTCAGCCCAACTTCCTTCCACTTACTCAGATCCACAGATCTTACAACTCAGAACCAGATTGGTTCCTAAAGCTCAGACTTATACAAGTCTTACCTCAGATTCTTCCCAAGAACCCTACCTCAGGCCTCAGCCCTATCTCAGCCTTTATCACTAAGCTTACAACTCAGACTTTCACAAGTGCTATACCTCAGGCACTCAGCCCTACCTCAGACTTTATAATTATAGGCTTACAACTCAGATCTTACAAAAGATCCTACAAGAAATCGAATGTTTTAAAAGGTACAAAAAATTCACCAGATAGAACTCTCTATTGGTGTGAGCTTCTTGATCAATTCTTGAATAAACTGAATCTTCAGATCCAACCTGACTTGGCTATTTCAAAGCTTCTTGATTAAACAAAATAAGGTTGATCTTCACTTGATGTAGAAGTTGATCTTCCGATAGCTCCCTCCTTAAATTCAGAATAAGATCTGAATCTTTCTTACAGACTGTTCTTGATCTGCCTTCTTAAGGGTTTCCCCTTTTCTTGTTGTTGAATTCTCTCTCTGAATTGCTTGATTACTTCCTTAGTTATTTCTGGTTGTCAAGGATCAGTCCCTTATATAGAGTTTCCTCATGATTACCGGCTAATCCGGTTTGTAACAACCTTCTGACAGTTCAGAAAAAGGTGTAAGACTTGTTGGTTATGACAGCTGTCGAGTCACCAGTCATGATAGTTGATTCCTCAAAGACTTTACAACTCAGCATGAATCACTCAACAAACTGCTTCACATGTGTCGACACAAATAGACTAAGTGTCGACACAAGTCTTGATGATGTCGATACAATACTCCATGTATTGACATAGTCATTCTTCTGCTACTTGACACAGCTTCTGTTAGTTGTGTCGACACAAGTTCTGTGTGTCGACACAACTGCTCCTAGTCTCGACATAACTGATGCTGACAGATGGCGTTGAGTGTATGTCCAGATGTCGTTGAGTGTGTGTCGAGACGTCGTTGAGTGTGTGTCGACACAAGTCCTGTGTATCGACACAAGCCTTCAGACTCAGTATAGATGTTGCTGATAGATGACGTTGAGTGTGTGTCGACACAAGTCCTGTGTGTCGACACAAACCTTCTTCAGGTGTCGACACAATTCTTGGGTGTCGACACATGCCTTTCTTCTGGTGTCGACATAACTCCTGGGTGTCGACACAGCTTCTGCTTCAGGTGTCGACACAATTCCTGCCTCAGGTGTCGACACAATTCTGGGTGCCGATACAGCTTCTTCTTCAGGTGTCGACACAATTCCTGGGTGTCGACACAGGCCTTTCTTCTAGTGTCGACACAACTTCTGGGAGTCGACACAATTCTTCACAAGTGTCGACACTTGTACTTAGAGAATTTTCTTGCAAACCTTACACCTGCACAATGAAACTCAAACATCTCATCAAATACAAACTGATGTATATCATTGAATAAGGGGAGGCTTCTCCAAATCTGGTACATATTTTTCAATGTACCCAACAATCGCCCCCTATTTGGAGAAGTCATAAATCTTAGTCAAAGATATACATCACTCATAATAAAACACGAAAAAAATAGATGTACATACATTTCACTGCAGGATAACAACTAAAATCAATACTGAAACTGATTTCATTCATTAATCAGAAAATTCTAGGTTTACATGTTTTTCTTTAGAACATAAAAAGATTGCATTGTTCTAGGCATTAGCCTATCTATTCTAAGATTGACTAGGCTCCTTAATTACAACTCCTTTCCCAGATCTGATCTTAGCCTGCACAGTAGGTTCAGTATCATCAACTGGTTTCTTTCCTTTCAGATCCTTCTTCTTCAGTTCTTCAGCCTTTATCTTTTGCCTTTCAAAATAGTGAAAAGGCTTTAGGAAGTACTTGCTAGGCTCCAGAGCATTAGCAGGTAACTTCCCAGCTTTTACACTCCTCTTGTATTGAAGAATGGCTTCTTGCCTGGCTTGATACTTATTCCACTCTTGCTCAGAGTACCATTTACCCCTATCATAGGTCTTGTCCTTCACAGCTTTTTAGGCAGTCAAAATAATATTCCTGGAAGTAGGGTTCCATTGCTCAAAATCAAGCTTTAACTCAGCCGGTTCTCTGAACCTTTTCTTGGATAGATGTGCTTCCTTCTAAGCTTCCCTGGCAGCCTCTGACATTTTTACTTTTTCAATAATAACATTTTGTGCCTCCTGTGGAGGGCTATATATTTGCTAAACTTCTTGCTGGACTATGTCAAAATCAGCTGGAGGGAAAATGACCTGTGCAACCTCTGGCTGATCACCTTCAATGTAGGCAGGTTGAACACCAGACTCAGCTGTATTATCATCCTCACATAGGGGTGGAAATCCAAGTGTAGCTTTGATGATGTTAGATACCCATTGTGCATGATCAGAGCTGGCTTTGACTAACATTCTCTCCCCCTTTATGACTTATCTAGCTATATGATCTCTCAGATCATTCTTTTGAAACCTTATTTGATCAGCTAGATATTCTGTACCTTCTTGGTAGTAGGCTTTGAATTTAGTCAGGTAATCAGAAATATTCTTTTGAGAGGCTCCAATGGCTGTTTGGATAGCAGCTAGATATTCTTGTATTTGCTTTGATATTTCAGTTTTCAAATCAGTAGAAATACTTCCCATTTTTTTGAGAATTTCATCATGGGAGTCTTTGAGATTTTCATTTGTCTTGAATTGATTTTTCTAAAATATATCCTTATTTGGTTGCAATGTCCTAAACTTCAGTCTTTATTAGTTGTTGTTGCTCAGCAAAATATACTACAGCCTTACCTCCCTTGTGGAAGAAATCTATCATCTCTTTCTTATTCAGATTGACTTCAAATCTGATGGATTTAATGTCTTGACCCAGCTGAAACTGCAGTTCTTTATTTTACTCATCCATATATTTCTCTAAGGACTGTCTTTGTTCATCCAATTTGACTTGTAGTTGGACCAGTAATGAACTGAATTCCATGCTTGGAGCAGGTGGTGGAGTGACTGTTTGTAAGGCCTTTTTATAGCCAGTGTTCTTTTTCCTCAGAGAAACCAGTTTTCTCTTTTCAGCCATGGAGTCTTCTTCATCATCAGAAGATTGAGAGGAGCTTTCTATATCTACAGTTTCTTTACTAACTGGGGCATCCAGTAGCTCCTCCCCCTCAGTTCCTGGCAGTTCTTTTTCTTCTATTAGTTGCTCCCCCTCAGTCCTTGCTGCAGGTAAATCAGGAAACAACTCTTCCATAGTTACCTCCTGCTGCATCTGAACAGGAGGAACAAGATTAGTTTGGGAAACAAAAGGTTCTCCCTGAACATTCAGATCTTTAAAGGAGATACTTACTTGCTCATCTTAAGCTGTATACTTCATCTGCACATCTTGAGCTTCCTTCTCAGATATCTCCAGTGCTTCTTTGTTTATATCTGATACAATGTCCATCACTATATCAGCATCATACTCACTCTCCAGAGTAGCTACATCAATGCCTCCCCCTTGGGCAGATAGCTCAGATAGTTCAGTGTCTTGTACTACTGGTTCAGGGTGTTCTCCCCTGGAGTGGTGGTTATCTGTGTCTTTGGGTATTGACTGCTCTCAACTTGATCTTGAGCTTCTTTTTGTTGTTGATCTTCATCTGAACTGAAGACTACCTCCTCTTCAGAATCACTAGAGGATTCTTCTTGCTGAACAATTTCTTTCTTTTTCTTATCCTTCTTGAAATGTTTCTTGTGGAGTAGAAACCTCTTTGGTCAATACTCTATCCCATCTGGATAGAATCCTTACATCTATCCACCTCATATGATTGATCTTGGATCCTGGTAGTTGGTTCATAATATCTGGTATTCTAGAAGCTAGACATAAACTTAGGACCCTACCCAAATTTGGTTTCTTTACTCCTTCTTGGATCTTGTCAAATACTATTGATGCCCAGTCTGTTTTTATAGTGAATATGACCCTTTTCATTAGATTGAACATGTAGACTGAAATTCTGTCATGTCCACCAGTTTTACACAGAATCACCTTGCCTACTATTTAAGACAGAAATTTTCCTTGGGAATTCATCCCTTTTCGGGTAATGGATGATCCAACTTTGGTATTAGGGTATAGCCCGCACCAACTTAGTGCTTCTTTAGTCATTTATGGAACTATTTCATCATCATCCTTAACCATGGGAAGTTGGAGTGATTTACTGATTTTCTTTAGTGTTAGTTTCACTCGGGAATCCTGAACTGTGGATTTGATCTTCTTCCCTTCAGTGTCCACAGTTGCTGATGAATAGAATTCCAGTACTTCCTTTTTCCAAATTCTTGTTGGTTCTGAGACCAAGAACTCCAAACCATTTTCCGAAATTAGGGTAATTACACCCTGGATGTCTTGTGAAGCTGTCGTGAATCCCCCACGAATAAGCTCATTACCTTCATTCACCTTATCGTCCTGGTGGGGCGCCATTGACGAGAGAGAGAGAGAGAAGAAAAGAGAAGTGAATATCTATGTCGACACAAGGTCTAGAGTCGAGAAATCTGAAGGTGTAGTCGACCAGATTTTTTCTCCCCCTATTTATAGTCTATTGGTAAAGGGTAGGTCAAAGGACGCACCTTACTTAGTATTAATACATGTCAACATAGTTGTACATGTGTCGACATGAAAGACTTAGGTCTCGACAAAACTTATTTTTAGTCGACATGTCTATGTATCGACATATCTATGTATCGACATACTTATGTCAGTGTCGACACGGGCTGGTCATGTCTCGACATAGTTATGTCGACACCTATTTTTCTGTCGGCATAGATACTATTTCTGTGTCGACACATCCTTTTTCTTTGTCGACACAACATACTGAGTGTGTCGACACAATTTGCTTGTGTCGACACAAACTTTGTACTTAGACAAATTTCCTGAGAAATCTTGTGCTTACATATTCTACTTAGGGAAGTTTGTGCTAACCTATTTTAGGTTCAACATACCTAATTCAATTTTAAAATTATTGAATTTAATTTCATTCAGAGGTTTTGTAAATATATCAACTATTTGTTTATTTATGTTCACAAATTCTAGACTAATATCTTCCTTCTCAACATGTTCTCTGATGAAATGAAACTTAATTTCTATATGCTTGGTTCTATTATGTGATACAGGATTCTTAGCAATAGAAATAGCACTAGTAGAATCACAAAACAGTTGAATTCTACTTACCTTGATGTCATAATCTTCAAATTTGTGCTTTATCCACAACAGCTGTGCACAACAACTGCCTACAGCTACATACTCAGACTCAGCTGTTGATATAACTACACTTGTTTGCTTCTTGCTGTACCATGACACCAGCCTTCCACCTAGAAATTGACAAGTTCTTGTAGTACTCTCCCTATCTTATTTGCATCCTGCAAATTCTGCATCTGAGAAGCCTGTTAGTAAGAAATCTCTATTCTTAGGGTACCAAAGATCTAGATTAGGTGTGCCCTTAAGATATCTCAAAATTCTCTTAACTATTGTATAATGAGATTCTTTTGTGCAAGCTTGGTACCTAGCACAGACACATGTAGCATACATGATGTCAGATCTACTAGCAGTCAAGTAGAGTAGGGAGCCAATTATCTCTCTATACAAAGACTCATCAATAGGTTTCCCTGTCTCATCTTTGCCTATAGGCATACTTGTTCCCATTGGAGTTTTCATGGTGGAGGCTGAGTCCATTCCATATTTCTTAATCAACTCCTTGGTGAACTTAGACTGTTATATGGACAATCCATCATCAGTCTGTCTAACTTAAAGTCCCAAGAAGAACTTCAGCTCACTCATACTGCTCATCTCAAACTTCCCTTGCATAAGTTTGGCAAACTTTCTACAAAGGTTGTTTTCAGTAGATCCAAAGATAATGTCATCAACATATATCTGGACTAGGATTATGAAAGTGAGGCTAAGATCTATCTCAACTCTAGAGGGGGGGTGAATAGAGTATTTTAAAATAATTTTTCACAGTTGAAATAAATAGCACATATAAAATTCAATTTATGATATAGTGTAGAGTGCTAGTAAGAGGTTAAAAACCAAGAAGTAAAGAGCACAGCACACAGCAGACAAATCACACAAATAAACCAGAAGACACAAGGAAATATAGTGGTTCCCCAAAAACCTGGGTACATCCACTCTTCTACCACCCTTGGTAGGAATCCACTCAGGATGAGTTGATCAGGTGTCCTGACACCAATGAGCTTTTGATAAGGTGCCCAAAAACCAAAACTAGATTTTTTGATAAGGTGTCTTGCCACCACTGAGTTTTGACAAGGCTCTCAGAACCAGACAGAACTTTTGAAGGGAGTTCAAGAACCCTTTTACAGCAGGAAAAGAAAAATAAGAGTGAAGGGTGTCTTCTCTGTTCTCAATCAAATGAGAGAAGCACAAGTGGATTGATGATGTCAAAGCTCCCCCTGAGATGTAGAAAGGTTCAGGAAAAGAAGCTTTGCTCTAGGGTGATAGGTCTTCAGAACTTTGATCTCCAGCACAGGATGGTTTCAGCAAGAAGGCTGAAAATAAGGTGTCTGGAGTTCTGAGATGAGATTGTGAACACTTTTCAGTCAGCAAGAAGATTTTTGGAGTCACAGTTCTTCTGTTGTTCTTCTGCTATCAGTATTCTCTATTCTATGTGTTCACTTTCTTTCTTGTCAATCTCTGTGTATCTCCTTTCTCTTGTGTATTCTGTATATCTTAATAACACAGAAGAAAGGAATTAAAATTTTCTGACGTTTCCTTGTCCAAAATTAGCCGTTGGGAGTCATAAATGTCTTCCAAAAAGAGTCTTGTCTTCTAGAGAAAGTCCAGCAAACATTCTCTGAATAATTCCTTGAAACTTGCTCCAGAATAAAGACAAACGGCTGGGAGATCTTCTGACATAAATGCTGATAATATTCAAAAACATTCCAAAGAACAGCAGCATTTGAATTCCTGGAAGCGTCGATCTCTCCAAAGAAAACGTCGATCTGAGCTCTACGATCGTCGAACTGAGCTCAGAGATGAAATGGACAAGCAGACAGAAAACGTCGATCTGAGCTCGACGATCGTCGAACCGAGCTCAGAGACCTGAGAACTAACTGAAGGAGGGATCGTCGAACTGAGCTAGAAGATAGTCGAGGGGAGTTCAACGACTAAGCAGAAGCTAGCCAAAAGCAGATAGTCGATCTGAGCTCGAAGATCGTCGACCGGAGCTCGACGATTTATTGAAGTTGAGCTCAGAGAGCGTCGAACGGAGTTCGACGATTCGTCGACCTGAGCTCGACGTAAATTGCCTTAGACTAAGCTCTTCAACCTTGATCTTGGAATGGTCCTGGGGGCAGCTTCAAACCTAAGTTCTAAGCCCTAGACTCATTCTAATGTTGACCTTTTCAACTATACAACTAGGTCAACTGGGATTCCTAAGACAAGCATAGTGATCCTTACCCAAATTAGTAATAGGGTGTTCCAACAGATTATCTTGCCTTTAGATTCCCTAAAGAAAAGAGTTTTGTCTATCTTTCCTCTAGATAATTTATTCTCAATAAGAAAAGCAGACAAGGTTTCATACCAAGCCCTAGGGGCTTGTTTCAAACCATATAGAGTTTTCCTAAGCCTATATACATAATCAGGATAATGAGAATCTACAAAACCTGAGGGTTGTTCAACATAGACTTTCTCTTTTAAGTCACCATTCAGAAATGCTAACTTTACATTCATCTGATATACCTTGAACCCTTGATAGGCAGCATAGTCCAAGAACAATCTTATAGCCTCCAGCCTTGCCACTGGGGCAAAGGTTTGATCAAAGTCAATCCCTTCCTCTTGTCTGTAGACTTTTGCTACCAGTCTGGCCTTGTTCTTGATTATAGTGTCATTCTCATGAAGTTTGTTTCTATAGATCCACTTAGTTCCTATAATGTTGTGATCCTTTGGTTTAGGAACCAGTTCCCAGACTTTACATCTTCTGAATTGATTCAGCTCTTCTTGCATAGCATCAATCCAGTTTGTGTCTAGCATGGCTTCTTCAAACTTCATGGGTTCTATGTTCATGCTCTTGCTCCTTGTTAGAACACCTTGACTTGCATCACCAATGATTTGGTGAGCTGGATGATCCTTCAAGTGTCTTCTTGCTGGGGGAAATCTGTTAACCTCATGCCCTTCTTCATTTTCCTCAACCTGATGCTCCTCATTGTCTTCTTCATCTAGTGAGTCTTATTCTCCCCCTGGACAGCATGCATCTTTTTCTTCATCCAGCCTAGCAGGAACTTCTTCATTGATGGTCAGCTTGTCCAGCCTGTCTGTTAGACCTGTAGAACTAACTGAAAAGCTATACAATTCACTGTTAATCAACTTATATTCATCAAATACAACATGTACAGATTCTTCTATAACTTGGGTAGTCAAGTTGTAGATTCTGTATGTCCTACTATTATTGTTATACCCAACAAATATCCCTTTTAGGGATTTGGCAGCAAACTTTGTTTGGTAGTGCTTACCATTAACTAGGACATAACACTTGCTACCAAAGATTCTGAAGTAGGAAATGTTTGGTTTTCCGCCTTTCAAAGTCTGATAGGGAGTCATCTTATGTTTTTTATTGATGGAGGATCTATTGAGTACATGACATGCAGTATTTACTTCCTCTGTCCAGAAGTACTCAGGGAGAGTAGTGTCACTAAGTAGTGTTCTACTTACCTCAATTAGAGTCCTATTCTTTCTTTCAGCAACTCCATTTTGCTGGGGAGTTCTAGGTGAGGATAATTCCTGATGAATCCCAAGTTCTTCACAGAACTTTGTCATACATTCAGACTGAAATTTAGTTCCATGGTCACTTCTGATTTTGACCACTGAATTGTTATATTCATTCTGAATTTGTCTAACAAAAGTTTGGAAAACAGTAAGGGTTTCAGATTTCTGCCTCAAGAAGAAAACCCATGTGTATCTAGAATAGTCATCCACAATAACTAGTGTGTATGCTTTACTACCAAGACTATGAACTGGCATAGGACCAAACAAATCCATATGCAAAAGATATAAGCATCTCATTGAATCTTTGGTATCAAGTGCATGGAAAGAGGACTTTGTCTATTTTTCCCTTTTGGCAAACTGAACACACACCCTCTTTTAATGCACTTGACTTGAGGACCATTCCTCACTAACCCCCTGCTGAACAGCTGTCCTATTGACTTATAGTTCAGATGAGCTAGCCTCTTGTGCCATTTGACACATAGTGAAGCTTTCTCTCCTGCAACTAGACAAATAGGTGAGTTGTTAAACTCACAATCTAGGTTAAGACAATATACATTCCCTTTCCTAGTGCCAGTCAAAATGATCTCTTGATCACTTGACCTCCTTATTTGGCACTCCCCTTTGAGGAAAGAGATGTTATAACCTAGATCACTAAGTTGACTTATGCTAATCAGGTTATGTTTTAGACCCTTCACATAAGCCACTTTAGTGATAGTAATTGAATCACTAGAAATGTTACCAAATCCTTTGATGATTCCTTTTTTTGATCCACCAAAGATTACTTTGGGTCCATTCTCTATGGGTACATAGTCCCTCAACATTCTTCTTGTTCCAGTCATGTGTCTGGAACATCCACTATCTAAGTACCATATAGGGGTATGGCCACTTGGATTCACCTGCATAAAATAAAGAATCACTTATCCTTAGAACCCAAATTGTTATTGGGTTCTATGTCCTCGTTAGTTTGAAATCCTGCAGCTGTTCTGACAAGTAAACAATTCTTGGTTTTAAAACTTATGTTGAACCAGCAATCTATGGAAAAGTGGCCCACCTTTCCACAACACCAACACTCAAATCTATTGTACCTTTTTTAGGTACAGACTTCACAACTTTGTTGCCAGCAGTCATGTTAAGTGTAGGTGTTGGAGCAGCAAACCCCAAAGAATTCCTTTTGAACCTGATGGGCTTGCCTATAGAGTGACCTATTGGCATTTGCACCCTTGCCCATGAGATCTCCATACTCACAGTGACCATGAGTAATATCATGATCATACCTATTTGTAGGTTGCATCACTTTCCTAAAGAAAATAGGAGGCTTTGTAGCTAGTGGATGAACTGGGGCCTTACCTTTTCTATGAGAATTGGTGGCCCTAGTTCTTCCCTTAAAACCTAGACTAGTCTTTCCTTTATGAGAAATGAAATTGTCTATTAAGGGCAAGATAGATTTTGGCTTAGAGAATTTAGCCACTAACTCTCTTTCTTGCTGAAGTTTTGCCTCCAATTTCTTGATATGATTTTCCTTGAAAGAGATTGTGCCCATCTGAATAATAGTAATATTTTTTAGTTTGGCAACCTCCTTCAGTTTTAAATCTATCAACATGGCTGAATCTGATGCAGCCTACTTAAGAGACTCAATTTCCTAGGTCTGCTCCTTGACAAGAAACTTGCTCTTCTTCAGAGCTTGCAACAACCCACCATACTCATTAATGAGTTGATGTACATCCCCCTCAGAATCAGAACCATCCACTTTTCTTGAAGTTGATGCTACTTATTCTGATCTAGTAAAATAATCAGAAGCTAAGGGAGAATTGTATATCTTACTTGGACCAGACTGATCCTGACACTGATCATTTTCTGACAGAGCCATCAGCCCTCTACAACAATAGTCTTCCACTCCATTTATGGAGTCTAGCATTTGTAAGAATTCTAGTTCCCTAGAATCCTCTTCTATTGAGAACAGCCCAATATATGCTTCTGCATCATCTTCTTCTCATGATCCTGAAGATGAAGAGTCTGTCCAACTCTTCTGCTTCTGAGTAACAAAGGATTTTTCCTTCTTGCCTTTCACTTGATGCTTCTTCTTGTCCTTAGATTCAGTCCTCTTGTCTGGACAGTCAGCTATGACATGTCCAGGCCAGTTGCAAAAATAGCAAACAATCTTAGAATTAGTTTATTTACTAGGTTTTGAGGCATACCTGTCCTCCTTGGGAGTCTTCTTTTTCTTGTAATACTCATCCTTGGAGAAGGATGTTGATGGCCTGGTTCTCCATTTCTTCTTTTTCATGAACCTTTGAAACTGCCTTGTAAAGACAGCAAAGTCCTCATTAGAGGTGTGGCTATCTGATGTGCCGTTGTCAGGATTTTCTTCTTCTGCCTCAGCACTCCTTCTGGGTGGAGAAGGAGACATTCTCCTACCCTTTCTTGTGTCTTCAGCCTTGAAGGCTACTGACTTCTCTTTGTACTCAGACCTACTACTTTTTTCCTCCTCTTTTCTAGCAGTGAGCTGCATTTCATATGATAGCAGCTTTTCAAATAGTGTGGGTGGAGGTGTATCAGCAAGCCTGGCCACCTCTCTGATGGCACATATCTTTGTGTCCCAGTCCTTTGTTATTGACCTGAGAAACTTGTCATTTAGTTCATATGTGCTGAAGACTCTTTCATAGGTCATTAACTCATTTACTATCCTGAAGAACTTCTTGTAACATTCAGCTATGTTGTCAGTCTTGGCTTGTCTAAAGCTCTCATATTCTTGATTCAGCATAGATTTCTTGTCCTCTCTAACTTCTTATGTTCCCTCCATGTAGACAATCAGGGTGTCCCACATTTCCTTAGAGGTTTTACAGTGCACCAGATTCTGAAATATGGCATCATCTATAGCGCTTACAATAATGTTTTGTGCTCTTTTATCTAGTGTTACAAGGATGATGTCATCCTTAGTCATTTAAAAATAGCTTTTAGGGGTTTTAACATTTGCCTCCAGAGCTGATACCTTCATTGGAATGAAGGGACCTTCTTGTACTGTGGTGTAGATTCTTGGATTAGATGCTTCCATAAACAACCTGACCCTTTCCTTCCATATGCAAAAGCATTCTTTCCTGCAGATAGGCAATTTTATAGATCCAAATTCCTTCTGATTCTCATTTGAACTCATTCTTGAAATCTGTTAATTGCCTTGGAGATTCACTCATACTGTTAGGTCTACCTTTGAGTAACCTGCCTCTAATACCACTTGAAAGACTTAATTTCCAGAGCCTAGACACCTAGAGGGGGTGAATAGGTTCTAATTTTCTTTAAGAATTTTAGGCAATTAACTAGTTCTAACTCAGCACAGAAAATTCAATATACAGCACAATAATCACAGCACATCATACACCAGATTTATAGTGGTTCCCCAAGGTGTGGGTACATCCACTTTTCCCCCTTCGCCTATCTAGTAAAGAACTGGATTCAGCCCAACTTCCTTCCACTTACTCAGATCCACAGATCTTACAACTCAGAACCAGATTGGTTCCTACAGTTCAGACTTATACAAGTCTTATCTCAGATTATTCCTAAGAACCCTACCTCAGGCCTCAGCCCTACCTCAGCCTTTATCACTAGGCTTACAACTCTAACTTTCACAAGTCCTACACCTCAGGCACTCAACCCTACCTAAGCCTTTATAATTACAGGCTTACAACTCAGATCTTACAAAAGATTCTACAAGAAATCGAATGTTTTAAAAGGTACAGAAATTTCACCAGATAGAACTCTCTATTGGTGTGAGCTTCTTGATCAGTTCTTGAATAAACTGAATCTTCAGATCCAACCTGACTTAGCTTTCAAAGCTTCTTGATTGAACAAAATAAGGTTGATCTTCACTTGATGTAGAAGTTGATCTTCAGATAGCTCCCTCCTTAAATTCAGAATAAGATCTGAATCTTTCTTACAGACTGTTCTAGATCTGTCTTATTAAGGGTTCCCCTTTTCTTGTTGTTGAATTCTCTCTCTGAATTGCTTGATTAATTCCTTAGTTATTTCTGGTTGTCAAGGATCAGTCCCTTATATAGAGTTTCCTCATGATTATCGGTTGATCCTGTTTGTAACAATCTTCTGACAGTTCTGACAAAGGTGTCAGACCTGTTGGTTATGACATTTGTCGAGTCACCAGTCATGACAGTTGATTCCTCAATGACTTTACAACTCAGCATGAACCACTCAGCAAACTGCTTCATATATGTCGACACAAATAGACTAAGTGTCGACACAAGTCTTGATGATTTCGACACAACACTCCATGTGTTAACATAGTCATTCTTCTGCTACTCGACACAGCTTCTGTTAGATGTATCGACATAAGTCCTGTGTGTCGACATAACTGCTCCTGGTCTCAACATATCTGATGCTTACAGATGGCGTTGAGTGTATGTCAAGATGTCGTTGAGTGTGTGTCGAGACGTCGTTGAGTGTGTGTCGACACAAGTCCTATGTGTCGACACAAGCCTTCAGACTCAGTATAGCTGTTGTTGTTAGATAGCATTGAGTGTTGTCCAGATGTCGTTGAGTGTGTGTCGACACAAGTCCTGTGTGTAGACAGAAGCCCTTCAGACTTATAATAGTTGTTGCTGATAGATGGCGTTGAGTGTGTGTTGACACAAGTCCTGTGTGTCGACACAAACCTTCTTTAGGTGTCGACACAATTCTTGGGTGTCGACATATGCCTTTCTTCTGGTGTCGATATAACTCCTGGGTGTCGACACAGCTTCTGCTTCAGGTGTCGACACAATTCCTGCCTCATATGTTGACACAATTCTGGGTGTCGACACATCTTCTTCTTCAGGTGTCAACACAATGTCTGGGTGTCGACACAGGCCTTTCTTCTAGTGTCGACACTACTTCTGGATGTCGACGCAATTCTTCACAAGTGTCGACACTTATACTTAGAGAATTTTCTTGCAAACCTTACACCTGTACAATGAAACTCAAACATCCCATCAAATACAAGCTGATGTATATCATTGAGTAATGAGAGGCTTCTCCAAATCTGGTACATATTTTTCAGTGTACCCAACAGTTTTCCAACGCGCTGGGGGAAGGAGGTGGCAAATGGAGAGCTGGCTCAGAAGATTCTTCCGCCTCGGATTGGCCGGGGAGACCTACAAGGACAATTAATCCCGGTGAACATAATGGGCAACTTATTCAAAACAACTATACGAGATGGCCATATGTAAGTGGAACTTACGGGATGAGCTCGGCTGCCCCCGGAAGATATATGTGGGGGGTAAGGTAAAGTTCTTGTCACGACCCGGAAGTTGAGATCTTGGGGAGATGAGCTCGAAGCTCGGAACAGGGATGTCTCCGGCACCTCCCCCTGCGAGTACAGGAGCAGGTGTAGGTGGCCAAGCAGGTGCGCGATTAGGTGATTTTGACCTTAGCAAGTCTAGCCCTGTGGTCCCAAAGGGGGGATGGGTTTTGCAGATGAGAATCAGGAGGAGTTTGAGGCCGGGAGTCGTCGCAAAGAAAGTCGACTCGCGGTGTAAAGGCTTCAGCGTATGGGTCGGCAGGAATGTTGATGATTTTTCTTTTTGGTTCGGTGGCTGGTTTAGAGGAAGAAGCGAGTCCATGTTCGAGGGTGGAGGCCAATTCACGATAGACCGACTCGACAACTTTTGGAGCTTGCTTGGACTTTTTGGCTGGCTGGAGCTTTGGTGACTCATGCGGTAAGATTATGGGAGACATAGAGATCAGCTCGGCAGTGCGAGCAACATTGAGCCCCAGGCACGGTCCAGCCTGTAACACCCCAACAAGGAAAAAAATGCTAGACGAAAATCGTCGAGCAGAGCTCGACGAATTGTCGAGCAGAGCTCTACGAAAAACGTCGAGTTGAGCTCGACGAAACGACGAGCAGAGCTCGACGAAACGTCGAGCGGAGCTTGACGATCGTCGAGGACAGCTCGATGAAAATCGACGACGGCATCTTTTGGCCTGTTTTCGGTTCCTTTCGATGAAAGGTCAAAGTTCGTTGTTGCCTCATGTCAGATGTCGGGTGTGCGACCACTGAGTGGTGGTTGCCGTTTCAGCTTCAATCTGAGCCGTTACTTGGTTTTGATGATTTTGTTATATGGCTGGGATGTAACCCGAGGCCTTATCTGGAAAGGAATGGAAAGAGGAAATTATTATTTCCTTTTCTCTCTCTCTCTCTCTTCCTTACTTCCCGAGTTCTGGAGCAGAACCCCTTCGGCTAGTGTTAGGGTTGCTTGCTGGAGAAGATCTTGAGGCCGGACTTAAGAGCCGAAGCTAGAATCGCGAAGGGGAAAGTGAGGCAATCAGTTCCATCCACGTAAAAAAGCTTTCTCATGGCTCCAAAGAGACCGTCAAGGGTGTTGGATCCCTAGTTAGATTTGGGATAGGTTCACTAAGTTAGTATATGACCCAACATGTATAGATCAGGGTCATGGTTGTGTCCTAGAGTCTAGGTCAAGTCCTTTGAGTCAACAGTACAAAGGACCAGCCTCCAACACTGCCAGAGACTCAAGACTTAGAGAATTTAAGACTTAAAAAAAGGAGTTCTACGTTCATCGATCTCCGGTCGACGAAAGTCGAGCTCAGCTAGACGAACTGAGGGACAATTCTCTGAGCTCAGGTAGACGAACTTAGTTCTCAGCTCGACGAACTCTGGACAAAGTAATAACTCCTCTAAGTCAAACCTTAGTCAACGAACTAAGAACATCAGCTAGAAGAACTCTGTTCTCTGGTCGACAAATTCTGGATAATTTGATTCAATACTCAACGCCAGATGACATTATACTCAACGCTAGAATGGTGAGTTAACACTCAAAGCCAGAGAACATCACACTCAACGCCAAAATGATACTTCAACACTCAACATCCAAAAATAGTCTAAGTCCAGACTGCAGACTCAGCTCGACGATCTTAAACCCCAACTGGACTAACTCTGTTCTCAGGGCTCAGGTCGACAATCTTGGATCTCAGCTTGACGAACAGCCATTCTCAGCTCGACGAACTGTGGACTCAGGTCGACGAATCCAGTCTTGGCAATTTCTCTCTTTATTGTCCTTATTATGTGGCAATAATTCCTGAGTAATTAGTGCTCTAATATTCTCTGAATATTACCGTTAGACAAGAGCATTAATTATGGTCTTCATCAGAATTATTATCTGTCATTTTTATAAGGGACAGTTGGGGAAACAAATCAATGCCAAAAATATTCCAAGGCCGTCAGCATTAATTGCAGAAGGAATTTAGAAATTCAAATGGACATTCACGTTGGAAATATAAAAACAGAGATTATTATTTCCTAGACAGAGAATCACAACAGACAGACAACTTTCTTCTGTGAGACATACAGAATTTCTTGAGATTGAAAATCGATCAGTCAAGAATCAACATCGACTAAACAAGAAGAAGAACAATTCTGAAGAAGAACAACAACCATCCAAATCAAGTGTCTTCTTCTGTCATACTCTTAGGAACTCTCTAAAGGACAACAATACTGCATCTGTTAAAATAGTTCCTGAAGTTCTTCTTGTCAAAACTGAAAGCTTGAAGGCCTATCACCCTACAGCAGCTTCCATCATCCTGAACAAGCAACATCTCAGGGGGAGCTTTTGCTACAATCAAATCCATAAGTCTTCTCAGTTGTTTAAATTGAGAAAGAGAAGACACAGTCATTCTCTCACCCCCACTGTAAAAAGGGTTGTCATCTCCCTTCAAAAGTGATTCCTGTTTGCAAGTCTCCTGATCAAAAGACTTGAGGTTTGGTTGTTGAGCACCTGATTAAAAGCTCATTGGTGTCAGGCACCTGATCAAAACTCTGAGTGGATTCCTACTAGGGTGGTAGAAGAGTGGACGTACCCATGTTGGGGCACCACTATAAATTCTTGTGTCGTCTGGTTGCCCCTTTTTCTTTTTGTTCTTGATGTGGCTGTGATATTTAGGTCTTGCTGTGTTATTTAGTTTTTCCTGTGATTTCTTTTATTTCATTTGGTATTCTGTGATACAGTTCTGAGTTTAGGAGTATTTCTTATAATTCAGAAAAAGTTTTAAATATACCCACATACTCTATTCATCCCCCCCCCCCCCTCTAGAGTATATCAGATCTAACTCTAACTTTCAAAGGGTAACGATCTTCCTTCTTGGACATGTGAAGTCCTTATTTTGGCATGTGCATGGATTTCCCCCACCAAAAGGTGGATTCTTGAGGGATTTCTGTTTGGTTGAATCTTGAAATCCCCAAAAAGTCTTGCATATAGATCTGGAAATGTGTAGTACGGAATAGGCATGCTGTGTGAATCCCATCTGAACAGGTTGGTCTGGACTGGTGATATTTTATTTTGCACACCGGAGAAGACTCCGCGTATAAATGAGTATTTTGTGGAGTTAGTGGGTTGTGCCTGTGAAGGGCAGTAGATGAAAGTACAAGAGTGGAATTCTAGGAAAATACCCTCGTAATTCATGTGATGTATGTGATGGAAAGACCAGTTTTCTGGCACTGCAGGATGCTTCAGGGTTTGGGTTAAGTTTGGGCGCAGAAAGAGAGATTCAGTTTGTCCCGCCAAGCGATCGCGACGAATGCTGGCATTAACTCCCACTTTGATTGTGAAGCCAGTCCTTGGTGGACAGTGTGGCTATTTTGAGCTACGAGCTCTTAAAAGGCTTCGTGCCGAACGGACAAGGGGATGCCGATCCGCGTCAGTCTAGACATTGAACTGGCGATTTGAGCAATGGGCAAAGACTGAACTGTATCCGCGTTATGGTTGTCTGACATGAGTGTCTATTATATTGGCATTCATCAGGTTCACATAATGAGAGTCTTGGGTTGTACGCCATTAAGACTTAAGTCTCTGGCTGTAGGTCGTGGAGCGCAATGCTCAAAGTTTACCGTTTGGTTTTGAACCTTGAACGATGGTGGGACCCTGGTTTTCCGGTACACCAATAATGTGCCCTGAGTGCATGGAGCGTCGGACCGTATGGTCGACGTTTGTGATATATTTTTTGGTTCGTGAGTGCATATCTTGTGATATATCTGCTTGTGAAATGTCATGCCTATAGTGAAGGAATACCACTGCCCCGAGAAAGGGGTAGGGTTCTTATAAATTGGTCAACTGAATGCTGACCGTTGCCTTGCTTGCCACCGTGCGGTGGATTGTCCTTGTACAGGTGCTGGAGAGCCGAGCGGGAAATAGCGGGCTGAAGCCCTTGTTGCTGCTGATATGATGGCCCTCGAAGGCCAATTAAAGAAATGTTTATTGTTTTCATGTGTGGCCGGCCTACGTGCTGATGTATGTAATCCACACTCGTGAAAAGAACCTGTAAGGCCTTAAGGCCGAACAATTTGTTTATATTGTATACATTCCTTAGAGTTCTATATAAATATGGTTATTTATATATTTTGTGTACATTCATGATTGTTTTAGTTCAAAGAACCTTAAAGCTTCCATTAGCATGCTCTGAGTTAGGTTGCAAATAATAATTGGTATTAACCTGTAACCTCGTCACTTGTTTGTGGCATATAGTGTGGGGCCCCGACCGAACCTTCTATTATATGTCATTTAACGGATGGGGTCGTTACATACACAACCTCTCTTGGAGCTCTTTGGAAAGAGGCATCTTAGCAGGGTCGGAGTAAGGGGAATGGCAAAGGTTGCCCAGGTACATAGGCACACATATATAGTTGCTGGTGGATCCCACCAAAAGATTCTCTTTGTCTCCTGCCGTACACGCCGCATTTTGCGGGGTTGGATGTTTCTTTCCGAGCTTGGGGCAACCTCGCAAAGAGCAGAGATTGTATACAACCATATATCAGGCGAGTGCGGATCAACAGGAACCATACCAGCCAAGTCATCTTGTTCAACTCCCAGGCGAGTCGGGCCCCTGGCATCGAGTCCACTCGACGCCTTCCGCTGGTGTCGAGTCCACTTGACACCTTCCCCCCCGGCGTCGAGTGAGGCGAACTCACTCAGCGTCTTTTGATCTCGGCGTCGAGTGAGGCTTGTTCACCCAATGCCTTCTATTGCGACGTTGAATGGAGTGAGTTCTATCAACACCTTTCTCTTGGCATTGAGTGAGATCTCTGCAGACCCGTCGGCTCTCCCAGATGGGATGGAGCGGAATAGGGGCGAGTGGAGCAGCAGGCTCACACTCGCCCATGGATCTTGACAATCAGTTGGCGAGTGGGAAATTTCTGGCCCGCACTCGCCCAGGGCTATAAGGAGGAGGCGAGTGCTAGCACCATCGAGCACTCGCCACCCCATACAAGTGGAGGTTTTTAAGGGACACTCGCCCAAGTGTTATATGAGGTATTTTTACCATTTTGCCACCGCTGGCCTGCCTATAGACTTTTAGAACAACAGAGTTTCGTTGTTGGCAGGCCAATCTAGACTACATATAGCTGTTTAGAACAGCGAGGATTGGCTGTTGGCAGACCATTTTTAGAAAACTATAAATATACTCAAGGGGGTACCTTAGAAGGCATACTTACTTGTACCCTTGTCTTCTTGCGCTTTCTGAGGTACCCTTAGCTCAGCACTTGGCTAAGGAGGGGAAGCGGTCTAAGATCTTCTGGGTGTGTTGTGGGACCTCTGTGTTGGAGCTTTGGGTCTGTTTCTTGTTCTAAGTCTCTAGCTATTTGAGTTTGTGAGGGAGAAGTAAGTGCGAGATCACCCCTTCCCCAAGGGTTTGAACTCTACAAAAGCTGAATTTCGATTTCAACAAGACTCCCCTCTCGCTATACAATCAATGCCAAGGGGCTCAAAGTCCCGCACCAACCGCTCATCATGAGCTACAATCTAGTTCCCTTGTCCAGAATATTTTCTACTCAAGCCATCGGCCACCACATTAGCCTTTTCTGGCGTGTACTGAATCACTAAATCGTAGTCCCCAAGGAACTTGACCCACCTGCGCTACTGCATGTTCAAGTCTTTTTTATCCAAAAGATACTTTACTTTTTTGTGGTCTGTGAAGATCTCCACCTTTGCACCATACACGTAGTGCCACCACAACTTTAACGCAAAGATTACCGCTGCCAGCTCCAAGTCACGGATGGTATAATTCCTCTCATGAGGTTTCAACTGTCTAGACCCAAAGGCTATCACATTGCCATGTTATACTAACACATAACCCAAACCGCAACCTGACGCATCGCTGAAAATCTGAAATCTTTCACTCCCCTTAGGAAGACTTAGGATTAGAGCTAACATCAATCTTTCCTTCAAGGTGTTAAGTGCTCAGTTACACTCCTATGTCCACACAAACTTTTAGTCCTTACGAGTAAGAGAAATGAGGGGCAAATCTATCCGCAAAAAGTTTTCCACAAACCTTATGTAGTACCCAGCTAGTCGAAGGAAACTCCTAACTTCCGTCATGGTTCTCAGAACTGGCCAATCCCTAATGGCCTCAACTTTCATCGGATACACCACCACCCCATCACCACTAATCACATGGCCCAAAAATTCCACCTTCTCAAACCAGAACTCGCACTTCGAGAACTTAGCATATAGTTGGTTCTCTCTCAAAACCTGGAAGACTACTCTCAAGTGAGTCTCATGCTCTGCCTCCGACTTGGAATACACTAAAATTTCATCGATGAATACCACCACAAATGAGTCCAAGTACTCCCGAAACACTCGGTTCATCAAATCCACGAACACCGACGGTGCGTTTGTCAAACCTAAGGGCACCACTGAGAACTCGAAGTGGACATACCTCGTACCAAACGCTATCTTAGGTATGTCCTCATCTCGAATCCGTAACTGGTAATACCCCGACTTCAAGTCCAACTTGGAGTACACCACCAACCCTACCAACTGGTCAAACAAGTCATCTATCCGTGAAATTAGATACTTATTCTTAACGGTCAGCTTATTCAACTCGTGGTAGTCTATGCACAACCGCATACTGACATCTTTCTTCTTTAAAAACAACACCGACATGCTCCATGGCGAAGAGTTGAGCCTAATATAACCCTGCTCCAATAGCTCCTGTAGTTGTACTTTAAGCTCGTCTAGATCCTTTGGTTTCATCCTAAAAGGAGGACGCGACACCGGCCTAGCTCCTGGCACCAAATCAATCATGAAATTGATCTCCCGCTGAGGAGGTACTCCTAGAAGCTCCTCAGGAAACATATCCTCGAACTCTGCCACCACTGACACTTCTATAATTGACAACTTAGAAAAGTTAACCTCCAGCAAAGCTACGAATGCTACCCCTCCCCGGTTTACTGCCTGCACCAATTGCATGGCTGAAATCCGGGAGCAGGCCACTCCACTAAGGCCCTCAAACTTGATTTCTTCCTTTCCCTCGCTCCTCGGGGTCACCACCTTTGATAGGTAGTCAATACTGGATCGCTTCTCTACAAGCCAGTCCATTCCTAATATCACATCAAACTCAGCTAATGGTAGGATTGCCACTACCAACACAAAGTCAACTCCACCTATACTCCAACCAATGCGCCCTTTCTTCCTGGTAGTCATGAAAGACCCATTGGGCATGCGCACCCTAAGCTTTGCATCCGACGAAAAGGGCTCGACCCTCCATTCTTAAAATAAAGCTTTCCGCAAGAAAGGAGTGCGACGATCCCGTGTCGAACAACACTCTAGTGGGGTAGCCGGAAACTAGCGCGAAGCCTAGTGTACATGAAACACACATAAAAGATCGTAAAAAATCGTAAGTTAATAAATAAACTTAAACTTTTCATACCTATCACCACGTCGGGTTGCCGAATTACTTACAGCTGCCCAAGACCGTAGGCTCTTGGCTACACTAGTTGGAAACGTTAAGAGCTCGACTCCGCCGCTTTCCCTTTCTCCGCAATACTAGGAACAGGACGCACTGACTACTGTTTCTTTTGCTCTGGCTCAACACAACACTCTGTACAAAATCGTGCTATGTGTCCTGGCTTGTCACACTTATAGCACGTTGGTGGTCCCTTGAAACGAGACTCTCCCAATATAGTACTGCTCTTCTCTCCTAACCTAAAATGATGGGGCTTCTTCCTTCACCTATTCCCTTCTGACTTCCACTGCGACTGAGGTGACTTTCCTTCTCCCTGCTTCACTGCATGACCCTTACGACATTGGGTTTGCACCATGCCAGTTTTTAACGTCCTAGCGGCTTCAACCAACTCATTAATACCCGCATTCTTTAGATCTATAAGCGGTTGTCTCAAATTCTCTCTCAACTCATGATAAAAGAGGTTGTCCCTCTCCTCATCATCAGCCATGGTCTTATACTCATAACGACACAGACGAGTAAACTCCTATATGTACTTATCTATGGTTTTGTCTCGCTGCACCAAGTGCAGAAATTGCCTCAGAAGGGCTAACCTTGTCGACGATGGAATATACTTCTTTAAGAAAGCACTAGCAAACTCATCCATATACTGGGTGTGTCCTAGAAACTGGCGGCCGCTATGGCTCACCCACCACATTTTTGCATTACCTTCTAACATGAGGTCGCGAATTGGGACTGCTTATCCTTTGGTGTCTCTGCTGCTCTCAAGAGTTCTTGAATCCTTACCAACCAGTCCTCGGCATCAGTCGGTGTGCCGACTCCCTTGAACATTGGAGGATTGAAACTCAGAAAATTCCTCATTTGTCAATCTCCCATCCTAACGATGGCTCTCTTAGCCAACGACTCTGCTTGCTTGGCTCCTCCGCATGGTATGACCGTATTGTATCCGGGGTAATGGTAGTCGTTACCTGAGCAATAGGGGTCACAATCTGTGTTGCCTCCGTAGCTTGGGTCGGTACCATTGCCTCTGCTAGCATGCGACAGACATCGATCAGGGATACAACCATGCCTATAGAACCCGGAGTAGTATCAATGTTTGTCAAAGGCTCCTCTCGCGGCCTTGATGTCCCTGCCTCATCGCTTGCACCCTTAGCAAAAGTAAGGTAAACCATGAATCAAGTTCTATTCGTAAAACTCAAACACAAGGACACTCACGGTCCCATAATACTCCTATGTGGACAACTTTTTTAAGCGATCCGATTACATTAAATTGACCACTAAACCTCATCTTGGACACTAAACCTCCCTCTGATACAAAATTGTAACATCTCTCCTATAATGACCATATAATATGGGTCTGGCCGGGGTCCTACAACATATAGATGCCACAACTTGAGCATTATAAAGTGATATAAAAGTACTACCCATCTCAAAACTCAGAAAACATGACAGCAAACACACATCAACAAGACTAGAAGTTATCCACAACTATAGGAGTCTGGAATGGCCTTAAGGCCTTACAACATTCAAATGTCCAAAACCACGTCAACACCAAACGTATCAATGTGTCATAGTACTCATAGGCTACCTCTACATGCAAGCCGGATTATAGAGAATGAAACATAACATTCAAACATAAAGGAACTAAAAGAAGGGGGTACACTTCATGAGGCTTTAGGTCTTTTTGGACTGCGAACTCGCTCCAGCTTGCGATCCTTGCCCTGTAAGAATTTGTTGTAATATGGGTCAGCAAAGGCTGACCTTAATAGTGTAACCAACACATCTCCTCCTGGTCATCCCTAGTGGACCCCGGGCACTCCACCTTGTAGGTCAGCACTTCGTATGCTTATGTAAATAAACATGATTAAACATAGAAAGCAACATGATTGAGTGTCTTATACATCAACGCGCTTCTATGTTGAGCATTTTAAATAAAGGGGCCTACAATGTAACATGTATGCAAACTTGGGTTTCACCCAAGCCACCCTATATTGTCACAACCTGCATTTTCTCCGAATTAAGATTTATCAGAGTAAGAGAAAACACGCGTCGTGATGCCACGTCAAGCAGGGGATAACTGCTGACGCTCAGGCAAAACCAACTACAATCTTTATGCAAGAAAATCATGTGCTTAATGAATAGAAAATCAGTTATGATTAGAGTCCGTATCCCTCGGCTTAGTGGATCATCTAGTCCACAAAAGAAAAACTATATTAATACGCTGCGGAAAAATACTTTATTTAGGTTTAACATCCTAAGGAGCGCATAATGGTCCCAAGAGAACCACTCATGCTATGCAAGACCCTACATTTAATTTATATAATATATAAGAAAACAGTCTTCATACGTGATTTGGAAAAATAGTGATTTCGCTTATAAAACATGCTGATCATGAGCTTTATTTATAATAACATTTATAGTTTAAAAATAACTAGCAACATAGCATAAAACCTTCTCAGAGCAAGTAGACTATCTCCAGAAAATGGTAGCAGCAATAGTATATATATCTAGTACAAGGTAAAAACTACCAGTGGGCGCCAACAACCTGACATGAACCCACTAGCACAAATATATGTATGTAAGAGAGTACTGAAAACAACCTCACTAACAAGGTAAACAGAACTCCAAGGTCCGGGAGTCCACCAACAACACCACCTCCAACTAGCCACCAGACTGGCTACAGCTCAGAATATGGGGTATTCCAAAAGAAAACAGAATACCTCAGCAAGCTAAACAAAGAAAAACTGCATGAAAGAGTCAACCAAAGGACAAAGTAATAGAAAAACATGCAGTAGAAGGAGTTACAACTGTCCAAAACAGAACCACAAGAAATGCACAACGTACAAAGCAACAGCAACGACCCAGCCCAGGAACCACATCCTGCAGGGCCTACTAGGCTGCCAAGAGCCAGAATGTTGCAAACTACCAAAGAAGAAACTTCTAACACCCTAAACTGTGGGAAGTGATAGTAGTAAAAACAACAACGAGGAACCGGATCGAAGGCAAACGCAGTCCCCCAATCCACCATGTCCAAGTCAAAAGCTCGAGGGTCAACACGTGAAAACACAAGGGACCTTCCACCCGACATGCCCAGCCCGTACCTGGAGCAAGAAAAACATGGGTGGCCTTGGCTATATCACACAACTCCACCCTCATAAAGAGCTACAACCACCACTACTAACCACGACCCACGATTCGGCCTTTGGGAAAATAAAGAAAACGACCGACAAGGAAAAACCCAGAAATACAACTGGAAATCCACTCGGAAATGAAATACAAGGTAAAGGAAGAGTGTTGAAATAAACCAACACGACTAAGCGTTGAGTGAAACCCACTCAGTGCCTACCTAAACTTTGGCGTTGAGTGAGCTAGCCTCACTCGCCGCCAAAATAAAGTTACTACCCACAAACCTACTAAAGAAATACGGACCTCGACGATAGTCGAACGACCAAGGCCGAAGATCCAGAACTCGAGTAGTTGCCTGCCACTTGAGTATCTAAACTCCCGCACTCGAAACCAGCTAAATTTGCCTAGCAAAAGAAAATATACAAAGCGCACGATCAGTGACGCACGATCAGTGGTCGTGCGCACTCATCGGCTGATGATCGTGCGAAGCGACCCTGGAAAACCTGACAGAAAACCTAGCAACTGCGCACGATCAGTGTCGCACGACCACTGGTCGTGCGCACTGTTGCCAGCGCTCGTGCGATTTTCCGAGACAGAACTTTGGAAACTGAAAGACAGCCGCGCACGAGCAGAGGCACACGACCAGTGGTCGTGCGCCCTAACGGTTGATGACCGTGCGCGGCTAACCTGTACCGTTTGGAATTTCCTGAACGACACCGGAACGCGCACACGACTCACGCCACTGTAGTAGCAGCAGACAACTATCAACGTCGCGCACCACTACTATACGAACTATGCCTAATCATTCGAGTAATAGCTTAACGAAAAAAATCGGCAACCACACCCCCCCTCCTAACTCTCCCTCTCGGCTACACCCAAACCAGAGCAACAATCAAAATAAAGGAAAACAACGGCTCCATGCCGACAATTTGGATTCCAATCATCACAAAATAGGGGGGTTTAGTAGGAAGAACTAAGCCCTATAGTTAGCAAGAAAATGAGAACAACAAGGCCTCTAACCTGGGCTAACTGGGATTTCAATTTCAGCAAGTAAAATCGAAAAGAAAACTTGGCAAGGGCAAGAATACCACTTGCCTCAATCACAGCGAAGCTTTGGACTGCTTTCCTCCTCTTCGCACGGATCAAAACGGTCGCAACACCTAAAACAAACACTCGGCCATTAATGGCGGAAAACTTCCAAAACCGAAAATTCCAATCCTCCCAAAACTCCACGAAAATCGAATTTCTTACCGCAGGAATGAAGGTCTTGACGAGAGCAATCCGAATCCACTCTCGGAATCGAATTCCGTCCACAAACGCTCCGGGAATCGGCGTCCGAAGGCAAGGCTCGGTGGTTTCTCCGTTTCCTCTCGTACAGGGCCGGCGGTTTCAAGCGGGGAAGAAGATGATTGCCGTGCTTTTCATTCTATATATATATATATATATATAATTATATAATAATATAATTAATTACAAAATTACATAAAGCACCAAATCGACGCGAAAACCGAACTACCTTGGAATTCGACGAAATTCGCACCGTAGCTAAATACCCACGCTACGAACACAACGGCGAAGTCGAAATTACTTTTCGACAAACAGAACTCCAAATAAAGCCAAACACCAACATCCCCCCGAGAGGCCACACCGGGTCACCCAAAACGACTCGGCTTGCTAGGGAGATCTTGCCAACAGGCTATAGAATAGGGCACTCAGTTCTAAGGAGCTAAACCACACTCCACAAATGGCACAAGCCACGGAAACGCGTCATCGTAACGCCAAACGAGAATAAAAATAATCGCTGAAAAAATGGGGCGTTACAGTCACTCCCCCTAAAAGAAAGTTTCGTCCCGAAACTTTACGCACAACCCTCCTACTAAAGAAGGAAAAGTAACAAACAGAAGTTACAAAGGGAAACATACCGATCAAATCAGCGAAACAGGTGAGGGTACGCCCTCCTCATGGCCGACTCTAGCTCCCAAGTCGCGCTCTCCAAATCCTGATTTTTCCATAGAACTTTCACCATCGGTATGGACTTCTTTCGCAGCACACGCTCTTGAGTATCCAAAATACGAACTGGCACCTCAACAAAAGAGAGGTTGGGCTCCAACTGGGGCACAACATCCAAGAGTTGCCCACTGCTGCGCACACACTTCCGCAATTGGCTAACATGAAAAACATTATGAACACCAGGGAAGTTCGCTGGCAAATCCAATCTATAAGCAGACACACCAATCCGCTCCAAAATCTCGAACGGGCCCACATACCTTAGGTCAAATTTCCGATTTTTACCAAATCTCTTCACACCAACCATTGGAGAAACCTTGAGGTATACATGATCCCCTACTAAAAACTCCAAAGCAGACCTACGCCGATTGGCGTTCTTTTCATACCTCTCCTGAGCTAAACGAAGCTTTTCACGAATAAGCTTCACGGCGACTTCCATCTCTTCCAGAGCATCTGGACCCAACAAAGGCTTCTCACCAGCCTCAGCCCAAAACAACGGAGTCGTACAGCGCCTCCCATACAAAGCTTCGAACGGAGCCATCTACAAGCTTTCCTGATAACTGTTATTATAAGCAAATTCCATGAGTCGCAGACGCTCATCCCACGCTCCACCGTGGTCTAAAAATATAGCACCGGATCATATCCTCAACAATCTGATTGACCCGCTCCGTCTGCCCATTGGTCTGAGGGTGGTACGCAGTAGAATACCTCAGATCCGTACCCAAACCCTCCTGCACACTCTGCCAAAAATGAGAAGTAAACCGGGAGTCTCGATCAGAAATGATGCTAACCGGCACACCGTGGAGTCGGATGACTTCATTCAAGTACAACTCCGCTATCTTCTTCATCGGGTAATCAATCTTATAAGGCACGAAGTGAGCACACTTCGTCAATCTATCCACTATAACCCAAACAGAATCAAATCCTCTCGGGGATTTTGGCAAACCCGTAATGAAGTCCATAGATATACTCTCCCACTTCCAAGTCGGGATCTCTAGCAGAGTCAACTTACCACCAGGCCTTCCATGATCGGCCTTCACACGCTTGCAAGTGTGACACTCAGCAACAAATCGGGCTATATCTCCTTTCATACCATACCACCAGGCAATTTGCCTTAAGTCACGGTACATATTCGTAGATCCTGGATGGTAGGCAACGCTGGAACCATGAGCCTCACTGCAAATCATACCTCTAATGTCCCCAACAGCGGGAACGCAAAACCTGCCGCGGTACTTCAAAGTACCCGCATCATCAATAGTAAAATCTGGCAACTCTCCCTTCTCTGTCCTGGTAAAAAGGTGCAACAGATCCGGATCGTCCTTCTGATGCAGTCTAGTCAAAGAAATCCAGGACGGCTCTGCCACTGACAAACTATTCTGCAAACCACAGCATCCCACTGAAATATCCATAAGGAGGAACTCCTCCACTAACCGATCGGCGGAGAGGTTAAAGATCTTTCCCGTCTTTCGGCCCAGGGCGTCGGCCACCACATTGGCCTTGCCCGGATGATACTGGATTTCTACGTCATAATCCGCCACATACTCAAGCCACCGCCGCTGACGCAGATTCAACTCTTTCTGCGTGAACACGTACTTCAGGCTCTTATGGTCAGTAAAAATCTTGCACTGAGCCCCATAAAGTACGTGCCTCCACAACTTCAACGCATAAATAACCGCTGCAAACTCAAGGTCATGCGTAGGATAATTCTTCTCATGAGTCTTCAGCTGCCTTGACCCATAAGCGATTACTTTTCTATCCTGCATTAATACGCATCCCAAACCTACAAGCGAAGCATCCACATACACATCATAATCCACGCCCTCAGTAGGAATGGTCAGAACGGGAGCAGTACACAATCTCCTCTTTAACTCCTGAAAAGCTTCTTCGCACTTCTCACTCCAAACAAAAGCCACATTCTTCTGAGTCAGCTTGGTCAAAGGTGCGGCTAGAGAAGAGAAACCCTCCACGAATCTCCTGTAATAGCCAGCCAACCCTAAGAAACTTCTGATCTCCTTAGGAGTATTCGGCCTACTCCAATCCATCACTGCTGCAATCTTTTCTGGGTCAACCGAGATCCCATCCTTGTTCACCACGTGGCCTAGAAAAGAAACCTGAGGCAACCAGAATTCGCACTTGCTCAACTTGGCGAATAACTTGTGGTTCCTCAATTCTGATAGTACCAAGCGCAGATGCTGCTCATGCTCCTCAGCACTACGAGAATAAACCAATACGTCATCAATGAAGACCACCACGAACTTGTCTAGGAAATCCTTGAATACCCGATTCATCATGTCCATGAAAGCTGATGGTGCCTTGGTCAAACCAAACGACATCACCAAAAACTCAAAGTGTCCATGCCTCGACCTAAACGCAGTCCGTGGAATATCTGCCTCACGGATCCTGAGCTGATGATAGCCCGAACGAAGATCGATCTTGGAGAACACCGTGCTACCACGCAACTGGTCAAATAAATCATCGATCCTCGGCAGAGGGTACCTGCTCTTGATAGTGACCTTGTTCAACTCTCTATAGTCGATGCAAAGCCGCATCGACCCATCTTTCTTCTTTACGAACAAAACAGGAGCACCCCAAGGCGACGAACTCTGCCTGATAAAACCTTTAGCCAACAACTCATCTAACTGAATTCGCAACTCCTCTAACTCACGAGGGGCCATCCGGTACGGCGCCTTAGCAATAGGACGCGTACCCGGCTCCAAATCAATAACAAACTCCACATCCCGCTCAGGAGGGATACCAGGAAGATCATCAGGAAAAACATCGGCGAAACCACGAACAATAGGAATCTCCTCCAAGCGTGGCACGCTAACAACGGTTCTAACCGCCGAGACTAAACAAACACAACAATCAGAAAGAAACAATCTCTGAACACATACCGCAGAGAGAACAGGAGAATCCTGACACGGATCAGCATACACGCTGTCGGGCTGACCGTCGTCCCTGATGAAGTCCAAGCGCTTTCCTTTGCACTGAATGACCGCATCATACCGAGAGAGCCAGTCCATGCCCAAAATGACATCGAAGACCTCTAGATCAATCATCTTCAGGTCCGCCTTCGCAAGAAAATCCCCCAACAAAACCGGGCAATCCAAAATACCCAAATCTAACAACACAGATTCACCAGAGGGAAACTTGACACGGAAGGAATCCCGAACACGATCTAGAGACAACCGATGACGCTCCACAAAGGCTCTAGCCACGAACGAGTGGGTAGCGCCGGAGTCAAATAGAACACGAGCCCAGCGGTTCTTCACCTTAAATTTCCCTATAGGAACGCACGAAGCTAAGGAGCTAGCACAACAGTACCGCGAATAATCTAGCAACTAAACCACCAGGCTAGAAAGAAAAACAACAAACAACTAACCTGAGATCACCTGGGTCGAAGTCTGAGCCTCCTCGGAAGAAATCACGTTCAGCTTCCCCTTTCCCTTATCCACACGCTGAGGTGGAGGTAATGCCTGCAATGGAACTGCAGGAAGAGCTGACTGGACCTGAGGACACCTCGACTTGATGTGTCCCTTCTGCCCACACTAAAAGCAGACTTTATCCTTGGTCCAACACTGGGCCGCATCATGGCCGGATCGCTTACAAACAGAACAGGAGGCATCTCTCCTAGGAGCACCCTGAATCGCATGAACCTGCTCCTTCTTCTGAGCTGTCGCCTTCTTGAAACACCTCTCGACAGGATGGCCTGACCGGCCACAAAAACTGCACACCACCCTGCTCCTCTTTCCCGGAACAGCATCGGGTACCAGGGGTTTCTTCTCCTCTACCAACTTCCTCTTATCCTTCTTCAACTGCTGGCCTCTGCTCTTCGCCGTCTCAATAGCCTCAACCTTAAGAGCAGCCTCTACAACTCCAGCATACGACACTGACCCATAAGCACTAGCCAACTGCTGCACCTCGCTCCTCAAACCACCGAGGAATCGCTTAACTCGATCAGCCTCAACGCTGACCAATCCAGGGGCAAAACGGCTCAACTTGCTGAACTCTATCTCATACTCACCCACCGTGAGTTGCCTTTGCTTCAGATGGAGGAAGTCATTCATGAGGCGGTCACGCTCGACCGAGGGTAAGAACTTCCTCAACAGCATCTCCTTGAACACTTCCCAAGAGCATCCGGCTACCAGGCTCTCCTTCTCTCTCAGCCACCAACTCTTAGCCAAACCTTTAAGCTGATAGGCGGCTATCATCACCCTCTAATCATCTGCAATCCCTGAGTACGAGAACATCTCCTCCATGGAGATCAGCCAGTCGTCTATCACCATGAAATCTGCCTTCCCATCATAAGTGGGAGGGCTCAGCCTCTGAAACTGCGAGATGAAGGCCATCTCTGCTGGCACCACCACTGGAGGTCTCAAGGGTGCAGGAGGAGGAGGAACAGCTAACCCCCCAGCAGGAACTTGCGCACCCTGAGCCTGCCCTGCCACAACTGCCACCAAAGACTGAATCTGGGCTTGCACCTCCTCCAACTGCCTGCCCATAGCTTCGCTACTCTGACGCAGACTCTTGATCACCGCATCATTCTGAGCTCCAAAATATTCACCCTCAGACAGGGGAGTCGATCGAGTCGTAGGACGCCTAGCCATCCTAAAAATCATTACAACGCAAATCAGATCCAAATCCCACGACTAGAACCGATTACCAGTACAGATAATACATATGTAGATATAGACTTAAAGCTGCTAAACTTGCTCTGAGAGTTTATCTTCTTCACAAAAATTAGATGATATGCCCTAACCTAGGATGGTTAACCACCACCTTACTAACTCTTGTGCCTAGATCGGATGCATGAACTTATGTTAATTTGAAAACTCATGTGTGTACATATGTCATCCTGCAAATCTTTAGCTCGGCGCGTTGTGCTTATGCAATGATATGATATGCATGATTGTGCTATGCATTCTAAAAAAAAGGCCCTAATGCATGCTATGAGCGGCGTACGCATGAAAATATTATGCATCCCATACTACATAACATTTCCATGCAACGAAAAAGAAACGTGCTAGTCGCAGTCATGTGGTGAGGTTATGCATCCCATACTACATAACCCTCACATGTAGCCCCTATGGTGGATCCATATACGAACACATATTATGCATCCCATACTACATAATATGCCCCGTATACTTCATGTTATGCTATGAGGGTAGTGTTCGTGCTTTTACCAAGACGTACTGATGACATATCGGTGTGTGAATGGCATGGTGCTGAACTACTAATAAGCGAACAAAGGAAGGTTGCTCAACTAACTTGTCAAGCAACCTGCCTCTGATACCAACTGTCACAACCCGCATTTTCTCCGAATTAAGATTTATCAGAGTAAGAGAAAACACGCGTCGTGATGCCACGTCAAGCAGGGGATAACTGCTGACGCTCAGGCAAAACCAACTACAATCTTTATGCAAGAAAATCATGTGCTTAATGAATAGAAAATCAGTTATGATTAGAGTCCGTATCCCTCGGCTTAGTGGATCATCTAGTCCACAAAAGAAAAACTATATTAATACGCTGCGGAAAAATACTTTATTTAGGTTTAACATCCTAAGGAGCGCATAATGGTCCCAAGAGAACCACTCATGCTATGCAAGACCCTACATTTAATTTATATAATATATAAGAAAACAGTCTTCATACGTGATTTGGAAAAATAGTGATTTCGCTTATAAAACATGCTGATCATGAGCTTTATTTATAATAACATTTATAGTTTAAAAATAACTAGCAACATAGCATAAAACCTTCTCAGAGCAAGTAGACTATCTCCAGAAAATGGTAGCAGCAATAGTATATATATCTAGTACAAGGTAAAAACTACCAGTGGGCGCCAACAACCTGACATGAACCCACTAGCACAAATATATGTATGTAAGAGAGTACTGAAAACAACCTCACTAACAAGGTAAACAGAACTCCAAGGTCCGGGAGTCCACCAACAACACCACCTCCAACTAGCCACCAGACTGGCTACAGCTCAGAATATGGGGTATTCCAAAAGAAAACAGAATACCTCAGCAAGCTAAACAAAGAAAAACTGCATGAAAGAGTCAACCAAAGGACAAAGTAATAGAAAAACATGCAGTAGAAGGAGTTACAACTGTCCAAAACAGAACCACAAGAAATGCACAACGTGCAAAGCAACAGCAACGACCCAGCCCAGGAACCACATCCTGCAGGGCCTACTAGGCTGCCAAGAGCCAGAATGTTGCAAACTACCAAAGAAGAAACTTCTAACACCCTAAACTGTGGGAAGTGATAGTAGTAAAAAACAACAACGAGGAACCGGATCGAAGGCAAACGCAGTCCCCCAATCCACCATGTCCAAGTCAAAAGCTCGAGGGTCAACACGTGAAAACACAAGGGACCTTCCACCCGACATGCCCAGCCCGTACCTGGAGCAAGAAAAACATGGGTGGCCTTGGCTATATCACACAACTCCACCCTCATAAAGAGCTACAACCACCACTACTAACCACGACCCACGATTCGGCCTTTGGGAAAATAAAGAAAACGACCGACAAGGAAAAACCCAGAAATACAACTGGAAATCCACTCGGAAATGAAATACAAGGTAAAGGAAGAGTGTTGAAATAAACCAACACGACTAGGCGTTGAGTGAAACCCACTCAGTGCCTACCTAAACTTTGGCGTTGAGTGAGCTAGCCTCACTCGCCGCCAAAATAAAGTTACTACCCACAAACCTACTAAAGAAATACGGACCTCGACGATAGTCGAACGACCAAGGCCGAAGATCCAGAACTCGAGTAGTTGCCTGCCACTTGAGTATCTAAACTCCCGCACTCGAAACCAGCTAAATTTGCCTAGCAAAAGAAAATATACAAAGCGCACGATCAGTGACGCACGATCAGTGGTCGTGCGCACTCATCGGCTGATGATCGTGCGAAGCGACCCTGGAAAACCTGACAGAAAACCTAGCAACTGCGCACGATCAGTGTCGCACGACCACTGGTCGTGCGCACTGTTGCCAGCGCTCGTGCGATTTTCCGAGACAGAACTTTGGAAACTGAAAGACAGCCGCGCACGAGCAGAGGCACACGACCAGTGGTCGTGCGCCCTAACGGTTGATGACCGTGCGCGGCTAACCTGTACCGTTTGGAATTTCCCGAATGACACCGGAACGCGCACACGACTCACGCCACTGCAGTAGCAGCAGACAACTATCAACGTCTCACACCACTACTATACGAACTATGCCTAATCATTCGAGTAATAGCTTAACGAAAAAAATCGGCAACCACACCCCCCTCCTAACTCTCCCTCTCGGCTACACCCGAACCAGAGCAACAATCAAAATAAAGGAAAACAACGGCTCCACGCCGACAATTTGGATTCCAATCATCACAAAATAGGGGGGTTTCAGTAGGAAGAACTAAGCCCTATAGTTAGCAAGAAAATGAGAACAACGAGGCCTCTAACCTGGGCTAACTGGGATTTCAATTTCAGCAAGTAAAACCGAAAAGAAAACTTGGCAAGGGCAAGAATACCACTTGCCTCAATCACAGCGAAGCTTTGGACTGCTTTCCTCCTCTTCGCACGGATCAAAACGGCCGCAACACCTAAAACAAACACTCGGCCATTAATGGCGGAAAACTTCCAAAACCGAAAATTCCAATCCTCCCAAAACTCCACGAAAATCGAATTTCTTACCGCAGGAATGAAGGTCTTGACGAGAGCAATCCGAATCCACTCTCGGAATCGAATTCCGTCCACAAACTCTCCGGGAATCGGCGTCCGAAGGCAAGGCTCGGTGGTTTCTCCGTTTCCTCTCGTACAGGGCCGGCGGTTTCAAGCGGGGAAGAAGATGATTGCAGTGCTTTTCATTCTATATATATATATATATATATATATATATAATTATATAATAATATAATTAATTACAAAATTACATAAAGCACCAAATCGACGCGAAAACCGAACTACCTCGGAATTTGACGAAATTCGCACCGTAGCTAAATACCCACGCTACGAACACAACGGCGAAGTCGAAATTACTTTTCGACAAACAGAACTCGAGTTATACCCAAATAAATCCAAACACCAACATCCCCCCGAGAGGCCACACCGGGTCACCCAAAACGACTCGGCTTGCTAGGGAGATCTTGCCAACAGGCTACAGAATAGGGCACTCAGTTCTAAGGAGCTAAACCACACTCCACAAATGGCACAAGCCACGGAAACGCGTCATCGTAACGCCAAACGAGAATAAAAATAATCGCTGAAAAAACGGGGCGTTACATATATCGTGTATGATTCTAGCACATCATCACATCACATCATTCACACGGGTACTTCCAATTTCACCCATCGTCGTTCAAGCCGCAACACAGAACTCTTGAATAGGCCCCACCCACTCATGGGTCTCAACACCTAAGCTTGTTTGCAAGCTCTGACTCTTACGTCAGTTCTGTAACACAAACCAACTGATTCTAAAAACCCTTGCTTGACCCTGCCTGTTTGTGGGCTTCATCGCCCGGGCTTAACCAAAAGCTTGGTATTCTCATCAGTTTCCATAGAAGGGGACTTGTTTTGTTGGGACACTCTCCACACGTGACTTGTAACATCACGGGCTAGCCAGTCCACCACAGAAACAAAGTCAAACATTCGCATAACATTCAAAAATCGCATCATTTCCCGCCCTAAACCACCATTCATTCTCATATGAAAAAGGGGCATCGCAAACGGTGTCTTCGCCGCAATCAGATTTCAAGCAAAAACCCTATAGTGCACGTCTTGCAACATCACTGAATCAGACCACGGATCGCGATTACGGCTTCACCCACAATGCTTAATCCACTAATGGAGAGGATTTCTAATGCAACAATATGTCGGGGATGTACTCAATCGACCCAATGGCTCCTCTTGAAACATGGTGACCCGAATCCCTCTCATTTGAGATATCTGATGCTTAAATGCTTGAATAAAGGCATAAACGAAATGGATGTCATGCACACATCCGAAAAACTGGGAGGAGAAATGTCGTTAGCTCCCGATTCCTCTTACTTGTCATGGAGATCTTGATTTGCATGGATGGAAGTGTGTGTCTTCAAGCCCTCTCCACGAATTCGGCCTCAGATCAACAAACGGAGCTCCGGAGCTTCGTCAATGGTTGAAGATGCCTCTTCCTCCTCCTCCAAGCTCTCTCTCTCTCTCAAACCCTAACTTCTCAACCCAAATGACGAGAAAATGGGAGGAATGAACCCCTCAGCCCTACTTAGGTGTCACTGATGGAGGATTCTGGGTCATACGATCAAATTCTAAGAAGATCGGATGGCCATAAATCACCACTTATGAAACTGGTTCCGCCTGCTACCGCATGGCGGTAGTTACCTACCGCGTCGCGGTAGCTCACAGATCTGCTAGTCTCCGTAGTCCGCCACTCTACCTCCAGTGGTAGTGCTATCGTCATGTGGTAGCTACTCGACGCTTTTATCTTGATGCTTTCGTCTTGACGCACTCGACAAAAAAGGGCTACCGTCGGGCGGTAGCTACCTACCATCGCGCTTTAGCTTCTAGAACATCCAAATTCTTTAAACAAGTAAAATGGGTTGTTACACACCCAATCTTGGCTTATGGTACCCTAGGAGTAATGATTTTGAGTTAATGAGTTTTTCAAATGCAAACTCTGCAGGATGCAAAGAAGACAGGAAGAGCACCTCAGGAACATGTCAGTTCCTTGGAAGAAGGCTTATTTCTTAGAGCAGTAATAAGTAGACAACTGTGGTAATATCGACAGCATAGTCTGAATATATTTCAGCTGGAAGCTGTTGTGCTCAAATGCTCTTGATACAACATCAACTTCAAGATTACAACATCCAGTTAAGTAGAGCACCTCTATTATGTGACTCATCTAGTTCAATCTCAATTGCCAAAAATCTTGTGTCTCATAGCAGGACCAAGCACATTGAGATAAGGTATCACTTTATCAGAGAGCATGTAGAAAAGGAAGATATTTACCTTGAGTTTGTCCCTACTGTTGGGTTCAGCGTTCCTTCACTTGACCCGTGGCGCTCTGCTACTTAGTTAAGAAATTAAGTAGCGCCCTTTCCAACAGTCCAGGCTTTTGGTACAGTTGGGTATGCGCTTGATCCTACATTTGGTATCAGAGGAGGTCACGGGTTCAAGACCGGGGAGCGCTATTAAATCCTGATTTTTCCCTTCTACCTGTGTGGATCCAGTGGGTCTGACAACTATGGACATGTGGTAACCCCACCTCTGAGTCGTATGGGCCATGTGGTAACCCAACCTCTGAGCTGACGGGTTGTGATGGACGTCGGGGTGGATTGTTGGGTCCGACGTTCCTTCACTTGACCCATGGCGCTCTGCTACTTATTTAAGAAATTAAGTAGCGCTCTTTCCAATAGTCTGGGCTTTTGGAACAGTTGAGTTTGCGCTTGATCCTACACCTACTAACAAGCAAGTGACATATATCTTCATTAAGCCTTTGGATAAAGAGAAATTCAATTATTTTAAAATTGAACTAGACATGCTAAATCTTGATTGAATCCAATGCCTATCCACTACACTATATAAGGTGTTTTATATTTAAGTTAATTTCCTCTCGTTTGGTGTGCAAATAGAATTCTTGGATTCTTGTTATTATTATGTGGTTTACCATTAGTCTCTAGGGTACTAAACAAGATACAAGGAAGAAGTTTAATTTCAAACAAAAATAAAAAGGAAAAGGGTTTAGGCTTTGCGGAAAATCAGTAACAAAATCGTGAAAGATATATCAGGACACTATTTCCACATATTTTATTCTTAAACAGGTACGTGCCTTTTGGAATTCCTTTTTATATTAATAAAAATAGAAATAGTTGGAAATATTAGGTTAAATAAGCCCTAGAATCCCAAACATCGACACCTTTGTTCTCGCACTTTCGCTCTCATCTCGACAGAGAAAACCCCTTTTCCTTCAAACCAGAGTTCTGTCAATGACGCTCAAGGAGAGCTCGTCAGAAAGAATCAACACTGGAAGTGAAGTCATAAGAGGCGGCTTCAAGGCCTATTCAAAAGAAATACAAAAAGTGATATTCCTCTTGAACATGGCCGGCTTGGAGGTAGTACTGTCAGAGACAACCCAGATTGTTCCAACATTCATAGAAGAATTCTTTCAGAATGCAAAGGTCAGTAGCTCTGGGACTAAAATCAATACTAAAGTACTCAACCACAATCTGCAAGTCACATAGAAGAGCTTCATATCCTTCAAGAGGGGGAAGAAGAAGAGGAAATCACCACAGAAGACATAGTTGTTGCACTCGAATGGTGCAATTACACTAGAAAATAATATGGGACACTGGAGAAAAGTGACATGAACTCATCAGGAAAATTATTAGCTGACATAATAGGAAGAGCTTTGCTATACAAGCCTGGATCACATGACAGGAACTCCAGGGAGATGTTCAAGATCATGACTACAGTTATCTTGACCAAAAGAACTGACTGGAGTAGTCTAGTTTTGAGTAAATTAAGAGCTTGCATATTTTCCCCCAATGTGGGGAGGATAGTTTCTGTTTATCTTTTCAAGCTCCTAGGGGATAGGCTGGCTGAGGTTAATGAGGCTCCACTTCACTGCCTTAAGAAGATGGATCACGGGACCATATAAAGGTGGGATAAACCCTTTCTCAAATCTTAGAAGGGAGGGGAAAGCTCCAGGCACTCCTAGGGAAAGGAGAAAAGGATAAAGAAGGAAAGAACTGTTGCTAGTCCCAAAGGGCAAGAAGTTGCGGGAAAGAGAAGACCGGTGAAAGGTCATCAAGGTAAAAGCTCTCACCTAGCCCCCAACCACACTAAAGGGGAGCAAACAAGGGATCATCAGGAGATAGCTCCTTAAGATCTGGAAAGCACTACCCCCATAGAGGAATCTAGGGGAGTGGATGGTCAAGGAAGACCTGAGATAGGAGAAGTTCACCAGGAACTTGCTGCCCTAGAACCTATTGAACAACATCCAGGACAAGTTCATGAGGAACTTGCTTCTCAGTTTATAGCTATAGAAGTGCAGGATGCCTCCACATTTCACACAGAAATGGTGGATGGAGAGAGTCAACCACCCTTACTCCAGCCAGGTACAGTTGAGGGGGGAGCCTGCACCCGAGGCTTTTGTCCAACAAACTGAAGTGGTTGAATCAATAGAATAAATTCAGGGGGAGTCTAGTTTGGATGACTCTACCCAAGGGAATGTTACTGAGTAAGGTGTTTAGAAAGTTATTTGAAAAGTGTTTCCTTTCACAGTAATAATGTCTTATATTGAAGAAAACTTTACAGAATTCACTCTCATAGGCAATGAGCTACTATCGTGGAAAGGAAAAATGTGTGCTTGAGGACCAATACACTGACATAGGAACCTCAAAGAAGTCAAATCCTAACTATCTATATGAGGACTATGAGGGTCATGCAGAAACTACTCAAAGAGCTGCTGAGGCTGAGCCCGAACCCCAACTCCACAATCTGTTGAAGAGCCCAGCTCTTTCCTGGCTCAACTGTAGAAGATGATGGATACTCAGATAAGGAGTATTGAAGTATTTGTGAAAAAGACAGACCAAGACAGAGGACTGAAATGCATGAGAGAATATCAGAAGTGAAAAGGGAGATGCATCACTTGAATACTGAAACTTTCCATTTTTTTTATGAAGGCAACAACTGCAGTGTACTATACAAGATGACAAGATGACACAACCCATCAAGGTATTAAAGTTATTATAGACAACCAGGATTCTACTAGAGAGAATTTATATTAGTCATTCCAAGCAACACATGCAAGAATGGCTGACAATAGGATGGCCATCATAGAAAGAATAGACTCATGCAACTAGCTACTAGAAAGACACCTTCTGCAAACCAAGAACACTATAGTAGTTGGTGTCAACATGATGCAAGAAAGGATTGGTGAAGCCCAAGAGGCCATCTGCAAATAGACAATTGAAGAACTCAGAAAGGGGAGAAGGAAATTACCCACTACTCTGCCCAACAAGCAATTTGGACTACAAATTCTGCTAGAGAAGTATTGGGATTGGAACCCTTAAACTTCTCTCCTCAGCCTATCATTCGTGAGGATGACCCAGTAATAAACAATGATTATTTCCCTCCAGAGGATTATGAAGTAGCTTGGGATGGAGTATGAGCCCACTCCTCCAACAACAGATCAAGGGGAATCTTCTTCCAGGAAGATGAGGGATGATCAAGTCTAGGATGAGATTATGAAGGCTAGACATAGGAGGAGAATTGAAATCCAGAACATGCCAGAATGTGAGGAATGGAGTCCCATATCCAAGGACATCATATTATACACCTGGAATAACTTTGGCCAGCATGGGACCAATATCTATAGATATTATAACTCAATGGAATGGACGAAGCATGAAGACCATGAGACAAGGAGGAGACTTCACAAAAGAAATACCCTCATGGACCTTCTCCTCCTCCCAGATACATTCCAAAGCCACTAGGATATTTTGAGAGGCAGAAGAGAAAGGTTGTAGGAGAATATTTTTAAAAGCGCTGAGAACCTTGGCTTGACCTAGCTAATGTTTTTGGATGTTTTATCTTATTCAACTTAATTGTAATCCCTATTATTTTCAATCTTATTAATATAAATATGAATTATTTCTCTATCTATATTTGTCTTAATATATTTTTTATGTATCTATGGTTATTATCATATGAGGTTCTGACATCTTCAAATATGTCAAGATTATTGAGAATATTGTTCCCAAGATTTCTGATATGAAGAAGACCGTAAGATGATAATAAACTTCTTGTATTTGATGGTTATTTGAGTTTTGGTGTGATAGGTATAACTTTGGTGCATGGCTAATGTATGGTTAGATACTTGGTCACCCAAATAGGGTTTTGCCCTTATAATCCCTCAAGGAGCAAAATCAATGTTGATCTCTGTATTACTTATATATTGGACATATCACTATCAATGAGAAAAGACACAAAGCACAAAAGGAATCAGAGGTAAGAACAAAAAATTTACTAAGGAAAAATTCGACTCCATCGAGTTCATTACTAAGGGAAAAATTGTCTGCATTGACTTCTTGGCTAAGTAGAAGTTTGACTGCATCAAATTTATAGCTAAGAAAAAGTTCGATTGCATTGACTTCTTGGCTAAGTGGAAGCTTGACTGCATCGACTTTATAGCTAAGTAAAAGTTCGACTGCATCGACTTCTTGACTAAGTAAAAGTTTGACTACATCGATTTTATTGCTAAGTAAATATTCGACTGCATCAAAGGAATGACTTAGTATACATTCGACTGCATCGACTGCATGACGACAAAATGTTCTGCAGGATGAAATTGCTAAGTGTCAGGCATTTTCTTATATAGCTTCTATATGTTTTAAGGTGACCATATATACTTCATGTGGGCTAATTGACCTTGTTTATAGCACCATGTCATAATTACATAGAACCATTTTCTCCAGCCTGACACGTGGCACAACGACTATGTTCACGATTTTAGGCACAATTTAAGCAGAAGATTTAAATCAAATTGATTCACGGAATTTGCTGCATGAAGTCAGGGATTGCCAGCAAGGCGAATTATTCTCATTTATCTATTTCAAGCTTGTTTCCTAAAGTGCTGCTAGCCGTTTGAAGAATTCCAGCCAGAAGAATTCATATTATGTAAACCTTCCTTAGGTTAACTTAAAAACAACCATCTGAGGTTTTCTATTCAAGAATTTACCTAAGGAAGATTGACTAGCCGTTGGAAAGTTCAAATTCAATTCTTAATTTTTTGCCGGCCAAGTCTAGTATAAAAGAAAAACTTGAGATTTGAGAAGTTATTGTTGGTTTTAATTTAAGCTCTAACTCTTGAGTAAAAGGATTGCAAGAACTCAGTATTCACAAAGATTCTTCACGACTTATTCTTCTAAGTTCTGTGAAAGTTTTGAACATTAGTCATCTTCAAGCCACTGCAAGTTCTGAGAGAGATTCTTCTTCTTAAGAAATATCTTTTCTAAAGAACTCTCTTTCAGATACATGTTCTCTTGGTCAAGCCATCCATTTCAAAAATATATTTCAAGTGCTGATCGAGACAAGGAAGAAGAAGCTTGCAGTGTGTGCTTCTACTTGAAGACTCAAGCCTTTAAGTATTGAGTCAAAATTCTCTTTGCTATTACTTTATATGATCTCTGAAGGATCTCAGTCTGTAAGATTCCTTTGTTAATCTGAGTGTACGATCTGTGATAGATCTGAGTATAGATCTCTGTTGATAGAGATTGAGTATGTAGGGCCTGAGTTTGTATGGCTTGAGGAAAGCCTGATGTGTAGGATCTATTTGTAGATCTGAGGTGTAGGACTTGTGTGTAAGGGTCTGAGGTAGAGAACTTGTGTTCCTGAGATTGTAAGATCTAAGGATCTGAGAAGAAAATTTAGAGGAGTTTGGCCAAAGCTAGCTTTCTACTAGGTCGGTGAAGAGAGAAAGTGGATGTACTTATTCTTGGGGAACCACTATAAATCATTGCGTGTTGTGTGGTGTGCTGTGGTTCATTGTTATGATCTATTTATTCATTTTTCTCTCTAAGAATAACTTAAGTAATTTCAAAAATAAGTAAATCACATGTTCACCCCCTCTAGGTGGGCAGCAAACCTAAAATTTCAAGTATAAGCAGTAAGTACAATAAAAGTTGGTGATAAATATCTAAGATACCAATTTAATATGCCAACAATATCAAAAAAACACAAGTTTCAACCTGTAATACCATCATGTAAGTAAGAGGGCAAAAACATAGTAGTGTAATAGGCAAAGTATAAGAACCAGATTAAAGTTAACTTATATAGATTCACATACAAATTTATAAGTTAAAGATCAGGTACATAAATAGTAACTCATCATATAAATGAGCTCATAGTAATTTATATGATGAGAGTCTTATGCGGTGCGGTGCGGTACAATGCAATGAAATATAATGACTCATCCATGCTTACTCACGCACTCTGATTTGCTATGTCAACATAGATCTTAGTTTCTATTTTTTGAGGGTAGCTAACCACTCAGACACCTCATGTCGTGGCTAGACGGAGACAGTGAAACTGGCTTGTCTATTACTATGTGGGTATGCACACTATCAAACCTAGGCCTTATGTACGCCTCAATGCTACGAACCAGACTACGGAGACCTTGTGTACTCTTGTTTGATAAATCAGCTGAGTCTTAATGGCATAAGGAAAGAGTCAATGGGAAAATAACACTAAGGACCACAACCCAGCTGGCCTAAAGTCTATCTGTCAGGTTTTATTTGTATGACGACTAGTAAGCCCGTAGACTCGCCACAAGTAATCCTCCAACCAGGATCAAATTGCATCCATGTATCCTACAACCATGTAAATCCCATGACAAATCCATGTTATTAAGCACCCAAGGACTTCAACCCAATCCCTAATATTTTTCATTATTTATAAGTACAACTGTTGCGATTCAATACTAAAGGACTTACCAATTGGGTCCTTAACATGACACTCTAGGGTATAATCATATCCTACAATCTTCACCAAACCATCACTGCAACCCGTACTGAGTCGTTGTAACTCTAATGCAGTAGAATGTGCAAGTCATGGAAATACTATCTATGATCCTAAAAGACTACTTTTGAGTTTAGTGATATGTTTGGATTCACTAACAAGGTCTGCCCAACGATATTTACTTCTCATTTCCAACCTCATGTTAGAATCATGACATGCTTAAACTATCATGGAATGTTACATTACTAATCAATCATACTTTATCAATAATAATCAATTAATTAAACATGAGATCGATTTCGAGTCTAAATCCACTGGTATTATTATCAAAATCTATAAGCATGTTTTCTAAAATCCCGGCTCAATTGAACATCAAAATAGTTCACATTTAGAGTAATAATTTATCAAAATATTTAATCTAGGAATCATTTCAAAACAAAAACTTCTGAAATTTCTACCATAGTTCATAATTATCATTTTGAACATTTCCACCAAATTTTAGCTTCACCATATTTCATAATAATTATTTACAGCAAAAAAATGTGGCTTAAAATCAATTTTCTAGTATTGACTTGAGGGGCGAGCGGGAACCCATGGTGAAAGGGACATCGCACGTTCATTGGGCAGCAGCGTTCCTGGGCGTATCCTTCCTCGATCTTATCCCTGACCTCCTAACGAGTGAGCTTACAATCGTCTTCCCGGGCTTCCACATCCCCAAGGGAGAGGGTCGGCCGGAGCGTCGGCCTACGGCTCTGACCTTTGGGCGGCGTGCATGGAGCTTGCTTTATCAGAGAGTTCTTCGGCGGGGGGGGGGGGGGGGGGGGGGGGGGGGGGGGGGGGGGGGGGGGGGGGGGGGCTCCTCAGGGAGAGTCGCACCCTGAAGTGGGACATGCTCCTGCGCTACTGTCGGTCGTGCACTGCGCACGTCAGCTGCTTTGGGAGGGTTGGACACTCCCATATCCCGTAGGAGGGTGAGTACTTCTGCTTGGCGTTCTTCCATTAGCCATACTTGCTTCTCTATTGAGTCTGCAGGCGGGCGGTAGTGGATTTATCCAATACTGGATCGTTGCTTGCAGGTGGGCTGGCGCGGACTATCTCGGTGCATCCTTCCGAGGCCGTGCCATTAGTAGTGCGCGTGTTCCTTCTTGCCATTGCTGCTAGTTGGGGGATGTTGAAAATTGTCAGAGCTTTTGGGAACACCTTCCCACAGACGGTGCCAAATTGTTGTGGGTCACCTGATTTTCCCAGGTATGGAGAAACATGTCGTCTTAGCTCGGAATTGGACCGGGCGCGCAAACAGTTAAAGAAAAATAACAACAATTGACAAAAAGTTTTTTTTGACGTGGAAAACCCGAAAAGTGTGAAAAGCCAAATGGATTGATCCGTGTCGAGCCAAAATCCACAATTTCCTTGGATATTACAAGAGTTTGGGATGATTCCTCAGAGGCTAGGGTGACAGGCCTCCTCACCGTTATAAGTGCAAATAACCTAAGTCCCCGGAGCCTTGATGGAAGCGCTCCGGCTAGGAAAATGACTAAGTCCACAGAACCTCGATGAAAGCATTCTGGCTGGGAGAAATCTCTAAGCCCATAGAGCATCGATGGTAGCGCTCCTACTGAACGGAAGCCTTGGTTGGAGCGCTCTCGCAGAGACGAACGTCGTGCCCCCTGATGGAACCTTTGTACTAGAAGGGGAGCGGAACAAATTCCTGAGCGGATGATCGAACTAGGTTTACGACCTCGTTGGAAAACCTCAGAGCACTTTCTAGCATCTAGAGTTGCTTGTCTTCAAATGAAAGCCTGAGCCTATTTATAGTTTTCTGGAAGGATATGTCAATAATTGCGTCTGAGCAAAATTTTTGCTAGAGAATGACGCCACTCTGTTTCGATCACCTAGATCATCAAAATTATCAAAATTTCGAAGGTGCCCCCCGGGTGATCCGGGCTGCCCGAGCAGGGTGCCAGACAAGGACGGATCTATCAAGGAATCAGGGGGGTCAATTGACCCCCCTGAATTTTATATATATATATATATATATATATATATATATATATATATATATATATATATATATATATATATATATATATATATATATATATTAGCATTTAGCAGGATAATTAGGACGTAGGAGTCGTGAGCCAAACAGTCCCCCGCATAAATACGCACGGCGCTTCAATTTTCCCTCAACCCTAAACTCTCGATGCTTTTTCTTCGCTGGACGAACCCAGTCGTGGCCTCCTCCAACTCTCGATGCCTCGACGACTCGAAGCCTTGGCCTCGCCGGAAAACCGCGAACTCAGTCGCCGCCTGGCCCGCCTCCAACTCTCGAAGCCTTGTCGTTGCCGGAAAATCGCGATCCCGCGCCGCGTGGCCGTCTCCAAGCCAGGTACTGGTCATCTTCTTCCCGCCAAATGTGCTTTTCCTGAATATTTTCTCAGATCGTGTGGTTTGATGCTTCAAAAAGATTGTGATATTCTCATTTCTCTGATGGAACTTGATGGTAGGATTTCTAAATTTTTGGGGTTTAGGCATTGTGCAAAGTAACCAGTTATGGATAAATATTTTAAAGTCTTGTTATTATCAACTCTATAAACATATTCAGTCAATTATAAATAATGTTTCAACTTTCAATGTATTTTAATTTTGGCTTATGAGGTAATTTTTTTCATATATGTTGACATTTTTAAAATCATTTGTATGTTACAATTTTTTGACCCTGCTGAACAAAAATTCTGGCTCCGTCCCTGGTGCCAGATGGCGGCGGCGACAGCAGTGGGCAGAGGCGGTGGCGGCGCGCACGCGGGGTGCGACCATGTGGGCTGGCCAAGCGCAGGCTATGCGCGTGCACTCGCAAGCCGCGTATACGCAAGTTGCGTGTGCCTGCACAGGCTGGTCGTGCGCGCACGGGGGCGCTGTTTGTGCGTGTGTGTGGGTTTTGCCCTCCGCTCGGGCGTTTCTGGGCCTTGGGGAGCGCGGCGTGACGCGCGTGACTTATCCGATCGGGTTAGCTTTCCCCACAAATCCTTGGTCCGAGTCCTTCCAGATTGCCTCAAAAACTTGAGGGGGAACCCCATCAATTATCATACAACAAATGATCATTAAAATATCTTTTGGGTAAAGTTGTATGTAGGTTGACAAAGAGTATAGTGAATCGTTATATGCAGATTTTTGGGGTACATATCCTTAAAAACCTTGGAGTACATTCGAGAGGAGGAAATTTTGGTGTTAGAAGGCATAAAATCTCTACAATGCTTACATAAAAATAGATTTATCTTTAAATTTATCGTGTTCACATGAGCTTTCACCATACATATCTCAATTAAAGTCATTCCTTCTATGATTTATACACAAGCACTGCAAATAGTTAACATTACAAGGATCAAATACAGAAGTTGCCCAAGAAATTGATATTACTAATGAAATAGAGACCATTATTCAAAGTTTCACCACTTCAAGTGATGCTCGTAAGAGGAAAATTAAAAAGAAATTGTGTGATTTAGTAGAACCATCACCTAGTCAGACAATTGAGCCGATCGTTTCAATGCGACAAAGAGAATATCTAAAGGAAGCCTCAAAAAATTTGAAGATGACTAAAAATCAACTAAACAATACCAATCACATTTCAAGTATATTTTATCCATGAAAGATCAAAAAAATAAAGATAAAAGAGTTAAATCTAGTGTCAAATTGAATGCAAGAAAACTGGCTAATTATCAGCTTAAAACTCCATTCGTGCAGATAAATTTGAGTAATGAAATTTGCCAATAAATGTAATATTTAATCTCCGAACATATCATAAATGTGGTATATTAGCTTGATGACAATCATTGTGACTTTCGAGTTATTGGTAAAGCATTAGGAATGGGTGTAGTTTGGGAAAAAGTGAGAAAGGATCTGTGTATGGAACTTGAAAGTCAGAATCTTTGTTTGAAGGGGTGCTTGGTGACATTAGAAGATTCGAATTGTTGCAAACTTTATATGTACAATGGATCCAACATCAATTAGTGGTGCAAACGAGTCGAGCTTGAGTCGAGCTTGGAAAAATTTCCAAGCTCGAGCTCGAGCTTGAGATAATCATTTCGAGCTCGTCGAGCTCATTTTGTCCTGATTCCAGCTCGAGCTCATTGCCTGCTTATCAAGCTCGAGCTGCTCACGAGCCTGATTTTTTATACTTTTTAAATATAGAGGAATATAAAGCTCGCGAGCCGACTCGTGAGTTCATGTACAATAATATTTGAGCTCGAGCTCGACTCGTAATCGAGCTCCACAAGCTCGAGCTTTTTTCGAGCCGGCTCAATTCAACTTTCACCCCTGACACCAATTAAAAAGTGGATGACATACTTGATGTGGATCACATTTTGCTATAATATAGTTGTGGTAGAGCTCTCAAGTGATCAATGCTTTGTGGGTGTAATACATCTAACAGTTTTATGTGCCTTTTAACATGATACAATGGTTCTAACGGAAAAAAACACACCTAACCAAAAGTTAGATGCACGTAAGAATTGCCAAATAACATCTACCACATCTGATTATTATTCTCTTTTAAATTATCGAATTTGGCTTATGTCATTCATGCGTAAAAAAAACATATAGGGTGGGAAATAATAAAACAAGGCAAAAATAAAGTACCTTCATTTTTTACCCTTCTCTTGCTTAAAATTTACATTTGTGCCATTAAGCCATGCAAGACCGAAATCATTGGCGCTTTAATTCGAGCAATTAAAGGTATCATTTATTTATATATATATATATGGATATATAAAATAACAAATGAGGAGGAGAAGGCGGTAAATGAAAAAAAAAAAAAACCAGTGTTTCTTAGAAGAAAACATAAAGGAGAAGTTTCCGTTGTCCCGCTCCTCAAATCCTCTCCATTCTCTCTAATTTCTAGGGTTTCAACATGCACTGATCGATTCAGGAGATCTCGTTGGCCCGATCTGCTCGAGTTTTAGTTTTTTTTGCACCCCTTGTTGTTCTACTCGCTATTCTCGGCGCTAGGGTTGCTTTCTTTTCTGTCCGGAAGGTTTTCTTTGCGGCAGGTTCAGCGGCCGGCACTTGGATTTCTATGAAGGAGGGTTGATGATGTTTACTCCACTGAGGAGGGGGAGATGGGGCGGGTGGTCTGCCTCTCCAAAGGCTAGCAGAGGGCAGGAGAATGGCTCGGCGGCAACGGTGACGAATTCTAGGAGTTCCGAGGGTGTGATTCTTGGCCGGACTAAGGATGCGACCGTTGCAGAGGCGACAGAATTTCCGCCGCCACAGTCGACGTTGGAAGAACGTGATAATGAGGCGGTGGGCGGTAGTGTCTTGTCGGAGGATTGGAAGAGATTCATGGAATCGGAGCTTCTGAATGAGAGAGTTCTTCTGAGGAAAGACAGGGAAGCATTATCTGAGAGGATCTCTGCACTTGAAACTGAGGTCAGTTATAGTAGGGTTTCTGTCTCATTTCCTATTTCCCATTGGAATTTGTTTTCTTGTGTTTAGTTATGGTTAGGAAAAGAATGTCTGGATGTGTGAATGACTAATTCAATGCTCAATGAATTTTTTTATTATTTGTTAAAAGTATATTTCATCTTGTTACACATTTATGTTACTTTAATGAGGAATGGGTATCCTGGTTCTGTAGTCCATGGCTTCTGTCTTTCGACAAGTGACATTTTTCATTTTTTTTCATTTCACATGTAGGAGGGTATAATCTTCACAATCTGTATTTCATGGTTAAAACCATCCCACTTGTGAGTGGTTTAACCAAGCTCTACGAACTCAAATTATTTCTAGTTAACAGACTTTATGGTAGTTTAGGAGCACCCCAGGATTAATGGTTTTCTTTCCTTGGCTGATATCCATCTAAGTAGTTCAATATTCTATGTTTGGTTTGATGTGTGCACACATATCAATGCCTTGCTCTTGGAAATTGATCTTGTTCTGATGGTATAGTAAGGCTATGGCTACCATCATGTTTAAGTTCTTTAAACTTGGGAATAGTGATGCCTTCATCTTCGGTGCCAAGGAGCATCCATAGTTCTTTATTTGAACATTTATGTGCAGGGGAGTAAGGTTGTTTGTTGTTCAAACAGAGACCATGACTATGAAGCTCGATGTACTCTTGATTGGGTAAGCGTAGGAGTTGTGGGCTAGGTTTTGGTGGATGTATGGGCGGTGATTGTAGAAGATTGCAAAGAAGTTTCACTGTTGGTTTTAGATTGTGGTGGTTAACATTGGAGAGTTGAGAGAAGTGTCTATGATAAATTTGGGGGAGGGGGTGATATCGTGGTTCTCTAGTCTATAATTGGCATGACATTTTTTAATGGAATATGATTGCTCCTTGGATTTAATCAAAATGGAGGGTTGTGTATGCGAAGGCTTGTAAGAATGTGTTGTGATCCATGAAAGAATTAGCCCAAGTAGTATGCAGTAGTAAACTGAGGACATGCGTGACTGTCTCATTGAAGTCCTCAATGCAAGCATTTATTGACTCATATTGGCGGACTATGCAGAGGTATTCAAATGCATTACTAGATTGGTGGGTGCCATGGCAATGGGTCAACTCTTCCTTGTAAAGTTCCCAGGATGAGTACGTGTTGGTATGGCTCGTTCACCGATTCTAGTGGAGAGGGGAACATCTCATGTATATTGTGAATAGGAGCATCTTCTGATTGCCTGACGTGCTTTCCAATTAAAAAAATTTGCTCTATGCTAGCAATCTAACATAAGAGGTAAATGTTGTCTAGCAGATGTAGATTGAGCCGATGAAGGTGACTTTGATTGTGGCTGAAATACTGCGACTAGCTATGTCGTATAGTTGAAGGGGGCATGCTGTGGGGGGGGGGGAAGAATTTGGGGTTGTGTCATTGTGTTGTCGTTGATGACGATGTAGGTTGACTATTGAGAGTGTACATTTCCCGTACATCGATCTGGAGATCAGACATTGTAGTCTCGATGTGATTCATGTGGTCGGCGAGGGAGGTGATTATATGAGCTAATTTTTTGTTGTTGGAGGGCATGAATCTGGTGACGAGTATGAACCATAGGGGTCGTAGGAGGTAAATATCGGAGTGGTCCACAATAATAAGTGTCAAAACATAAACTACACACAGAATGCTAGATTGTGGGGCCTTAGTTTACCAGAGGAATTGATGGAAGCACATGATTAGAAATTTAGTATGTCACATGATTGAAACTAGACTTGACGATGAGCTTCTTATGATTGTGTCGACTAGAGTTGTCAATGTGATCATGCTCAAAAAATTGGATGACGTTGAGAATCTTCTGCTCGTGTCAACATGAGGAGTCAACGAATGTAGGGTCATTCTATTTATAAATTCACATAGGGAGAACGATGTGGATCTGGTACTGATGCTTAGGTCTTACCTGGTGACTAGAAGAACTAAAAGTCTGAACCCAGCAACTAGTTATGCGATGGGTAGAGACGACAATGTCAGAACAATCGATACATGGAGAGAAGTTGTGAGAAATATATGACGACATCAAGTGGTATGCTTCTCACCCAAGCCTTTATTTCTCGATTCTATTTCTTAGGGAAAACATTACATGAGTTTCCCTAGGCATAAAAGTGTAGGAATGTCATTTATCCGAGGAAAATAAGAGGCCATTACATAAAAGAAATAAAAGATTGGAAAATAGAAGACAACGTCCACCATCTGAAGTCTAGCTAGCACTAGCTGATATCCATCTGACTTTCATGTCCAGGTTGACGCGCGCACTTATCAATATTTTGTTGGAAACTATGATTTGTATCAATTTTTCTTGGTGAGTTATTTCAGCCTTTTCTTTTTTATCAATTCATTAACTTGAATATAACTATTTAAAATTTGATTTATTTTCATTTTTTCATATGTATGCTTGGTTTTTTAAATGAACCTTACCGTTTGACCTATAATTGTTGTTACAACTCAAGACTAAAAGCCCATGTAGGGTCTCATTGTATTTTTCTTTTTGTATTTAGTCTCACATCTACAAGTGTACAATCTTCTTCCTCCTCTATTGTATATAAAGATGGGAGCTTCCATGTAAAAATTCAGATTCTTTGGAATAATTATTTATATTTCATACTCTCATAATATCAGAGCCCGATAAAATCTCTCGCTGCTCTCCTTTTGCGTGAATACTCCCGACCTCGCACGAAACCTTTTCGGTCTCGTGTGAACTCTCCCAGTCTCACATGACATATATTGTTACTCGATGCTCGTGGAGCTCATCCCATAAACTCGCCATGATCCCTCATGTCGAGCTCATCATTCTCCTCCTGCATGCGATTGTGATTAACGCCCAAAACACAGTGATGCAGGCCTACGTGTTGAGGTGTTTGTGATGGCTAAAGCGGCGAGTCTCTCAAGACCTGTCCGATCGAGCGCGCACGCACACGAGTTTGTGGCCACTCCAATATTTTGATTTAAATCGCGACACATGCACAATAAACACCAAGAGAGATTTCCGACCAAAATATCGATTCAGAAAGAGGTCGGTTTTCTCCCTTCAAGAAAACTAGCATAGGATTCGCCCAATCCTTAGAGCGTTAAAACAAGGGTTTACCCAACCCAATCAATGTCACAATAAGGATTTACCCAATTCTTTGAGAATCACAAGAGCAATCGAAAAACACGCAAAACATTCGAAAAAATCCCGCGATGAAATCAATGGTTTCGAAGGCAACGCCGGCCTCTTTCACCACCCAAAATCACGTATGAAGAAGCACACACGAGAGGATAGAGAAATCATTACCCCAAACTCACAACGAGTTTTTGTGGACGATCCCTCTACCACGGTTCTACCAGAGTCACGCCGAACGGAGGGGATGACGAGCCAACACTACACGGAACCACACCGAGGCATTCCTGGTGACGGAGTAGTGGTCCTTCGAGGGGCAGCCGTTGGTTGAGCACGGGAAATGGGGGAAGAGAGCTTCCTTGTCGGCCAAGGGAAACACACAGTAGAGATCTGGAGTCGCAAGACCCCTCAGAGTCACACTGAGGGCTTCTGGTGGCGAGTGGCACTGGTCCGGCAACGAGATCTGGAGTCACACCAGATCGGGATGGCAAGAGGCAGCCGAGCCCTTCTCGGGCCAGCAAACACCAGCGATGGCGGCGTCTCACTGTCACGCGCAGGCGGAATAGGGCGGCGGCGGCTACTTCACACAGCTCGCACACAGGAGAGAGGGGAGTGTCGGGCCGAACCCCAGGGAGAACAGAGCTCTCGGTTTTTTCTCTCTTCAATAATCTCTTTCATTCCAATCAACACATATATATATATATTGTTTTGCATAAAAATTAAAATTAACTTAACTTTAACAAGCTGTCAATTACTAACATTAATAAACATTAAACTGAAACTAACTGCAAATTAGACTAACTAAATAGCACATATAATGGTCATCCAAGAGCTATGCGGCCGCACGTGGCCGTGCGCGGAGGTCGTAGCGGCGAAGATCTTTGTTGTCTTGAATGTTGCGGCAACGCGGTCGCGAGCGGAGATTGTTTCGGTGGGTATCTTTAAACATTTGCGGGACGACGCCATCACACAGTCTAGTTGACGAGTATTTATAGGCTCTGCTCCACAATGGCCTCCCACACACAAAAATTTGATTGTCTGCGAGTTCTCCTGGAACAGATCTCTACTGCGTGTCCTCCTCGAGGTGAGTACTCCTGAACTGAGACCCGTGTGATTCATGCCTTCATCAACGAGTTCTCTCGTTTGATTCAAGCCAACGTCTGCGTGTAGTGTACTCCACCCGAACTGAGAACCCATGTGATTCACGCCAGCGTCTGCTAACTCTTCCAGCGAGCTATACCTCAACGATATGCTTATCTAACGAACTCGCACAATCTCTTCTTGCGAGTTTCGCAGTCCAACAACCAACTTCCTGCGAGCTAGTCAGCTCTACATGCGAGTTTTTCCTGCTTGCTTTTGCCAGCTCTCCCTGTGAATTCGCCGGCTCTCCCTGTGAATTCGTCGGCTCTTCCTCCAAGCTCATCGAACTTTCTTATTTTGAACTATGGCCAATCCACTGCTCCCTTACACTCCCGACAACATTGCTTCTCTCATATTCTTTTCCAGCGCCTTTAGAAATCTCGGAACAACGTCAAAATTAATTGGACCAAATTATTTTGATTGGAGTGTCTCCTTCACTTTTCTTTTGCTCTCTTGCAACATAAATGACATTATCTCACTGATTCTTCTCCCGACCCCGCGCCTCGCACATATGTTGATTGGGATGCCAGTGATGCTCTTGTTCACACTCGACTTGCAAATAGTATTTTTGATGCATGTTTGCCCATTATCCGTCATGACAATAGTGTGAAGGTTGCACGCGGACATATCACTTTTCTTTATTCCAAGGGTGTTAACTCGCACATACACCTTGTATTTTGATCACTTCGCTCGACCAACACTCTCTCCCAATGCTACATATTAGGAAGTTCAATCTCTCAGTTCAAAACTTCTCTAGCATCGGCCCTTCTCCGCTGACCTTGCCACTTAACAAAAATATTTTCAAGAACTTGTGGTTTGCTCTCTTCTCCGTCTTTCAGATTCCTATGAGATGATATGCTAACAGATCTTGGTAGAACCTAACACTTCCACCTTGTATGTCACTGTTACACACATCTCTGTTATTAACAACCTTCTCCAGTGGCCTCTGGTCGTGTCCCCCTGCCTTCGTCAATTTTGCTCATCCGGCCGGTCATGGAGCTCAACGTTGTCATGGAGGGAACATCGGGGGTCGTGGGGACTCTGACCTCTTTGCTCTCATTGTGGATGACTTGACCATTTTGTTGAGAAATGCTTTGTGAAGCATCCTCACCTCCGTCCTCAGGCCTATGTCAGTACCACTGCTCCTGAGCCTCCTGTTCGTCGTCTACCTCGCCGCTAAAATCCGGCTGCTGGTTCTTTTCAGTGGATATTTAGGCTCTCATCAGTGACTCCATTGCCAAGTTCATGTAGCGTGCATTTTACTACTCATGGTAAGTGGCTCATCGATTCCGATACCACTAATCATATGACTGGGAATTCTCCTCTTTTCTCACCTCGAGAAGCATATCCAGTTACCACCAGTTTTTAGCTGATTGCTCTCCTGCTCCAGTTTATGAATCTGGAGTTATGACTTCCACCTCTCTTCTTCAGTTGGACGACATTCTATTTGTCCCAAATTTTTCTTGCAATTTGTTTTCTGTCAATCCACTGTCACGATAATTGCAATCCTCGGTCTCATTTTTTCATAATGATTATTTTTTTAGAACCTTCACTCGTAGGGGACGATTGTTACTAAGACTGAACACGACTGTCTCAACTCCCTCGACAATCTTCCCACTTCCTCTACATGTCGTTTCCACCTCTGCTCCAGTTGCATCATCGTCTTGATCATTAACCGCTGCGTCTCATCCACACGCTCCTATCATCTTTCAAGGCCGACTCCACTTTAGAATGCGAGGCTTGTTAGTTTGACGAGCATCATCGTAACTACCTTCCCTGCTAAACTCTGTAAAAGTTATGTTTGTCCATTTGATCTTGTTTATTCAGACATTTGAGGTCCTAGCCCCACCAAGTTTGTTGGTGGATGCAGTTTGTACTTTGTATCTTTTATTGATAATTTCTCTAGATGTATTTGAGTGTATCTTTTAAAAGAACGCTATGATTTTTTTCCTGTATTCTCAAAACTTTCTAATGAAATTCACATTCAGTTCCGTATGCCGCTCAAAATTATTCAGACCGATAATGCGAAGGAATACATGAGTCAACTATTCTTATCTTTCTGCACCTCCAACAATATTATTCATTAGATTAATTGTGTGCATACGTCCCAACAAAATGTTGCGGAAGAAAGAAAAAATCGTTATCTCCTCGATGTTATTTGGGCACTCCTATGCCAGATGAATGTTCTCCGCTCTTATTGGGGTCATGTGATTTTCATTTCCTGGTTTCTCATTAACCGTTTACTTTCTTTTACCCTTCAAGGAAAGACCCTTTTTCTCTCTTCTATATCTGACTGGGAACTCTCTCCTCTTTTCTTACCTCGAGAAGCATAATCGATTACCATTGATTTTTGTAATTGATTGCTCTCCTGCTCCAGTTTGTGGATCTGGAGTTGTTACTATTGCCTCTCTTCTCTAGTTGGTTGGCATTCTATTCGTCCCAAATATTTCTTGCAATTTGTTGTCTGTCAATGTTCTTTCACGATAATTGCAATGCTCTGTCTTATTTTTTTTCTATTTTCAAAACCTTTACTCGCAAAGGACGATTCCTACTGGGACTAAATACAGTTGTCTATACTACCTTGACATTCTTCCCAATTCCTCTACATCCGCTGTTTCCATCACTCTGCTCCAGTGGCATCATCATGTTGGTCATCCGTCGCTTCATCTCCTCCACTAGCTCCTGTCATCTTTCAAGACTGACTCCATTTTAGAATGCAAGGCTTGTCAGTATGACAGACATCATCATACTACTTTTCCTGCTAAACTCTGTAAAAATTTTGTTCGTCCGTTTGACCTTGTTCATTCAGACATTTGAGATCCTAGCCCCACCAAGTCTGTTGATGGAGGCAGTCTGTATTTTGTATCTCTTATTGATAATTCTCTAGATGTACTTCGATGTATCTCATATGACTGGGAACTTTCTCCTCTTTTCTCATCTCGAGAAGCATAACTGGTTACCATCGGTTTTTGTAGTTGATTGCTCTCCTGCTCCAGTTTGTGTATCTGGAGTTGTGACTACCACCTTTCTTCTCCAATTGGACGACATTCTATTCGTCCCAATTTTTTTCTGCAATTTGTTGTTTGTCAATGCACTTTCACGATAATTGCAACCCTCTGTCTCATTTTTTTTCATATTGATTGTTGTTTTCAGAACCTTCACTCGTAGAGGACAATTGTTACTGGGACTGAACACGACTGTCTCTACTACCTCGACAATCTTCCCACTTCCTCTACATCTGCCGTTTCCACCTCTCCGCTCCAGTGGCATCATTGTATTGGTCATCCACCGCCGCGTCTTCTCCATAGCCCCTGTCATCTTTCAAGATCAACTCCACTTTAGAATGCGAGGCTTGTTAGTATGACAAGCATCATCGTAACTACCTTCCCTACTAAACTCTGTAAAAGTTCTGTTCGTCAATTTGACCGTGTTCATTCAAACATTTGAGGTCCTAGCCCCGCCAAGTTTGTTGGTGGATGCAGTCTGTACTTTGTATCTCTTATTGATAATTTCTCTAGGGCCTCGTTCGTTTGCACCGTTTTCACAGCCGGTTTTCGTTGAGTTTTCGCAGTTCCAATGTAGCTGTTCGTTTGCCTCTGTTTTGGTTTTGACCAAAAACCAAACCGTTTTCACTCCTTCATTAAACACCCCCCCTCAAAGTTGACCTAATCTGCTCGGTTTTCATGCGTTTTGGAAGTGGCCCGTCCTCCTTCTTGATGGATCACGCACAACCACTCACAAAACCCCTCCCGCACGACAAATTTTCCCCAACCAGCACCGGTCGCTGAGCTTCTACAGGCGAACGACCCTCCCAGCGCTGTTCCCATCTTCAAGGAACAAAGCTTCTACAAGCAGCGGATCTTCGCCTTCCGCCAGGATTCGTCGCTGCGAAGCATTTTTGGGGAAGGTTGACTGTTCATAGGCAGGGTGAATTGTTTTTTCCCAGGTCTTCTACAGGCAGCCTTTTCTCCTTGTACAGAGTCGTAAGAAAGGAAGCAGAGCTATATCGGTGGAACGATGCTTCTCCTTTAACTGAGTCGTGAGCAGGCCCTCCTTGAACCGAGCATTCTCCTTGAACAGAGCTCTTTGCGAAGCCTTTTCTGGACCTCATACGTGTCTCTTTGAAGTAGCATGCCTAAACTGTGAAAATATGTGATAAGCGAAAAACGGGAACCAAGTCGCAGGAACACTCAACCTAACCAAGTCAAATAAACCAGATGCAAGTAGAAGAGCAAGTAAATTGTACTATTAAACTTATTTACAATGCGAGGCATACATGGCGAGACATGATTCGCCAATGTACCATATGGAAGCAAAAACATACAAGGCAAAAACAAGTCGGGCAGAAAGATCCTGTAACCGCCAACTATGCTGAACTCGGCGGATAGAGAAGCAGTCCGCGCTACCCTTGCAAACTCCCGGACTGAGCACAACCAGATTTGGTACAAAATGTGACCAAGTCCACACCTCCAGCAATCCCTGGTGCGAACACAACACCAGCGGATACAGAACCAGGCCGCACAAACTGACGATCTTCGTGGTCTCCACCAAACCGCACCACCAGATAACAAGACCAAGGCACAAACCATGCCGATCTTCCGAACTCCAAATGAGTCCGCAACACTCCGGACTCAGCGAACTTCAAACAAGTCCACCACTCCTGCGGATAAGACAACCAATCTGCACGGTTAAATCCTGGGAACAAGCTGATTGTAAAAAGACTAGCCGAACTAGCAAGTCGCTACTTAAGACCGCGCGGTCTGAGCAATCAGACCGCCACCATCTAGCCGCGCGGTCTGCCCGGTCAGACCGCCAATTTCACTTCAAAAAATTCAACACTCCCGCTTGAAGTGAGAAGTGGAAACCAGCCCTAGCAGTCCCCGTAACCGTTCAAATGACCCCTTCGACGGCGGCTTTGTGAAGATATCCGCGATATTGTCCTCGCTCCGCACATGCTCAACCATAAGAGACCTCTCCAACACTTTCTCCCAAATGAAGTGGTGTTCAATCTCAATATGCTTGGTCCGCGCGTGACAAACTGGGCTGTTAAGCAGTTTAAGAGCACTTTCGTTGTCACCGCGAAGCAGAGTAGGACCCCGCACTTCTTCATTGTACAACCCATATTTGTCGAGGGTGGACCCCTCCAAAGCCAGGTTAGCAAGGGTCAAAGTCAGCAAGTCAAGACAGAAGTAAGAATCAACGCGCGAGAAGGCAGAAGACCTGGGAGAGTATGACGAGCTCCACTCGCCTACTTGCCAAGTAGGCGACTAGACCTGTTACTCGCCCAGCCAGGCGAGCTCCTCCCGAGAAGTCGCCTAGTCGCCAGGGGTGGGGCTATAAATAAGACCCCCCCTCTTTGGATTGACCTATAAATAGGACCTCAGTGGTACGAGGAGATGGACTTCAAAATCTCGCAAAAAATTTTGACCGCCTTTTTCCTTGACAGCAAGCTGAGCCTTTGAATCTTTTATTCAGAGAGACAGATCACGAGTTTGCGACTATCCCTGTTAGGCGCCGTGACTTTGTTGTCAGACAGTCTACCTTGTACCCTGCTCGGCCATTTTTTCTTGTGGAGGGGTTGCTTCTTCTAAGCTTTCGGGTGCGTGGTAAGACCTCCCTTCCACAGCGTCTGGGGCTAAGTTATCAAAGGCGCAAGGCGCACCGAGGCGTAAAGGGCCCCTGGAGCCTAGGCTCAAGGCGCAGGCGCGCGCCTGAGGCACATGAGGCGCAAAAATGGGGGTAAAGGAAATTGAGCAAATTGGGCGCCCAATTCGCTGAAATTGAGCGAATTGGGCGTCTAATTCGTTGAATTCGCCCAATTTCAGCGAATCCAACAAATTGGGCGCTCAATTTCAGCGAATTGGGCGCCCAATTCGCTCAATTTCAGCAAATTGGGCGCCCAAGTGCGCCTAGGGGTGCCTCGGGTGCGTCTAAGATCATGTTTTTGTCCATATCAAAAAATTTATTCAAAAAAACCTTGAAAGGCCCAGAAGGCGCGCCTGGGAGCCAGTAAGGGGCGTGCCTGGGCACGCCCGGGGCACATCGCCCGCCTCAGCCGTACTGAGGCGCGACGGGCTGCGCTCGGCGCCTAGGCGCGCGCCTTGACAACTATGGTCTGGGGTCCTTTGTCTGTTAGTTTCCGTGTCTTAGCCCGTTAGCCGTCGAGCCTGACAGCTGAACCGGTGACCTTAGGATGCCTTGATCCGAATTTTGGAGTAGGGATTTTCCCGGCTTCAACACTTTGGTGCAGTGAGTGTGGATCGCAACCGAGGAAGAAAGTTTTGCGAGTAGGCGAGCATGAGGAGATAGTCGGCAACTCGACCGGAGTTAGTAACTCGGCGCGAGGGAGCGACTTCGTGACGGTGGCAGCGTTCGAAGAGTTTGCGAGGAGGATAGAGAGGAGCATCCTCGCAGGGTTCCATACTTGCCTCGATGTCACGACGACCTCGCCCCGTCGCGTGATACTGTCGGATGAGGAAGCGCCGCCTACGCGACCAGGAAAGGAGCAGGTAAGGGAGAGAGAGGAGTGACCGATGCAGTCGCGACACTATCCAGCGAACAACTATGGGATCAGGTTCCGAGATGTGGAGCAGCCGGCGAGATATCGTGATACTCGCTATGATAGCGAGTATGACAAGGATACTCGCGAGGATGAAACTCGCCACCTCCAGGAAGGGAGGAGCCCCTTCTGTGACGAGATCCTCACAACCCCAGTCCCCGAGGGCTTTAGGGAGCCCACCCTGATCTACTATTCCGGCAGAGATGACCCGGTTAAGCATCTGCATTGGTTCGAGGACGTGGTGTTTATCCGCAACATGACAGACGCCTTCAAGTGCAGGTTCTTCTCCATTACCTTCAAGGGTAATGCGAGAGATTGGTTCCCTAAGTTGTCTGCCAGCTCCATCTACTACTTCGAGGACCTGCGTCGGGGCCTGATGACAAGGTTCGCGACGTCCAAGAAGAGGAAGGAGGCAACTGCTCTCTTCAAGATCGTGCAAGGGTAGTGCGAAAGCCTCAGTCATTTCGATCGTTTCCAAGAGGATGTCCTGGAAGTTGAGGAGGTGGATAGCTTCACCCTGATGCTGGCCCTGAAGTTTGGCCTGAAGCAGGGTCTCTTCAGTCTGGAGATCGTGTCCATGTCCCCGTGGTCTTTTGAAGAGATGATCGAGCGGGCGAATACGTTCGTTCAAGGAGAGAAGAAGAATCCGGACTTCTTGGCGAGGCTGGATGGAGAAGTGCTCAGAGGCAAGGGCAAGGGAGGATTTTCGGAGGCTAGGTCTGGAGTGGTGGCATAGAGGCAGGTGGAGAGAAGAAGGGAAGAACAGAGGAGAAGAGAAGAGCCCAAGAGGGCAGTAGGGCAGAGGAGGCAGGAGAGGCCTCAAAGAGAAGAGGAGAGGAGGCCCGCGACGGCTCCGGAGAGGAGGGAAGAAGCGCGGTGATTCCAGTATCTAGTGAATCGACCCCCGTGGAGGCCATCTGTTAGGCCTCAGTTGCAGCAGGCGAGGAGGAACGACCACCAACAAGGTGGGAGGCAAGGATGGGCTCAGGAAGAGGCGATGACCATTGCTCGACAGAGCAATAAGCATTACAAGAAGGCTCAGCGGGCAATGCGCCAGGAGGCAGAGATTCCCCTTTACTGTGACCTGCATCGGGTAGAGGGGCACGAGACCATGACCTGCCCAGACTTTTGGGAGGCCAAGAGGTGGTTGGAAGCCGGGGCGACGGAGAGGGAGCAGCCAAGGCAGGAAGTGCCAGCAGGACCGATAACGTTCCAGGCTCCAGTGCGGAGGAGGAACGAGGATCGGGTCGACCTGGGAGGTCGCGGAGAAGTGGTCCATAGCCCAGGAGGTGGACAGGTTGAAGTGATCAACGGTGGGGCCGGACTTGGAACTTCCCGCAAGGGAAGTCTCCATCAGATCTATCGGAAGAGCGTCACCTCGACCTCTCAAGTTTCGCCGTCGTTAGAAGAGATCGCATTTTTCGAGGAAGACATGCCGGGGAATGAGAACCCCTTTCATGATGCCCTGGTCATCCAAGCCGCCATCGGGGACTTCACCGTCGACCGAATCCTGGCCGACAACGGGAGTTCAGTGTCTCATTTTCAAGAGGATCTTCGTTGGGCTTCAGGTGGAAGCAGCCAGGGTCCAAGCTTCGGACAGACCCCTCTTTGACTTCGATCCGATGTCGATTCGTCATCGTCGACGCCCCAAGCTGTTACAACACCATCTTTGGGCGACCCTCATCAACTACTTCAAGGCGATTCCATCGTCATATCATCAGTGCTTGAAGTACTGTCGGGGTGACGTTAAATTGCGGATCAGGGGCGATTCGAAGGCCTCGAGGGAGTGCTACCTAAACGCCGTCAGTACCATCAGCTGGATGGAGGACGCGGAATGGCTGGAGAAGGTTCTGGAGAAGGAGGATGGGCTGAGAGCCACGGAGGAACTGCAGGAGCTGGAGGTGATCTCCCAGGGAGGAGAGTCAAAGCTGTTGAAGATCGGATGATTCCTGCTGCTGGAGGGGAAGTTGAAGATGGCAGCATGCCTGCAGGAGAATGTGGACATCTCTGCTTGGAGTGCCGCGGAGATGTCAGGGATTGTTGCCGATGTTGCCTTCCATCGCCTCAACCCGGATCCCAATGTTGCCCTCGTCCGCCAGAAGCAGAGGAAGAGCGCCGCCGTACTGGCTGAGTCGATCCAGGAGGAGGTAGAGAAGCTGCTGGAGGCAGGTTTTATTTTGAAGATCCAGTATCCTGTTTTGGTCTCCAATGTTGTAATGGTTAAGAAGCCCGGAGGGGGCTAGAGACTTTGTATTGACTTTTTCATGTTAAATAAAGCTTGCCCGAAGGATTGTTACCCCTTGTCTCAAATCGACGCGCTGATTGATTCAGCCTTCGGGTTTCCTGTGATGAGTTTCTTTGATGCTTTTTCAGGGTATCCCCAGATCCGGATGCTTCCCACCGATTGCTGCGACGTCTCTTTTATCATGAGCGATGATTGCTACAACTATAAGATGATGCCTTTTGGGCTTAAGAACGCGAGAGCGACTTATCAAAGGATGATGAATCAAGTCTTCAGAGAACAGAAAGGGCGGAATCTAGAGGTGTACGTGGATGACCTCATCGTTAAGTGCAAAGGCATCGTGGAGCACGTAAAGGATTTGGTAGAGACCTTCGCAATCCTGCGAAAGTACAAGATGCGGCTCAATCCGGCTAAGTGTGTTTTTGGAGCTGGGAGGGGGAAGTTCTTAGGTCACCTCCTTATTCCGAGGGGGGGGGGGGTGGAGCCCAATCCCGACAAAGTCAAGGTCATTCTGGAGATGACGTCCACGAAGAATCCAAAAGAAGTCCATAGGCTGACAGGAAGGCTGGCAGGCCTTAGCCGCTTCTTGTCCAAGGCGGAGGAGAAGTGCTCTCCTTTTTTCAAAGCTCTCCGGGGGAACCAGCAGTTTGAGTGGACCGCGGAGTGTGAGGATGCTTTTGGAAAGCTCAAGCAGCAGCTAACTCAAGCTCCTCTACTCCAAGGCCCGCAGGGAAGTGAAGACCTCCTCCTCTATCTGGGAGTAGGAGTGGAAGCAGTCCACTCTGTGTTGGTTAGGGAGGAAGGAAGGAAGCATCTCCCCATCTACTATGTTAGTAGAGTGCTGAGGCAAGCGAAAACGAGGTATCCCATCCTGGAGAAGTTAGTTTTTACCTTAGTAGTTTCAGTTCAGAGGCTCCGCCCGTATTTTCAGGCTCACTCCATCAAGGTTGTCTCTGATCATCCGCTGCGAAATATCTTGGATGGAGTGGAGCATTCAGGCAGGTTGGTAAAGTGAGCGGTAAATCTAAGCGAGTTCAACATTTCTTATTCGCCAAGGGTGGCGTTCAAGGCCCAGGCAGTAGCGGACTTTCCAGCCGTCTTCTCGGCCGAGGTAGGAGGGGAAGAAGGCACTTCCAACGCAGTCTCTTGGAAGATGTTTGTGGACGGAACTTCAGTCAAGAATTCCGTGGGAGCCAGAGTTGTGCTGGAAAGCCCTTAGGGAACTAGGATCGAGCAAGCAGTCGGGATTCTCTTCCCCGTCACGAACAATCAAACGGAGTATGAAGTCATGGTGGCAGGCTTGCGTCTCGCAAAGGAGTTGGGGATCCAGGATTTCAGGATCTTCACTGACTCAATGGTGGTCGCGTCGCAGATCAGAGGAGAGTTCGAGGTGCACGACCCCATTTTGCAGAAGTACTTGGCAAAGGTTAAGGGCTTGATCGGAGGTTTCCAATCCTTCTTCGTCGAGCGCGTGCCTCGAGATGATAACTCGGAGGCAGACTATCTCGCCAAGTACGGTCCCAGAGCCGGAGGGACAGTGACGGAGTTGTTTTGACCGTCCATCGAGGAAGGGTAGATGATGGAGATTGAGCAAAGGGCTTCTTGGAAGGACCCGTTCATTACGTTCTTAACGGCAGGTCGGCTTCCTGCCAGTGGAGGAGATCAGAGAAAGTTCCGGTACAAGGCTGCTTTCTATCTTCTGCATGAAGGAGAACTCTATCGCAAGACCATCTCGAGCCCTCTAGCCAGATGCCTGTTAGAAGCTGAAATCCCTCGAGTGCTTGAGGAGATTCATTCGGGAGAGTGTGATAGCCACTCGGGAACTCGAACTCTAGAGCAGAGGATTCTAAGGCACGGCTACTTCTGGCCGACCATTCGAAAGGATGCAGAAGCCTATGAAGCACAGATACTTCCCCGAAGGCAGCGTAGCCGTACCAGATACGTATCCGGTACCGGTACGTACCCTATACTCGACGGATACACCTATGTGGACATACTTGGACTTAACACATCATTCTGTATATTTTGATAGGAGTCTGTTCTTCTAGAGTAAACAAAAGTTGGCTTCATGCTAGAAAGCATTGGTATGTCCAATTAAGTTATGTATCTGTACCGAGTATGTTTCTGGTACTTGTGCGTTTCTGTTACAAGTACGTGTATTGACTGTGTTGATACGACGCAAGTGATTAACAAAACGGCTAACTTGTCTCTAGACTAACCGGAGATTGAAGATATTGATGTCCAATAATGAAGTTGATGTCCAATAATGAAGTTGATCTCCAACAATGAAGTTGATCTCCAATAATGAAGAAGAAGAAAAAAAGATTGATGAGTAGACTTAAGATTAATTTTATCTCTTTTGGTTAAACATATAAGATGTTAATTTTTGTAATATTTATGAATGTTTAATGTTTGAAAACTACATGTTATGTTGCATTATTATGTTTAATGTTTCTATGTTTTGAGAACTATTTATTGCACTTGTAATATATATATATATATATATATATATATATATATATATATTATTGTTATAACGTATCTTGCAGTGTACCCGTATCCTTATTTTTTAAATTTTGTCATACCGACGTACCGGGTACGTATCATACCCGGTACCCGTACCTGTATCGGTGCTTTCTAGGCAGAAGCCTTCTCGAGAAAGTGTCCAAAGTGTCCATTTTCACACCTCTTCAGTTGCAGCCCGCTCAGCAGTTTCGTTCAATCACCACTCCTTGGTCCTTTGCCATCTGGGGAATGGATTTGATTGGCCTTTTCCCCAAGCTAGCGGTCAGAGGAAGTTCGTTCTCGTCATGATCGACTACTTCTTCAAGTGGATCGAGGCAAATGCCCTTGCCAAGACCACTTCTCAGATTGTGAAGAACTTCATCTGGGGAGAGATTGTCTGCAGGTTCGGGATCCCTCTCGCCATTGTCACCGACAACGGCCCGCAATTTGCAAGTTTGGAGCTGGAGGACTTTTGCAAGCAGATAGGGACGGATCTTCGATTCGCCTCTGTACATCATCCTCAGAGCAACGAGCAAGTGGAAACCTCCAAAAAGCTGATCATTAACCTCTTGAAGAAGAAGATCACCAATCTGGAGGGCAACTAGGCGGAGCAGCTCCCCTCGGTTTTATAGGCTCTGAGGACAACTCCTAACTCGGTCACGGGGAAAACACCCTTCAAGTTATCCCACGAGTCTGAGGCACTCATCCCAGTAGAATTCGAGGTCAGAGCCAAAGGGTAGTAGCGGAAGGGGAAGGCAGCGAAGAATGACGCCTGTAGAATGAAGACGCTCAGAAGCTCTCACTAGACTACATCGAGAAACTTCGTGACTTAGCCTCCGTCCGCCAAGAGGAGATCAAGAGGCGAATGACAAAACACTTCTACAAAAACGTTCGCCTCAAACATTTCCTTGTAAGAGACCTGGTCATGAAAAAAATGGAGGCGACAGTAAGGGGAGCTGCCGTTGGCAAGCTCAATCCCAACTGGGAAGGATCTTTCATAGTCCAGGAAGCTCTAGCCACTGGAGGCTATCACCTACAAGATCAAGGAGAGATACCTGGAAGTATTTGGAGCGGGGATGACCTGAAAAGGTTCTACCCTTAGCGGTAACATGTATTGCTTACCTGTAATATTGTTTCCATATTTTTATACATATCCTCGCCTCCGGAGGCACTGGTGGTTGCGAGTTGTCTTCTTTGTGTTGGTCATCTAAAGTCAGCTCGAAGCAGTGAAGTCCATCCCCTCAATCGGTTTGGGAAACCAGCATTCGACCTGATTCTCCTAAAAAGTCCAAGGCGGACGATGAGACGATGCTTCGGGATTTAAGCGTCCTTGTAAGACCGAGCCCCTGCATTGACGGTCGAGATCAGCTCCCCCCTTGCATGTCGGCCTAGCTACCCCCGATTGCATCTCTCCTCCGATTGGAGGAACTAGCAGGAACCGGTCTGGACGCTAACCTCTTAAACTCGATGAAGGATCGACCTCACAAAGTGATATCTTGTGTAAATGTGTCATCAGTGTTTGAGAAGACTAAAATGCCCGCTCTTAGCAACTTTTGGTCCTGCAAAGCATGACACGTCTCTGTTGTTGCTAAAGTGGGATAACCCACTGAGCTCTGGAAAGTACAAGTTCGCGGAAGGATGGTGAACTCGAGTGTGTGTGTCCTTTAGGACCCCCTGAGGGCTATTTTCCTTTGCTTGCACACTGGCCTTCGTAGCCAGGAGGCAGAACTAGTAGAAATCTCCACGATCTAGTTGGGAAACGAGCATTCGACCTGATTCTCCTAAAAAGCCCAGGGAGGACGATGAGACGATGCTTCGGGATTTAAACGTTCTTGTAAGACCGAGCCCCTGCATTGACGTTCGAGATCAGCTCCCCCCTTGCATGTCGGCCTAGCTACCCCCAATTGCATCTCTCCTCCGACTGGAGGAACTATTATGAACAGGTTTGGACACCAAACTCTCAACTTGATTAGGAGGGGATCGTCGTCTTCTTGGAATTTTCCTTCGTCCTCCAAGATATTGATGCATCTAACTCTTTGGCTATCTCCTAAGTAACAGGGCGAATGACCTCAGCACCGATAGAAGTTCTCGTGTGTTTTGTTGTTGTAGTCCGAGCCTCCTGTACGAGTTTCCCTCTTGCAAGCCGACTACGAGCTCAACCCGAGTCGACCCATCTCCAGTTGAGTTCGGCTCCTGCAAGATGTTGCCTCCACCTCCAGTTGAGTGCGGCTCCTGAGAGCTGTTGACCCATCTCCAGTTGAGCTCGGCTCCGGTAAGATGTTGATTCCTCGTGTGTGTTGTTGTCGTAGTCCAAGCCCCATGTACGAGCTTCCCTCCTGCAAGCCGACTACGAGCTCAACCCGGGGCGACCCCATCTCCAGTTGAGCTCGACTCCTGCAAGATGTTGCCTCCACCTCCAGTTGAGCGCGGTTCTTGAAAGTTGTCGACCCTTCTCTAGTTGAGCTCGGCTCCTGTAAGATGTTGATTTCTCGTGTGTGTTGTTGCCGTAGTCTGAGCCCCATGTACGAGCTTCCCTCCTGCAGGCCAACTATGAGCTCAACCCGAGTCGACCCATCTCCAGTTGAGCTCGGCTCCTATGAGATGTTGCCTCCACCTCCAGTTGAGCTCGGCTCCTGAGAGCTGTCGACCCATCTCCAGTTGAGCTCGGCTCCTGTAAGATGAAGTTTTTTAAAGTCTTTACTTTTACGAGTAGCTAAACACCTAGTGGAGGGGGGGGGGATAGATTTTTATGTCTTTTTGATAATTTCTTCTGATTTGGTGAGTTATGTTTTAGTTTAGGTTAGCTTTCAAGATCACACAATTAGCATATAAGTTGTTTATAGTGGTTCCCCAAAGTATGGGTACATTCACTGTCCCTCCCACATTTCTAACAGTTTGTTAGACAAAGCCAACTTCTCCAAACTCGGCTCCAAGAGCTTATAACACAAATCCCTCAGGATTTCTCAGACTCCTCTAAGTCTTACGCTCAGGCCCAAGACCCTACACTCAGAGAAATATTCTCCTACAGCTCAGGAACACAGACCCACCTCAGATCCACATGAGGATCCTACAACTCAGACACTAATGCCTGAGTTGGTGAGTTATGTTTTAGTTTAGGTTAGCTTTCAAGATCACACAATTAGCATACAAGTTGTTTATAGTGGTTCCCCAAAGTATGAGTACATTCACTGTCCCTCCCACCTTTCTAACAGTTTGTTAGATAAAGCCAACTTCTCCAAACTCGGCTCCAAGAGCTTATAACACAAATCCCTCAGGATTTCTCAGACTCCTCCAAGTCTTACGCTCAGGCCCAAGACCCTACACTTAGAGAAATATTCTCCTACAGCTCAGGAACACAGACCCACCTCAGATCCATATGAGGATCCTACAACTCAGGCACTAATGCCCAACAACTTAGATTTACAGAAATATCCTACCTCAGCCTTTATAATTTAGGCATACACTTAGATCAATTAAGATCCTATAGAAAGTAAGGTTGGTAGTTGATGTTGAATGACTCCAGAGAAGATATCTCTGAGTATGCCTCTTCTTGAACTGAGATCACTCAGTCCTATCTTCCTTACAACTCCAAGAATGGATCTTTAAGATTGTTCTGCTTGAGTTGTGAGGTAACTGCAGCTAGGGCTTGCTTTGTCCCTTCTTCTACCTCAGAGAGATTACTCTCTGACCTTGCTGTTGAGGATGAAAATGTCAACAACCAACTTTCTTGAACATCTAGATCACCAGAAGGAGCAAAACTCTTCAAGCTCTGCAACTAGGTTGAGAGGAAGAAGATGAAGCTCTGTCTTTCCAAAGATAATTCTCTCTAGAGATGGATTCTTCTTCCTTGATCTTTACTATTTCTATCCCGCTGTCCAACGACTCTTTGAGCAGTGAGACCACCTGGAGTTGGTAGCTGCAACTTTCTTTAGCATTAATTGTTGTACAATAGGCAAGTGACGCCATTTGTCATCTACTGTTCCGTTCCCGCAACATTTGAATTCCTGCTGACGTCATCATGACTCAGCCACCGTGGACTTAGCCAAATTCAGACAATTCTGCATAGGCGTTGAGTGAAGACTTGTTACTCAACGTCAAAACACTTGGCCAGAATTCTGCATCACCAAGCGTTGAGTGATCATTCATCACTCAACGATTATCAACAATTGTAGTCAACTGACTAAGCGTTAAGTGAGCCTTCATCACTCAACGCTTTTAGACTTAGTCGATTTTCTCTGTATTAAGGCGTTGAGTGAGTTGTCTTCACTCAACGCTTTCTGCTTTTACCTGTTCTATTGAATATGCGTTGAGTGAACTCCCTTCACTCAACGCTTCTGTCCTTAGACAGATTTTCTGTTGAATAGGCGTTGAGTGAATTGTCTTCACTCAACACATCTTTCCTTAGACAGATTTCCAAGTCAAACAACACTACGGCTCTGACTGAATTGTGTTCTGTCAACGCTTTCTCTTCAGGGCGTTGCGTGAACTGCCTTCACTCAACGCTACTGGACTTAGCCAGAGTTCTTGTCAGCTTTTTTCTGGCTTTGACTGTTTGAGCTTTACTCAACGCTTCTGGCTTCTAGGCTTTGAGTGAACTGCTTTCACTCAACGCTTCTGAATTTAGCCAGAATTCTGCTTTGGCAATGCCGAGGCTTTGACTGCCTTGGCTTTACTCAACACCTAAATCTATCTGGCGTTGGGTGAACTGCCTTCACTCAACGCATCTGGACTTAGGCAAATTTCTGTCCTGTCAACATCCTGTCTTGTGTCCACCTATCATTTTTGCTTTGATAATCTGTTTGAACAATGAACAAAGAGCAACCTGCATATATAGAACTTAAAACATGCATCAAATACAATATTGTGTATGTCATTGTCTTATAGGCCTTCTTCAAATCTGGGACATTGTGATCAATGAACCCAACAATCTCCCCCTTTTTGAAGAAGTCAAAACCTTAGACAATGATATACACTAACACACATAAAAGATAAGTATACACAGAATATTTAGAACAAATATTGAAGCACACACATACAATAATATGCATAAAGACAATAATTATATTTGATCAGTGTGCTTAAAATATTATTCACATTCCAAAAAGCCCCTTAAGGAAAATATAAATATCTCATGTTTCTTGTTCCTTAATTAATATCCCCATGTTAGGCTTCTTTGCAGACTTTGCTTCATCTTCTTTCTTTTCCTTTTGCCTCTCAAAATAGCTGTAAGGCTTGGGGAAGTATTTGCTTGGCTCTAATGCATCTGGTGGCAGAACACCTGATTTCTTGTCCCTTCTGTACTTCCTCCTACCTTCTTCATTCCTCTTTAGTTTTGCCCATTCTAGAGAGCTGTAAAACTTTCCCCTCTCAGTTTTCTTGGACTTGACTTGATCCCAGACAGACAAAATTATAGTCATAGATTGAGGACTTCATTGCTCAAAGTCTGGCCTGGACTCCATTTCTTCTCTGTAGGGCAATCTGCTCAACAGTAGGGCTGAAGGAGGGAATTTCAGCATCAATTGCAGGTTCAGCCCATTGAGTACCTTCTTGAATGTCATATTGCTGAGAATCATATTGCTCTGCATACTGATCATTGTATTGGCCTAACAATCCATCATGCAGAGCTTTTTGTGTAACACCTCCTCTGTAATGACCGTATAATATGGTCCGGTCGGGGCCCCACAACGTACAGACCACAGCTTGAGCATTAAAAAATGATATAAGCTACCCAACTCAAAACTCAAACTATAAACAACGGAAACAAATAACAACAATAGAAGTTATCCACTAGCACAAGAGTATCAAATATGCCTTAAGGCCTTACAATATTCAAGAGTCTAAACTGAAACAATAACATATCAACGCGCATAAGCACTCCCAGGCTACCTCGGCATGCAAGGCAGATTACATTTCATGGAGCACAACATTCAACAAAACATAAGTAAAAACAGGAGAGTTCACTTCATGAGGCTTAGGCCTTTTTGGCCGGCGAGCTTGCTCCAACTTGCGATCCTTGCCCTATAAAATTTTGTTGTAACGTGGGTCAGCAAAGACTGACCTCAACTGTGTAACCAACACATCTCCTCCCGGTCGTCCCTAGCAGACCCAGGGGCACTCCATCACCCTGCAGGTCAGCACTTCGTATGCAAATATACATGAACATTGAAAACAGTAAAACAAGTTTCGATGTCTTATACAACAAACATGTTTCTATGTTGATCATATAATAAAAAGGGTCTACAATGCAGCATGTATGCAAACCTGTGCTTCACACAAGACACCCTATAACGTATGAATCTAACACATCATCACGCATCAACAGTCGGGTACTTCCAATTTCCCCTTTGGCATTCAAGCCGCAACTACATGGGTACTTCCGATTTCCCTTAACGGCATTCAAGCCGCAACCATATGGGTACTTCCAATTTCCCCTAACGGCATTCAAGCCGTCACACGGAACTCTTGCCTAGGCCCCACCCGCTCGTGGGTCTCAAAACCCAGGCTTGCTTGCAAACTCTGACTTCTCACGTCAGGATTCCGCCACACAAACAAACCGATGCGAAGAACCTTTGCTAGACCCCACCCGCTCGTGACGACCCAGGCCCGACTCCAATATCGGGACCAAGTCCACCAAAGGAGACCCAGCGGGACCCAACTGGTATCGTTCGAGCTTGTCCAAAGCTTGACGTTCTCGTCAGTTTCACAGAAAAGGACTTGTCTCGTCGGGATACTCTCCACACGTGACTTTGCAATGTCACGGGCTAGCCAGCCGACCACAGAGACAAAGTCGCGTCTTAGCACATCACAATCAAAAGCCTTTCCCGCCATAATCCACCATTCATACTCACACGAAAACAAGGGGGGACAATCATCACAAACAACATTTTGTCGCTAACGGATTTCTAACAAAATCTTTAAGGCTCGCTATGCAACATCACCGAGTCGGACTAACGGTCGCGACTACGGCTTCACCCACAATGCTTAATCCACTAGCGGAGTGGATTTCTAGTGCAATATCATGCCGGGGAAGGACACAATCGACCCGGTGGTTCCTCTCTAACCATGGCAACCCGAACCCCTCTCATTTGAGAAATTCGGTGCCTAAATGCTTGAAAGAAAGCAAGAAAAGAATGGATGTCATGCACGCATCCTAAAGACCGAGATGAGAAGTGTCGTTACCTTACGACTCCTCTTCCTCGCCATGGAAACCTCGATTTGCACAGATGAAAATGTGCGCCTTCAAGTCCTCTCTGCAGATCTGGCCTTGGATCAACGATCGGAGCCCCGAAGCTACGTCAATGACGGAGAAGGATCTTCTTCCTCCTCCAAACTCTTAAGACTCAAACCCTAACTTCCACTCCAAATAAGAAGAATGAGGGTTTAGAATGTTTCAGCCCTATATATGCCCTATGGACGGAGTGTCTTGGGCCATATGATCAAATCCTAAGAGGAATCGGACGGCTAAAACACCAAACGACGAAACTGCTCCTGCAAGCTCTCGCCTGGCGGTAACTACCTACCGCCGGGCGATAGCTTCCCGAGTGCTCGACCAAAAAAATAAGGCCGCGCTAACGCCGACGGTAGTACTAACGCTGCGCGGTAGCTCACTCAACGCCTATCACTCAACGCCTCCACTCAACGCCAGCCTCTCAACGCACTTAACGCCAAGCTACCTCCGAGCGGTAGCTTGCTAACGCCGCGCGCTAGCACTCAACGCTCTTCACTCAACGCTACACGAGCTACCGCCGCACGGTATCACTCAACACTCTCAACGCCTGGATTCGACGAAATAAGGCTATCGCCGGGCGATAGCTACCTATCGCCGCGCGATAGCTTCCAGAGACTCATGATATGGAAAAACCGGGTGTTACAACTCCTCCCTCCTTAGAAGAATTTCGTCCTCGAAATTTCGCATGCACTCAAACCAAAAAGCATACCTGAAGCAAAAAGTTCTGGGAAGTCCACTTGCATTGCTTGCTCATGCTCCCATGAGAATTCGTCTCGCCCGCAGTTATCCCATCGCACTTTCACGAGCTTAACTTCTTTGTTTCGCAACTGCCGAACTTCTGAATCCTCTATACCGATAGGACGGACTTTTGTCCTCAAGTCCTCTTCTACCGGCACCGCTGTCGACTCGACCACAACGCTCGTCTCCATTAAGGCTTTCCTCAAAACTGAGACATGGAAAACATCGTGCAATCCACTCAGCTCTGTGGACAACGCCAACCGGTAGGCTGCTTCTCCAATACGTTCCACGACCTCGAACGATCCCAAAAACCTCGGACTCAACTTCTTGAGTCGGCGAATCCGCGAAATGCCTTTGAACGGTTTAATCTTTAGGTATATCCAGTCTCCTACCGCGAACTCCACGTTCCTGTGGCGAGCGTTGAAATACTTCGCTTGCCGATTGTGAGCAACCTTCATGCGCTCCTGAATTGTCCGCACCAACTCGCAAGCATCAACCACCATCTCTTTTCCCAAATGTTTGGTATCTCCCGCCTCTGTCCATGACATCGGTGTTCGACACCGCCTTCCATACAAAGCCTCGTAAGGCGCCATCTTTATACTCGTCCGGAAACTGTTGTTATATGCGAACTCCACCATGAAGAGGTGATCTTCCCATTTCTTACCAAAGTCAAGAGTACACATCCTCAACATATCCTCCATTGTACGATTCGTCCTTTCCGTTTGTCCATTAGTTTGCGGATGGAACGCCGTACTAAACTTGAGTTTTATGCCCAGACTCTTCTGTACTAATCTTTAGTCTTTGGACGTGAACCGTCCATCGCGATCACTAACAATACTCTTAGGAATTCCATGCAGCCGCACAATGTTGCGAACATACAATTCTACCAGCTTTTCCACGCTGTCCTCCTTCCGATTCGGGATGAAGTGGCCCACTTTGGTCAAGCGATCCACGATCACCCAAATCGCACCATTACCCTGCTGCGACCGAGGTAAACCATATATAAAATCCATGGAGATGTCATCAAATTTCCACTCGGGGATATGAAGAGGCTTCAGGAACCCGTCCGACTTCTGACACTCGGCCTTTACTAAGACACATGTTTGGCAGCGGCTCACGTACAAAGCTACGTTCTATTTCAAACTAGGCCACCAAAAAGATTTCTTCATAATCAAGTACAGCTTTATACTGTCTGGGTGAATGGAGTATTTCGTGAAATGAGCCTCAAACATCAACTCCTCACGGAGCTTGTCGAACTGCGGTACACAAATCCTTCCGTCCTTCCTTAATATCCCATCAATCATCTCCCAGGCACTACCCTCGCCTTTTTGAGCTTCCACCACAAATGGCTGGAACTCCACATCCACATTGGTCGCTTCCCGGATACGATCAGACAAGTCGTTTTGCAACTCTATCCAGTTCAACCGAGCCATGCTAGACTCGCCTCTTGCTACACAATCGATGCCGAGGGACTCAAAGTCTCGCACCAAACGCTCATCATGAGCTTCAATTCAATTCCCTTGTCCAGTATATTTTCTACCCAAGGCATCCGCCACCACGTTGGCTTTGCCTGGCGTATACTGAATCGCCACGTCGTAGTCCCCAAGGAACTCGACCCACCTGTGTTGCCGCATGTTCAAATCTTTTTGGTCTAAAAGATACTTCAGGCTTTTGTGGTCCGTGAAGATCTCCACCTTCGCACCGTACACATAGTGCCGCCATAACTTCAACGCAAAAATTACCGCCGCCAACTCCATGTCATGGACGGGGTAATTCTTCTCATGAGGTTTCAACTGTCTAGACCCAAAGGCTATCAATTTGTCATGTTGTACTAACACGCAACCCAAACCGCAACCTGATGCGTCACTGAAAATATGAAATCCTTCAGTCCCTTTGGGAAGACTTAGGATTGGAGCTGACATCAGCCTTTTCTTCAAGGTGTCGAACGCTTGATTGCACTCCTGAGTCCACACAAACCTCTGGTCCTTACGAGTCAAAGTAGTGAGGGGCAGAGCTACCATCGAAAAGTTTTCCACAAACCTATCTATAGTACCCGACTAGTCCAAGGAAACTCCTGACTTCCGCCACAGTGCTCAGAACTGGCCAATCTCTGATGGCCTCAACTTTCGCTGGATCCACTGCCACCCCATCACCGCTAATCACATGACCCAAAAATGTCACTTTCTCTAACCAGAACTCGCATTTCGAGAATTTTTCATACAACTGGTTCTCTCTCAAAGTCTGAAAGTCTATTCTCAAATGAGTCTCATGCTTCGCCTCCGATTTGGAGTATACCAAGGTATCATCGATGAAGACTACTACAAACGAGTTTAAGTACTCTAGAAAAACTCGGTTCATCAAATTCATGAATACCAAAGGCGCGTTCGTCAACCCGAACGACATCACCGAGAACTCGAAGTGACCATACCTCATACCAAACGCTGTCTTGGGTATGTCCTCGTCTTGAGTCCGTAACTGGTAGTATCCGGACTTCAAGTCCAACTTAGAGTACACCACTGACTCTACCAACTGGTCGAACATGTCATCTATTTGTGGAATCAGATACTTATTCTTGACAGTCAATTTATTCAACTCCCGGTAGTCTATGCACAGCCGCATACTATCATATTTCTTCTTAACAAACAACACTGGCGCGCTCCAAGGAGATGAGCTGGGTCTGATATACCCCTGCTCCAACAGTTCCTGCAACTGGACCTTGAGCTCAGCTAACTCCTTCGGTGTCATCTTAAAAGGAGGACGTGACACCGACCTAGCTTCTGGTATTAACTCAATCGAGAAATCGATCTCCCGTCGAGGAGGTGCTCCAGGTAACTCCCCAGGAAACTCATCCTCGAATTCTGCCACTACCGGCACTTCTCCAATTGTTAGCTTGAAAAGTCGAGCTTCTAATAATGCTATGAAAGCTACTCTTCCCTGGTTAACTGCCCGCACCAACTGCATGACTAAGATCAGGGAACAGGCCACTCCACTAAGGCCTTCAAATCTGACTTCTTCCTTTCCTACGCTTCTCAGGGTCACTACCTTAAATAGGCTGTCAATACTGGCGCGCTGCTCCGTATGCCAGTCCATCCCCAAGATCACATCGAACTCGGCCAACGGCAGAACCGCTGCTTCCAACAAGAAATCAACTCCGTCCAGACTCTAACCAATGCGCCCTCTCGTCCCGGTAGTCATGAAAGTCTCATTGGGCATGCGCAAGTTCTGCGTCCGTCGAAAAGGACTCGACTCCAATTCTTCGGATAAAGCTTTCCGAAAGAAAGAAGTGTGACGCTCCCGTGTCGAACAATAACCTAGCGTGGTATCCGGAAACTAGTACGAAGCCTAAAACACAGACGACACACATAAAAGTCTCGAAAGTCTAAAATAATTAAATAAACTTAAACTTTCCCATATCTGTCACTACATCGGGTTGTTGAATCGCTTAACTGCTGCCCAAGGTTGTACTCCCTTGGCTGCACGGGTTGGAAACGTGGAGCGCTCGACTCCACCATCTTCCCTTTCTCTGCGGCGCTGGGATCAGACCGCACTAACTGCTCCTTCCTTGGCTCCTGCTCAGCGCCACCTTCAGTACAAAAGCGAGCTATGTGGCCCGGCTTGCCACACTTGTAGCACGATGGTGGTCCCTTGAAGCGAGATCCCTCAGACGTCGTGCTGCTCTTCTCCTATGACTTGTAGGGATGAAGCTTCTTTTTCCACTTACTCCCTTCCGACTTCCCTTGCGATTGAGAAGGCTTTCCTTCTCCCTGTTTTACTGTAAATTCCTTACGACGTTGGGTTCGCTCTATATCACTTTCCAACGTCCTGGCCGCCTCAATCAACTCGTTGAAGCCCGCATTCTTCATAGCTATGAGGGGTTGTCTCAGATTCTCCCACAACCCATGGTAGAAGAGATTGTCCCTCTCTTCATCGTCGACCATGGTCGTTCCAGCATAACGACCCAATTGAGTAAATTCCTGAACATACTCATCATCAGTCTTGTCTCGTTGCAGCAAGTGCAAAATTTGTCTCTGAAGGGCTAACCTTGTCGACGAAGGGATATACTTTTTCAAGAAGGCATTGCCGAACTCTTCTATGGACGGGGTGCGTCCAGGAAATTGGCGGCCGCTATGACTCACCCACCACAACTTAACATCACCTTCTAACATGAAGGTCGCAAACTCAGACTGCTTCTCCTCTTGCGTTTCTGCGGCCCTCAATAATTCTTGAATCCTCGCCCACCAGTCCTCCGCATCAGCCGGCGTGCCGACTCCCTTGAATGTTGGAGGATGGAAACTCAAAAAATACTTCATCTGTCGGTCTCCCTGCCCGATAACCACTCTCTCAACCAACGGCTCTGTTGGCCTGGATCCTCCGCCCGGTACGACTGGTGCCGCATCCGGGGTAACAGGAGTCGTTACCTGTGCAACAGGGGTCACAACTTGCGCTGCCGCTGCGGCTTGGGCCGCTACCATTGCCTCTGCTAGCATACGACAAAAGTCAGCTAGGGTTACACCCCTGCTCATCGGACTTGGAGCAGTAACACTGCTCGCCGAAGGCTCCTCTTGCGGCCTCAATGTCCCCGTCTCGTCGCTTGCGCCCTTAGCAAAAGCAAGATAAAATAAGAATCAGTTTCTCTCACAAAAACTTAGACACATGGACACTCATGGTCCCGCGATGCTCCTATGTGGATAACTTCTTAACGTGATCCGATTATGACATTCGACCACGAATCCTTACCTTGGACACTAACCTGACTCTGATACCAAATTGTAACACCTCCCCTGTAATGACCGTATAATATGGGTCCGGCCGGGGCCCCACAACATACAAACGCCACAGATTAAGCATTAAAAAATGATATAAACTACCAAACTCAAAACTCAAACTATAAACAGCGGAAACAAATAGCAACACTAGAAGTTATCCACTAGCACAATAGTATAAAATCGGCCTTAAAGCTTACAACATTTAAGAGTCTAAACTGAAATAATAACATGTCAACGTGCATAAGCACTTTTAGGCTACCTCGACATGCAAGCCGGATTACATTTCATGGAGCACAACATTCAACAAAACATAAGTAAAAATAGGAGAGTTCACTTCATGAGGCTTGAGCCTTTTTGGCCGGCAAGCATGCTCCCATTTGTGATCCTTGCCCTGTAAAATTTTGTTGTAACGTGGGTTAGCAAAGGCTGACCTCAACTGTGTAACTAACACATCTCGGCCCTCCCTAGCAGACCCTGAGACACTCCATCACCCTGCAGGTCAGCACTTCATATGCAAATATACATGAACATTGAAAACAGTAAAACATGTTTGGATGTCTCATACAAACATGTTTCTATGTTGAACATATAATAAAAGGGCCTACAGTACAACATGTATGCAAACCTGGGCTTCACCCAAAACACCCTATAGCGTATGAATCTAACACATCATCATGCATCAACAATCGGGTACTTTCAATTTCCCCTTCGACATTCAAGTCGCAACTACATGGGTACTTCCAATTCCCCTAACGACATTCAAGCTGCAACCACATGGGTACTTCCAATTTCCTCTAACGGCATTTAAGCCGCCACATGGTAATCTTGCCTAGGCCCCACTCGCTCGTGGGTCTCATAACCCGGGCTTGCCTGCAAGCTCTGACTTCTCACGCCAGGATTTCGCTACACAAACAAACCGATGCTAAGAACCCTTGCTAGACCCCACCCGCTCGTGACGACCCAGGCCCGACTCCAATATCGGGACCAAGTCCACCGAAGGAGACCCAGCGGGACCCAGCTGGTATCGTCCGGGCTTGTCCAAAGCTTGGTGTTCTCGTCAGTTTCACAGAAGAGGACTTGTCTCGCTGGGACACTCCACACGTGGCTTTGCAACGTCACGAGCTAGCCAGCCGACAACAGAGACAAAGTCGCACCTTTGCACATCACAATCAAAAGCCTTTCCCGCCCTAATTCACCATTCGTACTCACACGAAAACAAGGGGGGACAATCATCACAAACGACATCTTGTCGCTAACGGATTTCTAATAAAATTCTTAAGGCTCGCTATGCAACATCACCGAGTCGGGCTAACGGTCGCGACTACGGCTTCACCCACAATGCTTAATCCACTAGCAGAGCGGATTTCTAGTGCAATATCATGTCGGGGACGGACACAATCGACCCGGTGGTTCCTCTTGAACCATGGCAACCCGAACCTCTCTCATTTGAGAGATCCGGTGCCTAAATGCTTGAAAGAAAGCAAGAAAAGAATGGATGCCATGCACACATCCTAAAGACCGAGAGAAAAAGTGTCATTACCTTACGACTCCTCTTCCTCGCCATGGAAACCTTGATTTGCACGGATGAAAATATGCGCCTTCAAGTCCTCTCCGCGGATCTGGCCTCGAATCAACGATCGGAGCCCCGAAGCTACGTCAATGACGGAGAAGGGTCTTCTTCTTCCTCCTCCAAACTCTAAGACTCAAACCCTAACTTCCACTCCAAATGAGAAGAATGAGGGTTTAGAACGTTTCAGCCCTTTATATGCACTTTTGACGGGGTGTCTTGGGCCATATGATCAAATCCTAAATGGAATCAGACGGCTAAAACTCCAAACGACGGAACTGCTCCTGCAAGCTATCGTCGGGCGGTAGCTTCCCGAGCGCTCGGCCAAAAAAAAATAAGGCCGCGCTAACGCCGGCGGTAGTACTAACGCTGCGCGGTAGCTCACTCAACGCCTACTACTCAGCACCTCCACTCAACGCCAACCTCTCAATGCACTCAACGCCAAGCTACCGCTGAGCGGTACCTAGCTAACGCCGCGCGCTAGCACTCAACGCTACACGAGCTACCGCCGCGCGGTACCACTCAACGCTCTCAACGTCTGGATTCGACGAAACAAGACTATCGCCGGGCGATAACTACCTATCGCCGCGCGATAGCTTCCAGAGACTCAAGATCTGGAAAAACCGGGGTGTTATATCTTGTACATGTTCAGGAACAACAAGTATGTTGTCATATGTGAGTTGCTCAAGTCTCATTGAGCCTCTTATAACATTTGTAGTCCACACTGCATTTTCAGTATTGGCCCTTATCACTTCCTTCTTCCCCTTTTTGACTTGTTCAGAGACAGCTGTAGTCAGGGAGATGCTGGCCTTTGTTAACTGATCATCCAAATAGTTTACACTAATGGTGACATGACCCTTGAGCTTGAGCAAGTGATCATCTAGAACTTGGGCACATGCATTCATTCTTCTTTCAAGAATAGTCTTGTGCTTTTCCAACAATTCCTTCTGTGCATTGTGGACTGCCAACATGTTTCCAGAAAGAATATTCTGATTCTCTATTATTCCATTTTGAATCTGACCTAGTTCTGTTAGTTTGCTTTCTGTGAAAGTTACTGCAGGAACAACCCTCTTGAAGAATGATACAGTATTGGCTCTCAGCAGATTAACCTCAAATCTTATAGATTTAATCTCAGTAGAGAAGTCTTTTCTCACTTCCTTTATGGAATCATCCACAAAGTGTTCCAGTTGCTTTCTTTGGTCATCCAGCAGACCCTTAAGTTGTGCCAGGAAGGTGGATGACATCTGATTAGCTTGGTGTGATGTACCTTCATCACAGACATTTTGTTGTACTGGCATTTCTCCTTCTCTAGCTTCAGAATCAGCCATCTTATACTCAGAAGAGTGTTGAGATGCATTTTCATCAGCAGCTTTGCCCATCTCTGATTCAGAAGAGTCTATAGTATAAACATTCTCTGGAGCAGGGAGTTCATTGTGAATCTCCCTCTCAATCTTTGCAATGTCCACAGGGACATTCAGATCTTCAACTGTGTTGATTAGCTGTACCTCTTGCATTGTTTCAGCAGGTGGAACCTCCTCAGCAGGAATTTGGTTACTCTTCTTCATGAGCAGATTGTGCTCCCCCTCAGCAAGAGCATCTTCCATAACTCTCTCAAGAAGTTGCTCTTCCTCAGCTTGAGTGCAGAAAAGCACAACTTCTGGGCCCTCTGAAGTTTCAGCAATCTTAGCCTTGCATGAGCTCTTGGGAGTAATCTTAATCTTCTTTCCACTGATTGAGGATTTGATCTTTGTTGAAGTTGAGTCCACGGTCGCATTCGAGTAAAGTTCCATAATTTCTCTCTTCCAGATCAGTACTGACTCGGACAGAACAAAAGTTAGGTCAGCGACCTCCAGTAAGTGCAGAATCTGTATGACTTCCTCAGGAGCATCCTTGAAGCCATTTTGAACCAGCTCAGATCCCTCAAACAAGAAATCCATTCCCTTTGGAGTCATTGATTTGCTGAGTTTCTGAAGAGTTGACGAGCTTTCGTTGCAGGGAGATAGTAGTTCGCAAAGAAACAGGAATAGTGTTTCTTATTCTAAGCACACTTAGGTCTATTTATACTTGCCTCTAAGTAGAGAATGTGGAGAGGCGCGTACCTTTTGTTTGATCACGAAGTGATCAATGACTGTGATTTAATTCTGATAGTTGGCCGCAAATAGACGATCCTGGGAGTATGCGTTGAGTGGACTCGACACACTCAACTCTTGTTGTTGTCTCGACGCACTCGACACCTGAGTACTTAGACTCAGCGCACTCGACGCCTGGATACTTAAGTGGCATTTGGTTAGACTTTTAACCTGCGGTGCGGTTGAAACGCACTTTCATTTTGGGAGTAAGCTGTGTTTGACATGGCTTAATCTAAAAACTCTGTTTAATTTATGCCGCAGTTTTATTCATATCCCGATCCGCTATTTTTTCCTGCGTCCAGCATCAAAAGCAACCGCAAAAGCCTGGATTATCTTCTCCCGAAACCCTATCGCCATTCCTGATTCCTCCTTGCTAGCGACAACTTCCGGATCTAGGGTTCCCAGTTCGCATCTCATCCGCGCTTCTTCCTCACGCAGCACGCCGCGATGGTCCATCTTCTCCGCTCGCTGGCGGCCCATCTTCTCCGCTCGCCAACGGTCCATCTTCTCCTCCCGTACATCTTCTTCCCCATTTTAGATCTTGTATTTTGTTTCTGTTTGTTTAGGATCCATACAGTTCACTGAATCCTCCCTCGTTTAGAATTTTATTTTGATTTCCAGGTTTTCTTTTCACTGGATCCTCCATCGTTTAGGATTTTATTTTGATTTCCAGTTTTTTTTCATTGGATCCTTGTTGTTCCATGATTTTATTTTGATTTCCAATTCTTTTTTAAGTGAATCTCTGCAATTATTGCAGATTTCTGTTTCACTTAATAAAATTTTGGATTTATCAATTGATTTATCATTTAGGATTTGATTTTTGCACTATGTAATTTTGATTTCCAGATCTTTGCACTATGCAATTTTGATTTCCAGATCTTTGCGCTGTGTAATTTTGATTTCCAGATCTTTGCGCTGTGTAATTTTGATTTCCAGATCTTTGCACTATGTAATTTTGATTTCCAGATCTTTGCACTATGTAATTTTAATTTCCAGATCTTTGCACTATGTAATTTTGATTTCCAGATCTTTGCACTATGTAATTTTGATTTCCAGGTGATTGCTTAATTGAATCCTAATGCTAATAACTTCTGCTTTTGATTTTGCAATAATTGATGAAACTGGAGCTCTTAATATGTATGTGTCTTCATAAAAAGTATAACTTGTTTTGTTTTTAAGGAAGGGTAAAATAAAGATGGTGAGGCGGCCATTATGTGGGATAATATTCTTATGTTGGGTATAATATTATGAAAAAAAAGGATTTTTTTCAAATATTATGAGGTTTGTAATTATTTTTTGGAGAAAAAAAAATTTCATTCAAAACTTGGTTTTGTATCCAAACAACTTTTCCAAAACTTTGTTTTACAAGCTCCATATCACCCAAATGGTTTTTTAACAATACTTCGTTTTCCAGAATCAACACTTTTTCAAACAGCTGCTTTCCATCAGCAACAGCTCGACCAAACAGAGTTTAGTCCATTTCTTCTATGTTATCCTGCAAGGAGTAACACTACCTACAACAGAAATAAATGAATTATTACTGAAGCTAGACTAAGTTCAACATACCCAGTTCAAATTTGATGGTGTTGAACTTGACTTCATCTAGTGACATAGTGAAGATGTTAGCTACTTGCTTGTCTGTAGGGACAAATTCAAGGCTGCTGTCTTCACATTTCACATGCTTTTTAATGAAGTGATACCTAATCTCTATGTGCTTAGTCCTGCTGTAAGACACAAGATTACTGACAATTGAGATTGCACTAGTAGAATCACAGAACATATGTGTACAACCCGTATTCGACGAGGGTAGGCCCTACCACCGCCAGGTCATCAGAAGTCAAGGTCAGCAAGTCAAGAAAGGGGGTCAAGATCAGCGCCCCAAGCCGCAGAAGACTCGAGCGAGTATGGCGAGCTCCCCAGGCCTACTCGCCAGGTGGCGACTAAGGCGAGATACTCGCATGTCCCGTGCGAGCTCCCCAGAAAGTCGCCCGATCGCCGGGGTGGGGGTATAAGTAAGACCCCCCCTTTCTTTGGATTTCCCTATAAATAGGACCCCGGGGGTACGAAGGTCAGAGGAGGAAAAATCTCAGAATTACTCGCGAGCTCCAGCTCGCTTGTCTCCTTCGTACCTAGCTCGACCATTTTGGTTGAGAAGGGGTTGCTTCTTCCAAGCAACTGGGTCCGTGGTGGGACCTTCCTGCCGCCGCATCCTGAGGTCCAGTTTCTACAACTCATTTCCGTTCCCGTCCCCGTGGACTGTCTCATTGACCGCTCGACCAGTAGCTTTAGGCCGCCTAGTCCGATTTCTGAGGTCGGGATTTTCCTGGCGTCAACACTTGGTGCGGTGAGCGTGGATAGCGGCCGAGGAAGAAAGTTGGGTAGTTGAAAGATGGCCAATGGAGGCGATCAGGACGAGTTGGCAGACAACTCGGCAGGAGCTGGAATCCCGGAGCGAGGTGGCGGGTTTGTGACGGTAGCATCCTTCGAGGAGTTCGCGAAGAGGATGGAGAGGTCAATTCTCGTCGGGTTCTCCAATCCCACTGAGGTGACGACGACTTCCCCCCGCCGCCTGACACCATCGGGCGAGGAGGCGCCAACCTGACGAGCAGGAAAGGAGCCCGCTTGGGCGAAAGGAGAGCGGATGATCCCGTCGCGTCAGCACCCTGCGAGCAGCCAGGGGATCCGGTTTCGAGATCCAGAACTCTTGGCGAGGTATGGGGATACTCGCCGATGGAGCGATTATGATTACTCGAGTGGGGAGGATACTCGCAGCCGCTAGGAAGGGAGGAGCCCCTTCTGCGACGAAATCCTCGCGGCCCCCGTCCCGGACAATTTCAGAGAACCTGCCCTCACCTACTACTCCGACAAGGATGACCCGGTGAGGCATCTTCAGTGGGTTGAAGATGTGGTGTCCATCCGCTGCATGTCCGACGCCTTCAAGTGCCGACTCTTCTCCATCACCTTCAAGGGTAGCGCGAGGGACTGGTTTCATCAGTTACCGGCTGGATCCGTCTACTGCTTCTCCGATCTCCGACGGGGCCTTGTGGCAAGGTTCACAACATCCAAGAGGAGGAAGAAGGAAGCGACTGCCCTCTTCATGATCGTGCAGGGGCAGCACGAGAGTTTGGGTCGTTACATCGACCGGTTCCAGGAAGAGGTTTTGGAGGTGGATGGGTTTACCTTGATGGTTGCCCTCAAGTTTGGCCTGAAGCAGGGACTTTTCAACATGGAGCTGAGGCATGGGCCGCCGAGGTCGTTCGAAGAAATGGTGGAGAGGGCGAATGTCTTCATTCAGGGGGAGGAGAGGAACAAGGAGTTCCTGGCAAGGCTGGACGGGGATAAGCCGCTAGGGGAGAACAAGGGAAGACTGCTGGAAAGGGAGAGGCGTCCAGAGAAACACGATGGCGGAAGGCGGGAGGAGCCGAAGAGGAAGGAAGAGAGGAAGAGAAGGGAGGAGCCCAGGAGGGTGGAAGAGTCGAGGCAGGAGAGGCCTCGAGGGCAAGAAGGAAGGGGGCCCGTTGAAGCTCGAGAAGCGAGAAGGGAAGAAGGGAGATTCCAGTACCCGAGGGATCTTCCCTAGTGGAGGCGACCGATCCGCCAGGAGGAGAGGAGAAACAACCCCAAGGAGCAGGGAGGAAGAAGGGAGACGATGACCATAACGCAACGGGCCGCTAAACGCCGGCGAAAGGAGAAACGACAGGAGAGGCAGCAGGAAGCGGCGATTCCCCTCTACTGCGATATCCATCGAGTGGAGGGGCATGGGACCTTGGCCTGCCCCGAGTTTTGGGAGGCAAGGAGGAGGTCGGAGGCGACGGAGGTAGAGAGAGAGCAGCCAAGACAGGAGGCCCCAGTCGGGCAGGTGGCCTTCCAAGCTCCGCAGAGGAGGAGGAATGAGGACAAGGTTGACCAGGGAGGTCGAGGGAACGTTATTCCCGGTCCGGGAGGCGGATACGTCGGGGTGATCAATGGGGGTGCAGGGCTCGGAGCTTCCCGCAAGGGAAGTCTCCACCAGATCTACAAGAGGAGCGTCGCTTCGACGTCGCAGACTCCTCCGCTGCTGAACGAGATAACCTTCTCGGAGGAGGATATGCTGTGGAATGAGAACCCCTTCCACGACGCGCTAGTGATACAAGCCGCAATCGAAGACTTCACCGTCGACCGGATCCTCGCGGACAACGGGAGCTCAGTGAATGTCATTTTCAAAAGAACCTTTGTGGGGCTTCAGGTGGAAGCATCCAGGGTCCAGGCCGTGGATGAGCCCCTCTTTGTCTTCTCGGGAGAGAAGAAAGAGGTGGAAGGGGGAGTAGAGCTGCTGGTCACCCTCGGGGGTACTTCAATCCGGTGCCGATTTGTCATCGTCGACGCACCCAACGGCTACAACGCCATTTTCGGACGGCCTCTCATCAACTACTTCAAAGCCGTCCCGTCATCGTATCATCAGTGCCTGAAATACTGTCGGGATGATGTCCAAGTCCGGATCAGGGGGGATCCGAAGGCCTCCAGGGAGTGTTACCTGAACGCGGTTAGCACCATCAGCTGGATGGGTGACGCGGAAAGGCTGGAGAGGATGATGGAGCAGGAGTGCATGAAAGCTGCCGAGGAGCTAGAGGAAGTGGATGTTATCTCCCCGAGAGGAGGGCCTGAGCTGCTGAAGGTCGGGGGAGCCTTGCCCCCAGAAGGGAAGGTGGAGATAGCTGCGTGCCTGCAGGATTATGCTGACATCTTCGCGTGGAGTGCCGCCGAGATGCCAGGAATTGACGCCGATGTTGTCTGTCATCGCCTCAATCTTGATCCCGCAGTAGCCCCTGTCCGTCAGAAGCAGAGGAAAAGCGCCACCGCGCAGGCAGAACCGATCCGAGAGGAAGTGGGGAAGCTGTTGGAGGCAAGGTTTGTCTCGGAGATCCAGTATCCAGGCTGGGTCTCCAACGTTGTAATGGTGAAGAAGTCCGGAGGGGGCTGGAGGCTATGTATCGATTTTTCTATGTTGAATAAAGCTTGCCCGAAGGATTGTCATCCCTTGCCTCAAATCGACGCGCTGGTTGATTCCGCCGCCGGGTTTCCTGTGATGAGTTTCCTTGATGCTTTTTCAGGGTACCACCAGATCCGGATGCATCCCCCCGATTGCCGCGACGTTTCCTTCATCACCGGCGACGGGTGCTATAGCTACAAGATGATGCCCTTCGCGCTCAAAAACGCCGGCGCAACTTATCAAAGAATGATGGACCAGGTATTTAAAGAGCAAAATGGGCGGAATCTGGAGGTTTATGTGGACGATCTTCTCGTCAAAAGCAAGAGCATCGCGGAGCATGTAGCGGATCTGGCGGAGACCTTCGCCACCCTGAGGAGGTATAAGATGCGGCTTAACCCGGCCAAGTGTGTCTTCGGCGCGGGAAGGGGAAAGTTCCTGGGTCACCTCCTTACCCCTCGGGGGGTGGAGCCTAACCCCGACAATGTGAAAGCCATCATGGAGATGACCTCCCCAAGAGATTCCAAGGAGGTCCAGAGGCTGACTGGAAGGCTGGCAGGCCTTAGCCGTTTTCTCTCCAAGGCCGGAGAGAAGTGCTCCCCATTCTTCAAAGCCCTTCGAGGAAACCAGAAATTCGAGTGGACCGCGGAGTGCGAGGAGGCTTTCGAAAAGCTTAAGCAACAGCTAACCCGAGCTCCCCTCTTCCAAGGTCCGCAGGGCGGCGAGGATCTCTTACTTTATCTTGGAGTAGGGGCTGAGGCGGTTAGTTCGGTGTTGGTTCGCGAAGAAGGAAGGAGGCAGCTCCCCGTCTATTACGTGAGCCGGGTGTTACGGCAAGCAGAGACAAGGTATCCTATCCTGAAGAAGCTAGTTTTCGCTCTGGTAGTCTCGGCTCGGCGGCTCCGCCCCTATTTTCAGGCTCACTCCATCAAAGTGGTCTCCGATCTTCCCCTAAGGACTATCTTGGATGGGGTGGAACATTCTGGCAGGTTGTTCAAGTGGGTGGTGGAGCTAAGCGAGTTCGACATCTCTTACTCTCCAAGGGTAGCGATTAAGGCCCGGGCGGTAGCAGACTTCCTGGCCGACTTCTCGGCTGAGGTGGAGGTAGACGTGGGCGCTTCCCGCCCGGTCTCTTGGAAGATGTTTGTGGACGGGGCTTCCGGCAAGTTTTCCGTGGGAGCCGGAGTCGTGTTGGTTAGCCCCCAGGGAACCAGGATCGAACAGGCCGTCGAGATCCTCTTCCCAGTTACGAATAATCAGGCGGAGTACGAAGCCATGGTGGCCGGCTTACGTCTCGCCAAGGAGATGTCAATCAAGGACATCCGAGCTTTCACCGATTCGATGGTAGTCGCTTCCCAGATTCGGGGAGAGTTCGAGGTCTACGACCCCATCCTACAACAATACCTGGTCAAGGTTAAGGGTCTGATCGGGGGGTTCCAGTCTTTCTTCGTCGAGCACGTGCCCCGAGAAGAAAATGCCGAGGCTGATTACCTTGCCAAGTACGGTCCCTGGGCCGGGGGAACGGTCACCGAGCTGTTCCGACCATCCATCGAGGAAGGAGAAATGATGGAGATCGAGCAGCGGCCCTCGTGGAAGGATCCGTTCGTTACGTTTTTAACGACGAGTCAGCTGCCCTCGGATGGGCAGGATCGAAGGAAGTTCCGATACAAGGCCGCGTACTACCTGTTACAAGACTCCGAGCTCTATTGCAAGACCATCTCGGGCCCCTTGGCCAGATGCTTGTCGGAAGTCGAGGTCCCCCGAGTTTTCGAGGAGATTCACTCGGGGGAGTGCGACAGCCATTCCGGGACTCGTACTCTGGAGCAGAGAATCCTGAGGCATGGCTACTTCTGGCCCACCATCCGAAAGGACGCGGAGGCCTTCTCCAAGAAGTGCTCCCAGTGTCAGCTCTTCGCGCCCCTCCAGCTTTAACCAGCTCAACACCTCCGCTCGATCACTGCTCCGTGGCCCTTCGCCATCTGAGGGATGAACCTGGTCGGCCCGTTCCCTCAAGCTAGTGGACAGAGGAAGTTCATATTGGTGATGATCGACTACTTCTCCAAGTGGATCGAGGCCAAAGCTTTGGCCAAGACCACCTCCCAGATCGTCAAAAATTTTATCTGGGGGGAAATCGCGTGCAGGTTTGGGATCCCGCTGGCCATCGTCACCGACAATGGGCCGCAGTTCGCCAGCTTGGAGCTGGAGGACTTCTGCAAGCAATTGGGAACCGACCTTCGGTTCGCTTCGGTGCACCATCCTCGGAGCAATGGGCAAGTAGAAGCCGCCAACAAGCTCATCGTCAACCTACTGAAGAAGAAGGTCACCAATCTAAAAGGAAACTGGGCCGAACAGCTCCCCTCGGTCCTATGGGCTCTGAGAACGACCCCGAACTCGGCCACGGGGGAAACGCCTTTCAAGTTATCCCACGGGTCTGAGGCACTCATCCCAGTGGAGTTCGAAGTGCGAAGTCCAAGAGTAGTTGCGGCCGAAGGCGGGAGCGAGGAGTGGAGACTGGAGAACGAGGATGCCCAGAGGCTCTCCCTGGATTACGTGGAAGAGCTTCGAGACTTGGCCTCCATACGCCAAGAGGAAATCAAGAGGCACATTGCGAGACACTTCGACAAAAATGTCTGCCTAAAGAACTTCCTCGCTGGAGATCTGGTCATGAAGAAAGTGGACGCTGCAGGGCGGGGGGCCACCGTCGGCAAGCTATGTCTCAACTGGGAAGGGCCCTTTGTTGTCCGAGAGGCCTTGACCGCAGGGGGCTACTACCTGCAAGATCAAGCCGGAGAACAACTGAATGGGACCTGGAGTGGGGACGACCTGAAAAGGTTCTACCCCTAGTGGTGACACTTGTATCTATTTTGTAAATATGTTATTTAATATACTGTGGTGGCTGGATTGTTCTCCTTTTTGTGTTAAGAATGCCTCGAGGCTTCTGAGTGCTTCCAGGATCCGCCTCGCCGTCGACTCCGGGAACCTGTGGTCGGTTTGTTCCTTGTAAGTAGCCCAGTATGGATGATAGGACGATGCTTCGGGATTTTAAGCGCTCTTGTAAGACCGAGCCTCTGCATTGTCGGCCGAGGTCAGCTCCCCCCCTTGCATGTCGGCCTATGTCTCCCCGAGTGCATCTCTCTTCCAACTGGAGGAACCACGAGGAACAAATGTGTGCCCCAAATCACCCGGACTCGAGAGGAGGCCGACTTCGTCGAACACCCAAAAGAGGATCTCAAGTGATTGGCAAGGCTGGATAACCTGCCGAAGAAAGGGCAGGGACGAGCCCAGGGGTGTGTATTGGTTCCGAGTGCGTCCGAAAAGGACCCTATATGAATATCACCCCCCGTCCGGACGCTGGCACTCGCGGCCATTAAGCGTAGTTGGAAGCGATCTTCACTACCAAATCGAGATACGTGCCTTCAACCTGTTCTTACCGAATAGTCTAGTACGGATGATAGGACGATGCTTCGGGAATTTAAGCGCTCTTGTAAGACCGAGCCTCTGCATTGTCGGCCGAGATCAGCTCCCCCCTTGCATGTCGGCCTATGTCTCCCCGAGTGCATCTCTCTTCTGACCGGAGGAATTCTTAGGAACGGGTCTAGACGCCAACTTCTCGATTTGGCAGGTTTAAGAGCGTCTCTCCGAAAAGAGTAAGATTATCTTCTCACCGAGATATCCATGCGATTAACTCTCAACGTCTCCCAAGTGACAGGATCTCCTCGTTTAAGAGCGTCCCCCAAGAGATTTCGAGTTGAGCAGCGTCGTAAGACCGGTATCCCTACGAGCTCCTCTCCTCGGGAATCGACCGATCTCCTCGATTGAGATCAAGACTTCGAGTTGAGCAGCGTCGTAAGACCGGTATCCCCATGAGCTCCTCTCCTCGGGAATCGGCCGATCTCCTCGATTGAGATCAAGACTTCGAGTTGAGCAGCGTCGTAAGACCGGTATCCCTACGAGCTCCTCTCCTCGGGAATCAGCCGATCTCCTCGATTGGATCAAGACTTCGAGTTGAGCAGCGTCGTAAGACCGGTATCCCTACGAGCTCCTGTCCTCGGGAATCAGCCGATCTCCTCGATTGGATCAAGACTTCGAGTTGAGCAGCGTCGTAAGACCGATATCCCCACGAGCTCCTCTCCTCGGGAATCGGCCGATCTCCTCGATTGAGATCAAGACTTCGAGTTGAGCAGCGTCGTAAGACCGGTATCCCCACGAGCTCCTCTCCTCGGGAATCGGTCGATCTCCTCGATTGAGATCAAGACTTCGAGTTGAGCAGCGTCGTAAGACCGGTATCCCTACGAGCTCCTCTCCTCGGGAATCGTCCGATCTCCTCGATTGAGATCAAGACTTCGAGTTGAGCAGTGTCGTAAGACCTGTATCTCCACGAGCTCCTCTCCTCGGGAATCGGCCGATCTCCTCGATTGAGATCAAGACTTCGAGTTGAGCAGCGTCGTAAGACCGGTATCCCTACGAGCTCCTCTCCTCGGGAATCGGCCGATCTCCTCGATTGAGATCAAGACTTCGAGTTGAGCAGCGTCGTAAGACCGGTATCCCCACGAGCTTCTCTCCTCGGGAATCGGCCGATCTCCTCTACTCGACGCCTGCCAAGCCCCGATTCGTATCAAGGAGCGATTTTGCCGCGGGCGAGTAGGCGAGTACGCCCCGAGCGAGTAGGCGAGTATGCCCCGAGCGGGTAGGCGAGTTTTTCTCAGGCAGGCGGCGAACGTTCCTTAGGCGTACGGGCGAGCACGTCACGGCGAGCGTGCGATTGTTCGGAGCAGCATACACGCGAGATAAGCAGTGGTCTAGCGAGCACTCCTCCCCGAGCCTATGAGCCTAGCGAGCAATATCAGACCAGTGAAGAATAGAATGCTTGTATAAATTTATATGAGATGAATTACAAAGCTTCAAAAAATCGGACCCCGGATGAATATCGACGAGCAACTAGGACTCATCGTCGCCAGTATCTGGCCGATATTCCTCATCCCCGATATCCACCTGCTCCTCATCATCATCCCCGCTCTTGCTGCTTCCGCTTCCACCACTGCTGCTGCTGGAGTCGCTGGAGCCAGACGACGACGATGGGACGCGATCGGGCGAGATTGTCCCCTCGGCAAGCAGCTCTGGGATGAGCTCGTCAACGGTGAGTGTTTTCTCCCTTTCAACGAGCTGACCACTGAGTCTTAGCCGCGCGAGTATCACGTTCCCCGCCGCCCGTGCAATCTCGCGGTGAACGGACGATCTCTCCTCCCAGAGAAGGCGGGACCGTTTTACCGCCCACGCCGGATCGTCTTCTGGCCGCGACGCCTCCGGCAGCACAGCAGAAGAGCTCGCACGTCCCTCAGCGGCGATCAGCCGCGTCTCCATCTCGGCCGCACGAACTTGAGCCGCCTCTAGCTCAGCTTGCGAGGTGGCGAGCTTCTCCTCACACTCAGACAGTTTCTTCGCGGCCTCGATCTCGGCAGTCTGCGAGACATCAGACATCAGGACCTACCGACTAAACGAATCAGACATTACGCCAAGACGACTCACCTCAAAATCCCTCCAGCGGGCCGACTGCATGTCAAGATCTATGGCCTTCTTGGAGACGACCTTCAGAGCCTTCGTCGTCTCCAGCAATTTTCTCGCCTAGTAATGCCCTAGCTCGGCGGATCGCGCGAGCGCACAAGCGGATTGGTGGGCGAGTTCCGACGGAGTAAGCTCCAACATCGACTCCGCGTCCACTCGCCCGTACAAAGCGTGGAGAACGGCGAACGCCTCCCCCTTGTCCTCCCAGTCCGTCGACCAGGACGGGAGGTTGGTGCTCAGCGACACCAAATTCTCCTCCGCCGACCAGGTCACCAGCGGGCGACCATGGGAGTCGACCGCCCCGTGCCCAAGATTGTAATTGGGGTGGAAACGAGGTGCCTGAGCATCCATCGGCGATTCACGATCGTCGGACTGAGGCGACGACACCTTCGCTTTCTTGCTCGCAGGCCCCGGCGACCCGGCCCTCGCCTTTCCCTTGGTCGTTCTCTTCTTCTCCCCAACGTCGGCCGGAAGGCGAGCTTCGAGGTGGCGACTTCCTTCGCTAAAGGGAGAGGCTTCTCCGGAAGCTCGTTGGGAACTGCGAGAGGCACACCAAATAAGTTAGCACGAGCGTCAGTAAAGAGGGCGAGCGAGTAAGTGGGTCGCATCTCGTTCTCGCCTTACCCTCGTGGGGATGGATCGCCTCCAGCGGGTTGACGTTGAGTCGCCAGAAGATCTCGTCAAACCGACGACCCCGGAAGGATTCAAAGAGCTGCTCGCGAGCACCCTCTAAGATCGGCGGGAGGAAGACGACGTCGGCGGGTTGGTGCGGCCTCCCAAGGGTATCTCCGAAGTCGCCGTGAACAATCACCAGCTGCTCGCTCCAGCGGTGGACTTTGTTCGCGGTCCCCACCAAGGTGCAGACATGGCTGCTGAAAAAGACGACCCCCTTCGAAGTCGCGGCGAAGGCGAATACTCGGCGAAATTCGGAGAGGTCAAAGGCAATCCTCTCCTCCCGAAGGAAGCAGAGGAATCCCATGATTATCGCCATACCGTTGGGATTAATCTGCGCAGGGACGATCCCAAAATACCGGAGGATCTCGCAAAACTCCGGCCAGAAGGGAAGTCGCAAGCCGACATCGAAATGACGCAGCGACAGGACGAGCGCGCCCTCAACATACGTGTTGAGTCGCTCGCCGCGAGCAGGGAGTCTCACCGAGTATCCCTCGGGCAATAGGCGCTCTCTGAAAGTCGCCAGATCCCTTTCTGTGGTGATTGACTTCTTAAACGCCGCATCGGCGAAGTTGATGGCGTGAGCCTGTCGGCGAGTGCTAGCATCGTCACCAACCATGTCCGCGAGCTGCACGCAAAGAAAAGAGAAAGAGGTGCGACAAGACAGACCACTCGCCGGGAGGAAGAGCCAATCACAGCACTTATGACCCACCAACCCCTCCTATTTATAGGCAAAGGCAAAGACAGGGGGGTTTGCCCATCTCGGCGAGTGGCAACGAAGGTCGCGCAATGTAACAAAGGCGCTGCGATATCCGCCAAAACCTGCATAAAGATAAATCGACACATCGAAGAAATGAGAATCGCGCATGGAGAAAACGAGGAGCATGGTCGCCAATAAATGCAAACGAGGAGCATGGTCGCCAATAAATGCAAAGGAGGAGCATGGTCGCCAATATCCGAGTAACTACAAAGTCGCCAATGGTGAGCCCAACTCAGAGAAGAAAAGAAAAACAAAACTATGTCCTAGGTGGCCGCTCCGGAGGATGGGGATGTCGCCCGGCCCAGCCCATCTCGCGCGCTCGCCGGTAGTTATCCGTCGCCAGCGCCATCGCGTCATCGCCAAGCCTCAGCTGCTCCCCCATCCTCGCCAGTCGCCCCGCGGAACCCATACTCGCCCGGATGCCGGCTAGCTCGTCAAGGACCAGCTGCAGGCGATGGTTGTTCAGCTCCAGCTGGCGATCATTCTCTTTCACCATGTGAAAGCGAGCCTCGTAGCTCTCCAAAGTCGTCTGAAGCCCTTCCACCTTGGCCATCCTCGCCTCCAGAGCCGAGATTCGTCGATGAGGGTCGCAGATGGAGAGCTGATCGAACTTGCTCTCCAGCTCCATGTAGGCGCGGGCTGCTGCATGGCGATACTCGTTCCCTGACAGACCGATTGCATCTATAAAGGCTGCCCCAGGGGTCGCCGGGCGATCTGGAGGACAGGAAGAACAAGTCGTCAGGACGAAGGTAGAGGACATGATCAGAGATGAAAAAACTCACCACGACGAGGAGATCGGGACCGGCGCGGCGAAAGAGCACGACCCGGAGCATCTCGCCTCCCCGAAGACGAGCCGCCAGGGTTGTCGGAAGATCTGCCCTGCCCGCGTTCTCCCGATCCGCGACCGACATAATCGGAATCCCCAACTCGCGGAGGGAAGTAAGCCGGTCCCGACCTATCCGACTTCTTCAACGGCGGCGGAGCCTGAGACGAACTCGCCGGTTGATGCGGGGTCTTCAATGCAAGAGGCGGAGGATGTCGCGGAAGATCCGCTCTCTGTTGAGCGGACAAAGGCGGCGGCGGAGGCAAAACGATACCCGGAACCTGGCTAGGAGCGACGACCAAGGGCGGCGGTGGCGGCAAAAAGACGCTAGTCGCGGGCAGCGTCGCATCGCCTACGACTGCAGGAGCGACTTTACTCGCCGGGGGGTCCTTGCTTACTGATGCGACTTCCCTGGCGGGGAGGTCCTTCGTCAGTAATTCTTTGCTCGCCGGGGGGACGTCTTTCGCTGAGGAAGCCCCTGATGCCCTCCTCGAGCCGAGATTCAACCGAACCGTGTGAGCGGTCCGGAGCGGTCTGTCAGCTGCCAACGCGAGCAAGGGGGCCGAGCTCAAGGGAGCGACGTCAAGAGGCGCATCCGCGACATTCGAAGGAGAATCTGCACAGCGAAGAAAATTAGCGAGAAGCATGCGGCGATGAACTAGCAGGAGTGGAGTTTTGAAGAACGGCGACCTGCCACGGTGACGACTTCGATCCGGGACGCCGCGAGCTCCTTGGCCGCTTCGGGCTTCTCCGGCGGACTGTTCACCACCGACTTGAAAGTGTCGTCAAGCCCGAGGTCGCTCAGAAGTTTTTGGGTGCCAGCAGAAGGCGTGGGATTCCCAGTCGCCGTCGCGACTGGCTCAGAGGGTGGAGGCGAGTTGACCACCGTGGTGGCGGGCTGTTGGGACTTCTTAGCCTTTTTCCTTTTCGACGGCGGAACCACGGAGCCGGCATCCTCCTCGCGCGGCCTTTTTGGCCTTACGATACCAAGGAGACCAGACAAGGCGGCGAGGCTGTCCTGAAGCATCTTCGAGTTGGCATCCGACATTCTCGACGAGCTTCAAAATCCGTCTCGGAAATCACCCCCCTCCTATTTATAGACTCCACCAAACCCGCGGCAAGGCGAGCAATACGGATACTCGGCAGGTGTACTCGCCGAATAAGAGTTGGATGTTTCTTTCAGGGCTCCTGCGTCGCCCACAAAGAGCGGGGATTGTGTACAACCCGTATTCGACGAGGGTAGGCCCTACCACCGCCAGAAGTCAAGGTCAGCAAGTCAAGAAAGGGGGTCAAGATCAGCGCCCCAAGCCGCAGAAGACTCGAGCGAGTATGGCGAGCTCCCCAGGCTTACTCGCCAGGTGACGACTAAGGCGAGATACTCGCCTGTCCCGTGCGAGCTCCCCAGAAAGTCGCCCGATCGCCGGGGTGGGGGTATAAGTAAGACCCCCCCTTTCTTTGGATTTCCCTATAAATAGGACCCCATGGGTACGAAGGTCAGAGGAGGAAAATTCTCGGAGTTACTCGCGAGCTCCAGCTCGCTTGTCTCCTTCGTACCTAGCTCGGCCATTTTGGTTGAGAAGGGGTTGCTTCTTTTAAGCAACTGTGTACGTGGTGGGACCTTCCTGCCGCAGCATCCTGAGGTCCAGTTCTACAACTCATTTCCGTTCCCGTCCCCGTGGATTGTCTCATTGACCGCTCGACCAGTAGCTTTAGGCCGCCTAGTCCGATTTCTGAGGTCGGGATTTTCCTGGCGTCAACAATATGAGTTCTACTTATCTTAAAGTTATGGTCCTGAAGCTGATGCTGGATCCACAAAAGCTGTGCACAACAACTTCCAGCAGACAATGTTGTCAAGGTCGAGATCTTACCTAAGATCGGTCGGCAGTGGTAAGATCGTAAAACGTGGGATCGACACGAAACGGTAAGATCTTATTTAGTATACAAAATTAAAAAATCTAATTTATATATAAATATATATAGACTATATAGTAGATCATTAATTATAAAACAATATATATAAGAGAAAAGTTCAAGTGTTCAACTGCATAATATGATAGTAAATAATAATAGTACATCACTACATTTACTTCGTTCAAAATAAGTCATCGAAGCTAAAGTCCAAATTGCCTAATGAAGCATCTTCGTCGCCTTCATCTATCCCAAGATCTTGTTCTCCTCCTATGCGAGCAGCTACCTCTTCAACATCCGGAGGCTCTATCTCAAGATCTTCTTCATCATCTTCATCGGCAACAATCCACTCGTTATCGGATGGAATATCATCAAAATTATTTTTCCGAGTTTTCTTTAACTTGCTATTTGTCAAACGAGAATTTGCCATCACAAAGACAACATCATTCATTGTCTTTTGCTTCAAACGATTTCTTCTTTTTGTGTGTACCTAGAAAAAAAATATAATTAGTATACAATAATATTGGTGATTAAAAATATTTAATAAATTGTAACTATACCCTTTCAAATGCACTTCAATTTCGCTCACATCCAGAAGAACTACATGTCAAGCTCAATATACGTTTTGCAAAATTTTGTAGCTCCGGATGTTCTTCTCCATAAGAATCCCACCATGCCGCCGGAGTTTTGATATTAATACCAGTTTTGGCTACTATAGAGCCAAATAATTTTTTCCGATTCTTAAAATCCTCCAATTGGCAATCAATATTTGAAATTTCATCAATATCTCCTCCGGTCATTCTTTCTGAACAGTCATATAGTCCTCGCTTCACCTCATAATCAGCTTTAAATGACGGACTATGGTGAAATTGAGGGTTTAGATAATAGCCTGCAACATGTAATGGTCTGTGCAATTGTTTGTCCCATCGAGCATCAATCACATCCCAAACAGGTTGATAACTAATCATCACAAATAATAATAAAATTAGTATATAAGGAAAAAAATCTCATATTTATAAGAGTATAAGACTATAATACTTAAAAAAAGGAAACTAATGGACTTACAATTTTTGCACACCATTAAAAGCATTAGCAATGTTTTCTTTTGCTCGGTCCATTTCCTCATATATATATTCCATAGCAGGCTTCTCATCAGAATCAACCAAACGAAGCACCTTCATTAAGGGATAAGCACCCTTCAAGCAAATGCCAATATTCTTCCAAAAATCTTTATCCATCACCACCTCCTCAATTAGCTTTCCTTTACTCGAACATGCAGATCGGCTAGCTTTTCATTCATCGGAATTGAACATTCTTATCAAAGCAAGCTTGTTCTCATTAAGGCAGCCCAAAGTTAAGTATGAAGTGGCGAAACGTGTCATTGCCGGTCTCACTAATTCCCTATCTTTAGTAAAAGTTTTCAATATAGATATGAGAGATGTTCTGGAATAAATATATGTCGTGATTCTCTTTGCTTTAGGAATTGTATCATGATGGACTTGTATCTTCTTCTCAAAATCCTCTAACATCAAATCAATACAATGAGCAGCGCATGGAGTCCAATATAATCTTTTCCTCTTTAACATTAACATTTCTCCAGCGGCTTTGTAATTTGCAGCGTTGTCTGTCACCACCTGGACAACATTCTCTTCACCCACCTCATCAACAACCTCATCAATCATCTTGAAGACATTTTCTGTTGTTTTGGATATATTAGATGCTTCAACGGACTTTAGAAATATAGTTCCCATTGAAACTATTCACTAAGAAATTGATCAATGTTCTTCTTCTTTTATCAGTCCATCCATCCGTCATTATAGTGCATCCCATTTTCTTCCAATGAGCTCTATGTTCTGAAATATTTTCCATAGTTTGTTGATATTGTTGTTTCAAATATTTCACTCTGATATCATGATATGATGGAGGCTTAAAACCCAAGCCATGCCTTGATATAGATTCACACATCTTATGAAATTCTTCACTTTTTACCACATTGAATGGTAAAACATTGTTGTAGATGAATGATGCTATATCATTGCATGCTTCTTCATGCAATCCCTTCTTGAAAATTGAATTGATGGTACTTTGCGTTGTACTTGCTCCACTTCTCTTAAAAAGTCCCGTTGAGCTTCTATCTTCCCTTTTCCTCTTCAAGTCTCCAATATCCTCTTCTTCTTCTTCCATGTTAGGGATTGTTTTCTTCACTAACTTCTCTTGCAACCCAACAACAATCTCCCACATCTCTTTCTTCACTTCCGCAGGAACAGCTCTGCATGCTCCAACGTCTTTTTGAGTACCCGCCAAATGATGTTTCAATCTATAAATTCTCCCTGAAAATGTTTTCTCACAAAATTTACACCTTATTTTTCTCGCATCTTCTTCAACTGGGATGCCATACTTCCATCCAATATCCTTCTTACTTCCAGGAGCATTTTTGGACGTTTTAGACCCTTTGTTAGCGGAGGAAGGAGCATTGCTACTCCCAACTGCACTACCTGTCGCACCACTTGAAGCTATTTTTAACTACCTATTCACAAAATAAATCAAACCATAAGCAAGAAAAAAAACCAGGCAAGTAAAAAGGCAAGAAAATATTAAAGTCCTTAGGAGTTAAGACAAAAATGCACTATTCTGTTTACAAAAATACAACTATTCTGTTTGCAAAAATGCACTATTCAAGCACCAAAAAATAGCAACTATGATAGAACTCCAAACCCCCAACAAGTCAACAACAAGTCAACAACAAATTTCAGAAAGGCAATATGTTGTTTGTAAAAAGGCAATATGCACGCTATCTATTCCAGCCCCTAAACTAATGCATGAAGATAGAACTCCAAACCCCCAACAAGTCAACAACAAATTTCAGAAAAACTGTTCTGAAAAACTGAAGTTACACGCAAAATACCTCAGATAATCGCACCAGAAAAAGAAGAAGAAGAAGAAGAAGGAATGATACCACAGCAGGATGGAGAAGAAGTCTTGCACGACTCGCACCAAAAAAGCTCGAAGCACATCAGCGGCGTCGTCTCAATGTCGCGCGTAGCGGCGCAGGGGGAATGGGGCGGCACGCCGACAGCTTCTCCTTCTCAATGTCGCGCGCAGTGGCGCAGGGGGAATGGGGCGGCAGCTGCTCCTTCGCAGAGCTCGCGGGAGGGGAGGGACGTGCCGAACCCTAAGGGCAGAGCTCGCGATTTTTCTCTGCTGGCGTGCGACGGGTTCGAGTTAAAACTGTACATTTAATATTTATTTGGTTTGAACGGTAGGATCGCTTAGGATCGTAGGATCGTACGATCCTACGATCCTAAACGGCGATCCTACCGTTTTTATTGTGCTCGCGATTTAGGCTAACTCGAAGATCGTATGCCTCGTAAAAATCGTAAGATCGTACGATCTTACGTGTAAAAACGCGATTTTGACAACATTGCCAGCAGATATGTATTCTGACTCTGCAGTTGAGATTGCAATACTGGTTTGCTTCTTGTTGCTCCAAGACACAAGCCTTCTTCCTAGAAATTGATAAGATCCAGATGTGTTTTTCCTGTCTCCTCTACGGCCTGCAAAATCTGCATCTGAATACCTTGTTAGTTCAAAATCACTATTCATAGGATACCATAGACCAAGATCAGGTGTGCTCTTCAGATATCTTAGAATTCTTTTGGCTGCAGAATAGTGAGACTCCTTAGGGCAAACCTGATATCTAGCACAAACACATGTAGCATACATGATGTCTGACCTACCAGCAGTAAGATAGAGGAGGGAGCTAATGATGCCTCTATACATGGTTTCATCAATAGGTTTCCCTATCTCATTCTTGTTTAGTGACACATTTGACCCCAGGGGAGTTTTCATGATGGAGGCACTCTCCATTTCAAACTTTTTAATTAACTCCCTAGTGAACTTAGACTGTGAAATGGATAATTCATTCTCAGAATGTCTTACTTGGAGGCCTAAGAAGTACTTGAGCTCACCCATACTGCTCATCTCAAATTTCCCCTGCATAAGTTTAACAAACTTCTTGCAGGGGTCATCATCAGTAGGCCCAAAGATTATATCATCTACAATTTTTAGAGTAAGATGATCTTACCCTTGACTTCCCTTAGGAATAGTGTCTTGTCTATCTTTCCTCTTGAGAATTTGTTCTCAATGAGAAAGCTAGACAGGGTCTCATACCATGCCCTAGGGGTTTGCTTCAACTCATACAATGCTTTCTTAAGCTTATAAACATAATCAGGTGAGTTAGAATTGACAAAACTTTAGGGTTGCTCAACATAGACCTCTTCTCTTAGGTCACCATTATGGAAAGCTGACTTCACATTCATCTGGTAGACTTTGAATCCCTTGTGTGCAGCATATGCAAGGAATAGTCTTATGACTTCTAGTCTAGCCACTGGAGCAAAGGTTTGATCAAAATCAATACCTTCTTCTTGTTTATATCCTTTGACTACCAGTCTAGCTTTGTTCTTAATTATAACCCAATTTTCATCAAGTTTATTCCTGTAGATCCACTTGGTTCTAATGATGTTATGACCTTGTGGCCTGGGAACCAGCTTCCAGACCTTGCATTTCTTGAACTGGTTCAGTTTCTCTTGCATAGCCACAATCCAAAATGGATCAATGTTGATATCTTCAAACCTTTTGGGTTCTACCTGAGACAGGAAGATGGAGTGCATTGCAATATTCTGGCTTTTGCTCCTTGTTGTAACCCCTTGGCTAGCATCTCCAATTATCTGACCTCTGGGATGATCTCTCAAGTGCCTGACTGCTGGAGGCATTCTTACTTCAGCATCAAGAACTTCATTGTCTGGATTTTGCTGATCTTCATCCATGTCAGGTGCACTTTGATATCCTTCTGGAATGCATACTCTATTATCTTCTACTAGGGTAGTTGGAGGATTGTCCTTGATGGTTAGTTTGTTCATCTTCAACTCTACACCTGCAGATCTAGAGGAGCTTGACAACTCACTGTTAATTATTGATGACTCATCAAAGACTACATTAATAGATTCTTCTACAACTTGATTTTTCAAGTTGTAGACCCTATATGCCTTGCTATGGTTGTTGTACCCAACAAATATCCCTTTATAGGATTTGACCGCAAACTTGGTCAAATTGGACTTCCCATTATTGAGCACAAAGCATTTACTACCAAAGATCCTGAGATAGACTAGATTTGGTTTTCTGCCCTTCATAATCTCATATGGAGTCTTCTTGTGGTACTTGTTGATAGAAGCCCTGTTCAAGACATGACATGCAGTGTTCACTGCCTCAGTCAAAAATATTCTGAAAGAGAAGTGTCACTAAGAAGGTTCCTATCAGCCTCTATGAGAATTCTATTTTTCCTCTCAGCTATCCCATTTTTCTGGGGAGTTATTGGTGAAAAAAATTCTTGATGAATCGTTTGATCTTCACAGAACTTTATCATGCATTCAGACTGAAATTCAGTACCATGGTCACTTCTAATTTTGACCACAAAGCTGTCTTTTTTCATTCTGAATTTGCCTAACAAAGGTCATAAAACTGTCAAGGGTTTCTGACTTTTTTTTCAAGAAGAACACCCAAGAAAACTTAAAGAAGTCATCAACTATCACAAGTGTATAAACTTTCCTACCTAGACTATAAACTGACATAAGATTAAACATCCCATATGCAGGAGGTATAAGCACCTCACAGAATCCTTGGAACCAATGCTCTTGAAGGATGCTTTGGTCTGCTTGCCCTTTTGACAAGCAGAGCATATGCCCTCCTTGGTGCATCTTATGTTGGGATCATTGCTGACTAGTTCTCCACTAAAGAGCTTGCTAATGGACTTGTAGTTTAAGTGAGTCAGTCTTTTGTGCCATTGCACACAATATGAGACTTTCTCATTAACAACTAGACATACATGGGTGTCAGAACTTAAACATACAAAGTTTAAACAATAATTATTCCCACTCCTAGTGTCTGTCAAAATGACCTATTGGTCACTTGACCTTTTGATTTGACACTCATCCTTGTGGAATACAATGACATAGCCAAGGTCATATAGTTGGCTTATGCTAATCTGGTTGTGTTGCAATCCTTCCACATAAGCCACTTTTGTGATTGTGACTATGCCATTGGTGATCATATCATAGCCCTAGATGACTCCTTTGTCTGAGCCACCAAAGATCACTTTTAGTCCATTTTTTACTGGACTGTATTCCTTTAGAAGACTTCTTGTTCCAGTCATGTGTCTGGAACACCCACTGTCCAAGTACCATATTGGAGGGGTACTTGGACTAACCTGCAACCACAATTCAGTTTACCTTAGGACCCCAAAAGAGTTTGAGTCCTATGTTCTTGTTAGTCTGAAAATTAATCTGTTTACCTGCAACATTTCTGACAGATAGATTTGCCCTTGCACTAAACACATTGGGGTTATGCCAATAATCTATGACAAAATGTCTCACTTTATCACAACACCAACACTCATGATTATTATATCTACTTTTCTGAACAGCTCTTGTAGACAAGCTGACAGCAGCTGACTGTTCAGAAGGGAGAGCAGCAACCCTCTTCATGTTTCTTTCAGTAAGGATCTGAAGTGAGTTTTCCAGTAGAAATACTTGGTTTACTGTGAATGCCACTACCAGCAGTCTTCTTTGCAGAAGATAAGTTGTTGATTGCATCAGATATAGCCAAGTCAGGTTTGCTGGATGACTTACTTTTGGTCTGAATTTTTGCTGGAGGAGCTTGACTATTGGCCACTGCCATATTCTTGAGAGTGGGGGTTGGTGCACCAAAAACAAATGGTTCATGATGGGTCATCTGAATTTTCTCATGGGGAGCCTTAAAGGCACTCAGACCCATGCCCTTCCTTCCACTATAGCTGAGAATATTTTTGTTCACACTAGTGGTTCTACCATTCAACCAGTGACTATATATGTTTTCTTGGTCATACCTGTTGGATGACAACACAACTTTCTCAAAGGAGATAACAGGCTGAATAGGGGTCTTGCCCTTCCTCCTATTCCTTCTTCCAGTGTTCCTCTCAATGTACCCCAGTCCCTTCTTATTTGTTTGGGAGGTGAATGTATCAATGAGTGACAACACTGATTTAGGCTTGGAGTACTGAGTCACTAGCTTCCTCTCTTTGAGGAGCTTTTCTTCAAGATCCATAATGATCTTGTTCTTATGGCTGATAGTTCTAATCTGGATGATTGAGATGGTTTTCAGTTGGCTGATTTCCCTCCTCATCTGATCCAGCAAGGATGCTGACTCAGACTACATGGAAGCAGTTAACTGTAGGGAGACAATCTCTTCAGCTTGTTTCTTGGCCAACCTTTTGCTCCTTTTCAAAGTATCCGGAAGGGCACCATACACGTCAATCAGTTGATTGATATCTTTCTCAGATTCTGACCTATCTTCATCACATGAAGAAGATGCATCAGAATTGGGACTAGTCTCATAGTCAGATTCAGAGGAGGTGCTGGAAAGAGAATGTACCTTATCTGGACCAGGCTGATCCTTGCAATCCTTCATCTGATATGACCATTAACCCATAACTGTTGTTTTCATCTTCATCCACCTCAGTGTCACTGTCTGAGTGTGATAGAGAGGCCCTAATACCTATCCTTGCTGCAGGATAGTCTTCATCTTCATCAGCAACAACAACAAACAACCCTATGTAGGCCTCTTCTTCAGAATCTGAAGAAACTGAGTCACTTTGACTCCAGTTCTTCTCATTCTTGGCAATGAAGATCATTTCCTTCTTGCCATGTTGGTTATGATGTTTCTTCTCACCAGCCTCTTTTCTCTTGACTGGGCAGTCAGCTACGACGTGCCCAGGTTTGCTGCAACAATAATAAATAATTTTAGAAGAATTATGTTTGTTAGGTTTAGTTTCATACCTGTCTCCTTTGAATAACTTCTTCTTGGATCTGTTGTGATCCTTCTTGTGATGAGAGGAAGAGGAAGGATTGTTCTTCCACTGCCTCCTTTTCATCATCTTTTGGAATTGCCTAGAGAAGACAACAAATTCCCCATCTGACATGTTGCTGTCAGAAGAACTTGACTCAGGGATGTCTGAATCAGCAGACTTTCTTGGGGGAGAGACAATCCTCTCCTTCCTATTCTTAGAGCTCTCAGCCTTGAAGGCCACTGTCTTCTCCTTGGCTTGAGATCTGTTGGTGGTCTCCTCCTCCCTCCTGACAGATAGCTGCATCTCATAGGAGAGCAACTTTCCAAACAATGTGTGTGGAGGAGTTTCAGCCAGCTTGGTCACCTCTCTGATGACACATATCTTGGTGTCCCAGTCTCTGGTTAGGGATCTAAGGAACTTGTCATTCAGCTCATAATTGTTGAAAACCCTTCCATAGGTCCTTGGCTCATTTACTACTCTGAAGAACTTTTCATAGCACTCAATTATGTTGTCCTTCTTGCACTGCCTAAAGGCCTCATATTCCTGATTCAGTAGGGATTTCCTGTCATCCCTAACTTCTTCAGTGCCCTCCATGTAGACAATCAACGTGTCCCACATTTCCTTGGCAGTTCTGCAGTGAACAAGGTTCTGGAATGTAGAATCATCAATGACACTCACAATAATGTTCTGTGTCATCTTGTCCATTGTTGTCAGGATGACCTCATCCTTGGTCATCTCAGAATACTTCTTAGGTGTCTGGATATTGACATCCAGAGCTGTGACTTTCATAGGGATGAAAGGTCCTTCTTGCACTGTTATGAAGATCCTGTGGTCAGATGCTTTCATGAACAACCTGACTCTCTCCTTCCAAATCCTAAAGCTCTCCTTCCTGCAGATTGGAAGCTTCATTGAGCCTAACTCTTTATGGTTCTCTCCTAAGCGCATAAAGAATATACTTAAGCTACTCCTGGAGATCAGCTCAAAATGTTAAATCCTTTTTGAGTAACCTCCCTCTGATACCACTTGAAAGTCTTTAGTTTCACGAGTAGCTAAACACCTAGAGGGGGATGAATAAGTTTTTCTGTCTTTATGATACTTTCTTCTGATTTGGTGAGTTGTGCTTTAATTTAGGTTAGCTTTCAAGATCACACAATCAACACACAAGTTGTTTATAGTGGTTCCCCAGAGTATGAGTACATCCACTGTCCTTTCCACCTTTCTAACAGTTTGTTAGACAAGACCAACTTCTTTAAACTCGGCTCTAAGAGCTTACAACACAAATCTCTCAGGATGTCTCAGACTCCTCCAAGTCCTACACTCATGCCCAATGCCCTACACTCAGAGAAATATTCTCCTACAGCTCAGACACACAACCCTACCTTAGATCCACAGGAAGATCCTACAACTCAGACACTAATGCCCTATAGCTCAGATTTACAGAAAGATCCTACAGAAAGTAAGGTTGGTAGTTGATGTTGAATGACTCCAGAGAAGATATCTCTAAGTCTGCCTCTTCCTGAACTGAGATGACTCAGTCCTATCTTTCTCACAGCTCTAAGAATGGATCTTCAAGAATGTTCTGCTTGAGCTGTGAAGTAACTGCAGCTAGGGCCTTCTCTGTCCCTTTTTCTACCTCAGAGAGATTACTCTCTGACCTTGCTATTGAGGATGAAAATGTCAACAACCAACTTGCTGGAACTTCTAGATCACCAGAAGGAGCAAAACTCTTCAGCTCTGCAACTAGGTTGAAAGGAAGAAGATGAAGCTCTGTCTTTCCAAAGATAATTCTCTCCAGAGATGGATTCTTCTTCCTTGTTCTTTATTATTTCTATCTCGTCGTCCAACGACTCTTTGAGCAGTGAGACCACCTGGAGTTGGTAGCTGTAAATTTTCTTTAGCATTAATTGTTGTATAATAGGCAAGCGGCGCCACTTGTCATCTACTGTTCCGTTCCCGCAACATTTGAATTCCTGCTGACGTTATCATGACTTAGTAACTGTGGACTTAGCCAAATTCAGACAATTCTGCATAGGCGTTGAGTGAAGACTTGCCACTTAACGCCAAAACACTTGGCCAGAATTCTGCACCACCAAGCGTTGAGTGATCATTCATCACTCAACGATTATCATCAATTGTAGTCAACTGACTAGGCGTTGAGTGAGTCTTCATCACTCAACGCTTTTGGTCTTAGTCGATTTTCTCTGTATTAAGGCGTTGAGTGAGTTGTCTTCACTCAACGCTTTCTGCCTTTGTCTGTTTTATTGAATAGTTGTTGAGTGAACTCTCTTCACTCAACTATTCTGTCATTAGACAGATTTTTTGTTGAATAGGCGAGTGAATTGTCTTCACTCAATGCATATGTCCTTAGACAGATTTCCAAGTCAAACAACACTACAACTCTGACTGAACTATGTTCTGTCAACGCTTTCTCTTCAGGGCATTGAGTGAACTGCTTTCACTCAACGCTTCTGAACTTGACTAGAGTTCTTGTCATCTTTTCTCTGGCTTTGACTGTTTGAGCTTTACTCAATGCTTCTGGCTTCTAGGCGTAAGTGAACTGCCTTCACTCAACGCTTCTGGACTTATCCAGAATTTCTGCTTTGGAAATGCTGAGGCTTTGACTGCCTTGGCTTTACTCAACGCCTAAAGCCATCTGGGGTTGAGTGAACTGCCTTCACTCAACGCATCTGGACTTAGGCAGATTTTTGCCCTGTCAGCATCCTGTCTTGTGTCCACTTGTCATTTGTGCTTAGACAACCTGTTTGAACAGTGAACAAAGAGCAACCTGCATACATAGAACTTAAAACATGCATCAAATACAGTACTGTGTATGTCATTGTCTTATAGGTCTTCTTCAAATCTGAGACATTGTGATCAATGAACCCAACAGTTTTCACCTCCAGTTGAGTTTGGCTCCTGTTAGGTGTCGACCTATATTCTCCACCTATAGTTGAGCTTGGCTCCTGTTAGGTTTCAACTTACTCCCCACCTCCAATTGAGTTTTCTCCTGATTAGGTGTCGACTATATTTTCCACCTACAGTTGAGTTTACTCCTGCTAGGTGTCGACTATATGCTCCGACTCAGTTGAGCTAGGCTCCTATGAGGTATGTAATCATGCAGGTACAAGCATCGATGTGCGAGTATGCGACTGCGACCATGCAAGTGCGAGCAACAACGTGCGAGTAGGCGGAGCGATCATATCGGACCAAACATTGGATGCGCGATTACGAGCGATATAAAAATGCGAGTAGGCGCATGGCGAGCACTCAACCTCTCCGCGCTTATGAACCTAGCGAGCAACATCAAAAAGCGTGTATGCGCATGACGAGCACTCATCCTCTCCGCGCCTATGAGCCTAGCGAGCATCGTCAACAAGCGAGTATGCGAGCATTCAAGTAAAAGAAGAAAGGGTGTCGAATAACTCTTGTATTATATGGCGAGTATTATAAAGCTGTTACAAAAATTTCTAAGTTATATAACTTTCTGTTTTTACAAGTTTGAACGCAGGAGGTCGCCGACCGACTATGACTCGTCGTCGTCAGTATCAGACTTGTACTCCTCATCTTCGATTATGACATCTTCCTCATCCCCGACCTCGTCCTCGCCATCGTCGTCGTCATCACTGTCGTCGCTACTCTTTCCACTGCTGCTGTCGCTGGAGCCGGAAGGGGAGGACAGGACGCGGTCAGGAGAGTTGGATTCCTCGGCGAGAAAGCCTTGGATGAGGTTCACGATTGTCACATGATCGTCTTCTGGGCCGAGGAAGCCGTCATTCCTCAGCTTGGCGAGAACGGCTTCCCCCGTTGCCCGAGCTATCCCGCGGCGGATAACGGGCATCTCGTCCCCGTGGAAGAGGATCCTTTTGCCCATCCCGTGCGTACCCGCCTCCTGCTGCCGCACAACCGGGCGAGTATCTGAGGGACCATGGCGATCTTCAACGGAGGCCGGGCGAGTTTCTAACTCGGTGACCCGGACTTGAGAAGCCTCCAACTCGTTTTGGTGTTGACGAGTTCTTGCTCAAGCTCGGAGACCTTCGCCATTTCGATCTCGGCGGCCTGCGAGGATCAACCAGCAAAGAGTTAGAAAAATGATCAAGAACAAAGTCAACTAAGTCGCGCCGAGGTGGTGAGTTACCTCGTACTCTTTCCACCGCACCGATTGCATCCCCAAGTCGATCCCCTTTTGTCAGATGATCTTCAACACCTCCTTCGTCTCGAGGAGCTTCCTCGTCGTATAGTACCCCAACTCGGTTGCTCGCATAAGAGCGCGAGAAGTTTGGTCGCCCGTACAACGCGAATGCGACGTCGTAGGCCTCCCCCTTATCGTCACAGTCTTCCGACCAGGCGGGTAGGTTGGTGCTCAACGTCACCTTGTGCTCGCCCTCGACCCAAGAGACCAGTGGGCGACCAAAGATATCCTTGCCACCCCGCCCGAGGTTGTAGTTCGGGTGGAAGTAAGGCTCCCCGACATCGATTGGCGACTCCCTCCCACCGAAGAGTTCTTGGGAGATCCTTGCTCGCTTGCTCGCGTGGTCAGGGGACTTGGCCTTCTCTTTCCCTTTGACGAGCTTCTTCTGTGGCGGGCCCTCCTTATCGCCAGTTCGTGACTGGCCCTTGCTGCTCGCAGGGGGCGGAACTTCCTCCACTTCAGATGGCAGGTTCGAGGAGTCTTGGCGCGATGACGCGACCTCCTTCGCAGGAGGAAGCGGTTCTCACGGGAGCTCGCGAATAGCTGTAGATTTCGAAGAGCAGTTAGAGAATTTACAGCAGCAATCAAAGACAAGTCGGCGAGTTTGGCAGAATCTCGTTAGGATTATACCTTCGTCGGGGAAGACCTCGTCCAGCGAGTTGACATTCAGGCGCCAATGGATGACGCCGAATCTCCGCCCGCGGAAAGCTTCAAATAGCTTCTCGCGCACGCTTTCCAGGATAGGTGGCAGGAAGACGACTTCTGGCGGCTGGTGGGGCCTCCTCGGCACCCCCTCAAAGTCGTCAGCGACGACGACCAGGTACTCACCCCACCGATGAACTTTGTTCGCGGTGCCAACCAGCGTGCAGATGTGGCTGCTGAAGAAGATCACTCCCTTGGATGTCGCAGCGAAGGCGAAGACCTTCCAAAACACGAAGAGGTCGAATGCAATTTTCTCTTCCCGAAGGAAGCAAAGGAACCCCATGATCATCGCCACTCCATTGGAATTGATCTGAGAGGGCACAATGTCAAAGTACCGCAAGATTTGGCGGTACTCTGGCCACAACGGAAGTCGCAGGCCGAATTCGAAGTGGCGGAGTGACATGACTATCTCACCTTCAAGGAAGGTGTTTAGTCGCTCGGTCCGGGCGGGGAGCCTGGCCGAGTATTCCTCCGACAAGTGCCTTTGGCGTAAACCCTTCAAATCTCGCTCAGTCGCAACAGATTTGTTGAAGACTGCTTCAGAGAAGTTGATCGCGTGGGCCTGGCGGCGAGCATTAACATCATCGCTGACCATCTTGAGCGAGAAGAGTTGAAAGCGTGAGAAATGCGAGTAGAGCGAGAACGAGAAAGAAGGCGCGAGCAAGGACGACTACTCGCGAACTAAGGATCAAAACTTGTAACAACGTAGTGAACGCTCACCTACCCCTTCTATTTATAGGCAATGACCAGGGGAGGTATATCAACCTCGCGCGAGTATCGAGCTAAGTCGCCTGCTAATCGAGAGATCAACCATAACTACTAATCATACCTCGCGCAACGATATTCATAATCTCGCCACCTCGCCGGAACCTGCAAAAGACAACTCGAGACGTCGCAGAAAGAAGACGAGCATGCAGTAAAAGAGCATCAACCAAGAACAAAATCGGCAAAATCAACGCGAGATACAAACTCGCCTTATTACAGTAAAGAATAGTTCATTACAATGTCGCCAAGTGGCTAGTACAAATAAAAGAAAAGAAAAATGTAAGTCCTGGGAGGACGCTGTTCTGGAATAGGTGAATGTCGCCCGACCCAGCCCATCTCGAGAGCACGTCGAAGGTGCTCGCCGGCCACCGCCAGTGTTCATCTCTTTGCCGCAATTGGTCCTCCATCCTCGCAAGCTGCCCAGCAGATCCCATGCTCGCTCGCATGCCGACCAACTCTTCCCCGTAGAGCTGGATGCGATGGTCAGTCATCGCTTGACGTCGATCCAGCTCGTTAATCATGTGGAAGAGCGTCTCGTAGTCCTCCAGCCGGTCCTGTAGCTCTTCCATCCTCGCCATCCTCACCTCCACCGCCGAGATCCGGCGATGTGGCTCACAAATGGCGAGTTAGTCGAACTTGGTTTCCAGCTCGATGTAGGCGCGAGTAGCAACATGGCGATATTCAATTCCAGAGAGCCCAAGAGCGTCAATGAAAGTCGCTCCAGGGGTTGAAGGGCGACCTGTCAAAGGAGAGAGAAGTCGCCAAGTCATTTAGAAGTCAGCAGCAGCAGTCAGATCAGTTCAACATCAATCCGAGATACCTTGTCGAGGGGATCGAGATCGCTGAGGGGAAGTGCTGCGTTGAGTTGATTCTCGCGGAATCGATGACGAGCCGCCAGGGAGATCGGCAGACTGCCCCTGTCCGCGACCTCCATGGTCGCGGCTCCCGGTCCTCGACGGGAAGTAGCTTGGGCACCTTCTTTCCGGATCTCGCGCCGAGCTCTCCTGCGGGATCTGAGGAGCCGTGGTTTCCGAGCAGAGTTCTGGACGAGCTTCGTTGCTCGGCGGCAAAAGAGGTGGCAGCGACAATAAAGTGTTCGTCCTCGGTTGTAGCGTGCTCTCTGGGGGAGGAGGGGCGGCAGAGGTGTGCTCCTTGGTTGTTGCGAGTTTTCCAGAGAAGGCGGCGACGACAAAGGTATGCTCACCGCCGACATCGTTTTAGTGGTCGCAGTTTGAGGGGCCTCTCTCGCCCCAAGGTGCGAGGTCTTCGTCGCCGGGAGATCCTTTTCCCTCGCTTTAGGGACTTGTTTGTCGGACCCTTTCTTAGATTCAACGTTGATCCGGACGGTATGCCCAGATCGAGGCTGTTGCGGAGCTTGCAGGGCAACCATCGGAGTTGCTCGCAGTGGAGCGACATTTAGAGGCTCGCCTGAAGTAGTTGGCGGAGGAGCTGCGAATACAAAGAGCAAATCAGCCAGACATAAACAGATCGATCAGCGACTTTTACTGAATTCAATAGGGCGGCGACCTTGCGAGGCAGCGAGATCTGCCTGCAGCTGTGCTGGGACCCAGTGACTTCCGGGGCGGGAGGAGAAGACGACAGGGAGAAGAGAGAGAAGTCGGGAACATGTAGATCGGGAATGTCGCTCAGCCCGAGGTCGTCAAGGAGCTGTTGGGTACTGGTGGAAGGCTCGGGTTGGACGGCCGAGGAGGAGGCAATATCGGCAGACGAGGCGGGTTGCCAGTTTTGGAGGCGAGCGACTTCTTCAGTTTCTTCTTCTTTAGGGGAGGGAGATCAACAACAACCTCGCCTTATCGCGGCCTTTTAGGCCTTGTCGGCTCAAGGAATCCAGACAGTGCGGCCAAGCTTGCTTGGTAGGCTTCCTCGGCGGATTTCGACATCGCGTGCGAGTTCAGAAATGCGTGGCTCAAAGACCAGCCACCCCCTATTTTTAGAGTTCAGCAGACATCCATCAGAAGCGTGTAATCCAGATACTCGCTCAAACACCTCACCGAATAAGTGTTGGATGTTTCTTTTTGAGCTCTTACGTCGCTCGGAAAGAGAGAGGATTATGTACAACCCATATTCGTCGAGGGTGGACCCCTCCAGAGCCAGGTCAGTAAGGGTCAAAGTCAGCAAGTCAAGGCAGAAGTCAGAGTCAACACGCGAGAAGGCAGAAGTCAGAGTCAACGCGCGAGAAGGCAGAAGACCTGGGCGAGTATGGCGAGCTCCACTCGCCTACTCGCCAGGTAGGCGACTAGACCTGTTACTCGCCCAACTAGGCGAGCTCCTCCCGAGAAGTCGCCTAGTCGCCAGGGGTGGGGCTATAAATAAGACCCCCCCTTTGGATTGACCTATAAATAGGATCCCAGGGGTACGAGGAGATGGACTTTGAAATCTCGCAAAAGATCTCGATCGTCTTTTTCCTAGAAAGCAAACCGAGTCTTTGAATCCTTTATTCAGAGAGACAGACCGCGAGTTTGCGACTATCCCTGTTAGCCGCCGCGACTTTGTTGTCAGCCAATCTACCTCGTACCCTGCTCGACCATTTTTGGTTGTGGAGAGGTTGCTTCTTCTAAGCTTCCAGGTACATGGTGGGACCTCCCTGCCGCAGCGTCTGGGGTCCTTTGTGTGCTAGTTTCCGTGTCTTAGCCCGTTAGCTGTCGAGTCTGACCTCTGAACCGGTAACCTTAGGCTGCCTTGATCTGAATTTTGAAGTAGGGATTTTCCCGGCTTCAATATTCATTGACGTCCTCTACTAGCCTCCTGAGCCAGATGACTTCCCGAGCTGCCAAAGCCGAAGCCTTGCACTCCGCTTCTGTAGTAGAGACGGACACAGAATCTTGTTTTTTGCTGCACCACGAGATACCTGTTGATTCACATGTGAAAACATAACCAGACGTCGACTTCTGATCGTCTGAGTCACCCCCATAATCAGCATCTGTGTAACCGTGCAGGTTGAAGTCCGTGTCTCCCTCATAAAGGAGACCCATATCAGAAGTGGACTTCACATACTTCAAAATATTCTTGGCCGCCATCAGATGAGGCTCCGTCATATATCGACTTACTCAGCCTACAATATAAGCAATGTCTGGTCTCGTAATCGTCAAGTATATAAGGCTTTCAACCAGAGCCCGGAATACCAAGGGATCTGGAATAACCCTCCCCTCATCACGTCGAAGTTTGAGACCAACATCCAGTAGAGTAAAACAACTTTTTCTCTCCCGCATGCCGAACCGCTGAACGATCCGTTCTGCATAGCCTCTTTGGGAAACAAGTATGCTGTTATTTCTCCTCTCCACCTCAAGTCCAAGGAAGTGGTGAAGCTCACCCAAATCCTTCATCTTAAAACGAATAGCTAGCTCTGCCCTGAGCCTAGCTACTTCTTCCTCAGAGTCCCCTGTGACGATCATGTCGTCAACGTACAACAGAACCAAGACATGAAGCTCCCCCTTCTTCTTTATGAACAAGTTAGGCAAAATAACCGCAGAACTAGAGGTATTCTGCGATCTTTCTGTATCATGCCCGTGGTGCCTGTTTCATGCCATAAATAGCCTTCCGGATCTTGCAGACGTATCCTGGATGATTTTTAGACACGTAACCCGGTGGCTGAATCATTAAGATGTCTTTATCAATTTCTCCATTAAGAAAAACATTCTTTACGTCTAACTGACACATCTTCCAAAGGGCATACTCGGAGCATTCTTAACGCTAAAACAATCACCACTTGTACTGAAGTCATTTTGGCAACAGGACTAAGTGTCTCCTTATAGTCTTCTCGATACTGTTGAGAAGAACCCTCGAGCTACAAGGTGAGCCTTGTATCGTTCGATGCTTCCATCCGCCTTCTTCTTTTTCAGTTTGTACGCTCACTTGCACGTCACAGGAGTAACTCCATCGATCCTGGGCACAAGATCCCAAGTCTAGTTTCTTTTGAGAGCAACCATCTCCTCATTCATGACATTATCTTACTCTTTGACTCCAGTGGCGTCTTCAAAGCTAGAAGACTCTCGCTCGTCCAAAGGGCCTGCGAAGAAATAAGAGGCGAAGCTCACCATGTTCCCTTCACTGTATCGAGCTGGTGGTTTGATGGTCCTTTTCGACCTCCGAAGGATCTGACCATGGTTAACCACCTCCGCTGTTTCTTCTGAACCAGCTCTGATCCTAGGCATACTCAGAGTATCGCTCCCCCTGCTTCCTGAACCAGAAGCCTCCGCCCCAGAGCTAGAAACACTTGGAGCTCCTGGTGACACAGACAGCTCCACCCGAAGATCCTTAGTAGCTTCCTCTTGCCCGCCGTCTAACCTGCTTTCCTGTAGCTTCACAGATGAGCTACCTCCATACGACGTCAGTTTGTCGGGGACAACGTCTCTGGAAACGACGAACTTCTTTGTTGCAGAGTCCATACACTTCCATCCCTTCTTTCTCTCGTCATAGCCCACGAAGACAAGCTTCCTTGTCTTCGCATCCAGCTTTGTCCTGAGAGCATCTGGGACATGTACGTAGCAGGTCGACCCAAACACCCGAAGGTGTTCAATGCTGGACTTCTCCTTAAACATCAGCTCATAAGGAGACTTCATATTGATCGGACTCAGAGACATCCGATTGATGACGTATGCCGCGCAAGCCTTCCCTTCTGCCCAGAAGGACCTAGGAATTCCTTTTGCATGAAGCCAACACTTGCAAGTCTCCGTCAGATGACGGAACTTTCGCTCTGCTACTCCATTTTGTTGTGGAGTATGTGCACAAGTGAGCTCTCTCCGGATTTTGTGCTTTCTGTAGAAGTTCGAGATCTCATTTGAAACGAACTCACCTCCGTTGTCCGTTCTCAACTTCTTTATCCGCAGGCCAAGCCGACCCTCTACAAGCTCCTTGAACTCCACGCACAATTGGAACGCGTCTAACTTCTCCTTCATGAAGTATACCTATGTGTACCTAGTATAGTCATCAATCAAGACAAACATGTACCTGTAGTCTCCAAGACTGGTGGTGACAGTCGGTCTCATCAAATTGTATGCATTCCAATGGTGCCTTACACCTAGTCTGTGACTTGTCAAACAGAAGGCGATGAGTCTTACCATATTGACATTCTGCACAGACATGACCGTCGCCGTAGGATGACAATTTAGGCAAGCCTTTCACAAGACTCCTTACCGTCATAGCTTTCAACTTGTCCATCCCGACATGTCCCAGCCTCTCGTACCAGATAGCAGCGCTATTATTGGCTCTCATCCGATCAACATAGGAACTTGTTAATAACACAAACAAGTCATTTACTCTTCTCTCTATATGAGTAACGTCAGGCTTCACCGCTGACACATTGCGGAGAAACTTCACTTCTGTCGGGTCGAACAGAACGTGATAACCCGCATCCAGCGCATTGGTCACTGAGAAGAGATTCTTCTCATACCCGGTACGTGATAAACACTCCTTAAGGTGAGTGGACCCTTATCACTGCCCAAAGAAACGACGTCCTCCTTCTCGATTGCATGTACTGTATCATCAGCCGTAATATTATCGTCATTACTTGAGTACGCCTGCAGAGAAGAGAACTTTGACTCATCCCCGATGAGGTGATGATCACACCCTGAGTCCACGATCCAGTCATCTTGGTAGTTGATGGCAGACAAAGCAAGGGCACACGTGCCCGTCATGAATGCATTTCCCTATCCTCCTCCCTCAGTACTGGAACCAGCTTCTTCTTTACCTGCCGCGTGCCCTGGCTGAAGTTTGACTTTGTAGTCTTTCTTGAAGTGACCAGGTTGATTGCATCTGTAGTACCTTGGCCCTTCCTTCTTCCAATCCCGCTTAGGAGCATACCTCCTCTCTTGCTGATATGAAGTAGAAGGACCATTGTCAGTAGTCGTTTTCTTCTTCTTGTCCCACCTCTTCTTCTTCCCTGAGAAGAGAACCTCACTATCTCCTCCAGAAATAGAAACTCCAATCATCTGTCTTGGTAGGCTTTCCTGCGATGCTAGCAGGTTCTTCAACTCAAGCAATGACGGCTGAGTGACCCAACCTTGAACAGAAGTAACGAAGTCAACATATTCCTTCTGCAATCCGCAAATTATGTGTCTCTTAAGCTTCGTCTCTGAAATTGGCTCATCAGGATCCAATGTTGAAATTTTAGCACACAGGTTCTTCATCCTTAGAAAAAATGTAGAAATGGACAAGTCTCCCTAAGTGGTTCTCGCCAACTCATTTTTTAAGAATTGTAGCAGTGTTACATTCTTCTTATTGAACAAACCATCAATGGAAGTCCAAATCTTAGCAGCAGACTGACATCCAATGATGTGGTCAAAGAGATCCGGTGAGATAGCCCGCTTATGAGTAAACTCCGTCTTAACGTTTGTCTTTCTCCAAGCTCTCACCGCTTCAGTATTATCAGTGGCAGCAGTCACTTCTTGCCTGTCGTCTCCACAGACTTCCTCCCAAAGATCCTCGCCCAGAAGGTAACTCTTCATACATGACCTCCACTTCTTGAAGTTAGTCGGCGTAAGAGTTCAATTTCAAGACCCCTTGCGAATCCGATCCTCGCCCAGAAGGTAACTCTCCATACATGACCTCCACTTCTTGAAGTTAGTCGACGTAAAAGTTCAATTTCAAGACCCCTTGTGAATCCTCCTTCCATTGCGCAAACACTGGTCTCTTTAACTCCCAGAAGCAAAAAACAACTTTGATGGTTGATCACTGCTCAAACCTCTGTTCCCTTTGATACCATGTGAAAATTTGTGATAAGCGGAAATCGAGAATCAGGTCGCAGGAACACTCAACCTAAACAAGTCAAATAAATCAGATGCAAGTATAAAGCAAACAAATCTTGTACTATTAAACTTTTTTACAATGCAAGACATACATGGTAAGATATGATTCACCAATGTATCCGATGGAAGCAAAAACATATAAGGCAAAAACAAGCTAGTCAGACAAATCCTTTAACTGCCAACTCTGCCGAACTCGGCGGATAAAGAAGCAGCCCGCGCTACCCGTGCGAACTTCCGGACTGAGCACAACCAGACTTGGTACAAAACGTGACCATGTCCACACTTCCAGCAATCCCTGGTGCGAACACAACACCAGCGAATACAAGAACCAGACCGCACAATCGCACAAACCGGCGATCTCCGTGGTCTCCACCAAACTGCACCACCAGATAACAAGACCAAGGCACAAACCATGCCGATCTTTTGAACTCCATACGAGTCCGCAACACTCCGGACTCAGCGAACTTCAAACAAGTCCACCACTCTTGCAGATAGATTACCAATCCGCACGGTTACATCCTGGGAACATGCTGACTGCAGAAAGACTAGCCGAACTGGCAAATTGTCACTTCAGACCGCGCGGTATGAGCAATCAGACCGCCACCATCTAGCCGCGCGGTTTGCCCTGTCAGACCGCCACTTTCACTTCAAAAAATTCAACATAAACTTGTGTAAATTTCAATTTTTTTTCTTAGATCTTAAGAACATTTGTGGGTTGTTTTTTTATGATCGATATGAGAGTGTGTGTTGTGTGTTTTTTAAATTGTGTGCGAGTGTTACTTTACATTCGTAGATGGATGTGATTATTGCGTTACGTAGGGAGAGAAAAATTTTAAGAAGGAAGAGATCAGTCATGGTAGTTTTATCTGCATAATTACAATGATGAGAGGTGAGTTGAATGCGGATGAATATTATTTGAAGTTAATAGCCAAAATTTTTGCTTATCATTTGGCTATAATATCAGGTCTTATGAATATATCTGATAATCTTTTTGTTGCAGCAATGCCAGATGAAGAGGTGAAGCCATTCTGAAGAGAAGCACAAACTGAAAACCATTGTGCAAACAATCATAAGTTTTCATTTTTCAACGAACATTAGTTTTTGGTTTGCCCAAAAACAAAAACATTTGATTTTTTTCGTTTTGAAGTAAAACGAAAACCTAATATGAAAACGATGCAAACGAATGAGCCCTAGATGTATTTGAGTGTATCTTTTAAAGGAACACTATGAATTTTTTCTTTATTCCCAAAATTTTATAATGAAATTCGCACTCAGTTTCGTATTTCGCTCAAAATTATTCGGACCGATAATGCGAATGAATACATGAGGCAACTATTCTTATCTTTGTGCACCTCCAACAATATTATTCATTAGACTAATTGTGTCCATACGTTCCAACAAAATATTGCGGCAAAAAGGAAAAATCGTTATCTTCTCGATGTTACTTGGGCACTCATATGCCAGATGAATGTTCTCCGCTCTTATTGGGGTTTTGCGATTTTCATTTTTTGTTTTCTCATTAATCGTTTACTTTCTTTTATCCTTCAAGGAAAGTCCGTTTTTCTCTCTTCTATAATTCTATATCTGACTGGGAACTCTCTCCTCTTTTCTCACCTTGAGAAGCATAATCGGTTACCATCAGTTTTTGTAATTGATTGCTCTCCTGCTCCAATTTGTGGATCTGGAATTGTTACTACTGCCTCTCTTCTCCAGTTGGTCGACATTCTATTTGTCCCAATTTTTTCTTGCAATTGTTGTCTTTCAATGTTCTTTCATGATAATTGCAATGCTCCGTCTTATATTTTTTCATATTGCTTGTTATTTTCAAAATCTTTACTCGGATTCCTACTGGGACTGAACACGGTTGTCTATATTAGCTCGAAAATCTTCCCAATTCCTCTACATCTGCCATTTCCACCACTCTGCTCTAGTGGTATCATCGTCTGTGTCATCTGTCGCTTCATCTCCTCCACTAGCTTCTGTCATCTTTCAAGACTGACTCCATTTTAGAATGTGAGGCTTGTCAGTATGGCAAGCATCGTCATACTACTTTTATTGCTAAACACTGTAAAAGTTTTGCTCGCCCATTTGACCTTGTTCATTTAGACAATTGAGGTCCTAGCCCCACCAAGTCTGTTGATGAAGGCAGTCTGTACTTTGTATCTCCTATTAATAATTTCTCTAGATGTACTTTGATGTATCTCATATGACTGAGAACTTTCTCCTCTTTTTTTTACCTCGAAAAGCATCACCGGTTACCTTCGGTTTTTTTAGTTGATTGCTCTCCTGCTCCAATTTGTGGATCTGGAGTTGTGACTGCCACCTCTCTTCTCCAATTGGATGACGTTCTATTTGTCTCAAATTTTTCCTGCACTTTGTTGTTTGTCAATGCATTTTCACGTTAATTGCAATCCCCTGTCTCATTTTTTTATATTGATTGTTATTTTCAGAACCTTCACTCATAGAGGACGATTGATATTGAGACTGAACACGACTGTCTCTACTACTCGACAATCTTCCCACTTCCTCTACATATGTCGTTTCCACCTCTCTGCTCCAATGACATCATTGTCTTGGTTACCCACCGTTGCGCCTCCTCTACCAGCTCTTTTCATCTTTTAAGACCGACTCTACCTTAAAATGCGAGGCTTGTCAGTATGACAAGAATCATCGTACTAGCTTCCCTGCTAAACTATGTAAAAATTCTGTTCGTCCTTTTGATCTTGTTCATTTGGACATTAAAGGTCTTAGCCTCACCAAGTATGTTTGTGGAGGCCGGGGGGGGGGGGGGGGTCGGCGAGGCCCTGCCCCCATGAATTTTGGCAAAATAGATGATGAATTTGGGTTCCTCTCGTCGAGCCAATGAAGTTTGACTACTTATACGTCAAAAATTGTGTCCGAATAAGGGAGAAACGACCCGGAAATGTTGAGACGTTAATTTTTTTTTATTGGAAAAAGTGAAACTTGACATGAGAGCTAACTGGTTTAATTAATTTTTGTGGAGATGACATATGTAAATCTAGTTGAAATAGGTGCAAATAATTTTGACCCCATCAAGTTTACCTTCTTTACTCATAGCTTCTTCAGAATCTCTGAATGAAACACTATCGTCATCTTCAACACGATATAACGCGACATTTTCTTTACTTAACTCTTGCAATATTGCTTATTTTACTAATGTTTTCTTTATTACACCTTAAGAGTACATGAAATCAAAGCCAATGAATGATGATGACAATGAGTTCAGTCGAATGTTTAAATACTGATAATAACACTTTACTCTTTTATAACAACCCATACTTTGTAGCAAGGAGGTCATCTTAAACGTTTTCATTGCAAGCAACATATTTTTTTCTTAGATTTATTTACTTCGGCTTCATTTGGTTTAGCGGTGGGGGGGGGGGTGTTTCCTCCTTGCTGCGGGTGCAAACGGAGACGGAGTTTCGTTTAGTTACCCTCTGTCCGGTGATGTTTGCTCCAAACGCCACCTGGGAATGCTAAACCAAATGAAGCCTTCATCGCGCAAACATTTAATCTGAACACCTGAACAAACAAATCAAATTAGAATTGTTGTTACTATTTATATTTGTACATTTCAAATTATTGTAAAATTAATATTATGTATACTGCAACAAATATCAGATCAGCATCACGTAACATTCTATTTGTTCCGAAAGCTGATTAAAGATTTAACTCAGTTGTCTTTAAATAGATAAGCTGCAATAAGAAACAATTCTTTTTTTGTGATCCAACTGTGATATCTCTACATGTGCAAATTTTTGTGTAGACACAGGTTATAAAAAAATTTCCTTCACCTTTTAGTTTCCCCCCTAGTCAAACTTCCTGGATCCCCCCTGGTGGAGGCAGTATGTATTTTGTATCTTTTATTGATAATTTCTCTAGATGTATTTGTGTATATCTTTTAAAGGAGTGCTTTGAACTTTTTTCTATATTCTCAAAATTTTATAATGAAATTCGCATTCACACTCAGCTCTGTATGCCGCTCAAAATTATTCGGACCAATAATGCGAAGGAATACATGAGTCAACAATTCAATATTTTTTGCACTTCTGTTGGTACCCTAGTTTGTTTTGAGTTTAGTCCTCTCCTTTGTGCCCCTTGACCCAAGATATATCTATGGTCAATGGTTAGAAGTCTAGCTGTAGAGTCCTCGCTTTTCCAAATTGAGAATTTGGTTAAGTAGGTTTTTCGTTCGACTATAGTCGAACGCCGCTCGACCATCGTCTATCGGCTGATCGATGATCGTCTATCAGTTGGTCGACGCTTTGTCTGCGAGGATAGTTCGACTATCAGTTGATAGTTCGACTATCGGTTGCCTTGATAGTTCGACTATCTGCTTGGATAGGTCAACTATCTGATAGTTCGACTATCTGTTGATAGTTCGACTATCGGTTCTCCCTTGGTAGTTCGACTATCTTCTTAGATAGTTCAACTATCTGATGGTTCGACTATCTGTTGATAGTTCGACCATCTGTTGCGCTTTGATAGTTCGACTATCTGATGATAGATCGACTATCTGTTTCGTCCTGATAGTTCGACTATCTGCTGATAGCTCGACTATCTGTTGTCTTTGATAGTTCGACTATCTGTCCTGATAGGTTGACTATCTGATAGTTCGACTATCTGCTGATAGTTCGACTATCTGGTTTGGTTTGATAGTTCGACTATCTGTTGATAGATCGACTATCTGTTTTCTGAGGTAGGTCGACTATCTGCTTGATAGATCGACTATCTCTGTGCGCTTGATAGTTCGACTATCTGTCCTTGATAGATCGACTATCTGATAGTTCGACTATCTGTTCTGATAGCTCGACTATCTGCCGGGGTAGTTCGACTATCTTTTTCGATAGTTCGACTATCTGGATCGTTCGACTATCTGCCCGATAGCTCGACGATCTCCGTGCGCCGTTCGACGATCTTCGAAGGTCATTCGACGTTTTCTGTCTGCCTTTGTATTTTGTATTTATTTATTATATTTAATTACTTAATACATTTTCTGGCACAGTATTTTAAGCTGTATGATAAATTAACCAGGCATTATTTGCTCTATTCTTTTTGCCTGAGTTCAAATCTTTTTAAGATAAAGTTGTTTGTCTTATTAGCTGTCATTTTAATTTACTTTATCTATTGTCAGCCCTTTATAGCCGTTAGACTGAAAAGTCTTCTTTTGCTATAAAGAGATTATTTCTGATGTGACTTTATTTAGTCCTTCTGTTATCTGATTTAAGCCTGCAGCTTCTTAGAAAGTGATTTCTTCCCTTTATAGAATGTTTTGCTGCAGAGATATTTCTGTCTTCTTGATATTTACAGCCCAGGTCTCAAGGCTCAGAAGAAGACAAATAATTCAAATGGAAGAGAGCCGTTGCTTGCTAATGATTATATAAAGAACCCTTTGAAGAAGGATTCAAGCTAGTTAACAGAAGCTAATAGCTAACCAGTTGTTCATTCTCAAGCCTTCATCAAGCTCAAGCTTCCTGCTCTCAGCAATCTCCATCTAACTGAGAAGTGTTAAGATCTTCATCTCTTCTTCACCTGAGTTCTCCTGCTTTCAGGAAGTTCAACTCAGAGTTCCTTTGAAGAAGAAGAAGAAGAAGATAGCTGCTTGAAGAACTTTGATTTTATTATTTACTTTCTTCCTGTAGCTCTTTCCTTCAGAACTTTCTGAAGAGTTTTCTCTGCACTGAAGCAAGACTTCACCTGGACATTCTTGAGCCAGGGGGAGCCTTGATTCTTTAGAGCATTCTAGCTCAGTGCAAGTTTTTGTGCTTCTCTAATCTATTGTAAAATAGAGAAGACATCTTAACCTTCTTCCCCCTCCTGTACAGGGTTATTACTCCCTTCAAAAGTTTTCCTTGGTGGCAGGGCACCTGATCAAAAACCTGTGCTTGGTTTTTAGACACCTGATCAAAAGTCTAAAGGGTTTCTGGATCTACCTGAAACAGATCCTGTTGGTGGCAGGGCACCTGATCAAAAACCTGAGTGGATTCCTACCGTGTGGGTAGAAGAGTGGACGTACCCAAGTTGTTTGGGGAACCACTATAAATTTCCTTGTGTCGTCTGGATTCCACTGTTTAATTCCTGCATTGTGGCTGTGATTAGATATAACTAGGTTGCTAGTTGCTGATTAGGTTTTTCCAAGATTAACTGTAATTACAGTTAGCTTGTGTTTGTACACATCACTTGTGTTAGGCTTTAAGGTTAAATCAATATCTATAATCTTTTCATTCCGCACTTCACTCCAAGGGAGTTGGGTAGAATATTAAGTTTTGTCTGTGCAAAATTTGATAACTCTATTCACCCCCCCCTCTAGAGTAGTATCTATCCCTTCACTTTCAATTGGTATCAGAGCCAGGTTGACTGACTGTATAGGCTAACACCTAAGTCACAAGATCCTGATAGATACCAAGAGCTTATAGATATTCACTATCATGGCCCAGTCTAAGGATTATTCTAGCACCAGACCTCCAGCATGCAACTTAGCAAAGTTTGGCATCTGGAAGGCAAGAATTAAATTATATATGAACTCTATTGATGAAAGCATCTTTGCTTCCATTTTGTCAGGTCCCCCAAGAGCACCTGCTGCTGCCACTGCCTCATCATCTGATATGAGTGCAGTGCCTCCTCCAGACTACAATGATGAATACAAGAAGGCCAAAATTGCAGATGCCAAGGCAATGAACATACTGGCTCAGGCAATGTCTGATGAGGTGTTCCAGAAGGTGGCTGACTGCTCCTCAGCTAAGGCCATGTGGGACACACTGAACCAAGGTATGATCGCTCTCCTGCTAAAGAAATTATTTGTTATGGTTGCAGGAAGCCTGGACACATCTTGCCAGAGTGTCCAGAGGAGAAAAACAAAGAAAAGAGAAAAGAAAAAGAACAACACAGGAAGCACTCCAAGCCATCCTCCCACAAAAACAAGAAGAAGGAGAGAGGTTTCATTGCTGAAACCTGGAGTGATTCTGATGAAGAATCCTCCTCATCAAGCTCCAGTGAAGATGAGGAAGAGAAGAAGGCAAAAGAAGTTTGCCTAATGGCAATAGATGCCTGCAGCAACCACTCTGCTGCAGAGAGTTCTGATTCTGATGAAGAGATGCCTACTGAAGATGAGGTACTTTCATCTTATGATTTTACTTCAGAAGAGTTTAAGTTAGAATTTAAATCTTTATGTTTAGATTTAATCAGTTCAGAAAAAGAAATAAAAGAACTTAGAAATAGGTTAGCTGACTCAGAATTAATAGCCTCTGAAAACATTAGGTTAAAGGAAGAACTCACTACTTGTAGTGAAGAAGTTAAATTTCTTAAAATAGAGTTAGCTAAGTCTAAGAGATTAGAAGAATCCCTTAATGGTAGAAGCCTTAAGCTGTTAGAAATTACCAGCATGACTAACACTAGGTCAGGTAATGATAAACTAGGCTTAGGAGCTTCTCCCAGTGAACCCCCAGTCCTTCTTAAAAATAATCTTTCAACTCCAGTGAACTTCATTTCAGCTAGTGGAAAGAAGAACACTGAGCAAGTAAATCTGGTAAATAAAATCTTAAATAAAGCTAAGAGAGAAAAGAGAAAGAAGTTTTTCAAAGAAATGCAAAGAGCGTCGAACGCCGCTCGACGATCGGAAGCTCCATGGTCGAACGAAGCTCGACGATCTGGGCACCCATCGTCGAACGTCGATCGACGATTTCAATATGATTTTCAAAATCATAATCCATTCCATAGAAACCTAAATGAGAATAGAAACCCTAAGTTTGTTGACCCATCATCAGCATGGAGAATCCCACCTAGGAGATCTCACCCACTAGGTTATCACCCTCAGCCTGCATTCTCTTATATTTCCAGTTTTTCTTATGTGAAAAACAAGGGACCCAAGGTTACCTGGGTCCACTCTGTCTAAATAATTGTCTTGCAGGTGAAGGCCTATCCAATCACTCAAAATAAGTGGTATTTGGATAGTGGATGCTCTAAGCATATGACAGGAAATAAAGATCTACTGTCAAAATTCAAAGCTAAGCTCGGCCCAAAGGTTATCTTTGGAGACTCCAGCTGTTGTCAGACAGAAGGCTATGGCAAGATCACAATTGGAGCAGTTACATTCAAGAGAGTTGCATATGTAAATGGACTGAAGCATAACCTGATTTCAGTCAGCCAGCTATGTGATGCTGGCTACCAGGTTTCATTTTCCAACTCATCTTGCAATATTACTTTGAATAATAATATTGTTTTAGTAGGTATTAGAATAGGTAATATTTATTTAGTAGATTTTAATTCATCTCTCTCTGAAATCTGCCTGTTTAATGAAGTAATCCTTAATAATAATTCCCTATGGCATAAAAGGCTTAGTCATGTAAACCTTAAAAATATATCTAGGTTATCTAAGCACAACCTTGTTAGAGGTTTACCTTCTTGCCCCTACAAGAAGGAGAGCCTATGCAAGGCTTGTCAGCTAGGCAAGCAAACCAAGAATTCATTTAAATCTGTAAATAAAAGTGATTCTCCTAGAATCCTGTATTTATTACATTTGGACCTTTTTGGCCCAATAAATGTACAGAGTTTAGGAGGGAAGTATTACACTTTAGTAATTGTAGATGACTTCTCTAGGTTCAGTTGGGTTTTCTTTTTGAGAACTAAGTCTGATAACTTCAAAGCCCTTACAGACTTTCTACTTTGTGTGCAGACTGAGTACTCTACTCATGTGGCCTTGATCAGAAGTGATCATGGTACTGAGTTTGACTCTCTTCTCATGCAAGAATTCTGTGAGAGAGAAGGTATCAAACATAGCTTCTCAGCTCCTAGAACTCCCCAACAAAATGGGGTAGTTGAAAGGAAGAATAGAACACTAATTGAAGCTGCTAGTACATTGTTGGCAGATGCTAACATGCCTCTATCCTATTGGGCAGAAGCTGTTAGTACAGCCAACTATGTCTTGAATAGAAGTTTGATACACAAACTTAAGTGTAAAACTCCTTATGAGTTGCTTAGAGGAAAGAAACCAAAAATTAATTTCTTTAGAGTTTTTGGCTGTATTGTTTATATTCATAACAATAATAAAGAATATATTAGAAAGTTTGAAGCAAAAGCTTCAATGGGAATCATGCTTGGATATTCCCAAGTAAGCAAAGCTTATAGGGTTTATAACAAATCTACCTGTAAGATAGAAGAATCTGTGCATGCGACTTTTGATGAGTCTCAGATGTTTTACAAGGAGAAGGAAAATTCTCCTTCCTCCAGCTCTTTGCAGGTACCTGATGCCCCTCAAGAAATTCTTCAACTATCAACTCTTCAGATCACTGAATCAGACAGTGATGAAGATATTGCTGAAGCTGTTGAAGCTGTTGTTGTACCACCAACAGTAGATCAAATTCCTCCTGAGGAATTAATCCCAACTGTTGCTGAAGATCACATCCCACCTGCTGATATTGTCACACTTAGAGATCACCCCCCATCTCAAGTGATTGGAGACATATCAGCTGGTGTGCAAACAAGACACCAATTAAGACAGGATGTGATGCATGCTTGTTTCCTCTCACAGGTTGAGCCCCTCACCTTTAAAGATGCAGAGCTAGATCCCCACTGGATCATTGCAATGCAAGAGGAGCTCAATCAATTTGAGAGATGTAAAGTTTGGACTTTGGTTCCAAGACCTAAAGGCCAACTGATCATAGGCACCAAGTGGGTGTATAGAAACAAGTTAGATGCAAATGGAATCATAGTAAGGAATAAAGCTAGGCTTGTAGCTCAGGGCTACAAACAGGAGGAAGGTATAGACTATGACCAAACCTTTGCTCCTGTTGCAAGGCTAGAAGCAATAAGGATCTTCTTGGCCTATGCAGCCTTCATGAAGTTTAAGGTGTTCCAAATGGATGTCAAAAGTGCATTCCTAAATGGTGAGCTTAAAGAAGAGGTGTTTGTTGAACAACCACCAGGGTTTGTGTCTTCAACTCAGCCTTCTCATGTTTTTAAGTTGCAGAAAGCTCTTTATGGACTAAAGCAAGCTCCTAGGGCCTGGTATGAGACCTTAGCTAGTTTCCTGTTAGAGCACAACTTCACTAGGGGAGTAGTTGATAGAACCCTTTTCGTCAAGCATCACAAGGACACAATCCTGTTAGTTCAGGTGTATGTAGATGATATTATCTTTGGCTCCACTGATCCCAAACTGTGCAAAAAGTTTTCCAACTTGATGCATTCTAAGTTTGAGATGAGTAGCATGGGTGTGCTGTCTTACTTTCTTGGTCTCCAAGTTAAGCAAGATGCTGATGGTATCTTCATCTCCCAATCCAAATATGCCAAGGAATTGGTAAAGAAATTTGGGATGGCTGATGCTTCAGCAATGCCTACACCCATGACTACTAATGTAGTTATTGATTCTGATGATCACGGCAAGCCAGTTGATCAAAAGAATTTTAGGGCCATTGTTGGTTCCCTATTATATCTAACTGCAAGTAGGCCAGATATAATGTTTGCTACATGCCTTTGTGCTAGATTCCAGGTCAACCCCAAGGAATCTCATCTGATTCTTCTAAAGAGAATCCTGAGATACCTGAAAGGATGTCCAGATCTAGGACTTTGGTATCCAGCTGAGTCAGAATTTGAATTAATTGGATATTCTGATTCTGATTATGCTGGCTGCAGAGTTGACAGGAAGAGCACCTCAGGAACTTGCCAGTTCCTGGGAGAGAGATTGGTCTCTTGGTTCTGTAAGAAGCAGGCTTCTGTCTCAACTTCAACTGCAGAGGCTGAATATATAGCAGCTGCTAGTTGTTGTTCACAGATCCTGTGGATTCAAAACCAGCTTGTGGATTATGGTTACTCACACAAGAACACCAAGATCATGTGTGATAGTACCAGTGCTATTTCTATTGCACAAAATCCAGTGCACCACTCTAGAACCAAGCACATTGAGATTAGGCACCATTTCCTGAGAGATTGTGTGGAAAAGAACAAGATCTGTCTTGAGTTCATATCCACTGAGTTTCAGAGAGGTGATATATTCACCAAGCCTTTAGATGAACAGAAGCATCTGTTCTTTTTAGTTCAACTAGGCATGATTAATGGACGAGACTAAGTGTGGCTATATCTGCCTTTGTTGAAATCTGCTTGAAGATCGTCGAACGATGATCGAAGATCGTCGAACGGATTAAGCTTATCGTCGACCTCCGGTTAATGATAGCTTATCTGTTTGAAGATCGTCGATCGACGTTCGACCATCGTCGAACAGGTTGAGCTCATCGTCGATCTCTGAACGACGACAGCTTGCTGCGTGTGAAGCCAGAAATAGCCGAACGATGGTTCGACTACTCTGCTTCTGAGCCGATCGTCGAACGGCCGTTCGACTATCGGGTCAAGTATCTTTTTAATAGATCGACTATTTCCGGTCTAATATAAAGCCGATAGTCGACCTAGGTTAAAAGATCTTTTGCTTTATCGTCGACGGAGCGTGCCCTTTCGCATTCTGCTTTCTCGCTTGCGATTTCCGGGCGTTTCGTCTTCTTCGTTCTCTGCAGCTTTCTCGTGCCTTCTCCGGCGAATCCATGGCGGTCTCTCCAGCAGTTTTAGCCGTCGTGAAGTTTGATGCAGGATTCAGTGTGGATTTCGAAGCATTCAGCAGCTGCGATGCCGGAATCGTGGAAGTTCTCCAGCTCTGCAGGGATCAGGGTTTAGAGAAGCTAATGTCTGAAAGGATTAAGATCAACATTCCAGAAATCAAAGAATGGGCTTTCACGTCGTCTTCCACAGACGAATCGATGACTGGTACCATAGGCGGAGAAGAAGTTATCCTGACTCCGGCCGTCTTATCTGATGTTTTTGAATTAGTTATTGGTGATGAGGATTATGAGCAAGACGCTCAGGAATTTGGAAGAATGCTGGTTGAGCTGGGACATGCTGAGGGCATTCCCACCAAGCTGCTCAAAGTAAACTTCCCCTTCAAGATCAAGTTCCTCGCTGAGGTAGTAGGAAAAGTGCTCCTGGGTAAGCACTCTGCCCACGACAATATAACAAGGCAGCAATTCGCACTCATGTGTGCAATTGTTAATCGAAAAAGGATAGATTGGGCAGCTGTTTTGTTTGATTTAATCAGGAAGAAGACTGGTAAGAAGGAAGTCACCCTAGGAAGGGTCATTGGAATCTTCCTTAAGGAGAAATACCCCCAGCTGCTAAGTTCAACTGCAACAACAATCAACGCCAGCAAGAAGATGGATCCCCACTTGTTCTCTAAGTGGAAGAGGACGTTTGTGAAATCTGCTCCAGCAACATCTGAGGACACAAGGACTGTATCAGTCGCTCCTCAACCTGTTGAAGCTGGCTCAGCTCTTCCTTCCTCCTCCTCTGCATTGCCGTCTGCCTCAGTTGAAGTACCATCAACTTCTGCTGAGGTACGACCTTCTTCCTCTGCTGCTCCTGAAACAACTACGGTTGTTCCTCTGTCTCCTCCAGCCTCTCCTCTACCTGCTCATCTGGCTAGGATATCTGCTCCTAGCTTTGATTTGTTAGGATCAGAGAGAATTCTTACTCCTCCTGTATCTCCAATTCATTCCCCAATAAACTCTCCTGCTCCATCTCCTGCTCGATCCCCTGTCCACACCATTTCTCATCCCAGCACCACTACCATATCTGCTGCAGCTCCATCCACCTCACATCCTTCATCCATTGAGATCTCTCCTGAGCTTATCTCCCGCATTGTGGAGCTGATTACCCCATCAATCAAAACCATGATTGAAGAGGCAATCGCTCCCCTTGCTGCCTCCATTGATCTCTTATCTGCCTCCATCAAATCCCTTTCAAAATCAGCTGAGCCATCTTCCTCTAGGGGCCTGGTTTCAGTATCCACTGAAATCAGGCAGGGGGAGATGTTCAATGAAGATGCCTCAGACCATCCTGCCTCCCATCCAGCTTTAAAAGATTCAGTCATATCTGCTCAGGAAGAAATAGTTCCAGATGTTGTCATGTCTGCCCAGGAAGTGATAGATCCAGCTGAGAAAGAGATAGCTCCAGCCCAGGAAGAAACAGCTCCTGCTGAGAAAGTTATAGCTCCAGTTTTGTCTGAGAAGGAGATTGCAGATGGAATCCTGCTATCTGAGATTGCAGTTAAAGTCTGCTTAGAAGATCTTACCACTCCTATGATTGCTAGATTCCTGGAAGGAATTATAACTTCTTATCTGAATGAATCATGGGAAATGGTTAAATATGAAGGTAACTCTTTCATTCGTTTTGTTGATGAGTCGATTAATTTGATAGTTTGTGAATACCTTGAAGGAATGATTCAAGCTTATTTAGCAGATATGTATTCATAATTTTACAGATATTATTAAAGAAGATTTAACTGCTCAGATCATAGCAGTTGTTTCTGAGGCTGACCCAAGTATTTCTGATACTCAAGTAGACCTTGAATTGGAATCCTTCTTAGATAATAAAGAAGATGAGTCTGAGAAAGAGGAAGTCAAAGTTGATTCTCCTGTTCTGAGTTTGGAAGAAGCTCAAGCAAGAGCAGCATGGAATTTAAGAGTTCAATCTTTAAAAGAGAAAGAGAAAGATTTGCAAATTGAAAAGTCAACCATCTGGGATGACTCTCCAGGGTTGGATTTAGACTCCCTTCTGGCTCTGGATGCCATGGAAGAGGAAAGGGAGAAATCTGCTTCAAAGCTTAAAGAAAAGGCTGTTTCAGAAGCCTATGATCCTTATGAAAATCCTCCCTCATCTCAGTCTGATGATGATGATTCTGATATGTCTGAGAAGTCAAAGAAAAAGAAATCTGCTGCAAAGAAAAGAAAAGCTGCTCCTCCTCCACCTCCCAGTAAGGATAATGATATTCCATATTACATTTTGAAGGGCATTGACCCTAAATCCAAGGAATTTCAGCATTGGATGTGGTTTTCGAAGAATCAGCAAAAAGAAAGAAAAAAGAACCAAGAGGTATGATACTCCTGTCTCAAGATGGACTCCCAGAGGTCCTCCTCCACCTCCTGGTGCAGGAGCCTCTGGGAACCTATCAGCCAATCTTGGTGCCTCTTCTGCAAGATCTGCGTCTGTTCAGCCCCAACCAAGACAAGGTTATCAAAGCTCTCAAGGCAAATCATTTTCTGGTTCTCAAAGACAAATGAAGGAGACTGTGGTTCAAAGACCAACCTTTTCCCCACCTCCTTCTCCAAAGAAGAGAATTTCATCTCCAACTCCAGTTCAATCTGAGAAAAGTATTTCAAAAGGTAAATAGTTTACTTTGTTTTAAGATATCTAGCAAGAACCTCTCTGCTAAGTATTCTCTAATGTCTTATCTAGATAAAACAGCTGATGCTGCTTCTCCTGAGCCCGTGTATGAAAATCCTGAGCTCGATCCTAACTTTAGGATGACTCGCTTTCAAGAGCTAGTTGGAGCAGCCCAAATAAGAAAAGCAAGAGCCGAAGGTAAAGATACGACTGGTTTTACTACCATGTCAGCTTATAGAAAGAAAGAATTTGAAAAGTTCCAGGTAAATCCTGAGATTTTTGATCCGTCAAAGTACATGGAAAAGCATCCTGAAGCTGTTGTCCCAAGAGCCACAGAGCTGAAGATCATTGGTGCGCAGGATCTGAAAATGTCAAAGAAAGAATCAGATGACCCTCTAAGAAAAATTTCCTTTGTTTCTAGTTCTTCTGATCCTTTACCAGACTCTAAAGATTCTTAATAGTTTAATTAACTGCTGTGCTATATTTGTCTATCTGATTGATAATCTGTCAGTTTATTGTTAATTATTTGCTGTATTTATTTCTAGTGTTCTATTGCTAGCTGTTTTAGATTTTGAGAGACTTAATTCAAATAGGGGGAGATTGTTGGTACCCTAGTTTGTTTTGAGTTTAGTCCTCTCCTTTGTGCCCCTTGACCCAAGATATATCTATGGTCAATGGTTAGAAGTCTAGCTGTAGAGTCCTCGCTTTTCCAAATTGAGAATTTGGTTAAGTAGGTTTTTCGTTCGACTATAGTCGAACGCCGCTCGACCATCGTCTATCGGCTGATCGATGATCGTCTATCAGTTGGTCGACGCTTTGTCTGCGAGGATAGTTCGACTATCGGTTGATAGTTCGACTATCGGTTGCCTTGATAGTTCGACTATCTGCTTGGATAGGTCAACTATCTGATAGTTCGACTATCTGTTGATAGTTCGACTATCGGTTCTCCCTTGGTAGTTCGACTATCTTCTTAGATAGTTCAACTATCTGATGGTTCGACTATCTGTTGATAGTTCGACCATCTGTTGCGCTTTGATAGTTCGACTATCTGATGATAGATCGACTATCTGTTTCGTCCTGATAGTTCGACTATCTGCTGATAGCTCGACTATCTGTTGTCTTTGATAGTTCGACTATCTGTCCTGATAGGTCGACTATCTGATAGTTCGACTATCTGCTGATAGTTCGTCTATCTGGTTTGGTTTGATAGTTCGACTATCTGTTGATAGATCGACTATCTGTTTTCTGAGATAGGTCGACTATCTGCTTGATAGATCGACTATCTCTGTGCGCTTGATAGTTCGACTATCTGTCCTTGATAGATCGACTATCTGATAGTTCGACTATCTGTTCTGATAGCTCGACTATCTGCCGGGGTAGTTCGACTATCTTTTTCGATAGTTCGACTATCTGGATCGTTCGACTATCTGCCCGATAGCTCGACGATCTCCGTGCGCGGTTCGACGATCTTCGAAGGTCATTCGACGTTTTCTGTCTGCCTTTGTATTTTGTATTTATTTATTATATTTAATTACTTAATACATTTTCTGGCACAGTATTTTAAGCTGTATGATAAATTAACCAGGCATTATTTGCTCTATTCTTTTTGCCTGAGTTCAAATCTTTTTAAGATAAAGTTGTTTGTCTTATTAGCTGTCATTTTAATTTACTTTATCTATTGTCAGCCCTTTATAGCCGTTAGACTGAAAAGTCTTCTTTTGCTATAAAGAGATTATTTCTGATGTGACTTTATTTAGTCCTTCTGTTATCTGATTTAAGCCTGCAGCTTCTTAGAAAGTGATTTCTTCCCTTTATAGAATGTTTTGCTGCAGAGATATTTCTGTCTTCTTGATATTTACAGCCCAGGTCTCAAGGCTCAGAAGGAGACAAATAATTCAAATGGAAGAGAGCCGTTGCTTGCTAATGATTATATAAAGAACCCTTTGAAGAAGGATTCAAGCTAGTTAACAGAAGCTAATAGCTAACCAGTTGTTCATTCTCAAGCCTTCATCAAGCTCAAGCTTCCTGCTCTCAGCAATCTCCATCTAACTGAGAAGTGTTAAGATCTTCATCTCTTCTTCACCTGAGTTCTCCTGCTTTCAGGAAGTTCAACTCAGAGTTCCTTTGAAGAAGAAGAAGAAGAAGATAGCTGCTTGAAGAACTTTGATTTTATTATTTACTTTCTTCCTGTAGCTCTTTCCTTCAGAACTTTCTGAAGAGTTTTCTCTGCACTGAAGCAAGACTTCACCTGGACATTCTTGAGCCAGGGGGAGCCTTGATTCTTTAGAGCATTCTAGCTCAGTGCAAGTTTTTGTGCTTCTCTAATCTATTGTAAAATAGAGAAGACATCTTAACCTTCTTCCCCCTCCTGTACAGGGTTATTACTCCCTTCAAAAGTTTTCCTTGGTGGCAGGGCACCTGATCAAAAACCTGTGCTTGGTTTTTAGACACCTGATCAAAAGTCTAAAGGGTTTCTGGATCTACCTGAAACAGATCCTGTTGGTGGCAGGGCACCTGATCAAAAACCTGAGTGGATTCCTACCGTGTGGGTAGAAGAGTGGACGTACCCAAGTTGTTTGGGGAACCACTATAAATTTCCTTGTGTCGTCTGGATTCCACTGTTTAATTCCTGCATTGTGGCTGTGATTAGATATAACTAGGTTGCTAGTTGCTGATTAGGTTTTTCCAAGATTAACTGTAATTACAGTTAGCTTGTGTTTGTACACATCACTTGTGTTAGGCTTTAAGGTTAAATCAATATCTATAATCTTTTCATTCCGCACTTCACTCCAAGGGAGTTGGGTAGAATATTAAGTTTTGTCTGTGCAAAATTTGATAACTCTATTCACACCCCCCTCTAGAGTAGTATCTATCCCTTCACTTTCAACTTCCAATGATATTATTCATCAGACTAGTTGTGTGCATACGTTCCAACAAAATATGGCAGATAAAGGAAAATTCGTTATCTCCTCGATGTTACTTGGACACTTCTATGCCAGATGAATGTTCTCCACTTCTATTGGGGTCATACAATTCTCATTTCTTGTTTTCTCATTAACAATTACTTTCTTTTACCCTTCAAGACAAGACCCCTTTTCTCTCTTTAATATCTGATTGGTACACCTTTTTCCCTCACCCTGCATATGTTTGGTTGTACTACTTTTGTCCACACTCCTCCATTAGATCACAATAAACTCTCCACAGGTCTCACCACCAGATGTATCCTTGTGGGGGTAACACAAAAGCGATATCGCTGTTTCGATCCTATTTTCAAACGTCAATAAGTCTCCGCGGACGTTGCCTTTTTTGAGTCTACCCCTCATTTTTCCAAGGATGAAGGGACTCATACTCTCGAGATCTCTTCTCCTCTCTCTACCATCTCTCCCCTTCCCACCTCTGTTTTATCGTTCCCTATAATTCATGCTCCACTAGATATCTCCCAGGCCGCAACTGAAACCAACTTTTAAACATATACCCCCAATTTTATCCTTTCCATATCATTATCGTCGATGTCCTGCTTCCCCACCTGTTCTCGCTCCTTCCACTCCAGAGTCCCCGTTGTCAGCTCTCAGCCTAGCGCTTTCCTCTTCGAAAGGTTTCTACACTTCAGTAGACTCAAACTTGGTCCTTCCCATTGATTTATGGAAAGGGAAGTACACAACATCCTCTTACTAATATTGTCTCTCATGCCAATCAATCCTTCATGCAGTAAGTTTGCATGTGCCCTATCTACCAACACCATTCCTACTACATATGAGGAAGCTTTTTGTATACCTTGTTGGAAAACGACTTTGTATGAGAAAATCTCTGCCTTGAAATCACATAGTACTAGGACTATTGCCCCTACCCCATCTAGTGACAATGTTGTCGGCTGTCGCTGGGTCTTTGCCCTCGAGTTTGTCCCAGAAAACATCATGGATCGATACAAGGTTCATTTAGTTGCCAATGGGTTCACCCAAATATTGGGTGTTGATTTCTTCGATACCTCTCCGAGTACTCGTTTCAGTACTTTCTAGGTCCTCTTCTCTGTTGCTGACAACTAGAATTAGCAAATGTCTTAGCTTGATATCAAAAATACCTTCTTCTATAACGACTTACATGAAGAAGTCTATATGGAGCGACCTCTTGGTTATGTTTCTTAGGAGGAGTCTTTGGTGTGTAAACTTCAGAAGGTCATTTATGGTCTTAGCCAGAGCCCTCAAACATGGTTTATCAAATTCAGTTAGGTCGTCTCTAACATTTGTCTCTCTGGAAGCAATGTTGATCATTCTCTCTCTTTATGAAAAACCAACCATGACCTAGTTATTCTCGCTGTCAGCATTGATGACATTCATTTTGCCAGATATAACTCTTCTGTAATATGGAAAAGCAACATTTTTTGGAGTATTTTGTTACCAAAGATATGAGTTCTCCAATATACTTCTTGGGAATTGAAATTACGAGACTCAATAACTATGTAGTTTTTTGCCAACACAAGTATACCAGATCCACTCAATGAAGCCGGTCTCCTTGGAATGAAACTTGCTTGGAATTATATGCCTGTAGGTGCTGACAAACTTTAGGATGAGATATCACTCATACAAGATATTACTCGATACATACGTCTGATCGGTAAACTCATCTATCTTAACTGTAACCAAACTTGACATCTTCTATGTTGTTCTGAGGGTCAGCCAATTCATGCAGATTCCCAGAAAGTGTCATCTGGAAGCTGATTTAAACATGTTAGAATAAATCAAAGGGTCTTCAGGAAAAGAATTATTTACGCATTGAAGCATATTCTGATGCAAGCTATGTAAATTATAAAGGAGATCAAAAATTATTTTCTTGATTTTGCACATATGTTGGAGGAAATCTGGTCATGTGGAAAAACAAGAAATAAACAATAGTGTCTAGGTCAAGTGCTGAAGCTGGATACAAAAATATGACTCAAACTACTTGTGAGTTTAATTGGTTGAGAGCACTTCTTAAAGTCTCGAGAGAAATATACGATTATCCTCGATCAATGTTTTGTGATAATAAAGCTGCCATCTACACATCTAAAAATTCAGTGTTGCATGAAAGAATAAAACATATTGAAGTTGATTGTCACTTCATCAGAGAAGTAGTTATCAAAAACCAAATTTGCACTCTGTTTGTTTGTTTCTTCAGATCAAGAGTTGGTCGACATCTTCAGCAAACCAATTTCATCTTATTCGGATATTTGTGTCAAGCTGGGAATGATCGATATATGTGCTCCTACTTGAGGGCGAGTGTTAAAACCCAAGACTAAATGCCCACAATTTTCTCCTTCTTGTTTTCAGTCCCACATCTCAAAGTGTATATTCTTCTTGCTCTACTTTTTATAAAGAGGGGAGCTCCTGTGTAAGAATTCAGATTTTTTAAAATAATAATTATTTATATTTCCAACTTTCACAATTATTATTACAGTGATAACAAAGCTTGTGGGTGCTAATCCTGCTTGTTAAATTAGTGACCACCATTTTGTGCTCCTGTTCTCTGAACTTCTCTTCGGTATAGTGATTATTATAAGTTGTTAAGCTATAGACAGGTTTTCCTTGTTCTGTTAGGATGTAGACGGGTTTACGTTCATTATTTTAAAATACTTTTGTTTTTTTTTAAGTTATAGGTATACTTTAATTTGATTTTGTTAATGTTGAAATTTTACCTCTTTAACTCTGAATTTACTTATCATTTTCTAATTAATTTCTTTAACTCGATGCTTGTCATTTTTTTACCTGATTTCAACCTTCGTCTATGTACATGATTTGTACCTTACCTGCTCCTTTTCTGTGCAGCGTGATGAGTGCTTATACAACATGGGTCTTCTTCTTCTTGAGAAGAAGGAGTGGTCCCCAAAAAATGAAGAACTGAGACAAGAATTGATAGAATCTCAGCAATTCTTGAAGAGACAACAGGAAGCACATACCATTGTTGTATCCGAGTTGGAAATGCGCGAACAAAGCTTGGGAAAAGCTTTGGGAGTTGAAAAACAGTGTGTTGTAGATGTATGTAAGAGCCTTCTTCTACTGAAACAAGGAAATATCCATAATATCTTTATTTTTATTCTCCTTTTTACATACAAATTCACAGTAACCCGTGTGATGTTTGCAGCTGGAAAAAGCATTGCACGAGATGCGTGCTGAAATTGCAGAGATCAAGTTCACATCTGAGAAGAAATTATCAGACGCGCAAGCACTTGAGGCCAGCCTTGAACAAAAAAAGATGGAGATTGAAGCAAAAGTGCATGCTGCAGATTCTAGGCTTGCAGAAAGCAATCGGAAGAATTCAGAGATGGCACGGAAATTGGATGATCTTGAGGCTCGTGAATGTAAACTGCAAAGAGAGTTTTCTTCTTTAAACATCGAGTAACTTTCTGTTTTGTTATTCCTTGTAGTAATATTTGAGGAAATTTTCTTATTGACACATTTTATGGTATTGTGTTAAGTCTTATTTGTTATTTGAATATAGGCGGAAAGCACTTGAAGGAGATGTCTCTAAGCAGAGAGAGCATTTGCGTGAGTGGGAAAACGAGCTGCAAGAGAAACAGAGAAGACTTCTTAATGAACAAAGACTTCTTAATGAGAGAGAGGAGAGGGCGAATGAGATGGACATAATTCTCAAGAAGAAGCATGAAGAGATTGGAGAAGAAAGAAAAGAGATTGATGATGCAAGTAGTATTCTGAAAAGTCAAGGGGATGATTTTAAAATAAGGTTTAGGGCTTTGACTGTTAAAGAGAGGGTATGCTTTTCCATCAGATCTTCAGATCTTATTTTGTTGCTTTTCTTCTTCCTTATTGATGGTTATGTTTTTGTAACTTTTTATTGCAGGATACTATTATTAAGAGCTCAAACCTTGAGAAGAAAGAGAAAGATCTAATGGCATTAGAAGAGAAGCTCACTGCTAGGGAAAGAGTAAGTTTGGTCGCTTGGATCATAAGAAATGTTTTTGTTCTGCTGTATATAGATTTTGGATTTTTTTTCCTTTTCTTCAAAATTAATGGCTGCTAAATAAAGGGTGGGTTTGTGACATTCATCTGTTTACCTTAAGTTACCTAGAAGCATGAGTTGTCGTAAAACTATGAGCTGAGGGGCTGGGAAAGCTGGATTCTTCATTGCTTGAAGCACTAGAAATGTTTTTGCACACCTGTGTTTATATTTTTGGTATATTTTGAAATTTAGTAGTAAGAAAATCTCGGTACTAAGTGTGAATCTCACAAGGATTTTTTTGTGCACCTAATTTCTAGGGAACACAGATACTTCCAAAATGCTTCGGAGCTGGGAAATTTAAACTCTCGGAAACTCGTCTCTTAAGCTCTTGAGATCTTTTTTTTTAGTTGTAAATAAAAGGATGCTTTCGGATACTCCCAGATACGCCTAAGTATGCTCAAAAGATCTAAAAAGCTGTGTTTATTATGATGATGATATGGACAATGATATGTGATACGATTTCTATCTATAATGTGATGCGATGTTGTGACACAAATAAACCTAGTCTTCATACTATATATGATATGCCATATATAATTGTTAAAAAATGAAGAAAATATGTATGCCACATTTGTTCATACTAATTTTATTTATATATAAATAATTAAAAATTTAAAAATGTATTCAATATCCTTGATTTTTTGAAAATTGTGAATCCTGTATCTGTACGATATTTGTATCTTGTCCCTATCATCGCGCAATATATCCTTTTTTTATGTTGGTATATTTCTGAATATTAATGGCACTATGGGCTGTTAATTTTTCAGAGGTGAGCTTGCAACAATGCTTAGGTTTCTTCAAATTGATTTGGAAGCATGAGTGTCGAGGGCTTGCGATGTAGATCGCTCGCGCGACATTACAGGAGTAATTGATTTGGAAGCATGAGTGTCGAAGCATGAAATTGGATCGTTAGATGGGTGATCAGAGATCGTGACCGCGTCCGTCTTATTTTTCTATATTTTTTGATGTATTTGTTTTTTTTTAGTTGTATTTGGAGATTTAAGGTATATTTTCCTTTCGAACGACCTGAGCGGTCGGAGGTATTTACCCTAAAACTTTACCTACTTATATCTTCATTAGTCACGGTATGGGCACCGATGGTTTAAGGACTTGTTCGATCACACTGGAGTCGACTCCAGCCCCGCGCGGTGTGATGCTGCCAGCCATTCCCCTCCTCTAGGTGCTGATTTCCGGTGCCACTGCTGTCACCATCTTCATATTGACGCCTCTCCATCATTATCGTGCATTCCCCGACATCTCGTCGCCACCCCCTCCTTAAGAGCACCTCCAACTGTCAGCCCCCTCGTCTCCCCTTCTTTGACCTTATCGGTGCCCACCACTCCATTATGCTCCGACCAACCTTTTCCCTTCCTTTCCCACCTCAGTCAAGCCCCCAGCCATCAGATTCCCTTCTCACCTCCCCTTCAGCCATCAGATTCCCTTCCCACCTCTCCTCCAGCAGACGGATTCCACATGCCTAGCCCATCCAGCTGCTGATTCTAGTCACTCCCACCATCAGTCGCACCCCTTGCACCTTCAAAATCTAACCGAGTATCCCATTTCTCCTCCCCCTCCATTTCTAGTCCACAAACAACCCACCCCTCTTCGATAGGCACCTTCCAGCAATCCATACCTTATATCATCCACAAAGCAGCCGCTCTTACCCTTGCTGATCGCCGAGCAGCCACTATGCTCTCATTGGATTTCCATGTCGTCGCCTTTGACACCTTTACTTAGTGAGTTCCGCACTTATTTTCAAATTGTACATTGTACAGATGCACTCTTTATATCTAGTGATACTTGGCTCTCATTAGTTTTCTAGGCTTTTTATTTTGACTTGCATTATTTATTCGTCTCATATTTTAATTTCAGTGCACTCTCAATTTACTCTGCACTCATTGCATAATTACTAATCTCGATGTTTGTGCTTAATTGAGGTTAATGCGCGAGTATTTTAAAATTATATTCTTTAATTAATTACATGTTAGAATTAATTGCTTGATTGAGTCATTGTATTTGTATTGCATTAGGGTTTGCATTCATTAGTCCATCAACGATGCTCTATGGTTCTGAGTGTTGGGCAGTGAATTGTGTACATGAGCAAAAAATGGAAGTTGCAGAGATTAGAATGCTTAGGTGGATGTGTGAACACACGAGACTAGATAAAATTCGGAATGAATGTATCAGGGATAAGACAGGAGTAACACCAATTGCAGAGAAGATGCGAGAAGCTCGACTAAGATGGTTTGGACACGCACAAAGGAGACCATTAGAGGCACCTATTAGGCGTTGTGAGAGTCTAATCACTAGGCATGTTAAGCGAGGGAGGGGCAGACCAATAAAGACTTGGAATTAAACTATAAGGAAAGACATGATGTACTTAGGCATTAGTGAGATTATGACAAAAGATAGGGCACAATGACGACAAAGGATCCATATAGCTGATCCCACTATAGTGGGATAAAGGCTGAGTGTTGTTGTAGTCCATCAGATTGTGTGCATGCAGTTGTCCACATTCTTGTGTTAGGGTTTGTCGTAGGTCCAATCCATTCATCGCATGCTTGCTTGGATTTCATCCAAGGTAGCCCATCACACGTCCACTGCCTATGAATTCGTCCTGTATTAAATTGGTATCAGTGCCCCAGGTTCAGGCTTTATTTAATACACAATCATTGGGTCTATAGGTTCTTTCATCTCTAATTATCATCGTCATCCCTCTCCACTATTTGAGGATCCCAAGTCTAACTAGTATCTATACTCGATCGCATGGAGCCCATTCAGATATATCCTTATGTTATTATGGTGATTATTCTCATTCGCAACACACCACTGTCAGAGATTGTGTCGACACCTCGACGCGATTCTACTATGCTAAAGACGATCACTACGATGATTTTCGTCGTCCTTATCCCCGCGCACTAGCGTATTGTGTTGAACCTTCGACACAACTCGATTATTTTCGGGATGATTACTATGAGGATCATCATTTTGAGATAGATCTCAAGTGTAGGTTTCATGTTGTTGTCCTATCATTTGACAGTTCATCGAGTCCCGAGTCTTTTAGTTATTGATTTGTGGACATGGAAATATGAAATATTATCTCAACCATTTTGATTTATATGGTGAGCATCGCATCAAGTTTACGATACTTAGACTTTAGATTAGGCGAGAGCATATTGTTCTAGCATTGAGATGACCCATGAGCAGGATCGTCTTTACCACATCACTAGTTGGGTGGAGATAAAGTGTAGGTTGTGTCAGAGGTATTTGCCTGCATCGGATAAGAGTCGTCTGCTCGAACAATTATCTACCCTTCGATAAGGATTCATGTCCGTCGGCGAGCACATGGATCATTTTGATGAGTTAGTAATGCGAAGCGACATCTAAGAGGATTCAACTATGAATACTTTCGATTTCGGTCTAGACTTAGATCTGGACTTCGATCTGAGATGCGTACTGAGTTGACCTATCACATCTTTTTAGGAAACATTTGTCCTAGTGCAAATGTCTTGGATGTGAGCAATCGCTGCATACACGATGATTTTTTTTAACTTCCGCTCAATGAGTCTCCTGACGAGTCACATCCTCTGAAAAATATTTGGCACATCATACACTTGCATCTTTGTATTGGTGTTTCATGCGATCATTTGTGTGTTTGTCATACCCTCGATGAGTATTTTTATACCACACCGAAGGGACCATTGGATAAACCACCCATCTTTAGGGACTTCCACCGCTGCGTAGAGTCTGCATTTAGTAGTCTGTTTGGTTCGTCATTTGCATTTGTTGCATGATTTGCATGCCATACATCGACATAAGGTTATATTAAATAATAAACAATTTAAAACTTTCCCGGGTAATCACATGAGAGCATATGTTCAATGAAAGTAATTGAGTGATGGTTTGTAGATTGCTTGAGAAGTTCCCAGTGGGGACAACTTTGAATGCGAATGCTAGGCGAATATGTCCACACGTTGTCATAAGAGAGTTTGAGTCAAATTTCTTCGAGGTTGATATCACTAAAAATACTGGTGTTCATCTTGTACTAAATGTAGAGGATTTGACTCTAAATGTGAAGCCACTTAGTTTTGGACTTTCATCCTTTCCTTTTAGCCTCAGCTTCCACTGTCACTATAGCCTCTCACGCACATCCAACCTCCACTGCAGTGTTACCATTCACCTCTGCGACTGTTTGTTTTGTGCGTGGGGCCCTCAACTACTTCAACAGTACGATGACCTTTTACGGAGACACTTACTCCTTGGAGCGATATGAAGTTTTGTTTGGTTTGCATTAGAAACATGTAGTCTCCATTCACTGGAAATGAATGTTTCTGAGCCGAAGAGATTGATCGTGATCGCTCGCGCGTCATTAGAAGAGTTAACTGGGTCCTCAATTTTAGGTCATCAGATGGGCGATTGGGGACCGTGAATGCATTCGGCTTATTTTTTGCATTTTCTGATGTAATTATTTTATTTTTTCAGTCGTATTTGGGATTTTAGGGTAGATTTCCCTCTTGGACAATATGAGCCATCAGAGTCATTTGCCCTAAAACTCCCCCTACTTATATCTTCATTAGGTCATGGGTAAGGGCATCACAGATTTTTCAGAATAAATACTTGTTTGGTGACGTTGATGCCGACTCCATCACCCCCCTCCCAGCGGTGTGCCACCATCGACCATTCCCGTTTTCCAGATGCCGATTCATGGAGCCACCACCATCTCCATATTGACGTCCCTCCATCATTGACGTGCCTTCCTAACATCCTGCCACCACCTCCAACCTTCAGATCCCGCTTCAGATCCCGCCCGCCGTCTATTCTCAGACTTTCCATCGGCCTCCACCGCTCTAGTAAGCTTCGACCAACCCTTGCCACCTCAGTTGAGCCCCCAACCATCGGATCCCCTTCCCATCTCCTCCCAACCGCTAGATTCCCTTCTCACCCCCTCTAGCCACCGGATTGCACATCCTTAGCCCATCCAGCCGCCAATTCCAGACTCCCTCACCATCAGCTGCATCCCTTGCACTTCCAAAACCTAGCTGAGCATCCCATTTCCCCTCCCCCTCCATATCCAATCCACAAACAACCCTTCTCTAATAGGCCCCTTCTAGCAATCCATACTCAAATATTCCCACAAAACAACCACTAAGAATCCCAGTGAACCTAAAAAAAAGGACTTTTCATTTCTTGATTGAAGAATTCAAAAAAGGCGCATAGCGAAGAAGAAGCATGTTTCTTGGCACGACGATTTTAGGAATGAGTAGTGGTTCTAGGTTTTGTCTTGGCTCTTTATTTTGATGTGCATTGTTTATTCGCCCGTATTTTAATTTTAGTGCACTTTCAATTTACTCTGCAATCGTCACATAATTACTAATCTTGGATGTTTGTGCTTAATTAAGGTTAAATACGCGAGTGTTCTAAAATTAATATTGTTTAATTAATTGCATGTTAGCATTAATTACTTGATTGAGTCATTGTATTTGCATCGCATTAGGGTTAGCATTCATTCGTTCATCGGATTGCGTGCATGTATTCATTAGTGTTAGAAAATACTAGGAAAAATGATGCATTAACTCATGTAGGAGTTAGTGTTTAGTCCCACATTGTTTGTATAGCTAGATCTTACTCTCTTCTCTCTTATATATTTGTACTCATACTTGTTTTTCGGTATTCAAGAAGTATATACAAGGTTTGGAACTTTCTCTACATGATATCAGAGGGATACGGTCCGATCTGTTTTTTTCTAACCGCCTGCTTCGCCTGCTTACCGGGCGGCTTGTTCTCCGGTCTAGCCGCAGTGTCTTGCGGCCTGCTCCTTTCTAACCGCTTCTTGGTGGTGTTAGTTTTTCTAGTAACCGCGGCTCCCCACGCGGTTACTGTAGTTCTTACCGCTTCCTCTGCTCTCTCTCTCTCGTGGCTTCCACCCCTTCTTCTCCTTCTCCTCCCTTTTATAACCTTTCTAACAGGTGGGGCCTTCCCTCCCTTGTTTCCTCTGCCCGCGCGGTTTCATCCCGGCTAACCGCTTCCCTCTACTCGGTGCGGTCTCCCTGTTTACCCGCCGAGATCTTCCCTTCTTGCTGCTCTCCACCCTTCTCGCCGCGACTTCTCTTAGTCGCCACTCGCTGTGGTCTCCTTGTCTACCCGCTGAGTTCTGGCCTTCTCGCTGCTCTGCTCCCTGCTCGCCGCGACTTGTCTTTAGTCGCCGCAATTTGTTCTCTTAGTCGTTGCGGCTTCCCTCATCCCGGCGAGCTCCACATCTAGGTCGCGACATCTTCCCTTGTCGCTGGTGTGCTCACCGTGACCGTGCGGCCTTATCGATCGGCTTGTTCTCTGCTTAGTCGTTGTGACTTGTCTCCTCAAAGGCGGCTTCTCCTCTCTGCTGCGGGCAGCGTTTTTTGGTCGCGACATCCTCCTTGCCGCTGGGGTGCTGACACCGAGACCGTGCGGTCTTCGCTGTTTTGTCGTTGCGGTTCCCTTACCGCCGCGGCTTCCCTTCCCGGTGCAGTTCCTCTGTTGCTGCGTGCTTCTCGTGCGGGCTTCGCTTAACCGCTGCGGCCTCCTTCGTCGTTGCGGCTTCTCTACCCTCCGCAGGTCCGCATTTTGGTCGCGGCCTCTTGCCACTGATGTGTTGACACTGAGACCGTGCGCCCTCTCCTTTTCTCTCTCCAAGTGGCCTCTCTTCTCTACCCGCTTTGGGTTGTTGGTTGCAGTCTACCTCTATCCGCGTGGTCTAGTACCTGTTCATCGGCTTGTGCTCCTGTTGCGGTCTGCCTCTAACCGCCCGGTGCTTCTCGTTCACGCCGCTCTTCGTGTTGCGGTCTTCGTCTATCCGCACTTCCTGCTCCTTTTTTTTAACCGCCGCGGCATGTTTCTATCCACTGCGGGCTCTTTTCTTACCGCGCTGGTCGTGGCTGTCTCTTGCCGCTGGTGCGTTGTCACCGTGACCGCTTCAGACTATTCCTTGCAAGATGATCAGCTGTCCTCCGGGCTCTGTGGTGTCTATTTCTGATGGTGGTACCTCCTGCCTTGCTCATAGCTCATCCTGGATTTTGGGCTCCGGGGCCTCTCACCACATTTCCTCACGGAAACCAGCACAATATTTGAACTTTGTGCATCCCAAATTCATTATTGTTGCTTAGTGGTTGCGACATCTTCCCTTGCCGCTAGTGTGCTCACCGTGACCGTGCGTCCTTATCGATTGGCTTTCCTCATCCCGGCGAGCTCCGCATCTAGGTCGCGACATCTTCCCTTGCCTTTGGTGTGCTCACCGTGACCGTGCGGCCTTATCGATCGGCTTGTTCTCTGCTTAGTCGCTGTGACTTATCTCCTCGAAGGCGGCTTTTCCTCTCTGCTGCGGGCACCATTTTTTGGTCGCGACATTCTTCTTGTCGCTGGTGTGCTGACACCGAGACCGTGCGGTCTTCACTGTTTTGTCATTGTGGTTCCCTTACCGCTGCAGTTCCTCTGTTGCTGCGTGCTTCTCATTTTCTCTCTCCAGGTGGCCTCTCTTCTCTACCCGCTTTGGGTTGTTGGTTGCGGTCTGCCTCTACCCGCTTTGGGTTGTTGGAATTGTCAGTCGATTCATGCATGAGCCACGTATCTCTCATCTTCAGGCTGCCGAACGTATTCTTCGTTACTTGAAGACTGCTCCTGGACAAGGGCTTGTATACAAGCCCTCCTCATCGTCTCCCTTATCTCTGATTGCTTATTCTGATGCTGATTATGCTGGCTCTTTGGATGACCGTCGTTCCACAAGTGGATACTGCACTTACTTTGGAGGACATCTTATTACATGGCGCAACAAGAAACAGTCCGTGGTTGCTCGCTCATCTGCTGAGGCTGAGTATCGATCTATGGAAGTTGTTGTATCTGAGCTCACGTGGCTTGAGCCTCTCCTTGATGATCTAGGAGTCAAGCTCTCCTCACCCGCAACTTTATTGTGCGACAGTCAAGTTGATATACACATTGCCAAGAATCCGGTCTTCCATGAACGGACAAAACATATTGAAGTTGTATGTCACTTCATTCGGGAGAAGGTTCAGTTGAAGAAGATAGAGTTAACATATGTTCCTGCTGCTCAGCAAGTTGCGGATATCCTCACCAAGGCCTTACCTCGGCGTCTCTACTATCAGGTCTTGTCCAAGCTTGGTGCCTACGATTTGTACGCTCCAGCTTGCGGGGGAGTGTTAGAAAATACTAGGAAAAATGATGTATTAACTCATGTAGGAGTTAGTGTTTAGTCCCACATTGTTTGTATAGCTAGATCTTACTCTCTTCTCTCCTATATATTTGTACTCATACTTGTTTTTCGGTATTCAAGAATGTATATACATGGGTTGGAACTTTCTCTACAATTAGCATCCTCATGTTAGGGTTTGTCGTAGGTCCATTGCATTCATCGTGTGCTATCTTGCATTGCATCTTGGATCAGGGCATCAAGTGCCCGCCACTTATTGATCTGTTCTGTGTCAGCTTGCATACATCAAACCCTGTTGTGGTGGGCGTTTAAGCAACTATATATTAGTATCACTATGCTTGTGCGTTTTAATCTGACATTCGTCCTATAATAATTTTCTTTTGTGCAATTATATTTGCAGCTTATAGTTTCATTAGCCATACTTTGTTTTCAGTGACTTAAATTTACTACATTATTTCTTTTCAAAAGTTTTTGTTTATACTGTTTAGGTTGATTGTGTAAAGAGAGGCCTCAAACCTTGTATATACTTCTTGAATTGATAATTACAAGTATGAATACATTTATATAGGAAGAGAGGAAGGAGAGAAATCCCAATTCAAGATATGGGAGTAATACAAAGAACGAGAAAATAAAGAAAAGAGAGAAAATTGGGCCCCTAAATGGGCTCTTAAGTAGGCTTTTCTAACACTCCCCCGCAAGCCGGAGCATACAAGTCGTAGGCACCAAGCTTGGATAAAAATTGGTAGTATAGCGGCCGGGAGAGAGCTTTAGTTAGGATGTCAACAACTTGGTTTGTAGCAGGAACATGCTCCAAATCTATCTTCTTTTACTGTACCTTTACCCGGATAAAGTAACAGTCAACTTCAATATGTTTTTTGTGCGTTCGTGAAAGACCGGATTCTTGGCAATATGTATTGTTGCTTGACTGTCACAAAATAGAGTCGTCGGTGATGAGATACAAATAGCTAAGTCTCCCAGAAGGCTCTCAAGCCAGGTTAACTTGGAAACAACAGCAGCCATAGCCCGGTACTCGGTTTCAGCAGAAGAGCGAGCAACCACAGTCTGTTTCTTGCTACACCAGGTTATGAGATGTCCACTGAAGTAGGTACATAAACCAGTTGTGGAACGCCTGTCATCAATGGATCCTGCATAGTCTGCGTCAGAGTACGCGACAAGAGATAGAGATGTGGATGTCTTGTACACAAGCCCTTGTCCTGGAGCGATCTTGAGATATCGAAGAATGCGCTCGACAACTTGAAGATGAGATGTCCGAGGCGCATGCATAAAACGACTCACGACTCCCACGGCAAAGGAGATGTCTGGTCGAGTAACTGTAAGATAGATCAGCTTCCCAACCAAGCTTCTATAGTATTCCGGATTTGTAAGCAGCTTGTCGGAGTCAGAGCTGTGGGTCGAGAGCTTGTGATTGACATCCATAGGAGTATCCGTTTGTTTGCATTCAGAATAGCCGACATCATGAAGGAGGTCCATATAATACTTCCTTTGGGATAACACAAGACCATCAGGGCGACGTGCAACCTCAAGGCCAAGAAAATACCGAAGGTTGCCAAGATCTTTGGTCTGAAAGGCGGAGTTTAACTGTTGCTTGATATGTTGTATTCCTGTAGTATCATCGCCCGTAATGAGGATATCGTCAACATATACAAGTAGGATCACAGTTCCGGTTGACCGGTGTCGGGTGAAGAGAGAAAAATCAGCCGAGCTCCGAATGAAGCCAATATCACAGACAACCTTGCTGAATTTGTCAAACCAAGGGCGCGGGGACTGTTTGTGACTATAAATAGATTTCCGATGATGACAGACTCGAGACTCCCTCGTGGTCTCAAACCTGGGAGGTTGGTGCATATAAACAGTCTCCTGTAGATCATTGTTGAGGAAGGCGTTCTTAACATCCAACTGATAAAGGGGCTAATGACGATGAACAGCCAAGGAGAGACGAACGCGGACCGTGTTCAATTTGGCCATCGGAGAGAAGGTCTCCTCATAATCAAGACCATGTTGATCAGTAAAACCCCGGGCCACGAGGCGGGACTTTAGTCGCTCAACGGTGCCATCCGCCGCATGTTTAAAAACAAAGACCCATTTGCAGCTAACACAGTGTTGGCCTGCAGGAAGAGGAACCAGATCCCAAGTCCGGTTAGCCCAGAGAGCCCGCATTTCATCGTCCTTGGCCGCCCGCCACCCCGGGTGTTGAAGCGTCTCCTGCACAATGTTAGGAATAAAAATAGAGGAAAGAGAGGTGGCAAAGGTGTAGAGAGGTGGAGTCAGCCGATGGAGAGAAACGTAGTTGGCCAAGGGATGAGCTGTAGAGTCGGGAGCTGGATCTGTCGTTGTCGGGGTGTCACCAGGTACAGGGAGCTGGTGCAGGGAACCATCCTGGGAGTGACGAGTGTAGACACGGATAACGGGCGGAGGAACCTGAGGGGGGCAGGGAGAGAGGAGGAAGGAGATGGCAGAGAAGAGGGCGTGACCGGTACGGCATGCCGGGGAAGAGGAGAGGAAGACAGGGTGGGGGGGAGGTAGGTGGAAGGGCTGGTCTTCGCAGAAGTTGACATCCGCCGAGACGACCAACTTGCCATCAGAAGGAGAGTTGCAAACATACCCCTTTTGAGTACGGGAGTATCCAACAAACATATATTTGGCCGCCCGAGAAGCAAGTTTGTCGGTAGGGGGCCAAGAAGATGAACATAACAAACACAATCGAAGACCCACGGGGTGAGAGAGATGGGGTTGGTGGAAGGATAGAGGAGTTGGATAGGTGAGGCAAAGTCAAGAACAGACGAGGGTAGACAGTTGATGAGATGACAGGCTGTGGAGACGGCAAAATTCCAATATTCGATCGGAACCTGCATATGAAACATGAGGGACCGAGCAACATCGAGAAGATGACGATTCTTTCGTTTGGCCATCCCGTTTTGCTGAGGGGTATGCGCATACGAAGTTTGATGGATGCCGCCAAATTCGGTGCAGAGATTGGAGAAAGTGCGACCAGTATACTCGCGAGCATTATCGGTGCGGATGACTTTGAGGGGAGTGTCGAACTGCGTACGCATCTCATTTAAAAAAGCACGAAACACAGAGGTAAGTTCAGTACGATCATGCAGTAAATATAGCCATGTAACACGCGAGTAATCATTAATAAAAGTTACAAAATAGCGAAATATAAAGATACTGGGGACTTTATAAGGACCTATATATCAGAATGAACTAAAGATAAAGGAGTATTACTCCTGGTACAGGTTGGGGGGAAGGAAGAACGATGTTGTTTGCCGTAGATACAAGATTGACAAGAGAACTCCCGTAGAGGAACATCAGGAAGAGCCCGCTTGAGAATCAGAAGGGGAGCATGCCCAAGGCGGCGATGCCAATCGACAGTGGAGACGGCGGAGAGGAGAGTGGGTGGGATATTCAAGATGTAGAGCCCATTCAACAGCTGCCCCTTACCAATGATACTCCGGGTGCGGCGATCCTGCATAAGAAAAGAAGGAGAAAAGGTTATGCAACAATCAAGGTCGTGCGTCAGACGACTAACAGGAAGTAAATTGAAAGGAGACCCCGGAACGTGAAGAATCGAGGAAAGAGAAAGGGTCGGGGTAAGTTGGAGAGTAGAGGCGCCAGAGACCGATAGGGTGTCATCATTGACCACAGTGATACACGGAGGATGAGCCGTCTGGAGATACTGAGGGGGCTTCTGGGAGGTAATATGGTGAGAAATATCGGAATCGACGATCCAGCGGGGGCTATGAGAGAGACAGGTTATACCTTCCGCATAGAAATACGCAGCCGAGCCGGAGGAGCGGCCGAGGGCACCCTATAGCTGTTGGAGTTTGGTGTGGAGCTCATCTATATCTTGGCGGGTAGTGGACGCCGAGTCTTGGGTAGAAGCCCCAGTGGGAGTAGGAGCAGCAGTAGCAGTAAGGTGGGGAGGTAAACCATGCTTGCGGTAACAGGTAGCCTCAAGATGACCATCCCGACCACAATATGTGCATTTCATAGAAGAACGACCACCACGTTCTCGTCCCCGAGACGGAGGTCGGCCCCCTCAGGTGGAAAGATCCACGAGCAGGAGGAGGGGTCGGAAGGAGCGGCTGTTGAAGAAGAGCCGGTGCAAATCCGGGAGGAGCCTCAGTAGGAGGCGTAACTTTAAGCAACATTGAGCAGACATCAGACAACGAAGGAGTCGTTGTGGAAGAGAGGATCTGGGCCCGAACACTATACAGGTGAGGAGGAACACGAGACATCATCGCGATGGTGACAGCCTCTTTCTAGGCCCGTTGAGTAGCCAGATCAGTAGTTGGAGGCTGGTGTTGAATCCAAGCCTCGGGCAGTGTCTTGTCCTGGGCAACGAAAGAGATCATATCGCCGGAAGCACCAGGAGCAAGGTTCTGAAGGTCGGAGAGAAGATCATATAAGTGCTGAAGACTGTTGTGCCCAGAGTAAAAGGAGTGGAGCTCCTCCCACATGGTCTTGGCCGAGTCATGATACATGGTCATCCTGTAGGGCTCGGTGTCCATAGAGTTGAGTAGCCAGGACTGGACCCGACCATCATCGCGAAGCCAGTCATCGGAGGGAGCAGCGGGGGTAGCTCGGGTCAAGTGGTGAAGAAGACCCTTTGTTTGCAGAACACGACGAACAGAGTGAACCCATTCGACGAAATTCCGTTTCCCGGTAAGAGAAATGGTAGTAATCCGTAGCTCATCACGAAGTTCAGGAGCCGCAGCAGGCGCGCGAGCATGAGGAGAAGATGTAGCAGCGGAATGTTCGGAAGCCATGCGGTTAGCAAAGAGGCCGGACGGCGCACAAAGGAAGCAGGGCGGTTAATCAGAGAGAGAGGCCGGGCAGCTAGAGAAGGAGGCCGGGCGGCGAAGTAGAGAGAGAGGTCGGGCGGCTAGAGAAGGAGGTCAGGAGGCTAAGCAGAGAGAGAGGCCGAACGGCTAGAGAAGGAGGCCGGGCGGCTAAGCAGAGAGAGGTCGGGTGACTAGAGAAGGAGGTCGGGCGGCTAAGCAGAAGAGGCCAGGTTGTTAGATAAGGAGTCCTGGCGGCTAAGAAGAGAAGGCCGAGCGGCTAGAAAAAGAAGGTCGGGCTGCTGGAGAGAGAATGAGGTCGAAGAGAGAAGCCGGTCGGGCAGCTAGCAAAAGAAGACCGGCGGCTAAGCAGAGAAAGAAGGCGCACGGTCTCGGTGGACACACAACGACCAAAAATGTTGCGACCAGGATGCGGCTAAGAGAGGGAGAAACAACACGGCTAGATAGAAGGCAAAGCCGGCAGCGGAGAGAAGATGGAAACCACACGGTCACGGTGAGGCACACCAGCGACAAGAGAGGTCGCGACCAAAGATGCGGAGTCCGAAGAGAGGATAAGGCCGCGACGATCACAAAGGCAGACCGCACGACGAGCAAGCCGCGGTTAAGGAAACAAACCGGGCGGGAAGGGAAACAAACCGGGCGAATAGCAAGTCGCGGTGAAGGAAACAAACCGCGCGACGAGATAGGCCGCGGTTTAGGTGAGCATGCCGCACAAACTGCAGCGAGCAGAACCAAACCGAGGCCCACGGTGGTGAGAGGGAAGGCTATAAAAGGAGAGGAGAAGGAGGTGGGTGGAGCCACGAAACGAGATGCGGGTAGGGAGAGAGAGACCGCAGAAAGGCCGCGAGTAGGACGGGAGACTGCCAGAGGAAGCCGGGCTTCCAGAGAGGAGCTCGGGGCGGTCAGAAAAAAAGGAGAGACCGCAGCTCGGGGCGGTTAGAAAGCAGAAATCGCGGACAGACCGGGATACCCAAGGAGAGCACCGTTGCCTCTGATACCATGTAAAGAGAGGCCTCAAACCTTGTATATACTTCTTGAATTGATAATTACAAGTATGAATACATTTATATAGGAAGAGAGGAAGGAGAGAAATTCCAATTCAAGATGTGAGACTAAGGGTCTGTTTGGTTGGGCTGTTGCTGATGGAAAGCTGCTGATGAGAAGCTGCTGATGGAGAAAGTGCTGATTCTGGAAAACAGAGTTTTGTTAAAAAACTGTTTGGATGAAATGGAGTTTTGAAAACAGAGTTTTGAATAAGTTGTTTGGAATTAAATTTTTTTTTTTCCAAAAAAAAATCAACAGGCTAAATAAACACACAATACAAGAAATCCAGGTACACCCGCAATCTCGAGCTATGCTCTCGATTCATACAACTGATCCGCATTACTATCACGTAGCGCGATCATCTCCTCTACTCCACCTGCAGTGTCAGAGTAGGTTTCTTGTCGCCCTTGTGAGACCACCCTATCATCTTGACCCTCCTGCTCGCACTCATTGAAATCTATATCATTGCGGGAAGGGTGTCGGCGAATGAAATTATGTAAAGCCATCGTGGCCATCACAATATCTGCCTGCTTCGCAAAGCTATAGCTCGGCATGTCCCGCAGTATGGCCCATTTCTTCTTCCAAACGCCGAACGATCATTCTATCACGCTCCTTAGCGATGAGTGAGCATGATTGAACATCTCTCGACGTCCCTCTGCTCGACGACCACCGCGTGCGAAGTCTGGCAAATGATACCTTGTATCTTGATATGGTTTCAAATATCCTCTCTGCAAAGGATATCCAGAATCGACCAAGTAATATTTTCCTGATTATGTGTTAAAAATTAATTAATCACTCAAATAAATTAAAGTAAGAAATAGTTTGGACATAATTGTTAACATTACCTCGAGGCGGATGAGGAAAATTATGTTGAGGATCATTTAAGGCATAATTGAAAATCCGGCTATCGTGTGCAGATCCCTCCCAACCCGCCATGACGAAAGTGAAACACATGTTAAAATCGCAAGCAGCCATGACATTTTGAGTTGGATTGCCCCGTCTCCCAATATAGGGTACCTGCTGTCCAACTGCTATGCACGCGTCAACATGTGTCCAGTCTATAGCCCCAACACAATCTTTAAAGAAAAGCATATAACGTCTGTCGTACATAATTTCTGGTGGAGTGCTCCCAAAAGACCTATCTAATGGCTGGATAACTTCCTCCCCTAGCCGCAACAAAGCACGAATACCCTGAGAGAAAAATCGGCTAGCTGTCTCCGTTGAATGCTGAAAGCGCTCAATTGTTTTTCTCATCGATTCATTGTGCGACAATATGTATACGGTCAAGGCTAGCACTTCTGTGGAGACTGTCCTTCTTGTTCCCTGGAGTCCACACCTTTCCTCCAAATAATGCAGTAGATCGAGAAATATTTCTTGACTCATCATGAAAGAGTCATGAAATCTCACAGTAGATCCACGAAATATCTCTCCAACCCATTTATCACCTGTCTGCTTCGAAGTCATGCGTTGGACTCGACTGTCTAATAGAGAGGTGTGTGCAGAGGACAAACATGCTGCTGATATTATAGTGTGTTGTTGAACAATAACACATTTTCTTCTAGCTATTTCGTACTGCTCGATGGAATTATCAGAGTCCTCGCTCGACATATTCTAGAATAAACAAATAAAGATATCACAAAAGAAGTCATACACAAATGTGGGATTAAAAAACTAGTAAGCATAGAAATCATCCACATATCAATGTCCATACTAGTGCGGTAAAAACATAATAAAGCAGATAACATATTAATGTCCATACTAGTGCGGTAAAAAACATAATAGCATCCACTGACAAAACAACGCAGAAATAAAGAAGATAGACACAACTACACGCCACTAGTATAGCGACTACGAAGCCACTGAATATTCAGACTTTCTGGCAGGCACATGAAGGTCTCACTATGATTTTTGTCCATCAGATAAGTGATGACAAAGAAGTGGAATTCCCTATCTGATTGCACTTCATGGTAAGTTGCTAACTTCTCAAGTGGTTGGGCAATGGTGAAGGAAGAATTGCTCTTTGGTGGCTCCTGTATGAATCGACACATGCTCCTAGAAGATTCTGCCATATCCTCTAACACTGATGTAATATCTTTCTTCTGTCCTTTCCTCTTCTTTTGGCCAACCTCGGATGTAGCTGTGTTCTCAGTTACAGGAGGAACTCCATTGACGTCAACGTCTTCTTGTCCACCGTCTGACAATGCTCTATCACCAGTAGACTCGGGGCCAACATTCCTCGAATGAGGGGTGCAAGCATGATGTCCAGTCGCAACAACAGAGCTGAACATCATGTTCAGTTTCTCCTCTAATTCTGGCTGTATTCCGGAATAACGAAACTTCTTTGCGGCAGGGACAACCTGAAATATTATTCAATTATTTAAAACGGGCATACAATAATTAATTAAGGGAAATAATTGAATTCAAACATTGAATACCTTCAATCGCTCGTCCCACCACTCATCCGAGGCGTCTATAGTTTTTCTTGATGTGTTCCAACCCAAGCCGGTCTCACCTCGTTTCAACTCCGTCCAAAGTTTCCACTCCTTCAGATGATCCCATTTGTTTTTGAATTGCACTTTATCGTAATTCTTTCCAGTCGACTCTTCAAACGTCTTCATTATATTGGACCACCCCTCTTTACTAAAATGTGTTGTAGGACGATTCTCACGTTCTATCTCTTTTATGCAGATATCACAAAAGAGAACATCGGAATTGTCTCACATTGCGGCCACCCCACCGTCTTTTGTTTTGCCCATCTTTATAAGGCAACACATAGAAATGAAAATAATATTAAAAAACATTACAAAAATAAATCTTAACATATACACACACACAAATATACACACTCACACATATACACATAAACACGCAGTGTCAGAGCAATCTTCTACACATAAACACACATACACACTCACACATATACACACAAACACATATATATATATATATATATACACACTCACACATAAACACATATATACACATACAAATATACACACACATACAAATATACACACACACACATACTCATATTCACACACACACACACACATATATACACACACAAATATATACACACACAGACATATATACACACTCACACATAAACACATATACACACTCATACATATATACACACACACACACACAAATATACAGACACGTTCAACACTCACCACATCTGCTGCAACAACCGGTCCTCCTGCAAGACGCCCTCGTCGCTTCCTTCTGCCTGCAAGTTCGTCCTCCTACTCTGTCCTACGGTCGCGCACACTATTAACCATATACAAGCACACACACATACACATATACAAGCACACACACAATCGGTTTGTTAAACAAGCAAAGTTAATAGGTCCAGTTCACATAAGAACAATCACACACACACACATAGGTGGCGTTTGAGTCCAGCTTTGAGTCCAGCTCCGCTCAAGAACAACCCTAATCGGGATTGGGTTGTGCATCGAGGAGGAAGGTGGAAGCTGGAGATGAGGGAAGGACTAACAAGCATCCTAAACCCTAAAGAAACCTGAAATTTGCATAGGAGATGAAGGAAGGAGTATACCTCAATGGAAGAGCTAACGGTGGGAGAGGCGGAGCGATTCGTGGATGGGAAATGCGTCGTTGGTCGCCGGCCTTCTTCGTGGACGGGAAGCACCGGAGATTCGCCGGTCGTCGGTAGCGATCGGTGGTCGGCGTCGTCGATTGGGGAAAACCGGTGGTCGGCGTCGTCGATCGGGAGTTAAGCCGCTCGCTAGGTTATCGGGAGGAAGGAAAACTGAGGCTGAACGGGGAAAAGAATCGCGGATGGTGTATAATAGGAATTCACGGATACAAACAACCGCCGTTTCTACAATAAGCCGCGCCAAACGGCGCTTATTCGCAAAAGTGCGGTGCGTTGGAAACGCACCGGAGGGCATAAGCCGCGCCAAACGCCACCTAATACAAAGAAAGAGAAAATAAAGAAAAGAGAGAAAATTGGGCCCCTAAATGAGCTCTTAAGTAGGCTTTTCTAACAAATTGCATCCCATTTTATTTAAAATTTTGATTATCTGGTTTTTAATTCCCAGCTTTCAGCTACTTCCCATTTATTGTAAGGCCCCCAATGCGGTTCATTGTAGATAGAAAGCACGTTTCACACAATGATGAAATTTGCTGTATTAAATCATTTGGTTGGATATTATGGTCATCGTCATCTTCAAAATCCTTATCACATATTTTTAGGCTAGTATTATGATTGTATTCACATTTTTTAGGCTAGTATTATGATTGTATTCGTTCTTGTAGAGTGCCGCTGGATGTGTTATACCTAGATTACATAAATTGTTATTAACGACCTTAATCCATAGTACTGTGGTGTTTTACCCGTTCTCCTACTTTTACACTATCTGTGTTGGCTAGTCCAACTTGTGCATTTTTAAACTTTTGTTGTACATTCCAAGATCACCCAGTTTATTTTCCATGATCTCATCATTTCTCTAACATATTCATTTAGTGATGCAGAATAGGCGTCACACCCGCCTACCAACCTGACATCCCATCAGGGGCCCATCCTGAAATCCACCAGGGAGGCTTTATCAAGGCTGTAGTCTGCATGCCCCAACCCATCACCGGTCATACCATAGCCGCAGTAGGTTGTTGAGGCCGGGAATCAAACCACCAACATGTTTATTCGGGAGGTCGGTGGTTCGATTCCCGGCCTCAACAGCCTACTGCGGCTGTGGCCGGCCCGGTGATGGGTTGGGGTGTGCAGGCTGCAGCCCCAATAAAGCCGCCCTTGTGGATATCAGGGTGGGCCCCCTGGTGAAACTCCAGGGTGGCAAGGTGTGACGCCTTTCGTGTGTCATTTAGTATATTTTTTCTAGATGAACATGTGGGGGAAAATAAATATATATGATATATTAAGAAATGGTTATATTAGAATAACATTGAGTCATTTTATAAAAAATAAGAGACAAAAAGTAGAATGGTGATTTAGTCTTGTACGATGAAGGTTATAAAATGCATGTGTTAGACAAGTGGGTTATGTTGCACCGACACGACATGCGACTCATCAATTCTCAAAAAATATCATATTCCGACACGCTGAGACATGTATATTAAATATATTTTTTTATAATTATGAAATTACTAAAACATTTAACAAAAAAAATGAACAATTAACAAATATTCAAATAAACTACATGTTTAAATATTACTCATCAAATATTTCAAGTGTAAACATTAACAAAAGATCAAAAAATGACAGAACATTAACACATTATCATTATATATCATCAGTAAAAATAATGGATTCCATATCAGACTCATCCAGTGAAAGATTTGCAATTTCAAGCATATCAACATCTTCAAATGTGTCAAATAAATCTCCCCCAATATCCCACATCTTGGTCTCTTCTTGAGCGTATTGTGGATTTTTTCTGGATAGAAGACGTAGATTGTTGTGTATAAAAATTAGATCTACTCCATGTTTTGGAGTCATTCTATTTCTTCTCATTGAGTGTATAAGGAGTACATACTCCAATTTCTCTCGGCACGTGATGAAGAAGATGGTTGTGCAAGAAGCTTCAAGGCTAAACTTTGTAGCATAGGTGCACTTGCACCATGAATAACCCACCAAGCCTTAGGATCCATCGAAAATCGATTGTGAACTGAATCAAACTCTCGCGAGTCCCGCGTGATTGAGCGGGACACGCGAGTCCCGCGTGAGCCATCATGTCGGACTTCTGACACACGTGTCCCCATGTTAGCCGCATGTCAGAGAGTCAGACACCGACAAACTGAGCATTTTGAAATGTCGGTGTTTCATAGCAAGTGGGTACAGCTAGTGGTGAAGGGTTGGGTATGTGAATGGTAGACCCAAGGTAATATGGAAGAAGGTTTTTAAAGATGATTTGCATGAACGAGCTTTTCCTCCTCGGGCAATATTCATTAGGAATAAAAGACAATGAGGATTCGTAAACCTACCACAAATACCTGTGATATTTGGTTTTTTTGATGGTGATACCATTTGGTTGGGTGTTATTAAAAATCAGATTGGATTTTTATTGATTTTTTTTTCACATATAAAATGGAACGATGGAAATCATCTTTTAAAACATGCTTTTTCTATCTACAAACAATCAAATTGTCCTTGTCTTTTTTCAAATACTGTTCTTTCCCACTTTATCTTATAATTCTCTTATATTTATATTTTTATTATACAGGAAGAGATTCAAAAGCTTTTGGATGATCACAATGCAAACTTGGATGCCAAGAAACAAGAATTCGAGTTAGAGATGGTGAACAAAAGAAGGTCCTTCGACGAAGAGGTTAAAAATCACATGGAAATACTGGACAAGAAGAAAAAGGAAGTCAGATGTAAAGAGGAACAGCTTATTAAAAGAGAGGAGGCATTAGAAAACAAAACTGATGAATTAAAAAACGAAGAAAAAAACTTTGATGTAAAATCAAAAACTTTGAGGAATTTGGAAGATTCATTAAAAACCAATGAAAAGAAATTGCAAGATGAAAGAAATCAGCTACTCAAGGATTCCATTGAGTTTGAAGCTTCTAGAGCTACACTTCATAAGGAGAAGGCAGCCATTGAAGCTGAGCGACAAAAGATTGTCCTTGAGAAGGAAAATCTCAAAATAGCACAGGAAGAGAGGGAACTTCTTCTAAAGCTGCAAGCAGAACTTAAACTTAAGAAAGAGGAGTATCATATGATGATGGAATCACTTGAAAAGGAAAAGGAGATGCTGAGACAGGATCGCGAGATGTTTGAGCGAGAATGGGAGGTGTTAGACGAGAAAAGAGTCGCATTTGAAGCAGATGTGAAGCAGCTAAGTGCTGAGAGAGAGAAGTTTGAGAAGTGGCGGCATAATGAAGAGGAGAGGCTGAAAAACGAGGGTATTCAGGCCATAACTGATATCCAGAGAGATCTTGAAGATCTTCGATTTAAGAAAGAAGCATTCGAGAAGACAATGTCCCATGATAAAGCTGAGATTCACGCAGAAATTGATCGGAAGCAAGCTGAAATAACTCGTGAGTTTGAACTTCTTAAGCATGAGCTCGAGATGAATGCGCAGAGGAGGCAGGATGATGCTGATAAGAAGTTGAACGAGAATGAGAAAGAGTTTGAAAAATGGAGAGAAGTGGAACTGAGTTACATCAAATCGTCGCGCGAGTCGAATGAGTTTAATCAAAAAAAGTTGGAGATGCAGCAAAATCAACTGCAAAGAGAAAAGGAAGAATTCTCAGTTCAGAGGACGAAATTTGAAGTAGATCGGCATGAAATTCAGAATGACATAGATACTCTTCTTCGACTAAGCAAGACTCTGAAAGATCAACGTGAAGGGTTTGCCAAAGAGAAGGAAATGTTTCTGTCTGCTGTTGAAAAATGCAAAAATTGCCATAACTGTGGGGTTCCAATTGATAAAATTGATCTTGATCTTCTTCGCATGAGAGATACAGAAGATTCTGAAGAAATTTTACTACCAAGCCTTGCAGATGGCTTTCTAGAAGAGAACCTAAAAGGAAGTACTGTGGTTATGACACCTGGAGGCCCAGTTATGGGGTCCACTAATTCAGGTAGCCAGGTGTCACGCTGGTTTAAAAAGTGCGCTAATTTGTTCAAGATTTCCCCTCAAAAAAATGTACATTCTCCTACTGGAGACGAGTCCGAAACCTCATTTCGCGAGCGACTCGATAGGGCTACTTTCGAAGAGAATGCTGATTACAAACCCGCTCCATCAGTGGTTCGCTCGTTTGAAAATCAGATTTATTTAGATAGCGGAAATGAAGTGGGAGAACCTGATAGAGTAGATAGAACAGGAGAAGAGGCAGAAGCTTCTTTAGGGGTAGCTGATAGTTCCATAGATGTTGATAGGATCCACAGAGATAATGTTACTAAAGTATCTGTAGTAGTCATTGATGATGATAATAATGAAATGCAAGGATCTTCTATGCATGTTGAGAATGATTTACAATCCAAACCAGCCAACCAGGGCCAACGACTCCAGCCCAACCGGAGAGCAAAACTTAAGCTTATCAGGAGAACGCATTCCGTGAAGGCTGTTGTCGAAGATGCGAAAGCTTTTCTCGGAGAAAGTTCTGAATTGAAGATAGACAAGAATGGTGACGCCAACCAGTCCGAAAGCATTCCTGAGGAGAGCCAAGGGGCTTTGGTACAAGCTCGAGCGGTAACTCAAAGAAGGCGAAAAAGGCTTTTAAGTGAACAGGAACCAGAAGGCAGCGAAGAAAATTCTGAAAACATATTTATAGGGGGGCGCCACAAAAGGCGCCAGACCTCTTCAGTACTACCAGCACCTGGAGATAAGCGCTACAATTTGCGGCGCTCTACTGTGTAAGAGTCTTATTTGATTTTTCAAAAATTTGCTTGTGTTTACCTTAATAATTGGTCCAACTCCCCTTGATTACCGTTTTAGGTCCATTCTCTCTAGTGAAACTTCATATTCAAATAAAACTTTGTAGCTTTATTTGGGTTGAAGGTTAAACTTTTGGATTTGAAATATTTTTCAAATCCAAAAGTATCTCTGAGGTAAATGATTAATAGGGTAATCCTTGATCTTAATTCCCAGTATTAGCACTGCATTGAAGGTGAATCTTATGATTTGTATTAAAACATCGATTCTCCCATTGATACACAGTTTTTTTCAAAGATTTTCCGGGCCATCTTCTTACAAAGTTTTGTCATAACATCTATAATTGCCTCGAGGCTAGGAGCACTGTTTCTCTGATACCAGTTGACATGGCTTTTGGTATAGAAATAAATAGAGAAGTAGATGGGATGGAGAAAAGAAACGGTGAGACAGGAATAGTGGAAGAGTGGGGTGGGGGATGCCAAACAGCTCACTTTATCATTCAATAATAACTATTCAATCTGTTAGTGTCCTATTTATAGGAATACAAATCCAAGGAATTATTACAGATTTAGAAATTAACGTATCCTAAAACACTCATAAATAAATAAGATCAACAAAGAAAATGCATTAAAAATAAAAAATACAAATATTCTTGATTTGAAATCTGCGCATTAACACAGAATGAAAATCAAGCATGGCATTGATGCCAACATTATGTTTGTAACTCAACTCCTTTTTTTCTTAAGTGGAGTAGGGCTCCGTTTGGGGGGACTTATTTTCACCGGTCAAGCGGTTACGACCGCATGAACCGGTTCATGCGGTCGTAACCGCTTGACCGGTGAAATAAGTCCCCTCCAAACTGAGCCTAGGTTGTCAACAACAACGTACTACGCTTATGAGATATGAAGTTTCAATTAGTTTGAATTCTTTCTAATAAAATGTAAAGTAGGTTTTGCTTGGGACAATAGTGGTTGAGCCATGAGCGTTGGTTGTGCAAAATTGGGTTAGTAACCACACTGGTGGCTGTTTACCTTCATTTGAAGTTTTCATTAGATTGTTTTTGTCCCAATTTCCATTTTCTGGAGTCCGGACATTCAGCGCACCTGCGCGAATGTTGCGGCTTTTCGCCCACAACATTGTTTTGGGAAAATAGTGTTTGTGACTGCACCTACCCAAACATGACCTGCGTTTTTTATAACTATGATCACAACCACTACCGCTCTTCTATTCAGGGCCTTAGTTTTACATTGTGTATAGTAATAATTGATTCTTATTGATTAAATTAGAAAGATTTTTATATATGCACAATTTTCGATCTTCTAAAGTTATAAAGGCTGCACATTCCTGAACATAACCTGTTTTCACCCCAGTGCGAGCACATCTGCAGCTTCCAAGGCTACATCACATCAGGAACAAGAAACCAATGCTGAAAGGATTTCGTACGATGATCCACAGCCATCAGTCGGCTTTGAAAGCTCCGTAAACTCGCTCGAGAAATCTGCTGCTGTTCCAAATATTTTGGAGGTTGATTCTGAGAAGATGGTTCAGGTATGATCTCAACAAAGTAATGAGTAATGTTAATGCTCTCATTTTGCCAATTTGTTCTTTGCCTAATGGAAATCGCCATGTAGAATGTCGAGTCTGCTCGTTCCATCGAGCTGAGTGCTGCAGATGGCGTCGAATTGGATGAAGCGGCATCAGCAGATACAAAAAATACTGCTTCAGAAGATGACGATGACGAGGAGGATGATGATGCGGAGGAGAAGCGCACTGCTTCAATAGGAAAGAAGCTATGGCATTTCTTGACCACATGATATGCTATTATTTTCTTCATAGAATCAATCTCATGCCCCTAGTTTATGAATTTGATTTCATTCCTCCATGATTTTTTCATATTCTCTTCCTATTGGGTGTTGTCTTCTTTTGTATTATTATTGCTACAGATAAACCACCTCATGTTACTCCATCAAGTCTCTACAACTTAGAAACACCATCACGCAGAACTGCGGATTTATCATGTGGAAACCCATCACGCAAAGTGGCTAACTCGTGCTGAGCCAAACATGTGAAATTGGCTCAGTAGGCTGCAATTGTTTTTGATGATTACAAAATGCTTTGAAGCTGCTGAGGGTGAGGGATTATAAGTGATCTAATTTTACATTAGAGTTAGTTGCTGTAGTTGACCTGGTTTCTCACATGTATTCCTAGTTTGCTCTGGGAGCCTGGCTTTATTATTATTAGTAGTGTTATTTATGGGGACCTCCCCTCGAAGTTTGCAAAATTACAGCTTTCACCCCTCAAACTTTTGAAATTATAATTATTCCCCAATGTTTACATTTCATATCACTCATGCACAAAAAGACCTTTATGCATGGATGCTATGAAATGTAAATATTGAGGGGTGATTTTTGTAATTTCAAAAGTTAGAGGGTGCAAGTTGTAATAGTGGATACTTCAAGGGGAGGTTTCGGTATATAATCCTTATTATTATTATTATTATTATTATTATTATTATTATTATTATTATTACTCTTACAAATTTTATGATGTAGGGGCATTTTTCTGGACCTCTCCTATAAGTTTGCATAATTACATGTTGCTCTCTACCTTTAAATTTTGAAAAAAAAAAACACATACGAGTTTATATTTTATGATGCGTGTAAAAAAATATCCCTTGGTGGTATTTTTGTGCGGACATCATAAAATGCGAACTATGTGCGGAGGTTTTGTAATTTCAAAAGATCAAAGGTGTTAACTTATAACCACGCATGGTTACATGGAAAAAAAAAAGAGGCAGTTGGGTGCACATAGCATTCCTGGGCAGCCACTGTCCAAAGCAGTTAAATAAATTTTTTTGACCAAATAGTTATTATGTATTCAATTTCCCTCCAATAACGTTGTATTCTTCCTGATCTATGGCCATGATGCAGTTGTACACTAATTTGCGGGCTAGAATAAATATTGTTGGATTCTGGCTCAACTTGAGTTAGGCTCTGTTTGGCATGGTAGTGGCGGTCTTGGACATGGGGGGGTTAAATTGTCATTCGTTAACGCTCGTCTAAAAAATTTCATTCATTTTTGTGTTCAAATGAATGATGTTTGTTAGGTGATCCTCAACGAGTGACGGTTTAACTTGTACATTTATGACTGCCATAGTGTGCCAAACGGAGCCCTAGAAACCCAAAATTGAGAAACTCTTAATCTGATTTTTTGCATGGAATTGTTGGATGCGCCTCTAATTTGGCTAATTGCACTACATTTTATCATCATATACGGGACTTAAAACACTCATCCTAAAAAACCTAACTGCAGAATGCAACATGCATGCACGCGGTCTTCCCTTTCGCGGAACCCTCCCTGAGCGATCTCGCTCTGCAAGTGGTGGTTCCTGGAGCACCACTGCTGCCGATGAATGCCCTCTGGCCTGCTGCCGCTGCCGTCCTTCTGGTCCCACGCAGCCTCTGCAGAAGACCCATTCTTGGTTCGAAGCTCCTGGCGGCAACATTGGGTTTCTGGTTCGTCGCTCCCGGTTCGTCCCTCCCATTGACTTTGTCTTTCATTTTTTGCTTCTAGGAACTGGCGACCTAAAATTTATGGCAATAATAGAGTTTTCTGACTGCAACCTGCATGCTGCTGAAAATCTAAGTATATTAGTCTAATTTAGCTCCAACCTACAAACTTTTTTAGGCTCGGGTTGGCAAACTATGGTAACGTTCATGAACACGAGGGTTAAATTGCTATTCGTTAACGCCCATAAAAGAAACTTCATCCACTTTTATATTGAAACGGATAATATTTGTTAGGTGATTCTTAATAATGATGGTTAAACTCATGCATTTACGACCGTCACTACCGTGCCAAACGGAACCTTGGAATATATGAGTACATTGTGAATTTTTTTGTGCATTTTGCTAAATTTTGCTCAAGTTGAAATTACCAATCCTATGATTAAGACTGTTTGGGACAGCTTTGATGGATGCAAAAGTAGTTGATGGAGTAGAGCTCTTAGAAAAAGCTCTCAAGAAAGCTCTACAGATAGAGCTGCAGACTGTTTGGTAGAAAAAATTCTGAGAGCACTTAGAAATAACTCTCAGAAAAACTCTACAGATTTTCTCAACCAGAAGAAATTTTTTCTTCCGGACGCGATTCATAGTCCTGGACACAATTTTATTTGTTCGGACGCGAATTTTTAGCTCGGCCCCATTTTTTCTCGCCCGGAACCGGTTTTTTGCCCGGACTCCCCCAGACGCGATATTTTCCCCCGGATGAAAAATCGCTCCCTTGCAAAAAAATTGCGCCCGAGTGAAAAATCGCAACCGCTAGAAAAAATCGAGTCTGGATGAAAAATTCACATCAGCGAAAAAAATCATGCAAGAGCGAAAAACTCGTGCCTGGGCGAAAAAATTGTTCCCGAACAGAAAAATTGCGCAGGCGCGAAAAAATTGTGTCCGCGCAGAAAAAATCGCGTTCAAGCGAAAAAATTGCATCCGAGCGAAAAAAACACGAGAACACGAAAAAATCGCGTCGGGCGAAAAAATCACGCCCGGGGAAAAATATCGCGCCTGACCGAAAAAATCGTGTCGAGGCAGAAAAAATTATGTTCGAGCGAAAGTATCGCATCCAGGCGAAAAAATCGCGCCCGAGCGAAAAAATCGTTCCCGAGCGAAAAAATCGTGCCCCGGCGAAAAATTGCATCCAGGCAAAAAATACGCGCCTCGGCGAAAAAATCATGGCGCGAAAAAAACGTGCACGTGCGAAAAAATTACATCCGGGGAGAAAAAATTGCTTCCGGGCGAAAAATCACATCCGGCCAAAAAATTGAGTCTGGGTGAAAAAATCACATTCAGGTGAAAACAATCATGACCGGGCAAAAAATTGCGTCCGGGTGAAAAAATCGCGTCTGATCAAAAAAATCACGGCCGGGTGAAAAAATTACGCTCGGGCGAAATAAATCACGTCAAGGCAAAAAATTGCGTTAGTGCGAAAAAATCGCGCATGTGCAAAAAAATCGCGTATAAGCGAAATAATCGCATATGAGCCGAAGAAAAATCACGTTCACGCCAATAAAAAATTTATTTACGAACCGCTAAAGCTGATCCCTCACAGGTTCTCAAAAACAACTCTATTAAACTTGATTTTGAAAAAGCTGGACATGAAAAACTTTTCCAAACAGTTAAAAAAATAACTCTGAGTTTTTCCATCTACTAGAGTTGTTCCAAACAGAACCTAAATTTGTGTTGTGATTCCAATCCAGATTCGAGGTTTTCACTGTGATTGTGTTCTGTTTGGAGTATTACGTCAACAAAGACAATATTAAACTATTTACTTTTGTTTTAAGTAAGAATATGAAGATCATAAACATGGAAGACATTTAAACTTTTTTGTTTCCAATATTTTATTTTGTTGCTAAAATCAATCATGTTGCAGTTTTGTCACTTTCACAGTTCCACTCAATAATGAAAGAATTATGTGCCTTTAATAACTTTAAAGTGCAATTAACAATTAGCATTGCGTCCAACAATTCTACAAAATATGTGATGTCTTTTGCGACTAGCAAAAGGTATGGTTGCCTATATATTTATATTTAAAGGTATTTGATGGAGCTCCCCCTGAAATTTCTGTGCACTCGTGGGGCCTGCGTGAGCAGCCACAACTCGCGCGTGCACCCCGCGTGTGCTGCCGGCGGCCCCCGCCGCAACCGCCACCTCTGGCCGTCGTCGACCGCCACAGCCGTCACCGGGCACCACATCTGGGCGGCCCGAACCGCCCGGGGGAGGGGGGGCACTTTCATCTTTTCGCTAAATTTGGTGATCAGGGTGACCGAATCGGAGCAACGTCATTCACCAGCACCAATTCCGCCTCGACGTATTTACCGACATATCCCTCTACAAAACAATAAATAGGCATGCATGTCCTCATGTCACGCTGTCTTCAGATCATGAAACGAACTTCACCCAGATTCTTACCAAAAAAATCAAATCTGAGCTCAATGAAGAGAGGAGAGGAAACCCTTGGCATCCCTCTCATAAATCCCCGACCAAAAGAAGAAGAGAGAGCGACTACCAGAGGAAGAAGGGACTGCCAACCCTTGTTTCTTGAAGAAGACGAAGAGGGGAAACAGGAGGAGAAATCGGCCGGCATAGCAGGAGGAGCAAGAGAGGAGGGCTGTTGTCGATCCATAGGAGGAAGAAGAAAGGAATTTCCGACAGCTTGAGGGAGCAAGGAAGCAGGAGGAAGGACCTGCTGCCAATTTGGGGAGGAGGGGCGGAATCGAGGGAGCAGAAGCAGCGGGATTGTTGTGTGCGGGAGACGGGATGCAACACATGAGTCAGGGTCGGGAGCTGTTATAAGAGATGGTGCAGAAGCCCTAACAGAACAAAAAAAAATTTCGGGCGAGGGGGCTGGCGCTCGGTTTAGAAGAATAGTGGGGAGGCTCTTTTTTGTTAATTACAAATATGCTATCAAATCATTTTTTTTGTTGAAAACTCGAGTTTTTTACACCAGTCCTAGTATTGCCACTTTCACAAAGGGAACATGCACGACATAGAGGAATGCATGCGCCTGAAGGAGAAAGTCGAACGGCTTGCACGTTACGGATTTCACAGAGTTTCACGGAAAGAAGCCAACCGTGCCGCCGACCCTGGACGAACCCATAGAAGGACAGTACCATGAGGAGGTAGCGCTCAGAAAGTAGCAAGAGCCGGTCTAGCCAACCGCCCCCAGCGCACCAGGATCTTTTCCTCAGCATATCTGGGCGACCCACGGAAGCCCACTTGTTGAGGTGGCTAGAATATTAATTGATGACGACGTATCCGCCAATATGCTATTCTTATCAATGCTACTCCAGCTCGGAACCTCCGGGAGAGATGTCCGGCTTAGCTCGGGAGGTGCACATGTCACGGGGCATCCGACGATCCCCATCGTGGGAAGTATCATCCTTCCAGTAACTCTGGGAGTCCCTCCGGTGCTAGCCATGTACGACGTTCAACTCATCATCATCCATGCCGAATCAACATGTGACGCCATCCTCAGGGGACCAATGCTAAGGGCGCTCCTCGCTGACGCACTATCCAAAGGCATCACAATGAACAATCGCTCATAATATGCATCTCCTAAGGAACCCGAGTCGTGAAATTCTGGGCACAACTTAAGCCAACACACCCACTTATATCTACTACTTTCCCTACTTTCCAAAGAATAAATCCTGAGAGGAAATCCACGAGCACCTGTATCTTCCTTTCTAGCAATGAAATATTTGATTTTCCTTCTACGGCAAATGGAGTACCTCTCAGGCAAGATAGATGAAAGTATTTCTACACTTTCTAGGCAAGATATACGGATGTCTTTCTACACCTTTCAGGCAAGATCGACGAAAGCCCTTCTGCACCTCTCAGACGAGATTGGCGAAAGCCCTTCTGCACATCCCAAACGAGATGGACAAAAGTCTGTCTGCACCTCCCAGACGAGATGAACAAAGGCCCATCTGCACCTTCACTTGGACGAACCCCAATTCTCCTGAGGCGCAAACAAACAAAGGTTCTTTGCCACCTCCACCCGGACGGAGCCAAGTCATCCTGAGGCGTGAACGAACAAAGGTTTTTTGCCACATCCACCCAGACGGACCTCAATCCTCCTAAGGCGCGAACGAACAAAGGTTTTTCTTCACCTCCACTTGGACGGACCCCGGTCCCCCTAAGGTGCGAACGAACAAAGATTCTTTGCCACCTCCACCCAGATGGACCCCAGTCCTCCTAAGGTGGGAACGAGGAAATTTTCTTCGCCACCTCTACCCGGACGGAGCCCGGTCCCACTGAAACGGGGGCGAACAAAGATTCTTCGCCACCACCGCTTGGATGAAACCCAGTTCTCCTAAAGGTCCTTCACAACCTCCACTCAGACAAACCTAGTACTCCTAAGGCATAAGCAGACAAGGGCTACTCGCCCCCACATGAGCGAACGAATACCTCCCGCTGGCGAGATGTTCGAAGTACCAATACTTAAGCAAGGCACTACTCCGCCAATAGCACACACACATAAAAAAACACAGCTAGAACACAACAGATCCAAAAGTAAAAAGAGTCTCCACTCAAAAATGTGTCTCATAGGCTACATCATCATGAAAAATAAAAAATGTACAACGACAAAAAGATGCGCCTACCAAACAAAAAACAAGAAAAACCGATAAGCAAGGAAAAACAAAAGGAGATGACTCATAGGATCATCCCTCGACATCAACACCGACGTCGTCATCTGGGGCATCCTCCATGTCCAAATCATCACGCTTCGAAAACCACCGAGCAGCTCGAAGCCCCTTGCCGAAGACCAAGCAGTACGTCGCTTCACGCTCGTCCTCCACGAATGAGTCGATTTCGATCGCCATCATCTCTGAGCGAGCCTCCTATGCGATACAAGACCGTTTCATCTTAAAGTCATGAGACCCCTTATACTTGGTCACCACTGTTGCCCACACGACCTCGACCTCCTCCCGCTTCGCGATCAGTTGGGACTTCTCCTTCTTCAATTGCTCAACCTATGCCTTCTGCTGAAACATCGTAGCATTAGTCTCCTTGGTACAACAAACCAAATCTGCAAGAGTTGCCTCAGTAGAAACCAACCTCCCGCAATGAGCCTCGACCTCTATGTTAGCAGCGCTCAGCTTCGCCCGAAATGCCACGACCTCGGCTTGGGAAGAGGATAACTAAGACTCCACATTGACTAGCCAGGAAACGACTTGGTTCTTATTCTTTGAAGCCATCGACAGAGAATCCACGGACGCGGCCATCTTTGTCCGCAGAGAAAGAAAATCATCTTTCATGGTCACATAACCGTTGTTCCAAAAGAGCGTGATGTAACGTACCTCGTCCAACTGCAAATAAATCATTCAATACATGACACGAACAAAAGGTGTAAAAGCATTGGGGGAAACAAACATACCTTCGTACAAAGTGCTCGACAAGCGGAGCCTTCCCACACCATCTCATTTGCCGCCACCATCGGCGACTTATGAATCTCTCGAGAAGTCGTCTTAGTCACGGGGAGCTCCAGGGGAACCTCGGTCTCTTTAGGCGGAGGTTCATCAGCCGCTTCATCCGGGCAGTCATCAGCGACCTCAATAAAAGCTTCGAGGGAAGCAAAAAATGGCCCACCTCCTCCCCGTCATTGCAAAAGATCTAGTTTTCTCTTCTTTCCGCACACCAGCGGCACGACACAACTTCGTCGAAAGGCTCGCAAGAACCAACCGCTTCTCGACAACAAACGAGCTAATCTTTTGAAGAGCGACGCACAACTCGTGTGGATCCTCGAAATCGAATAACGGAGAAAAGCCATACTCCCTCCCTGCAAGCCGGCGACACAATCCGGAGGATCCCGCCAGGCCTCAGGCAGCCTCCATGGGCTTTCAACAAACCTGAACAACGTTCCCCTGTGACAGTAGTCGGGTTTTTTTTTCTTCAAACGACAATCATCTCTTGTTGCTACGATTTTCAACCCGGTCACCAGAGCCAAGACAGACTTCGACTTCTTGGAGTCGTGCTCCCGAAAGAGGCAGAGCATTCCCATAATCCTCGTCAACCCTACAAGGGAGAATTGAGTGGCTGGAACGCCGCAAAACCAAAAAACTTCAATGGCTTCATCAGTTGGGGGAATCCGAAAGCCCTCCTTCAAACATCTCTCCGTGATCGTGAAGTGGGCCAGAGGAGGATCTTGAATGCACTCCAATGGGGAAGGGATCATAACCTCCACATCTGCAAAAATACCGAAGCATTTACTCCAACTAGTCACTCGGGCAAGGCTCAGAGTCGATGGAATACACATCAACCGTGGTGGAACGCCACCTTTCGTAACCTGCAAAAGAAAGGACAATCGTTAGCATAAAAATAGATAAGGCGCCCCCACAAAAGTCCGAGCACGCGTCACCAAGAGCCCACGCGCGAGCAAGCTCACACGGGGCCACACATGAAGCCCAACACGCGCCCGAACAGACGAGACTGTGTAGGCAGAACCGCACGCGCGCCCCGCGTGGGCAGAACCGTGTGCACGCCCCGTATGGGCAGAATCATGCTCGCTCGCACGGGCTGCGCCGCATGCGCCCCCCTTGTGGGCAGGACCACGCGCGACCACACAAACAACCCCACACGCACGCCCTCGCGGGCAGTCCCACGGGCAGCCCTGCGCATGCGCCCTCGAGGGTGCCCCCACCCCGCGCGGCCCCCTGTGGGCGACTCCGCTCGTGCGCCCCCGCAGACTTCCCTACATGTGCCCCCACGGACGACAATGCGTGCCCCCGCGGGCAATGCCGCTTGCGCACAACGAGGGTCACCCTCGGGTACGCACCCTCTGCATGCATCACGCCTTTCGCACGCCACCACGTCAGCGCCACCATGAGCGGGATCCTCTGTATGCGGCCATTCCCGCTTGTTTGCTCTCCATTCTCAAGGCATGACATTTTTTCATAAAAATTTAACTTTTTTTGAGGGGGACATGACGACAGCAAGCACCACACGAACTCCAAGCAAAAGTTTCACAAACTCTATGATCTCTACAACGGTAAAAGAGGTGAACCGGATGACCCTCTCCAATATATAGGCCTTGAAGGACTCATAATTGAAGTCATCCGAGATAACGAAATATCTCTTGCTAAATTTTCTTGTCTTGAAATAGGCAACAAATAAAGACTATCTTGGTCAAATATCTTTCAGGCATGGCAGATAATATCCGACACACTATGACAAGAAATATTCGGCCTTTTGCTCTCCCTAATTTCTGGTAAATGATTACTTGCAGTCGAGCCTAATGATCGCTAGGTTCAAAAACACCCCGAGCAAAGTCAGGAAATTTTCGCGATCCCCGCTTCGCGGGTCATGACTCGCAAAAATTTGGGAGCATTTGATGGGGCTCCCCCTTAAATATTTTTGAGCTAAACCGGAATAACTTGAACCGAGGACGCATGAGAAGAGCCAACCCAACCAGACAAATCGCGTGTGACGTGTCACACTCCTCCAAAGCCTGGAAGCTCCAAGCAGAAAGCAATACCTGCGTGCACGCACACGCAACACCCACGGGGGCGCGCACGACCAGCCCACGGGGGGATGCGCGGCCAGCCCATGAGGGGACGCGCGGCATGCCCACGGGGGTGCACGGCCTGCCCACGGGGGCATGCACGGCTTGCCCACGGGGAAAGGCGCGGCTTGCCCACGGGCCGTGCGTGGCTTGCCCACGGGGGAGCGTGCGGCCTGTCCACGAGGGAGCGCGCGGCCTGCCCACGGGGTAGCGCATAGGCCGCGCACGCGTGGACCCGCGTGCTGCCTGGGTGCGCGCAACCTTGGCGTGCGCGAGACCAGCGCGCGCTGCCGCAACCCGCGCGTGTGGCCATCCCGCCCGACCGCAACCCGCGCGCCCGGCCATCCCGTACGACCGCATCTCGTGCGCGCGGCACCCCTGGCCCGAGTCACTAGCAGCCTCCGGCCGCCACTGTTGCCTCTGGTCGCCTCCCCCACCGCCGGGCACCCCGCTCGAGCCACCTGAACCGCCGGGGGCACTTTCGTTATTTCGCTAAATTTGGTGATTCAGGTGACCAAAACGGAGCGACGCCATTCAACATCATCAATTTTGCCCCGATGCAATTACCAACATATCCCTCCAAAAAACTATAAATAGACTACCATGCCTTCATTTGAAGAGAAACAACTTCAGAGGCTAGACAAAGCTCTGAGGTTTTCCGGCGAGATCGTGGACTTGGACGATCCTCCGCTCAGGAATACGTTCCGCTCCTCTTCTAGTGTAAAAGCTCCAGCAGGCTTCAGGGCTCATTGGACTTAGAGATTTTTTCCTGCCGGAATGCTTCAGTCGATGTTTCGTGGACTTAGCTTATTTCCCAGGCTAGAGCGCTTCCATCGAGACTTTGAGGACTTAAAGATTTTTCATCACTTTTGTACCGTGTATCTGTAATAAAGGCGAAATTTTTTAGTATGCGTCCCGGACGAAGATCAACGTCCGGGACTTTCATGATTTTGACGCGTGTCCTTAAGTTTTCTGTCTTTGTTATTTATTTTCCTTCCTTTGTCAGGTTCTCTTGAAAAATCTCTACATTAGCTATAAAAATATACATGAACCTCAAATATTAAATAAAAGAGCTAAGAGATTATATTGTTATCTCAAACATTATAAAAAATATCTGAGATAATTTTCACTTAACTTAGATAATATGAGAAATAAATTAATCTATCTTACAAAAATAAATAAATCTCAAATATTATGAAAAATAATATGTCACATATTAAAATAAATAAATAAATATATTATTATATGCTTTATTTAAATTATAGGTTTTAATTAAATTAGGGAATTGTTAAAAGCACCGCACTTTTTCACATATTGTTAAAAGCACCGCATATTGTTATCCGCACCGCAATTGAGATAAACACACCGCACTTAACCTATGAATTAAAATAATTTCTCATTGAATTGGCACGATGATTTGGACATAGGTTTAGCATTTTAGTTGCTCTAAAGTAAGATCACTTTGAATTATTCATATTGCGGGGAGAGAATCTCCTTTAGTTTAATTTCATCTAATGGATATTTAAAGGCCTAGGTTGATGAATAAAATTCATAATCATGTCAACCACCATCAAATCTAACACCAGAAACTGGAATATGGAGCAATGATTAACTTGAGGAACCTGAAATGATGAGACCACAACTTATCATTATAAATCCTCAACAAAAGATCATGAATTTTGATTTTTAGAATTCCAACGCACACCGTCCTTACAGATAATGATGGAAGTAATGTCGTGTATGACCTAGATAATTCCATCTCCAAAACTTCGCAGGTGAGAAACAACGGAAATTTTCCACGAAAAAAAGAACTTTGACAACACAAATTTTCCACGAAAAGAAACTTTCAACAATGGGTGGATCGGCGAAGACAACAAATCCAAATCCCCTAGGCTTTTCGGTAATTATATGTAAGACCCCTCTTTTTTTTTTGAAAACCCGGGGTCTTATGCCCAGAACCGCCGCTTTGCGGTGACACCTTCGCACCCGGGAAGGTCGTCACTACAACGCGCCGATTCTGCCGGCCTTTTCGATCACAATCAAGTAGCACGAAGTAAAGGAAGAGAAATGCAGTGCACAATAATAAATCACATGTATATAAACTCCACGAAGGGAGTGTCCACAGAAAACATTAGAGTACAATGATACTAGAAATATAAGGGCTCATGCCCGGTACATCAAGTCCTCACTACAAAATCACTCAATGCGGAAGCAAAACTAAAACTCTACTAAAGGTCAGGACTCACGGTCCCTGCAGTCTGGACTCCAGTGCTAGACTGCCCCATCTCCAAGCGTACCGGCCTCCTGAGCTGCTCCTCTATGCTGGGCTCCGCGATCCCCTAATATGATATGGTTCGAAAACCGTTAGTCTAAAAGACTAAGCCCTATCATCCCCCACCCCTTCTCCCACGCTCTAAGGCACCGGGCGGAGAGGAAGAAAGTGGAGGACATGAAAGTGGAGAGTAGTCAAAAGCAGATGACGGTGGACCTAACTAGCAAGTTATGACAGGGGAGCAATATAAGTGTTGTAATAGGTATAACAGAAAGGAAGTAAGTAAGAAATTAAACCTTCGCTTATGTGAGTACACATAAGCCAAGAGATCTTTTGCAAGGCTCCCATCGTATAACACGTCCCATACCGCTTATCCGTTGGGGTGTCGGTTATCACGCAGCAGGTATACATATATCAAATTAACCTTAATTTATAAACTTGCACACACAAGCTTATAGACCAAGGGGTCGTTTTGCAAGTCCTAAAGTATAAGCGTCCCATTCCACTTATACTTTAGGTGTCAAGGTTGTTATGAATGATTATGGTATACAACTATATGGTGGGTATGATGATCAAGCAGTGCAACTCACACACCCAACTTTGTGCACACAAACCTTTAGTTCCCCCTTTCTGGAGATAACTCCCAGGATACTCCCGTAGTGGAAGACGGAAGCGGTGGGTTGGGCCTCGCCCACCTCAAAACCAGTAAAAGCACCACTGGTCTGACCTATCGTACGCCCTCAACGCCTGGTGCACGAGGCGGACTCCTGCGTACTCTTGCCGACTGGTCCGCCGGACTTAACCTTGGCTAAGTGCTAGTCACCTTGCCGAGTCAACGATATCGGTGTCGGTGCAATCGAACTCTCCGATATCGAGAACCCACCACCTTAATTTTTCCTATTTTTATGTACATGCAGCAGTTTAATATATAAAAATTTAAAGTGTCAAACTACCGGACTAAACCGTCCGTATTAACCACATTCGAGACCAAATTCCCCGGACTAAACCGTCCGGCTCATCTCCAGACTTCATCCCTTAGAACACCACGGGACGGCGCCCCCTCGAACACCACGGGACGACTTAACCATTACCAACCCTAACTAATGAGTGTGTGCAACGTGAATCCCTATTAGGCTAATTACTCTTTCGTTTGTTTTAAGATTTACGTTAGCCCAGGACTGTCTCCGGAATATACCCTGTAAGGGGCTCTCAATAGGCTCTAGGAACTACGATGGTAGCAATAGCCCAAAGTTCCCTTTCGCAAGGCATTTATTGTTATTGGTTGTTTTTCCCTTACCCTTTCTCTTTATAAATTGCATCAAACTAAACATAGGGTGAATTTGACTCTTCACTCTTACGGGGACGACGATCCTTCGTCGGCCCCGCGCACCTTCTAGTACACATCAACTCACTCCTCACCACACTTGAGACCTCCTATGGTGATCCATCCTCTTTCTTTAAATCCAACCAACACAAGCTGTCCTTATGCTAACCCAAACCTTATCTTGTTACTCATTTCCCAAAATTACTAAATGCAGACCACCTTATACTAAGTGATGTCTATGATAGGATGTCCTTTGTGTTTTCATCCGAACAACCTAAGTTATTTACTGAGGGCCTATCACGACATAATTGAATCAATTCCCGGTTATAACAATTTTCTCAATTAATCTATTAATTAATTAATTTTACTAAAATCCAAGGTCTTCCAAATTTGAGCAAGGAGTATACTTTTCAGTCATGTATAAATCATAATAAATTTAAGACAAATACTACTATGTCTAAAAATGATATATCTAAGGTTTGACAATTTTCACTAAGGTCTAAGGGGGCCTAAACATATTTTAACAATAATTCATTTCTTTCATGTCTAATGAATAAACCGCATCAAATTCTCTTCCAAATAATTTGGATTAATTACAGGGTACTAGAAATACCATGAAAACAGTATTATAAAAGTTTCACAATTTTCCTGTTCGAAACTAATTTATAATAAATTATTTACTAAAACACTAATCTAGCATGCTTGTGAATCAAGTACTATATTCATAATTCCAAAAATCCTGAATAAATTTTCCACTGATTCATAATGATTTAATAGCCCTCTTTACCAAATTTCATACCTTTCCAAAAACTATTTAAGCCATAAAATATTTTAAACCATAAAGCCCTTTAATAACCCTTATGAAAGAACTACTCTATTTATTCAACATAAAATTAAACTAAAATTCAGGAGCATTCCAACTGGCCAACAACATTTAATTCCAGAGTTTCAAGGGGCCTTATTTGACTTAAAAATCTTTAATAAATAAAACATTAAATTGGGCTATTCCCACATTCATGAGTGAAGTACTAGAAATAATTATTCAAAAATTCTAGTAAAATTATCCAAGGGTCCTAACTACCCTAGAAACACACTACCCAAGTTTTATATCTTTTAACTGAATTTAAGTCACTGTTTTGACCTAAAATCCCTTCTACCCTCAAACTAGGGTTTAGGTTTTGAGGTACCTACCTACCTCTAAATTCTCTAATATTTCAACCAGATGGTTAAATACCCATTAACAACCTCTCCACCAAATCTCAAGATCATACAAGGGCATTTGCCCATAAGTCCTTCACAAGCCCCCAAAGTCCACATTTAGGGTTTGAACCTGGACCCTAGGGTAAACTTACCCTAATCCATCCTATTTTCCCTAAGAGAGTTCTTAGGACCATTTTAAACCAATGGTCAGAATCTCAATCTCTGTTGAGGTGTGATGATCACACCAGTGTCAAAAGTACCTTTTCCCTAAGCTTCCCTTCACTAGGTCAAAACTAGGGTTTAGAGGATTCCTATTCAAAACTCACCAAATGAGTTGAAATTTAAACCAGACCTAGATACCTATCCCAGGGACACCTCACCAAAATTTGGGAGGGTATGGAGGTCATTTGACCCTTAAACTCTCTTACCCTAGATTTTCTAGTGTTAGGGAAAAACCCTAGGCTACACTATTCCAAATGGTCTCCGATTTTTACAGGAGTTAGGTCTAGGTAATATTGAGTCCCTGTCCAAATTTCAAAGCATTTGGACTAAGGGTTAAGTGTGGGGAATTATTTTAAAATCTGCCCTACATATAGGTCCTACCCTAGAAAAAATGGCCCTATAGGTCAGTAGACTTGTCCTAAAATTTTCCACTACATATCAAACTGTAGATAATAAAAATGCCTACAATATTCATGTTGATCATTTTTGATGAACATGCCCCTAAGGGGCCTAAATAAATTTTAGAAGAAATCTGCCCTAGTTGTAGGACATACCCTTACTAAAAAGGCTCTACAGGGCAGTCCCCTTATCCAATTTTTCACCACTGCATATCAAATTGTAGGTCTTCAAAAGACCTACAACTTTCATGTTATACACTTTTTCAGTAGGTGCCTCTAAGGGACCTAAATTCCATACAGTAAATCTGTGTAAATAACTACAGAAAATTGAATATATAAATCATTAAACTTATTTAATAGGGTTGCACGAATCTTAAAGCAAGATCCAACGGCAGCTGGTCATCTTCTCCGATTTGGACCTAAAAAGAGCCCGCACAGGTGGTTTTTACGGGCCCTTTTCCGGCGGCCTAAGGCGGCGCTACCACCGGGAAACATCACCCATTTGTTCCCGGTGGTGGGGGCTATCCATGGCCGGAGCTAGGACAGTCGGAGGTGGCGGCGCCGCCCTACCCGAGAGCTCCAAAAGTCCATGAAAAATGGAATTTTTCTGAAATTTAAAACTCCTAATCCGTCTTGTTTGAGCACGACATCAACTCCTAAACATTCCTAGGATCTAAGCATGGAAAAAGAGGTGAGGGAGGACCTTTAACCAAGCTTGTCGGCGAGTGCTGTGGTGGTGCGCCATGGCCGGTGGTGGAGCTTTCCGATGCTTGCAAATTCACTACCAAACAGCCCGGTTTCTTTAGGTGAAGGGTGGAAACGACTTCTCTTGGTCTAGGAAAGCTTTTAAAAGCATCAAATGGGGGGAGAGGGAGGGTGTAGGCTTGATGGCCATTAATGGCCATTAAGATGAAATTTCGGCCATGGAGAAAAACCCTTGAAATTCACCTCCCCTTGGTCCCAATACGTTTGGAAACTCCTAAAAACTGATAGGGGAGATGAATACTAATCAATTGGTGATGAATGGAGGGGTGATTCACCTTCCCCACCATGAATAGCCTTCTTTTTCTCACTTTCTCTCTCCTCCATTAAAGGGCAAATGAAGCTTTCTCTCTCTTCACCATCATGAACGAATTTTCTCATCTCCTTAGCCTATTGGCAGCCCACTAAGGTTTATAATCCCCTTAGGAAAAATCATGAAGGGAGTGGTTCACCTTCCACCATAAGTGGCCTCTTTAAACACTTTTTCTCTCCTCTTTATTTCTCTAAATTTAGGCTTCTCTCTCTCTCTCCTAGTCACTAGGTTGACTTGGTCAATCCTCTAGGATATGGGCAGCCAAATTAATACATAATAATCATGCAAGAAATTAGCCTAAGGGGAGGGTGGCTTGAGGTTGGGTTAACCCATAAAGACTAGGTTTGACTTGATTTGGGCTTGGGGTTGACTTGATCAATTTGACCACTGTGGTTGACCCAAGTGGGTCCTTGGTGACTCCTTGGGCCCACATTATGTCTAAGGGTATCTTTAGAGTCAAAATGAACCTACTAGGCCACCCAAAAATCAGAGTTTAGAAAATTACTATTTGTAGACCTAGAGGGTCTCAATTAGGTTTTTAGGTTACTTGGTCTGCTGGGTTCACCTAGGTTAACTCATAGAACCTAGTTATGCTCATGTCACTCCTAGGGGGGTCCAATTTGAAAATGGGATGTTACATTATATCCCTCGTCACCACCGTTTGCAAGACATCTCCGTATTTGCCGTAGTAATCGCTCAGCTTTTCTTCCGTTGTTTTCCATGAGGCGGGAGTAGCCAGCGACATCAAGAGGCGGGAGGAGAGGCGGCGTCGGAGGCGTGAGGAGAGGCGGCGTCAGAGGCGTGAGGAGAGGCGGCGTCGACGCTGATATCTGCCGGTGTCATCGACGGAAAGGGCTGGAGGGGGCTGGAGGAGGCGGGAGGAGCCATCGACGTCAGGAGGCGTGAGGAGAAGATCAGGATTTTAGGGTTGCGATGTGAGGAAGGAGCGGTGCGTGTATATTTTTAGAGAGACAAATTTTAAGTGTTAAAAGACCTAAATGCAGTGCGATTAGCCAAAAGTGCGGTGCTTTTAACAATTCCCTTAAATTATAAGTTTTTTAAAATTATATATATATTAACCAAAAAAACAATCATCATAGTCCAATGAAAAAAAAAATTAATCTCAAATATTACAGAAAATTGATGAAAAATTACATTTTTTATCTCACATATTACATAGAATATCTGAGAGATTATATTTTTGTATGAAATATTATAAAAAATAGGTGAGATATTATATATTTTTTTATCTTAGATAACATAGAGAATGATTAAGTAATTATATTTTTATCTGAGATATTACACAAAAATAGCTGAGAGATTATATTTTTATCTTATATATAATAAAAAATTGCTGAGATAATATTTTTTAACTCAAGCAATGCAAGAAATTACTGAAATATTAGAAATTTTTCCGAGACATCACATTGAGTTATAAATTTAAGTAAACTTATAATAACATTTACTTATTTATTTTAACAGATGTTATTGATTATTATATGTAATATATAAGATTTACTTATTTATATATCATAAATTTATTTATTTCTCGTATTATTTGAGTTAAAAATAAATTATCTTAGTTTTTCATATAATATTTGAGATAATAATATAATTTATCAACTATTTTTTATAATATTTGAGATTAAAATGCAATTTTTTGGTAATTTCTTATAATATCTTAGATAAAAATATAATCACTCAGTTATTTACTTGTGAAATATATATGCAAACATATTTTAATAGTTGATATAGGGAGATTTCCCGAGGAAAAAAACAAAATATGGATAACAAATGACCACGCGTCAAAATCATGAAGGCCCCGGACAATGATCTTCGTTCGGGGCCCGGACCAAAAAATGTTGCGTAATGGAGAGGTGGTATGTCATCCTCTGAGAGATCATTTCATACACTTGTAAACTCCAATGAAATAATGGATTTTGACTAGGCACAGATCCGATCATGTGATTTTTCACTCTTTTCGGACTTTTCATGTCAAAAAGTTTTTTGTCATTTGTTGTTGTTTTTCTTTAACTATTTGCGCCCCCGGTTTGACTCAGAACTAAGGCGGTCTGATTATTCGGATTGGGGAAAAACCGAATGACCAGCAACAGTACTGTATTTGATAACTTTGCTTTCATGTTTACAAAAATAAGTCAAAAGTTTGTACCAATATGACAAATAAAAAGTTCGCAGACTTAATTAAAGTTGAAGACTAATTTAGGTACTTTTTCCTAAGAAAAAGGTTACAGCTGAGCTATGCTTTTTAACTACTTGGAATCAGATTGTGGGAAAAAATTTTGGTGTCCATAGGGTGCATAGACCTGTGCACCCCAATAAATAGACGTTTCCTCGCGGGCCCCTCCTTATTTTCTTCTTCCCCCCAAAAAATTAACCCTTCCGCCTTTTCCTCCCGCCCCACCTTCTTCTAGGTTTTTGAAATCAAGGAAATATCAACACTGTGCCCCGGAACTTCTTCCTCATGCGGCTTCTAGGTTTTCGAAATCCTCCTACCCTCCTGCTGCTAGATCACCGGTTTTGTTGGTGTCAATTCATCCAAAGCTTTTTTGCGACGACATATTACTCGAAGTGCACCCTGAACTTTTCCTAATATAGCTGCAAGTTCTGAATCTAATATGGCAGATGATGAGAAAACTTCTTGTAGGCCAAGAATGTAAGTGAGCAATCTCCTTGCACATTTCGATTTTTAAAATCTTGAAGTTTATCTTTTCCAAAAGGCTTAATAGTCGAAATTAATGTTAAATTTATAGCTTGATGGGGAGAAATCTTCAAATAATGTGGCCGTCGAGGAGTCTTCCAGTCAACACGTGAAGAACAATATATACAATATCAATTACGATAGTTTTACAGTCGCAATGTTTATTTTACGGTCGTAAAATTGTCATTACAACTATAATTTATCCGTTCTACAATTTTAATGTTACATTACAGCTGTAATGTATGTTTGAATAAATCCATAGTCTTTGGTTTTCTTATTCCGAAATATTGTTGTTGCGTTTCCAATTGTGCAAACAAAGTTCGAGGCATACACAATGTATTGAGCATGGAACAATGATAACAACCCAGTTTTTAAGTTCTAGTTTGGATTCATCTGAAAGAACATTCATCAAACATTGTGCATTCTTGGTGAACATTGAGATAGCATAACAGCTATGAAGATTACTTCTTGAGGGAATCTGCATAAATCAAATGAAACTCAAAGTTGAAAAACAAAGCATAAATGCTAACTTTATCTTAACTACTGACACGCTACAACGGTAGTTTATTTTTTTTGTTACTTACGACCGTAACTGAGAATATATTTACCAAAATTTGCGGTATGTTACAGTCGTAGTATACTATTTACTCGTAACTTACGACTGTAACTTAGAATCTGGTTACAATATTTTGCGGAATTTGATTACAGTCTTTTGCGGAATTTTACGGAATTTTACAGCCATAATATACTATTTACTGGTAACTTACGGTCTTAACGAGCACATTTGTTACAAAAAGTATGACATCAGTGAGCGCAAACACATTTCGATCAATGGAAACGAAAACTAAAATGTTCAGTAAAGTATATAATCTGGTACTTCAAAAAACATGAAAAATATCATGACTCGTCTTCTTCGACAATAAAGAAAATGCGGAAGGATCTTGTTGAAGCCGAGAAATTTCTCAACCTCAGAAATCGGACTAGGCAACCTGAAGTTACTGGTCGGCCAGTCGGGAAGATGATCTCTGGTCAGAAAACAGGAACGAATTCCGCAAACAAGACCCCAGGTTGCTACGGCGGGAAGGTCCCACCACGTACCCAGTTGCTTAGGAGAAGCAACCCCTTCTCAACCAGATTGGCCGAGCTAGGTACGAAGGAGGCGAGCTTGAGCAATAACGAGTCAAGGGCAGTTGCTGGGACTCGCGAGGGCTCAGGCCGAGAATTTGCTTGTGTCCTTCGTACCCCTGGGGTCCTATTTATAGGGAAAACCAAAGAGAGGGGGGGGGGGGGTCTTACTTATACCCCCACCCTGGCGAGTTGGCGACTTCCTTGGGGAGCTCGCCTGGAAGAGGCGAGTATCTGGTCATAGTCGCCACCTGGCGAGTTGGCCTGGGGAGCTCGCCATACTCGCCCGAACCTTCCGCGGCCCGGGGTGCTGGTCTGGATCCCCAGCTTGTCTTGTTGCCCTTGACCTTTGATGACCTGGCGGTAGTAGGGCCCTCCCTCATCGAATATGGGTTGTACACAATCCCCGCTCTTTTTGGGCGACTTAGGAGCCCAGAAAGATTCATCCTACACTTATTCGGCGAGCATCCCTGCCGGGAATATGATCAGCTTGCATCGTCGTCTGCTGGTAGAGTAGTCTATAAATAGGGGGGGCTTCGTTTTTGAGACGGTCCCTGGAGCTCGCCGAAGATGTCGGACGCTGAGCAATTGTTGAAGGACAATCTCGCCGCCCTGTCTGGCCTCCTCGGCATAGCCAGGTCGAAAAGATCGCGCGAGGATGACCCTACTGCCCTGCCCCCGTCAAAGAAGAAGAAGACGAAAAAGGTCAAGCAGCCCGCCACTACGGTGGTCAGCTCGCCTCCACTGCCGCATCAGGTCGCCGCGGCGACTGAAAATCCCGTAGTGTCGTCCAGCACCCAGAGGGTGTTGAGCGACCTAGGGCTCGATGACCTCCCTGGGTCGACCCGAGGAAGCCCGCTGGAGAACCCGGGGGCGACCGAGGAGCTCGCGGCCGTGAAGGAGTCCGCGGCGTCTCAGGCCGAGGTCGTCACCGTGACAGGTCGCTACCTCGAACTCTTCCCTGCTGGGTTGTCGCTGCTCCTTTGCTGACTTCTTTTCTTATGCAGATTCTCCGATTGCCGCGGATGCGGCACTTGATGTCGTCCCCCTCAGCTCGGCGCCCTTACTCGCCCTGGCGGCCGACAGGCCGTCCAAGACCGCCTACACGGTCAGGATAGGCCTCGGCTCGGGGAAGGCGTCTGGGGCGGCATTGGTGAAGGGCCCCCCGCCTGCGAGTAAGGAGCGGCCGGCGAAAGCCACTCCTGCCGGGTCATCTGGGCCGGCGCGCGAGGTTCCTCCGGCGAGTACGGCGGCTGGTGTTGTTGCGAGCGGCGGGAAGATACCCCCGGTGAGCGCTCCATTGCCGCCACCGCCGCCCGCGGTCGCCACTCCTGGACAGACGCCGGGCACCGGCTTGCCCCCTCCGCCGCCTCTGTCTGCCCTGCCGAAGGACCATCCGCGACCTCCTCCGCCTCCTGCGCCGAGGGCTCCGCACCACTCTGCGAGCTCATCTCAAGCTCCGCTGCTGGTGAAGAAGCCGGAGAGGCCGCGGCCACCCTACTTTCCTCCGCGGGTTGGAGACCCTGACTACGTCGGTCAAGGGTCTGGAGGGCGCGGGCAGGGCAGGCCTGTCGATCTTCCGAGTAGCTCTTCGGGGAGGCGAGATACCTCCGGGCGACCTCCTTCACCGCGCCGATCCCGATCTCCTCGCCGTGGTGAGCCTCCTACTACTTTGACTACCGCTCTGCTTTTTCTGACCTGATGACCCATCTTCCTGCCTTGTCAGATCGCCCGGCGACCTCTGGGGCGGCTTTCATCGACGCTCTCGGGCTGTCCGGGAGCGAGTATCGCCAGGCCGCCATTCGCGCCCACATGGAGCTGGAGAGCAAGTTCGACCAGCTCGCTATCTGCGATCCTCACCGACGCATCTCGGCTCTGGAGGCGAGGATGGCCAAGGTCGAAGGGCTCCAGGCGACCTTGGAGAACTATGAAGCTCGCTTCCACGTGGTTAAAGAGAATGACCGCCAGCTGCAGTTGAACAACCACCGCCTGCAGCTGGTGCTTGACGAGCTGGCCGGCATCCGGGCGAGCATGGGGTCTGCTGGACGTCTGGCGAGGATGGAGGAGCAGCTCCGGCTTGGCGACGATGCGACAGCGCTGGCGACGGAGCATTACCGGCGTGCACGCGAGATCGGCTGGGCTGGGCGACATCCGCACCCTCCTGAGCGGCCGAGGGCGCCATAGTTTTTTCTTTGCTTTTTGAATGTAACTCGCCTCGCGCGACTTGTACTTCCGGACATCTATTTTTAATTTGATTAATTCATTTGTGTGCGACTATTCTCGCTTCTGTGTGCGCGCTTTATTTCTTGATGTGCCGAGCTTTAGTTCACCTGATAATGTCGCAGGTTTATTTTCATCGCGCATCGCGCGAGCTCGTTAGATACTCGCTGGGACGGCTGACCCCCCCCCCTTGGGTTTGTCATATCTATAAATAGGAGGGGCAGGTGGGTCATAAAGCGTATTGTTGTAGCGACCTTCTTTCCTCCTGACGAGTATCTGATCAATCAACTCGCCGCTCTCATTGCTTTCGGATCTCGCCAACATGGTCGGTGACGACGCCAGCGCTCGCCGACAGGCCCACGCAATTAACTTCGCAGACGCGGCTTTTAAGAAGTCCATAACCACCGAGAAGGAACTGGCGACCTTCAAGGAACGCTCCCTGCCTGAAGGATACTCGGCCAGACTCCCCACTCGCAGCGAGCGCCTCAATACCCATATTGAGGGTTCGCTTGTAATGTCGCTGCGTCACTTCGACGCAGGCCTCCGGCTGCCCTTCTGGCCGGAGTTCTGCGAGATCCTGCGCTACTTCGGGATCGTCCCCGCGCAGATCAATCCCAATGGCGTGGCGATCATCATGGGATTCATATGCTTCCTTCGGGAAGAGAGGATCGCTTTCGACCTCTCCGTCTTCCGCCGCATCTTCGCCTTTGCGGCGACCTCGGAGGGGGTCATCTTTTTTAGCAGCCATGTCTGCACCTTGGTTGGGACCGCGAATAAGGTCCATCGCTAGAGCGAGCAGCTGATTGTCGTTCATGGCGACTTCGGCGGCATTCTCGGCAGGCCGCACCAACCAGCCGATGTCGCCTTTCTTCCTCCCATCCTCGAAGGAGCTCGCGAGCAGCTCTTCGAATACTTTCGCGGTCGGCGCTTTGACGTCATTTTCTGGCGACTAAACGTCAACGTGCTCGAGCCAGTCCACCCTAACGAAAGTAAGCCGAACTCGAAATGCGCCCAAGTTACTCGCTCGCCCTTTTGCCGCTGAAGCTAACCTTGTCGTGCGTTTTGCAGTTTGCAACGAGCTTCCGGAGAAGCCGCTTCCTTTGGCGAAGGAAGTCGCCGCCACGCAGTCGGATGCTCGCCCTCCTGCCGACGTTGGGGAGAAGAAGGCGGTTAAGGGAAAGTCGCAGGCCAGCTCGCAGGGTCCCGCGAGGAAGAGGGTGAAGACCTCGTCGCCACGATCCGTCGATTGCCGGTCGCCGACGGGCGCCCAGTCGCCCCATTTCCACCCCAACTACGGCCTCGGGCAGGGGGTGGTGGACGCCTTCGGTCGCCCGCTCGTGACCTGGTCGGCGGGGGAAAACTCGGTGTCGCTGAGCACCAACCTCCCGTCCTGGTCGACTGACTGGGAGGACAATGGGGAGGCGTTCGCCGTCCTCCACGCTATCTACGGTCGGGCCGAAGCGGAGTCCGTCATGGAGCTGACCCCGACGGAGCTCGCCCATCAGTCGGCCTGCGCGCTCGCGCGGTCTGCCGAGCTGGGTCACTACTCGGCGAGGAAGCTATTGGAGACGACCGATGCCCTCAAGGTCATCTCCAAGAAGGCCATCGACCTCGGCATGCAGTCAGTCCGCTGGAAGGACTTCGAGGTGAGCTGTCCTTGGGTGGGTTTGCTCGATTTGCTTCGTTTGATAGATCCTGACGTCGATCATTTCGCAGGATGCCGAGATAGAAGCGACGAAGAAACTCTCTGAGTGCGAGGAGAAGCTCGCCGCCTCCCAGGCCGAGCTGGAGGCGGCCCAAACTCGCGCAGCGGTGATGGAGACGAGGCTGGTCGCTGCTGAAGGACGGCTGAGCTCCTCAACCCCGCTACCCGAGGACCCGGCGCGAGTGGTGAAGCAATCTTGCGTCCTCTGGGAGGAGAGATCCTCTGTTCGCCGCGAGATTGCGCGGGCGGCGGGGAACGTCATACTCGCGCGCCTTAGGCTCGGGGGTCAGCTCGTCGAGGGGGAGAAGCCACTCACTGTCGACGAGCTCATTCCCGAGCTGCTCGCCGAGGGGACTGTCCCGCCGTATAGCGCGTCGTCGCCGACCAACTCCAGTGATTCTGACAGCAGCGGAAGCGGCAGCGGCAGCGAGAGCAGCAGCGGCAGTAGAAGCAGCAACGGCGAGAGCGCAGAGAGCGACGACTTTGCAGATATCGGCGATATCGGGGATGATGAATATCGGCCTGATACTGGCGACGATGAGTCCTAGTTGCTCGCCGATATTCTTTTTGTAAACCAAATTTTTTACTTAATGATTTATACAAGGTTTTGGTTTTTCTTTCTGACTGGATGTTATTCGCTTAGGCTCATAGGCTCGGAGAAGAATGCTCGCTGGGTCGCAGGGGGATGGTCCCGACATCGGCCATCCGCCCGCCGGGATTTACTCGCCCCTGCACCCGAATACTCGTGAACCTGCTGAGATAACCGCGCGGGTGGCGTGTGGGACATACTTGCATGCCCCCCGGGGCTCGCTTACTCGCGCGGTTCCAGCTCGCTTCCCCCGCATGGGATCTGCTCGCCTACTCGCACGAAATCAGCTCGCCTGCTCGCGAGAGGTCTGCTCGCCTGCTCGCGCGAGGCCTGCTCGCCTGCTCGCGCATGACGAAAATTGAATTGGGCTTAGTCGTCGAACATAGCCTGCGGGCCCCTCATTCTCGTCATCGAGGAGATCGGCCGATTCCCGAGGAGAGGAGCTCGTGGGGATACCGGTCTTACGACGCTGCTCAACTCGAAGTCTTGAATTACAATCGAGGAGATCGGACGATTCCCGAGGAGAGGAGCTCGTGGGGATACCGGTCTTACGACGCTGCTCAACTCGAAGTCTTGAATTACAATCGAGGAGATCGGCCGATTCCCGAGGAGAGGAGCTCGTGGGGATACCGGTCTTACGACGCTGTTCAACTCGAAGTCTTGAATTACAATCGAGGAGATCGGCCGATTCCCGAGGAGAGGAGCTCGTGGGGATACCGGTCTTACGACGCTGCTCAACTCGAAGTCTTGAATTACAATCGAGGAGATCGGCCGATTCCCGAGGAGAGGAGCTCGTGGGGATACCGGTCTTACGACGCTGCTCAACTCGAAGTCTTGAATTACAATCGAGGAGATCGGCCGATTCCCGAGGAGAGGAGCTCGTGGGGATACCGGTCTTACGACGCTGCTCAACTCGAAGTCTTGAATTACAATCGAGGAGATCGGCCGATTCCCGAGGAGAGGAGCTCGTGGGGATACCGGTCTTACGACGCTGCTCAACTCGAAGTCTTGAATTACAATCGAGGAGATCGGCCGATTCCCGAGGAGAGGAGCTCGTGGGGATACCGGTCTTACGACGCTGCTCAACTCGAAGTCTTGAATTACAATCGAGGAGATCGGACGATTCCCGAGGAGAGGAGCTCGTGGGGATACCGGTCTTACGACGCTGCTCAACTCGAAGTCTTGAATTACAATCGAGGAGATCGGCCGATTCCCGAGGAGAGGAGCTCGTGGGGATACCGGTCTTACGACGCTGCGCAACTCGAAGTCTTGAATTACAATCGAGGAGATCGGCCGATTCCCGAGGAGAGGAGCTCGTGGGGATACCGGTCTTACGACGCTGCTCAACTCGAAGTCTTGAATTACAATCGAGGAGATCGGCCGATTCCCGAGGAGAGGAGCTCGTGGGGATACCGGTCTTACGACGCTGCTCAACTCGAAGTCTTGAATTACAATCGAGGAGATCGGCCGATTCCCGAGGAGAGGAGCTCGTGGGGATACCGGTCTTACGACGCTGCTCAACTCGAAGTCTTGAATTACAATCGAGGAGATCGGCCGATTCCCGAGGAGAGGAGCTCGTGGGGATACCGGTCTTACGACGCTGCTCAACTCGAAGTCTTGAATTACAATCGAGGAGATCGGCCGATTCCCGAGGAGAGGAGCTCGTGGGGATACCGGTCTTACGACGCTGCTCAACTCGAAGTCTTGGATAAAATCCTGCGTCCTTACACATTTTGGAGATTAATCCCAGAGACATCTTGGCAAGAAAAAAAAAAAACTCCCCCCGAGGGGACGCTCTTGATCCTTCCGAATCGGGGGATTGATGTCCAGACCCGTCCCTCAGAATTCCCTTAGTTGGAAAAGAGATGCATTCGGGGAGACCTAGGCCGACATGCAAGGGGGGAGCTGATCTCGGCCGACAATGCAGAGGCTCGGTCTTACAAGAGCGCTTAAAGTCCCGAAACCTCGTCCCATCGTCCGAACTAGGCTATTCAATGAGAACGGGTTGGAGTCCCGCATCCCGATTTGACAGTGAAGGTCGCTTCCAGGTACGATTAGGATGGGGGTGGTGTTCATCGAGGGTCCTTTTTCGAACGCGCTCGGAATTCACACACCTCCCTCCGGGCTCGTCCATACCCTTTCTTTGGCAGGTTATCCTGTCTTGCTGCTCGCTTGAGATCTTCCCCTTCTGGGTGTTTTACGAGGCCGGCCTCTCCTCAAGTCCGGGAGATCAGGGTGCAGATCTGTTCCTCGCAGGTCCTCCAGACGGAAGAGAGATGCACTCGGGGAGACATAGGCCGACATGCAAGGGGGGAGCTGATCTCGGCCGACAATGCAGAGGCTCGGTCTTACAAAAGCGCTTAAAATCCCGAAGCATCGTCCCATCATCCGTACTGGGCTACGTATGAGGAACAAACCGACCGCTGCCTCCTGAGGTCGACTACGAGGCGGACCATGGAAACACTCAGAAGCCTCGAGGCGCATCTAACACAAAAGAGATGAAATCCCGCATCCTTTGTATATTAAGTATGTTTACAGAGATAGATACATGAGTTACCGCTACGGGTAAAATCTTTTCAAATCATCCCCGCTCCAGGTCCCAGGCAGCTGCTCACCCGCTTGGTCTTGTAGGTAATAGCCTCCTGTGGCCAAGGCTTCTTGGATGATGAAAGGTCCTTCCCAGTTGGGATGGAGCTTGCCTACGGCGGCTCCCCGCCCAGCGGCGTCCACCTTCTTCATGACCAAGTCCCCCGCGAGGAAGTTCCTCAAGCGGACGTTTTTGTCGAAGTGTCTCGCCATGCGCCTCTTGGTTTCTTCCTGGCGCATGGAGGCCAAGTCCCGAAGCTCTTCCACATAATCTAGGGAGAGCCTCTGAGCCTCTTCATTCTCTAGCCGCCATTCCTCGCTTCCGTCTTCGGCTGCGATGACCCTTGGACTATGCACCTCAAATTCGACCGGGATGAGCGCCTCGGATCCGTGTGACAGCTTGAAGGGTGTTTCCCCTGTGGCTGAGTTCGGGGTGGTCCTGAGGGCCCAGAGGACGGAAGGGAGTTGTTCGGCCCAATTCCCTTTGAGATTGGTGATCTTCTTCTTTAGCAAGTTGATGATAAGCTTGTTCGCGGCTTCTACTTGCCCATTGCTCCGAGGGTGATGTACCGAGGCGAACCGAAGGTCGGTTCCCAACTGTTTACAAAAGTCTCCCAGTTCCAGGCTGGCGAACTGCGGCCCATTGTCGGTGATGATGGCCAGAGGGATCCCAAACCTGCATGCAATTTCCCCCCAGATGAAGTTCTTGACGATTTGAGACGTGGTCCTGGCCAGAGCTTTAGCCTCGATCCACTTCGTGAAGTAGTCGACCATTACCAGAACAAACTTCCTTTTCCGCTAGCTTGAGGGAACGGGCCGATCAAATCCATTCCCCAAATTGCGAAGGGCCACGGAGCGGTAATCGAGCGAAGCTGCTGAGCCGGCTGGAGCGCGAGGGGCGCGAAGAGTTGACATTGGGAGCACTTTCTGGAATGGGCCTCTGCGTCCTTTCGGATGGTCGGCCAGAAGTAACCGTGCCTCAGAATCCTTTGCTCCAGGGTGCGGGTCCCGGAGTGACTGCCGCACTCTCCTGAGTGAATCTCCTCGAGGACCCGGGGAATCTCGAGTTCTGACAAGCATCGGGCCAGAGGGCCTGAAATGGTCTTGCGATAAAGTTCGCCGTCCTGCAGCAAGTAGTACGCGGCCTTATACCGAAACTTTCTTTGATCTTGCCCGTCAAATGGTAGTCGGCCTGTCGCCAGGAACGCGATGAACGGATATCTCCACGAGGCCCGCTGATCGATCTCCATCAACTCGCCTTCTTCGATGGATGGTCGAAACAACTCGATGGCGGTTCCCCCAGCCCGAGGGCCGTATTTCGCAAGATTGTCTGCCTCGAAGTTGCGTTCTCGGGGCACGTGCTCAACATGAAAGGATCAGAACCCCCCGATCAGGCCTTTGACCTTAGCCAGATATTGCTGCAAGATGGGATCTCGGACTTCGAACTCTCTCCGAATCTGAGATCTCGCCACCATGGAATCGGTGAAAGCCCTGATATCTCTGATTGCCAGCTCCTTGGCGAGTTGCAAACCAGCCACCATGGCTTCGTACTCCGCCTGATTGTTAGTGACCGAAAAATAGATCTTGACGGCTTGCTCAATCCTGGTCCCCTGAGGACTAACCAGCACCACCCCGGCTCCCACAGAGTGTCTCCCTGACGCGCCATCTACGAACATCTTCCAGGGGACCGGCCGAGGGACATCCGTGTCTGCCTCGACCTCGGCCGAGAAGTCGGCCAGAAAATCCGCCACGGCTTGTGCTTTGATCGCGACCCTTGGGGGGTAGGAGATGTCGAACTCGCTCAGCTCTACAGCCCACTTGGCGAGCCTGCCGGAGTGCTCTACTCCGTCTAAGATACTCCTCAAGGGGTGGTCGGAGACTACCTTGATAGAGTGGGCTTGGAAATACGGACGGAGTCACCTGGCCGAAACTACCAGGGCAAAGACTAATTTCTCCAGGACTGGGTGCCGTGTTTCGGCTTGCCTTAGCACCCGGCTCACGTAGTAGATTGGAAGCTGCTTCTTTCCCTCCTCTCGGACCAGCACCGAGCTGACTGCTTCAGCCCCTACCCCTAGGTAGAGCAAGAGGTCCTCGCCGCCCTACGGACCCTGAAGGAGAGGAGCTCGAGTCAGCTGTTGTTTGAGCTTCATGAAGGCCTCCTCGCACTCCGGGGTCCACTCGAATTTTTCGTTCCCCCGAAGGGCTTTGAAGAATGGGGAGCACTTCTCTCCGGCCTTGGAGAGAAACCGGCTAAGACCTGCCAGCCTTCCGGTTAACCTCTGAACTTCCTTGGAATCCCTCTGGGACGCCATCTCCACGATGGCCTTTACCTTGTCGGGGTTAGGCTCCACCCCTAGGGGAGTAAGGAGGTGCCCTAGAAACTTCCCCCTTCCCGTGCCGAAAACACACTTGGCCGGGTTGAGCCGCATCTTATACCTCCTCAGGGTGGCGAAGGTCTCTGTCAGATCCGCCACGTGCTCTGAGGCGCTCTTACTCTTAACGAGCAGGTCATCCACGTAGACTTCCAGATTCCGCCCCTTTTGCTCTCTAAAGACGTGATCCATCATTCTTTGATATGTCGCGCCGGCGTTCTTGAGCCCGAAGGGCATCATCTTGTAGCTATAGCATCCGTCGCTGGTGATGAAGGAAACGTCGCGACAATCGGGGGATGCATCCGGATCTGATGGTATCCTGAAAAAGCATCAAGGAAACTCATCACAGGAAACCCGACGGCGGAATCAACCAGCGCGTCGATCTGAGGCAGGGGATAACAATCCTTCGGGCAAGCTTTATTCAACATTGAAAAGTCGATACATAACCTCCAGCTCCCTCCGGACTTCTTTACCATTACAACATTGGAGACCCAGCCTGGATACTGGATCTCCGAAACAAAACCTGCTTCCAGCAGCTTCCCTACTTCCTCCCGGATGGGTCCCGCTAGAGTTGTGGCGCTCTTTCTTTGCTTCTGACAGACTGGGGCCGTCGCTGGATCCAGGTTGAGGCGATGACAGGCGACATCAGCATCAATCCCTGGCATCTCGGCGGCGCTCCATGCGAAGACGTCCGCGTTTTCCTGTAGGCAGGCAGCTATCTCCACCTTCCCTTTCGGGGGTAAGGCTCCTCCGATCTTTAGCAGCTCCGGCTCTCCTCTCAGGGAGATCACCTCTATTTCTTCTAGCTCCTCAGCAGCTTGCAGGCCCTCTTCCTGCTCCATCATCCTTTCCAACCTTTCTGCGTCGCCCATCCAGCTGATGGTGCTGACCACGTTCAGGTAGCATTCCCTGGAGGCCCTGGGATCTCCCCTGATCCTGACTTGGACGTCGTCTCTGCAATACTTCAGGCATTGATGATATGACGAGGGGACGGCTTTGAAGTAGTTGATGAGGGGCCGTCCGAAGATGGCGTTGTAGCCGCTGGCGACGATGACGAAGCGGCATCGGATCGAAGTTCCCCCGAGGGTGACCAGCAACTCAACTCCTCCTTCCACCTCTTTCTTCTCCCCGGAGAAGCCGAAGAGAGGCCCATCCGCTGCCTGAACCCGGGACGCTTTCACCTGAAGGCCGACGAAGGTTCTCTTGAAGATGACATTCACCGAGCTCCCGTTATCCGCGAGGATTCGGTCGACGGTGAAGTCCTCGATTGCTGCTTGAATCACCAGGGCGTCATGAAAGGGGTTCTCGTTCCAGAGCATGTCTTCCTCCGAGAAGGTGATCTCGTTCAAGGGAGGGGGGGGGGGTCTGAGACGTCGAGGCGACGCTCCTTTTGTAGATTTGGTGGAGACTTCCCTTGCGGGAAGCTCCTAGCCCAGCCCCTCCGTTGATTACTCCGACGTGTCCGCCTCCTGGACCGGGAATGACATTCCCCCTTCCTCCCTGGTCGATCCTGTCCTCGTTTCTCCTCCTCTGCGGTACCTGGTAAGCTACCTGTCCAACCTGGGCCTCCTGCTGCGGCTGCTCCCTTTCGGCCGCCGTTGCTTCCATCCTCCTCCTTGTTTCCCAGAACTCAGGGCAAGCCAAGGTTCCATGCCCCTCCACTCGATGGATATCGCAGTAGAGGGGAATCGCCGCTTCCTGCTGCCTTTCCTGCCTCCTCTCCTGCTGCCTCTCCTTCCGCCGGCGCTTAGCGGCTCGCTGCGCGATGGCTATGGTCTCCCTTCTTCCTCCTCCCTTCTCCCGAGGGTTGTAAGCCCTCCTTTCCTCCTGACGGATGGGCCGCCTCCACTGGGGGCGATCCCTCGGGTACTGGAATCTTCTCTCCTCGCTCCTCGCCTCTCGACCTCCGACTGGCCTCCTATCCTCCTGCCTTCGAGGCCTCTCCCGCCTCTCCTGCCTCTCCTGCCTCTCCACCTTTCTGATCTCCCTTCCCCTTTCTCCCTTCTCCTCTTTTCCCTGCAGCCTCTCCTGCTTCCTATCATTGCGCCCCTCCGGCGTTCTTGCTTCCTGTCGTTGCGCCCCTCCGGCGCCCTCTCCCTCTCCAGCAGTCTTCCTTTGTCTTGCCCAAGCGGTTGATCTCCGTCGAGCCGTGCCAGGAACTCCTTGTTCCTCTCCTCTCCCTGGATGAACACATTGGCTCTCTCCACCATCTCCTCGAACGATTTGGGCGGCCTGTGCCCCAACTCCATGTTGAACAGGCCCTGCTTCAACCCAAACTTGAGGGCCACCATCAAGGTGAACCCGTCTACCTCTTCCACCTCCAACACTTCCTCCTGGAATCGATCGATGTATCGGCCTAAACTCTCGTGCTGCCCCTGCACGATCTTGAAGAGGGCGGTTGCCTCCTTCTTCCTCCGCTTGGACGTCGCAAACCTTGCTAAAAGGCCCCTTCGAAGATCTGAGAAGCAGTATACTGACCCGGCTGGCAGCTGGTGGAACCAATCTCTCGCGCTACCCTTGAAGGTAATGGAGAAGAGCCGGCACTTGAGAGCATCGGACATGTTGCGAATGGAGACCACATCCTCAAACCACTGAAGATGTCCCACCGGGTCGTCCTTGCCGGAGTAGTACGAGAGGACTGGCTCTCTGAAGTTGTCGGGGACGAGGGCTGCGAGGATCTCGTCGCAAAAGGGGCTCCTCCCTTCCTGGCGGTGGCGAGTATCCTCCCCGCTCGAGCAGTCATACTCGCTCCATCGGCGAGTATCTCCATACCTCGCCGAGAGTTCTGGATCTCGAAACCGGATTCCCTGACTACTCGCCGGGTGATGTCGCGGCGGGATCACCTGTTCCCCACTCGCCCAAGCGGGCTCCTTCCCTGCTCGCCGAGTTGGTATCTCCTCGCTCGGGGGTGTCCGGCGGCGGGGAGAAGTCGCCGTCACCTCAGGCGGATTGGACAACCCGTCGAGTATCGCCTTCTCCACTCTCCTCGCGAACTCTGCAAAAGCCGCCACTGTCACATACTCGCTACCTTGCCCCGGGATTCGAGCTCCCCCCGAGTTATCTCCCAACTCGCCCCGGTCTCCACCATCGGCCATCTTCCAACCACGACTTTCTTCTTCGGTCGCTATCCACGCTCACCGCACCAAGTGTTGAAGCCGAGAAATTTCTCAACCTCAGAAATCGGACTAGGCAACCTGAAGTTACTGGTCGGCCAGTCGGGAAGATGATCTCTGGTCAGAAAACAGGAATGAATTCCGCAAACAAGACCCCAGGTTGCTACGGCGGGAAGGTCCCACCACGTACCCAGTTGCTTAGGAGAAGCAACCCCTTCTCAACCAGATTGGCCGAGCTAGGTACGAAGGAGGCGAGCTTGAGCAATAACGAGTCAAGGGCAGTTGCTGGGACTCGCGAGGGCTCAGGCCGAGAATTTGCTTGTGTCCTTCGTACCCCTGGGGTCCTATTTATAGGGAAAACCAAAGAGAGGGGGGGGGGTCTTACTTATACCCCCACCCTGGCGAGTTGGCGACTTCCTTGGGGAGCTCGCCTGGAAGAGGCGAGTATCTGGTCATAGTCGCCACCTGGCGAGTTGGCCTGGGGAGCTCGCCATACTCGCCCGAACCTTCCGCGGCCCGGGGTGCTGGTCTGGATCCCCAGCTTGTCTTGTTGCCCTTGACCTTTGATGACCTGGCGGTAGTAGGGCCCTCCCTCGTCGAATATGGGTTGTACAGATCTGTTCAGGATGAACTTCACAGAGTTGCTGACAATCTTTCTCTGCAGATGACAAGAAGATTTAGAGGGCAATGAGATCACAATAGGGAATAGTGCGGCCGTCGACGGCTAATGCCGCGGTTATTTGATTTCGAAAACTTAGAAGAAGGTGGAGCGGGAGGAAAAGGCGGACAGGTTAAATTTTTGGGGGAAGAAGAAAACAAGGTGGGGCCCGCAGGGAAACAACGCCTATTGATTGGGGTGCATAGGTCTATGCACCCTATAGGCACCAAAAAAAATTTCCACTGCTAAGCTATGCTTTTTAGCTACTTGGGTGCATAGACCTATGCACCCCAATAAATAGGTGGGGACCGCGGGGAAACAACGCCGATTTATTATGGCCCATTGTAAATATTGTTCTTCACTTACATTGTCATGTTGACTGGAAGACTCCTCGACAACCACTTTATTTGAAGATTTCTCCCCATCAAGTTGTAAATTGAACATTAATTTTGATTATTTAATTTTCTAATCATCTGACATATTAGATTCAGATCTTTCAGCTATATTAGGAAAAGTTCTCGGTGCACGCCGAGTAATATGTCGCTGCAAAAGACTTTGGATGAATTGACACTAACAAATCTGGCGATCTAGCAGCAGGAGGGAAGGAGGATTTCGAAAACATAGAAGCCACAAGAGGAAGAAGTTTTGGGGCACGATGCAGATATTCCCTTGATTTCGAAAACCTAGAAGAAGGTGGGGTGGGAGGAAAAGGCGGAAGGGTTAATTTTTTGGGGGAAGAAGAAAATAAGGTGGGGCCCATGGGAAAACAATGCCTATTTATTGAGGTGCATAGGTCTATGCACCCTACGGGCACAAATTTTTTTTCACAGATTGTGAGTGAGGTAACCATTGTTCAAAATTGTACCAAACAATTTTATTTGACTTCGAAAGATTGAAAACGATTTTAAATTGTCAATTATGGAATGATTTATAAGTTTTGATTTTTTATGTTTTTATGCGCTAATTTGTGATGTAGACATTTCAGCGACTGTCATATAAGTTTATAATAGGCTTATCCATCTCAATTATGGTTTGGATGATGGATGAATATGCGTGCTCAATTTCGTGAAGTGTTTGTGGGATAAGGCTTTGCTTGGCACGTCGGAAGTAGTCATGAACACGGTGGTTATTATTGGAACTTGTGATATTGTTGGTCTGATGGTTTGGTTCTAGCGGTCTGGTGGTTTGACAGACTGGCGGTCTAATCTAGCGGACTATCTTATGGTCTGGTGGACTGCCGTGTGGTCTGGCAGTCTAGCGGTCTAGCAATCTGCCTTATGGTTTAGCGGACTGGCAGTCTAGTCTGGCTGCCTGCCGGCCTGTCGTGTGGTCTGGTGATCTGGCGGTCTGTCTTATGGTCTGGAGTTCTAGTCATTGGCAGTTGACAAAATTTTAAAGGACAGGTTCTGAAGAATTGGCAACTGCTGTAGTGGTCTGGTTATGAAAGCATGGTGGCTTGCGTCTAGCGAACTGGTCTGTTAGTCTAGCTGGCCTGAGGATCATTGAGACCGCCTCCTTGATAGTATAAGGGAGGCTTTGAGTTCTATCCGCTTTTGCGGGTTGCTGGTCAGGAGGCTGAGGCCGCTACAGATAGAGAAAGCATGTTGATCTAACCGTTGTTGCGGTTTGGCGGTTAGGAGGATAAGACCACTGTATACGAGTGTCATCATGTAGATCTTAACTTGGCATGTATAGCAATGCTATGTTATGTTGTGCATATTGTGTGAAAGTGATGGGATAGATACTACTCTAGAGGGGGGGTGAATAGAGTTATCAAATTTTGCACAGAAAAAACTTAATAGTCTACCCAACTCCCTTGGAGTGAAGTGCGGAATGAAAAGATTATAGATATAAAGTTAACCCTATAGCCTAACACAAGTGATGTGTACAAACTCAAGCTAACTGCAATTACAGTTAAGGCTTGGAAAACCTAATCAGCAACTAGCAACCTAGTTATATCTAATCACAGCCACAATACATGAATTAAACAAGAGAATCCAGACGACACAAGGAAATTTATAGTGGTTCCCCAAACAACTTGGGTACGTCCACTCTTCTACCCAAACGGTAGGAATCCACTCAGGTTTTTGATCAGGTGCCCTGCCACCAACAGGATCTGCTTCAGGTAGATCCAGAAACCCTTTAGACTTTTGATCAGGTGTCTAAAAACCAAGCACAGGTTTTTGATCAGGTGCCCTGCCACCAAGGGATACTTTTGAAGGGAGTAATAACCCTGTACAGGAGGGGGAAGAAAGTTAAGATGTCTTCTCTATTTTACAAAGATTAGAGAAGCACAAAAACTTGCACTGAGCTAGAATGCTCTAAAGAATCAAGGCTCCCCCTGGCTCAAAGATGTCCAGGCGAAGTCTTGCTTCAGTGCAGAAAACTCTTCAGAAATTTCTGAAGGAAAAGCTACAGGAAGAAAGTAAATAATAAAATCAAAGATCTTCAAGCAGCTATCTTCTTCTTCTTCTTCTTCAAAGGAACTCTGAGTTTGAACTTCCTGAAAGCAGGAGAACTCAGGTGAAGAAGAGATGAAGATCTTAACACTTCTCAGTTAGATGGAAATTGCTGAGAGCAGAAAGCTTTTTCTTGATGAAGGCTTGAAAGCTTGAATGAACAACTGGTTAGCTATTAGCTAGCTTGAATCCTTCTTCAAAGGGTCCTTTATATAACATCAGCAAGCAACGGCTCTCTTCCATTTGAATTATTTGTCTTCTTCTGAGCCTTGAGTCCTGGGCTGTAAATATCAAGAAGACAAAACCATCTCTGCAGCGAAACATTCTATAAAAGGAGTAAACCTCTTTCTAAGAAGCTGCAGGCTCAAATCAAATAACAGAAGGACTAAATAAAGTCACATCAGAAATAATCTCTTTATAGCAAAAAGAAGACTTTTCAGTCTAACGGCTATAAAGGGCTGACAACAGATAAAGTAATTCAAAGTGACAGCTAATAAGACAAACAACTTTATCTTAAAAGGATTTGACTCAGGCAAAAGAGATGGAGCAAATATTGCCTGGTAATTTTATCATACAGCTTAAAACAATGTGCCAGAAAATGTATTAATTAATTAAATATAATAAATAAATACAAAATATAAAGGCAGACAGAAAGCGTCGAACGACCCTCGAAGATCGTCGAACGACGCACGGAGATCGTCGAACTATCGGGCAGATAGTCGAACGATCCAGATAGTCGACCTATCGAAGAAGATAGTCGAACTACCCCGACAGATAGTCGAACTATCAGAGCAGATAGTCGAACTATCAGATAGTCGATCTATCTTGGACAGATAGTCGAACTATCAAGCGCACAGAGATAGTCGACCTATCAAGCAGATAGTCGACCTACCTCAGAAAACAGATAGTCGATCTATCAACAGATAGTCGAACTATCAAACCAAACCAGATAGTCGATCTATCAGCAGATAGTCGAGCTATCAGATAGTCGAACTATCAGGACAGATAGTCGAACTATCACACGCATAGAGATAGTCGAACTATCAACAGATAGTCGAACTATCAAGACGAAACAGATAGTCGATCTATCAACAGATAGTCGAACTATCAAAGCAGAACAGATAGTTGAACTATCAACAGATAGTCGAACTATCAGATAGTCGATCTATCAGAATAGATAGTCGAACTACCTCGCCAAGCAGATAGTCGAACTATCAACAGATAGTCGAACTATCAAGGCAAAACAGATAGTCGACCTATCAACAGATAGTCGAACTATCAACGCAGACAAAGCGTCGACCAACTGATAGACGATCGTCGATCAGCCGATAGATGATAGTCGAGCGGCGTTCGACTATAGTCGAATGAAAAACTACTTAACCAAATTCTCAATCTGGAAAAGTGAGGACTCTACAGCTAGACTTCTAACCATTGACCATAGATATTTCTTGGGTCAAGGGACTAACAAAGGCAAGACTAAACTCAAATCAAACTAGGGTACCAACAATCTCCCCCTATTTGAGTTAAGTCTCTCAACATCTAAAACATAAAGCTAGCTAAAGAGCAATAAAATAATACAGTAAATAGTTAACAATTAACTAGCAGATTATCAAACAGATAAACAAATATAGCACAGCAGTTAATCAAACTATGGATCAACAGAGTCAGGCTTAGATACAGAAGAGCTAGAAACAAAAGAGATTTTCCTTAGAGGATCATCAGATTCTTTCTTTGACAGTTTCAGGTCCTGCGCACCAATGATCTTCAATTCTGCAGCTCTTGGGACTACTACTTCAGGATGCTTTTCCATATATTTTGATGGATCAAAAATCTCAGGATTAACCTGGAACTTTTCAAACTCTTTCTTTCTGTAAGCAGACATGGTAGTTAGACCAGTCGTATCTTTTCCTTCTGCTCTAGCTTTTCTTATTTGAGCTGCTCCAACTAGTTCTTGAAAGCGAGCCATCCTAAAGTTAGGATCAAGCTCAGGATTTTCATACACAGGCTCAGGAGGAGCAGCATCAGCTATTTTATCTTGAATAACTAGATAAGACATTAGAGTATACTTAGCAAAAGGTTCTTGCTAGAAATTTTAGAACAAAGTAAATTATTTACCTTTTGAAACAGTTTTCTCAGACTGAACTGGTGTTGGAGATGGAATTCTTTTCTTTGGAGAAGGAGGAGGGGAAAAGGTTGGTCTTTGAACCACAGCCTCCTTCACTTGTCTTTGAGAACCATAAAACGATTTGCCTTGCGAGCTTTGATAACTTTGTCTTGGCTGGGGCTGAAAAGAAGCAGATCTTCCAGAAGAGGTAGCAGGATTAGCTGATAGGTTCCCAGAGGCTCCTGCACCTGGAGGTGGAGGAGGAGGACCTCTGGGAGTCCATCTTGAAACAGGACTATCATACCTCTTAGTTCTTTTCCTTTCTTTCTGCTGGTTCTTTGAAAACCACATCCAGTGCTGAAAATCCTTTGACTTAGGGTCAATGCCCTTCAGAATATAATAGGGAGTATCATTATCTTTACTGGGAGGAGGAGGAGGAGCAGTTTTTCTCTTCTTTGAAGCAGCTTTCTTTTTCCTTGACTTCTCAGAAACATCAGAATCCTCTTCATCATCAGAATGAGATGAGGGAGGATTTTCATAAGGATCATAGGCTTCTGAAACAGCCTTTTCTTTAAGTTTAAGATCAGATTTCTCTCTTTCCTCTTCCATGGCATCCAGAGCCAGAAGGGAATCTAAGTCCAACCCTGGTGAGTCATCCCAGATGGTTGACTTTTCAATTTGCAGATCTTTTTCTTTCTCTTTTAAAGATTGTACTCTTAGATCCCAGGCTTCTCTTGCTTGAACTTCTTCCAAATTCAGAACAGGAGAGTCATCTTTGACTTCATCTTTCTCAGACTCATCTTCTCTATTATCTAAAAAAGATTCCAATTCAGGATCTACTTGAATATCAGGAACACTTGGATCAGCTTCAGAAACAACTGCTATGATCTGAGCAGCTAAATCTTCTCTAATAACATCTGTAGAATTATGAATATAGATCTGCTAAATAAACAGAGATCATTCCTTCCAGGAATTCACAAACTAACAAATTAATTGACTCATCAACAAAACGGATGAATGAGTTACCTTCATACTTGACCATCTCCCATGATTCATCTAGATATGAAGTTATAATTCCTTCTAGGAATCTAGCAACCACAGGAGTGGTGAGGTCTTCTAGGCAGACTTTTACTGCAATCTCAGATAACATGATTCCATCTGCTATTTCCTTATCTGATAACACTGGAACTATTTCTTTCTCAACTGGAGTAGACTCTTCCAGGGCTGTAATAACTGTATCTGTTATAGCTGGAAGGGAGGCAGGATGGTCTGAGGCATCTTCATGGAACATCTCCCCCTGCCTGATTTCAGTGGAGACTGAAACCAGGCCCCTTGAGGAAGATGGCTCAGCAGATTTTGAAAGGGATTTGATGGAGGCAGTTAAGATATCAATGGAGGCTGCAAGGGGAGCGATTGCCTCTTCAATCATGGTTTTGATTGAGGGGGTAATCAACTCCACAATGCGGGAGATGAGTTCAGGAGAGATCTCAAGAGATGATGGATGTGAAGTGGATGGAGCTGCAGCAGATATGGTAGTAGTGCTGGGATGAGAAATTGTGTGGACAGGAGATCGAATAGGAGATGGAGCTGGAGAGTTAATTGGGGAATTAACTGGGGAATGAACGGGAGACAGAGGAGGAGTAGGAATTCTCTCAGATCCTAATAAATCAAAGCTAGGAGAAGATATCCTAGTCTGATGTGCAGGAAGAGGAGAAGCTGGAGGGGAAAGAGGAACAACCGTAGTTGTTTCTGGAGCAAAAGAGGAAGAAGGTCGTACTTCAGCTGAAGTTGATGGAACTTCAACTGAAGCAGACAGCAAAGCAGAGGAGGAGGAGGGAAGAGCTGAGCCAGCTTCAACATGGTGAGGAGTGACTGATTCAGTCCTGGTGTCCTCAGATGTTGCTGGAGCAGGTTTCACAAAAGTTCTCTTCCATTTAGAGAACAGGTTGGGATCCATCTTCTTGCTTGCATTGAATGTTGTTGCGGTTGAACTCAGCAGCTGGGGGTATTTTTCCTTTAGGAAAATTCCAATGACCCTTCCTAGGGTGACTTCCTTCTTACCAGTCTTTTTCCTTATTAAATCAAACACAACTGCTGCCCAATCTATCCTTTTCCGATTAACAATCACACACATTAGTGCGAATTGTTGCCTTGTTATATTATCGTGAGCAGAGTGCTTACCCAGGAGCACTTTTCCTACCAACTCAACAAGAAACTTGATCTTGAAAGGAAAATTTACTTTGAGCAGCTTCGTGGGAATGCCCTCAGCATGTCCCAGCTCAACTAGCATTCTTCCGAATTCCTGAGCATCTTGCTCATAATCCTCGTCACCATTAACTAATCCAAAAACATCAGACAAAACGGCCGGAGTCAGGATTACCTCTTCTCCGCCGATGGTACCAGTCATCGAATCGTCTGTGGAAGACGACGTGAAAGCCCATTCCTTGATTTTTGGGATGTTTATCTTAATCCTTGCAGACATTAACTTCTCTAATCCCTAATCCCGGCACAGCTGTAGAACTTCTACGATTCCTGCATCGCAGCTGCTGAACGCATCGAAATCCACGCTAAATCCTGCATCAAACTTCACAACTGCTAGAACTGCTGGAGAGACCGCCATGGATTCGCTGGAGAAAGCTCGAGAAAGCTGCAGAGAACGAAGAAGACGAAACACCCGAAAATCGCAAGCGGGAAAGCAGAATGCAAAAGGGCACGCTCCGTCGACGATAAAACACAAGATCTTTTAACCTAGGTCGACTATCGGCTTTATATTAGACCGGGAATAGTCGATCTATTAAAAAGATACTTGACCCGATAGTCGAACGGCCGTTCGACGATCGGCTCAGAAGCAGAGTAGTCGAACCATCGTTCGGCTATTTCTGGCTTCACAAGCAACAAGCTGCCGTCGTTCAGAGATCGACGATGAGCTCAACCTGTTCGACGATGGTCGAACGTCGATCGACGATCTTCAATCAGACAAACTTTCATCAACCATAGGTCGACGATGGGCTTGACCCGATCGACTATCTTCGAACGTCGTTCGACTATCTTTAAACAGATTTCAACATAGGCAAATATAGTCACACTTAGTCTCGTCCATTAATCATGCCTAGTTGAACTAAAAAGAACAGATGCTTCTGTTCATCTAAAGGCTTGGTGAATATATCACCTCTCTGAAACTCAGTGGATATGAACTCAAGACAAATCTTATTCTTTTCCACACAATCTCTCAGGAAATGGTGTCTAATCTCAATGTGCTTTGTTCTAGAGTGGTGCACTGGATTTTGTGCAATTGAAATGGCACTGGTACTATCACACATGATTTTGGTGTTCTTGTGTGAGTAACCATAATCCACAAGCTGGTTTTGAATCCACAGGATCTGTGAACAACAACTGGCAGCTGCTATATATTCAGCCTCTGCAGTTGAAGTTGAGACAAAAGCCTGCTTCTTACAGAACCAAGAGACCAATCTCTCTCCCAGGAACTGGCAAGTTCCTGAGGTGCTCTTCCTGTCAACTCTGCAACCAGCATAATCAGAATCAGAATATCCAATTAATTCAAACTCTGACTCAGCTGGGTACCAAAGTCCTAGATCTGGACATCCCTTCAGGTATCTCAGGATTCTCTTTAGAAGAATCAGATGAGATTCCTTGGGGTTGACCTGGAATCTAGCACAAAGGCATGTAGCAAACATTATATCTGGCCTACTTGCAGTTAGATATAATAGGGAACCAACAATGGCCCTATAATTCTTTTGATCAACTGGCTTGTCGTGATCATCAGAATCAATAACTACATTAGTAGCCATGGGTGTAGGCATTGCTGAAGCATCAGCCATCCCAAATTTCTTTACCAATTCCTTGGCATATTTGGATTGGGAGATGAAGATACCATCAGCATCTTGCTTAACTTGGAGACCAAGAAAGTAAGATAGCACACCCATACTACTCATCTCAAACTTGGAATGCATCAAGTTGGAAAACTTTTTGCACAGTTTGGGATCAGTGGAGCCAAAAATAATATCATCTACATACACCTGAACTAACAGGATTGTGTCCATGTGATGCTTGACGAAAAGGGTTCTATCAACTACTCCCCTAGTAAAGTTGTGCTCTAACAGGAAACTAGCTAAGGTCTCATACCAGGCCCTAGGAGCTTGCTTTAGTCCATAAAGAGCTTTCTGTAACTTAAACACATGAGACGGCTGAGTTGATGAAACAAACCCTGGTGGTTGTTCAACAAACACCTCTTCCTTAAGCTCACCATTGAGGAATGCACTTTTGACATCCATTTGGAATACCTTAAACTTCATGAAGGCTGCATAGGCCAAGAAGATCCTTATTACTTCTAGCCTTGCAACAGGAGCAAAGGTTTGGTCATAGTCTATACCTTCCTCCTGTCTGTAGCCCTGAGCTACAAGCCTTGCTTTATTCCTTATTATAATTCCATTTGCATCTAACTTGTTTCTATACACCCACTTGGTGCCTATGATCAGTTGGCCTTTAGGTCTTGGAACCAAAGTCCAAACTTTACATCTCTCAAACTGATTGAGCTCCTCTTGCATTGCAATGATCCAGTGGGGATCTAGCTCTGCATCTTTAAAGGTGAGGGGCTCAACCTGTGAGAGGAAACAAGCATGCATCACATCCTGTCTTAATTGGTGTCTTGTTTGTACACCAGCTGATAAGTCTCCAATCACTTGAGATGTGGGGTGATCTCTAAGTGTGACAATATCAGCAGGTGGGATGTGATCTTCAGCAACAGTTGGGATTAATTCCTCAGGAGGAATTTGATCTACTGTTGGTGGTACAACAACAGCTTCAACAGCTTCAGCAATGTCTTCATCACTGTCTGATTCAGTGATCTGAAGAGTTGATAGTTGAAGAATTTCTTGAGGGGCATCATGTACCTGCAAAGAACTTGAGGAAGGAGAATTTTCCTTCTCCTTGTAAAACATCTGAGACTCATCAAAAGTCACATGCACAGATTCTTCAATTTTACAGGTAGACTTGTTATAAACCCTATAAGCTTTGCTTACTTGGGAATATCCAAGCATGATTCCCATTGAAGCTTTTGCTTCAAACTTTCTAATATATTCTTTATTATTGTTATGAATATAAACAATACAGCCAAAAACTCTAAAGTAATTAATTTTTGGTTTCTTTCCTTTAAGCAACTCATAAGGAGTTTTACACTTAAGTTTGTGTATCAAACTTCTATTCAAGACATAGTTGGCTGTACTAACAGCTTCTGCCCAATAGGATAGAGGCATGTTAGCATCTGCCAACAATGTACTAGCAGCTTCAATGAGTGTTCTATTCTTCCTTTCAACTACCCCATTTTGTTGAGGAGTTCTAGGAGCTGAGAAGCTATGTTTGATACCTTCTCTCTCACAGAATTCTTGCATGAGAAGAGAGTCAAACTCAGTACCATGATCACTTCTGATCAAGGCCACATGAGTAGAGTACTCAGTCTGCACACATAATAGAAAGTCTGTAAGGGCTTTGAAGTTATCAGACTTAGTTCTCAAAAAGAAAACCCAACTGAACCTAGAGAAGTCATCTACAATTACTAAAGTGTAATACTTCCCTCCTAAACTCTGTACATTTATTGGGCCAAAAAGGTCCAAGTGTAATAAATACAGGATTCTAGGAGAATCACTTTTATTTACAGATTTAAAAGAATTCTTGGTTTGCTTGCCTAGCTGACAAGCCTTGCATAGGCTCTCCTTCTTGTAGGGGCATGAAGGTAAACCTCTAACAAGGTTGTGTTTAGATAACCTAGATATATTTTTAAGGTTTACATGACTAAGCCTTTTATGCCACAACGAATTATTATTAAGGGTTACTTCATTAAACAGGCAGATTTCAGAATGAGATGAATTGAAATCTACTAAATAAATATTACCTATTCTAATACCTACTAAAACAACATTATTATTTAAAGTAATATTGCAAGAGAAATTAGAAAATGAAACCTGGTAGCCAGCATCACATAGTTGGCTGACTGAAATCAGATTATGCTTCAGTCCATTGACATAAGCAACTCTCTTGAAAGTAACTGCTCCAATTGTGATCTTGCCATAGCCTTCTGTCTGACCACAGCTGGAGTCTCCAAAGATAACCTTTGGGCCGAGCTTAGCTTTGAACTTTGACAGTAGATCTTTATTTCCTGTCATATGCTTAGAGCATCCACTATCCAAATACCACTTATTTTGAGTGATTGGATAGGCCTTCACCTGCAAGACAATTATTTAGACAGAGTGGACCCAGGTAACCTTGGGTCCCTTGTTTTTCACATAAGAAAAACTGGAAATATATGAGAATGCAGGCTGAGGGTGATAACCTAGTGGGTGAGATCTCCTAGGTGGGATTCTCCATGCAGATGATGAGTCAACAAACCTAGGGTTTCTATTCTCATTTTGGTTTCTATGGAATTGATTATGATTTTGAAAATCATATTGAAATCGTCGATCGACGTTCGACGATGGGCGCTCAGATCGTCGAGCTTCGTTCGACCATGGAGCTTCCGATCGTCGAGCGGCGTTCGACGCTCTTTGCATTTCTTTAAAGAACTTCTTTCTCTTTTCTCTCTTAGCTTTATTTAAGGTTTTATTAACCAGATTTACTTGCTCAGTGTTCTTCTTTCCACTAGCTGAAATGAAGTTCACTGGAGTTGAAAGATTATTTTTGAGAAGAACTGGGGGTTCACTGGGAGAAGCTCCTAAGCCTAGTTTATCATTACCTGACCTAGTGTTAGTCATGCTGGTAATTTCTAACAACTTAAGGCTTCTACCATTAAGGGATTCTTCTAATCTCTTAGACTTAGCTAACTCTATTTTAAGAAATTTAATTTCTTCACTACAAGTAGTGAGATCTTCCTTTAACCTAATGTTTTCAGTAGCTATTGATTCTGAGTCAGCTAACCTATTTCTAAGTTCTTTTATTTCCTTTTCTGAGCTAATTAAATCTAAACATAAAGATTTAAATTCTAATTTAAATTCTTCTGAAGTAAAATCATAAGAAGAAAGTACCTCATCTTCAGTAGGCATCTCTTCATCAGAATCAAAACTCTCTGCAGCAGAGTGATTGCTGCAGGCATCTATTGCCATTAGGCAAACTTCTTTTGCCTTCTTCTCTTCCTCATCTTCACTGGAGCTTGATGAGGAGGATTCTTCATCAGAATCACTCCAGGTTTCAGCAATGAAACCTCTCTCCTTCTTCTTGTTTTTGTAGGAGGATGGCTTGGAGTGCTTCCTGTGTTGTTCCTTTTCTTTTCTCTTTTCTTTGTTCTTCTCCTCTGGACACTCTGGCAAGATGTGTCCAGGCTTCCTGCAACCATAACAAATAATTTCTTTAGTAGGAGAGCGATCATACCTTGGTTTGTCTTCATATCGTGAAGACTTCTTTCTGAACTCCTTTCTCCCCATCTTGAGAAACCTTTTGGCAAACAATGCCATAAGTTCCTCATTAGATTGGCTGCCTTCAGAAACATCTGCAGCCTTAAGAGCTAGAGATTGCTCTTTTCTTGTTGGAGTGGGGGTCTTGGCTTCAGCTTCTGCTTCTCTGGTCTTCAGCACTTGCTCAAAAGACTTGAGCTTGCCGAGGAGAGCTTCAGTTGAGATCTCATTAGTACTTCTGGCTTCCTTGATGGGCCAGATTCTTAGATCCCATGTGCTAGGGAAGCACATAAGAATCTTATCATTGACCTCTGTCAATGATATGTCCTTGTCCAGGGTCCTCAGCTCATTGATGATTGAGCTGAGCCTGGTGTACATAGCTTCAACTGATTCAGCATCAGTTTTCTTGAAGTTCTCATACTGTGAGATCAGGTTGGACCTTCTGTCCTTCCTTTCATCAGCTGAACCAGCTACAATCTGGTTCAGTGTGTCCCACATGGCCTTTGCTGAGGAGCAGTCAGCCACCTTCTGGAACACCTCATCAGACATTGTCTGAGCCAGTATGTTCATTGCCTTGGCATCTGCAATTTTGGCCTTCTTGTATTCATCATTGTAATCTGGAGGAGGCACTGCACTCATATCAGATGATGAGGCAGTGGCAGCAGCGGGTGCTCTTGGGGGACCTGACAAAATAGAAGCAAAGATGCTTTCATCAGTAGAGTTCATATATAATTTAATCCTTGCCTTCCAGATGCCAAACTTAGCTAAGTTGCATGCTGGAGGTCTGGTGCTAGAATAATCCTTGGACTGGGCCATGATAGTGAATATCTATAAGCTCTTGGTATCTATCAGGATCTTGTGACTTATGTGTTAGCCTATTCAGTCAGTCAACCTCCCTCTGATACCAATTGAAAGTGAAGGGATAGACACTACTCTAGAGGGGGGTGAATAGAGTTATCAAATTTTGCACAGAAAAAACTTAATAGTCTACCCAACTCCCTTGGAGTGAAGTGCGGAATGAAAAGATTATAGATATAAAGTTAACCCTATAGCCTAACACAAGTGATGTGTACAAACTCAAGCTAACTGTAATTACAGTTAAGGCTTGGAAAACCTAATCAGCAACTAGCAACCTAGTTATATCTAATCACAGCCACAATACATGAATTAAACAAGAGAATCCAGACGACACAAGGAAATTTATAGTGGTTCCCCAAACAACTTGGGTACGTCCACTCTTCTACCCACACGGTAGGAATCCACTCAGGTTTTTGATCAGGTGCCCTGCCACCAACAGGATCTGCTTCAGGTAGATCCAGAAACCCTTTAGACTTTTGATCAGGTGTCTAAAAACCAAGCACAGGTTTTTGATCAGGTGCCCTGCCACCAAGGGATACTTTTGAAGGGAGTAATAACCCTGTACAGGAGGGGGAAGAAAGTTAAGATGTCTTCTCTATTTTACAAAGATTAGAGAAGCACAAAAACTTGCACTGAGCTAGAATGCTCTAAAGAATCAAGGCTCCTCCTGGCTCAAAGATGTCCAGGTGAAGTCTTGCTTCAGTGCAGAAAACTCTTCAGAAATTTCTGAAGGAAAAGCTACAGGAAGAAAGTAAATAATAAAATCAAAGATCTTCAAGCAGCTATCTTCTTCTTCTTCTTCAAAGGAACTCTGAGTTTGAACTTCCTGAAAGCAGGAGAACTCAGGTGAAGAAGAGATGAAGATCTTAACACTTCTCAGTTAGATGGAAATTGCTGAGAGCAGAAAGCTTTTTCTTGATGAAGGCTTGAAAGCTTGAATGAACAACTGGTTAGCTATTAGCTAGCTTGAATCCTTCTTCAAAGGGTCCTTTATATAACATCAGCAAGCAACGGCTCTCTTCCATTTGAATTATTTGTCTTCTTCTGAGCCTTGAGTCCTGGGCTGTAAATATCAAGAAGACAAAACCATCTCTGCAGCGAAACATTCTATAAAAGGAGTAAACCTCTTTCTAAGAAGCTGCAGGCTCAAATCAAATAACAGAAGGACTAAATAAAGTCACATCAGAAATAATCTCTTTATAACAAAAAGAAGACTTTTCAGTCTAACGGCTATAAAGGGCTGACAACAGATAAAGTAATTCAAAGTGACAGCTAATAAGACAAACAACTTTATCTTAAAAGGATTTGACTCAGGCAAAAGAGATGGAGCAAATATTGCCTGGTAATTTTATCATACAGCTTAAAATAATGTGCCAGAAAATGTATTAATTAATTAAATATAATAAATAAATACAAAATATAAAGGCAGACAGAAAGCGTCGAACGACCCTCGAAGATCGTCGAATGACGCACGGAGATCGTCGAACTATCGGGCAGATAGTCGAACGATACAGATAGTCGACCTATCGAAGAAGATAGTCGAACTACCCCGGCAGATAGTCGAACTATCAGAGTAGATAGTCGAACTATCAGATAGTCGATCTATCTTGGACAGATAGTCGAACTATCAAGCGCACAGAGATAGTCGACCTATCAAGCAGATAGTCGACCTACCTCAGAAAACAGATAGTCGATCTATCAACAGATAGTCGAACTATCAAACCAAACCAGATAGTCGATCTATCAGCAGATAGTCGAGCTATCAGATAGTCAAACTATCAGGACAGATAGTCGAACTATCAAACGCACAGAGATAGTCAAACTATCAACAGATAGTCGAACTATCAAGACGAAACAGATAGTCGATCTATCAACAGATAGTCAAACTATCAAAGCGGAACAGATAGTTGAACTATCAACAGATAGTCGAACTATCAGATAGTCGATCTATCAGAATAGATAGTCGAACTACCTCGCCAAGCAGATAGTCGAACTATCAACAGATAGTCGAACTATCAAGGCAAAACAGATAGTCGACCTATCAACAGATAGTCGAACTATCAACGCAGACAAAGCGTCGACCAACTGATAGACGATCGTCGATCAGCCGATAGACGATAGTCGAGCGGCGTTCGACTATAGTCGAACGAAAAACTACTTAACCAAATTCTCAATCTGGAAAAGTGAGGACTCTACAGCTAGACTTCTAACCATTGACCATAGATATTTCTTGGGTCAAGGGACTAACAAAGGCAAGACTAAACTCAAATCAAACTAGGGTACCAACATTGTGTTATGCATTCTAAAAAAAGAGCTTAATGCATGTCATGAGCGGCGTACACATGAAATATTATGCATCTCATACTACATAATATCGCATGTAATGTAAAATAAAATCTAATAAACATTCATGTGATAATGTTAAGTCATCTATTTCAACTTAACATTTACATGTTGTTATGCCTATGAGAATACATATACAAACACATAATATGTCGTGTAACAAACCAAACCATATTTATGAGTATAATGTTCATGCTTCAGCCACGATATACTGATGATGCATTGCTGTGTGTATGCAATAAAGTATGATTCTAAAAACAAATGGCAGTTCGACTAACCTTTCTAACAAACCAAACCAACCTACCCCTGATATCAACTATCACAACCCATATTTTCTCAATATATAAATATATTATCAGAGTGAGAGAAAATACACGTCATGATATCATGACGTGTATGGGACAACTGCAGACACTCAGGAAGCTTCGTCTCTTTCTTTATTTTCATAAAAGACATATATTTTATGTTGAAGAACATGATTTAAGTTAAAGTTCAAAGACTATGTCCCTCGGTCCAGTGGATCAGCTAGTCCATAAGTATAAAAGTATATATGCAGCGGAAAATATAGAGTTTAATTCATGTTATCCTACATGAGCATGAAGACCAAATGATATGCTAATTATGTGCAAATTCTAAAATTAGTATAAGTAGAAAAAGAACTTTTAAGATCTTCAAAATATGGTGACATTTTGTTGAAACAAATTTTATGAGTATGAGTATATATGTGAATTTTTATACTTATTAAAATAAATAATATGCATCATATCATAAAACCTTCCCAGAGAGTAGTGCATCAACAACAGAAGGTAGTAATAGCAAAAATAACAAATAAACAATCTACACATAAAGAAACCACGTTATGGGCGCCAACAAACTGACACGAACTCATAACACTAACAAAAAATCTTGAGATATACTATAAGATCAAGAAAAGCAACAGACTACCTCTCACTGATGAGAGGAAAATGAATCATCTATTGAAGACTGGAAGAAACGAACTCGGCTAGCTCTAACTGCTACTGGTCCAAACCTGAGACATTTAAAAGAAAAGAATGCATTAGTACAAAGGCACAAACGACAGCTCAAACATAGTTCAAAAGGTTAACAAGTTTAAGAAGTTGTCAACCCAACAAGGATAGCAGTGAAATAATAGCAAACAAAGATCATATGAACAATAAGTATAAATAATTCAGTACGAATTGACTATATAAGAGAAGGACTTGCACCAAGAGCAATAAGTATTCATATTAATAATCATATATATATATATATATTAAAAGAGACTGATCGACTCGAAGAGTGAATCATTAACACCGGGTATAAAACGGTACTAAGGTGGTGACATTTTTTCAAATACGAACCATCTGAGCAAAACATCCAAAGAGAAAGACACTGTGGTGGTGGTCATCTATCAAACCCAACCCAACAGTCCATAACAAAGCCACTAGGTGTAATGATTCACAAACAGGCACTATAGTCGTGGTCATCCATCCAACCCAACCCAACAATCCAAAAATATCATAACAAAATCTGGCACCGCACAAGACTTAGTATCAGATCACCACGATGACTCAAGGAAAGAAAAACTCAGAAATTCCAAGTAAAAATAGCCCTTCACGATGAATTCGTCGAGACCATATATTGAATTCAACGTGTTCACTCGACGAATCATCGTAACAACTCGACAAAACTTACAAGAACACAAAGTAGGGGAGATTGTGAGGGGAAAATGGTATTCAGAGCAAGAGTGGGCCAAGCACACAAAGTCGCAGGAGATTATCCAAAAATTCAGAAAAGATCTGAAGGCAGAGAAGATTCCATCTGGTTCAATAAAGCCCGGCAAGTATTTTCCCAAGCCCTATCATTATCATGAAAGGCAAAGGATCAAGTAAGAAGAAATTACTAAAGACAAGAATGCCAAGGGAAAGGAGAAGGTTGCTGATGACAAATTGCCAGAAGTCAAAGCTAAAATTCAATCTGGAAAAGATATTGTCATCAGAGAGCCAAAGGATTCTTAGAATATATTTTCTAGGCATTATGTAATTTTGCTTTAAGAACATTATATCAAAACTGGAAAAAATAATCTTTGAACAAATTTAAATGAAAATTTTGATTACACTTGTGATATCTGTGTTATTACTGTTGTGTTCCTTTTTAATTTGTTCAGCATTTTTCTTATACATCATAATTAATATATTTCAGTAATGTGGTGTATATCATTAAATTGGGGTTATGACTTCTCCAAATAGAGGGAGATTGTTGGGTACATTGGACATAATGTACTTAATTTGAAGAAGCCCTTTCAATTCAGTGATATACACAAAATATATATTTGATGTATATTTTAGTTCATGCTTGCAGGTTGCCAATATCATAATGATTTGACAGGTGGTCCAAGTCACATTAACAGGTGAACTCTAGAAGCTGACTAAAGTGAAGAAAATTGTTTAAGTACAAAAGTGTGGACACATTTCAACTGTGTCGACACCTTTGCCAGGGCAGTGTCGAGACAAGTCTGTTTGCTCGACACTTTGAAGACTAAGAAAGATGTGCCGAGACTAAGTCAGCAGTGTCGAGACTAGTCAACTAACTCGACACATTGAAGATTCAAGACAGCTGTGTTGAGATAAGGCAGCTGTATCGACACCTTGAAGAATAAGTTAGCAGTGTCGAGACAAGTCAGCTAACTCGACACTTTAAAGTTTAAGACAGTAGTGTCGAGACAATACAACAGTCTCGACACAAATAAGACTGAAAATTATACTACGTAAAATAATGTCGAGACAAATCAACTGTCTCGACACAATGAAGGATTAAAGCATAGAAGTGTCTACACCAGACAGACAGTTGTGTCGAGAGAATTCAACTATCTTGACACAAAGCAGAATTAAAGATGTCGACACAGATGACATTTGTGTCGAGACAAGTCAACTGTCTCGACACTTTCAAGTTCAGATGAAAATTCTTCCAAGTAAAATTGTGTCGAGACTACTAAGATGTCTCGACACAAGTGTCGAGAATACTAAGATGTCTCAACACAAGTGTCGAGACTGCTAAGATGTCTCGACACAATTGTCAAGACACTTTGGACATCTCGACACTTATGTTTCTGAATATGTGAAGAGTCAACAAAGAAGTTCTAGGATAAGTCAGAACTGTCACATCAATTATAGTAATGTGATATTTCAACAGAAACAGTTTTAGGGAGAATTTGAAGTATGATGTCAGATGCTGATGTCATCATTCAGAAACCAGCCAACCACAAAGGCTATAAACAGAGGGGTTGGCTACACATAAAAGTTAATCAATCAAGCAAACGGAAATTCTCGTTCTAATTTCTTCCAAGTCAGGGAAGGGCGACAATCCTAAGAAGGAGGAAGAAGACGAAGGTCTTCAAGAATATCTCCAGATCCTTCTATAAATTTGATCTGAAGATTAAGGTGGATCTGATCTATAATTTCTTCATGGAATCATGTCGATCAACATCAAGAAGATTGCAGATCCATAGAAGTATCTTTTCAGTCAGTTAGTTTATCAGGAAGAAATCCATTGTTGTTGAATTGAAGAATCTGTGTTATCAAATAAGTCAGATTACAGAATTCCTGTTTTATGAAGATTACTTTTTCTATTTTACCTCTTAATTTTGTAAGATCTCCTTTAGATCTGAGTAGGTAGAAGATCTAATCTATGAGTTTTAAGCCTATTTTATAAAGGTTGAGGTAGGGTTCTTGAGGGACTTGAGGTAGGTGATTTGAATGGATCACTGAATTGTAAGCCTGATTTATAAAGGCTGAGGTAGGGTTCTTGAGGAACCTAAGGTAAGAGATTGGGTGAATCTCTGAGGTAGGACAAGTGGGTCTGAGTATAGGTTTCTTAACAAAAACTGAGACTGTAAGATCTTTGGATCTGAGTTGAAGAGGAGGAGCTATAACCTTATCTAACACATTGCTAGTGAGGAAGAAGGGGGAAAGTGGATGTACCCTAGATAGGGGAACCACTATAAATTCTATGTATGCTGTATACTGTGATCTGCTTTTGCTTGTGCTGTGATCTGAAATTTGCAAGTGCTAAGTTGAGTGGTTCAATTGTGCTGAGTTATTGTAAAGCTAATCTCTCAAGTAAATTAAATACTGGACATAATATCTACAGAATAGCTAAGTGACAAAGAATTGAAAAAGAATTTTAAAAAGACACATATTCACCCCCCTCTAGGTTATTATCTACCCATAAGATTATCTTTCAAGTGGTATCAGAGGGAGGTTCTTCAAGAAAGACCTAACAGTCTGAAAAAGTTCCAAAAGGTATTAGAAAAATATCAGATCTTATGGCTTCTGAATCTAACAGAGAACTTAGCTATATGAAACTGCCAATATATACCAAGGATAACTTTGCTATATGGAAGCAGAGAGTGAGACTGTTTATGGAGGCTTCAGATCCAAGAATTTTTGTCACTGTAAAAGAAGGACCTTATATTCCAATGAAGATATCTGTCCTAGATGAAAATGTTCAAACCCCCAAGAAACTGTCAGAAATGACAAAGAATGAGGTGGTTCTTGCCAGCATGGACAAAAGAGCACAAAATATAATAGTCAGTGCATTAGACAATTCAACCTTTCAAAATCTTGTGCACTATAAAATATCTAAGGAGATGTGGGGCACTCTCATAGTCTACATGGAAGACATAGAAGAAGTATCTGATGACAAAAAACCTCTCCTCAACCAGTAGTATGAGGCATTCAGATAAGGAAAAACTAGTTCTATAGAACAATGTTATAAAAAGTTCTTTAGAATAGTAAATGACTTAAAAAATTATGGCAGAGATTTCTCAAATTATGAGCTGAATGAAAATTTTTTGAGATCCCTAAATAAAGAATGAGACATCAAGATTTGTGTTGTAAGAGAAATGGGGAATCTAAAAAAATGTTACCCCAAGACTTGTATGAGAAGCTATTATCACATGAACTTCAGCTAAAATCTAGAAAAGCTGAAGCAGAATCTGCCAGAAGTTCAACTCAGACTAAATCTGTGGCCTTCAAAGCAGATATATCTAAGAAAGCTAGAAGATCCCATCATCACCAAGAAGGGATGAAGATACAGATAACACTAGAACCTGTTCTTCATCAAAAGAATTATCAGATGATGAATTGGCACTATTTACTAGTCAGTTTAAGAAAATGCTGAGAAGAAGAAAGAAGTGGAATAAAAAGAAACCTTCTAGACCAAGCTCTAGTAAAAGCAAAGACAAACGCAGAGACAAATCCGTGGTCAGGTATGATTCTCATCAGAATAAACAATTTAAGAATGATATTATTATTTTTACTGTAACAGGCCTGGGCATGTCATTATTGAATGTCTAGTAAAAAGAAAGGAGAAGAAAAATTCAAAAGAAAAGAAGTTCTATAAAGACAAGAAATCATAAAAGGGTCTGATGACAAAGAAATCAAAGACTTTATCTGATAGTGATACTGATTTAACTGAATCAGAAGAACTTGCTTGACTGTTCTCTTATGAAGAAGAATTCAACAGAGAGGGCATATACAATAGCAAAAGCTCCACAACTTCGTCACACTATGGTGATTCTGAAGAAGATATGGAGGTCAATTTGATGGCACTATCTGATGATCCAAAAATAGAAAATCTTGATTATCAGGATACTCAGGTAATCTATGATAATTCTAGTTATTCTAAAACTTTTGTATATGAGATTGGGGATGAGCTGGATTCATGTGACTCAAAGTTTGATTCACATAAGCCTAACTCTGAGACTGAACTGCAGCAGCTCACAGTCAAATTTGGAAAACTGTTGGAAGCTCTAGTAAATAGCAAGAAGTTTTGTTGGGTACATTGGAAAATATGTACCTGATTTGGACAAGTCAAACTTAGCTCAATGATATACATCAAGGTGTATTTGATGTTGTTTTAAGTTCATATGTGCAGGTTAAGAATGTGCTAAAATGCAAAGAAAAATTTCTAAGTCCATGTGTCGACACCTGAGGAAGTTGTGTCGACACTTCAGTAAAATTGTGTCGACACTTGGAAATAGCTGTGTCGACACTTCAGTGAATTTGTGTCGACACCGGGAAGCTGTGTCGACACACAAAAGCATTGTCGACATCACTTGTGTCGAAACCGGGAGAAAGTGTCGACATACAAAAATAGTTAGTCGACATCAACTGTGTCGACACCAGGAGGCTGTGTCGACACACAGAGGCAGAGTCGATAACAACTGTGTCGACACCTGGAGACAGTGTCGACACATGCTATGTTCTGAGTCTACATCAACTGTGTCTACACACAGGACTTGTGTTGACACACAGCTGAGTCTAGACCAAGTTGATTGCTGATGAATGGTGAAGTGTTTGTGTCGACACAAATAATCAGTGTCGACACATTCTCAAGTTACAGTGTCAAGAAGCTGTGTCGACATCAAGGCAGCAATGTCGACACCACCAAAATCTGTGTCGACACTTAAGTCACTTGTGTCGACACATATTGACAGATGAACTCGACACTTTATGACAGACAGTCTCAACGCTTTGCTGACAAAGACAAAGGCTCAAGTTCTGTTTGATGACTTGACAGCTGTGAGTTACAACAAGTGTACTGAAGCTGTCAGACTTGTCTGAAGTTAGTTATAAACCGTATTAGCCGGTTACCATGAATGAAGTCTATATATATAGATGGATTCAGAAGAAGAAAAATTAAGAACTTACTAATTCATAATTATTGACACAAAAACACAACTATTATGAGATAGATCTCTGATCAAGAAAGTGCAAGGCACAGAAGAAGGTCTTCGTGAGAAGATGTAAGAAGACATTCTGAAGTGATCATCCACTCAGATTCAGTCTAAGGTTAATTCAATCAAGAATTCAGAAGTATCTTCAAGAGGTTTGGAAAGAGAGAGTTCCAGCTATTTGAAGTCAAGAAGGAGACAATCACTGGTCTCTCAAGAAGCAGATACTGAACTATTCTATCAAGAAGATTAAGATCTATTTTTGGAATCTAAGGAGGAAGCTGTCAGTCAGTTATATTCAAAGGAAATCAACTCAACTAAGTTCAGATTCAAGAAGCTTTGAAGAAAGCTAAGATCAAGTTGATTTCAGCCATCAGCCTCTTCAAGAAGCTGATCAAGAAAGTTCTTATCCCTTCTCTCTCAACTGGGGTAAGATATAATAAAATTCCTTATCAATTTCTATAGGATCTATTCATAGATCTGAGTTGTAAGCCTGTTTTATAAAGGCTGAGTGTAGGAGATTTGTTCTCTGAGTGATAGGGCTGTTTATGCATGAGTTGTAAGAGAAGGTATTCTATGAGTTGTAGGCCTTGTGGCTAGGCTGAGGTAGGGCTTGTTAGCCTGAGTTGTAGGAACCTTATAGGGTTCTGAGTTGTAGGAATCCGTCTGGATTCTTAGCTGTAGGATCTGAGGATCTGAGTTAAAGGAAGAAGTTAGGCTGAATCTAGCACACTGCTAAATAGGTGAAGGGGAAAGTGGATGTACCCAGACCTTGTGGAACCACTATAAATTCTGTGTGCAATCTGTGAATTGTGTAGCTGCAGAATCTGTGATTGTGTGTGCTGAGTTTGCTGTAGAATTTTCTGTTCTATATTACAGCATTGTAGTTATATTCTACTTTAAGTTAAAACAAGAATTAGAACCTATTCACCCCCTCTAGGTGTTTAGGTAGTCTTGAAAGTAAAACTATCAAGTGGTATCAGAGGGAGGTTACTCAAAGAAGGACTTAACAGTCTGAGTTAGATCCCTAAGGCAGAATCAAGAATCAAGAAAATGGGTTCTGGAGAGAATCACAAGGAACTAGGGTCAATGAAATTATCCATCTGCAGGAAAGAAATTTTTTGAATCTGGAAAGAAAGGGTTAGGTTGTTTATGGAGGCCTCTGACCCAAGGATATATATCACAGTAAAAGAAGGTCCATATATCCCAATGAATGTGTCTGTTCTAGATGCAAATCAAAGAACTCCTAAAGATTTTTCTGAAATGACTAAGGATGAGATTATACTGGCAACTATGGATAAAAGAGCTCAGAATATCATAGTGAGTGCCATAGATGATTCTACTTTCCAAAATTTGATTCACTGCAAAACCTCCAAGGAAATGTGGGACACTTTGATTGTCTATATGGAGGGTTCTGAAGAAGTTAGACAAGACAGAAAGTCTATGCTCAATCAAGAATATGAGAGTTTCAGACAAGGGAAGTCTGATAGCATATTTGAATGCTACAAGAAATTCTACAGGATAGTGAATGAACTGATGTCCTATGGAAGGGTCTTCAGTACATATGAGCTGAATGACAAATTCCTAAGATCCTTGACAAAGGATTGGGATATCAAGATTTTTGCCATTAGAGAAGTGGCCAAACTAGCAGTCATTTCTCCTCTAACCTTATTTAGAAAGTTGCTATCATATGAAATGCAACTAATGGCTAGGAAGGAGGAAGAAAGAAATACAAAAGGAGAGCATAGAGAAAGTTCTGTGGCCTTTAAGGTTGAAGCCACTAGAAAGAATAGAAGGATATCTCCATCACCTCCTAAGGAAGTTGCTGAAGTTATCTCAGAGAATTCAGACAATTAGAACTCAGATAGTAGTGATTCAGATGCAGATTTTGCTGCCTTTACAAGGCAGTTTCAGAGGTTCTTGAAGAAGAAGCAGTGGAAGTCAAGGTACTCTATATCACAGCCAGTTGATGACTACTATCAAAAGAGAAAATCATCAAGAAAGGAAAAGAGCAGGTCTAAGCCCAGCAATGCCACAACATCAAAAATTGTTTGCTATTGCTGTAATAGGCCTGGACATATGGTGGCTGAGTGTCCAGAAAAGAGGAAGGAGTCAGTAGACAGAAAGAAGACTCAACAAAAGGGCAAGAAGGAGAAATCCTTTGTGGCTAAGAAGGAGAAGAGTCTTACAGATCAATCCTCCTCAGAGTCAGAATCTGAAGCTGAAGCAGACATTGGACTGTATGCAGCTAGTGAAGAAGATGAGTTTATGAAATTAATGAACTCCATCTATGAACAAGAAGACCATCAGTGCATGGGACTGATGGCTGAATCAGAAGACAACAAGTGCCAGGATCAGCCTGGTCCTAGCAAGGTACAATGTTTGTCTAGTAATTCAGTTTGTAGTACTGGCACAGAGTCAGATACATCTGCATCAAGTGATGTGGATGGATCTAAATCTGAAGGAGATATACATCAGTTTATAGATGAATATGGGGACTTATTGCAGGCTCTGAAGAAAAGCAAGAACCTGGCCAAAACTAAGGCTAAGGAAATTGCAGATCTTAAGATGACTGCATCTGGCTTAGAGAAAGAGTTGGATCAAAAAATGAATGAGGTTGCCAAGCTAAAAACAATTACTGTTATTCAGATGGGTACAAGCACATATAAAAATGATATAATTAAAAGTCTGGAAGTCAGACTTCAAAAGGAGAAAGATTTGGTGGCTAGTTACTCTAAGCCAAAATCAGTCTTACCCTTAATAGATGAGTTTGTGGCTCAAAAGGGTAAGGCATGATTAGGCTTTAAAGGTAACACCAGGGCTGTCCAATTCAAGAGAAAAGGCAAAGCACCAGTCCAGCCAGTAAATTTTAAAGTGCCTGTAATGTTTAGAAAGGTACAAGTGCCTTCTAACAAATATGATCTTGAAAACATTCATGGTCATAATAAGACTGATGTTTTGAATAACAAGGGTGTTAATGCCAATAAGTCATCCCATGTTCATAAACCCCATGGTTATAAGAAACCAGTGGGTGTAGCTGCAGCAGAACCAGTACAGAACAGAAATTCTTCTGTCAAAAATGTATTTAGACCTAGATACAACAAGTATGAATGATGGTGCTGTGGCAAGACAGACCATTTTGCCTTAAAATACTGGCATAACATAAGTGTCAGGAAGAACAACAGTCTACCAGTTAGAAGAGCTGCTGGTAGATTTGATATGAATGGTGCTAACTTGAACCAAGGACCTAATACTTACTTGGGTTCTAAGGGAAAGTAATTCTGTATTGCAGGAAAGTTCAAGTTGTCATGCCCCTATATGGTACTTGGACAGTGGATGTTCCAAGCACATGACTGGAACAAAGGGGCTGCTGAAGGAGTACACACCTATCAAGGATGGGCCCAAAGTTATCTTTGGTGGATCTGAAAGAGGAATCATCAAAGGATTTGGTAACATTTCTAGTAACCAAATCACCATCACTCAAGTGGCTTATGTAAAAGGTTTGAAACACAACCTGATAAGCATAAGTCAGCTGAGTGATCTAGGATATGACATTTCATTTGTTAAGAATGGATGTCATATCAAAAGGTCAAGTGATCAAAAGGTCATATTGATTGGATATAGAAAGAGAAATGTTTATTGTCTTGATTTTGAGTGTGAGAACAAAGGTTCTCCTATTTATCTTGTAGCTGATGAGAAAGCATCTCATTTTGTCAAATGGCACAAGAGGCTGGCTCATCTTAACTACAAAATAATTGGCCAACTCTTTAGCAAAGAGTTAGTGAGGAATGGTTCTCAGGTTAAGTGTATAAAGGATGGGATATGTTCAGCTTGTCAAAAGAGCAAGCACCAAAATCCTCCTTTCATAGCCTTGAAAACAAGGATTCAGTGAGGTGTCTATATATCTTACATATGGATCTTTTTGGTCCTATGTCAGTTCATAGTCTAGGTAGGAAGGTCTACACTTTTATGGTTGCAAATGACTATTCTAGATATTCCTGGGTGTTCTTTCTAAGACAGAAATCTGAAACCCCAAGTGTTTTACACAGTTTTGTCAGACAAATTCAGAATGAACTGGACAATACAGTGGTAAAAATCAGAAGTGACCATGAAACTGAATTTCAATATGAAAGTATGACAAGATTGTGTGAATAATTTGGGATTTTTCAAGAATTCTCCTCACCTAGAACACCACAGCAAAATGGTATTGCTGAAAGAAAGAATAGAACATTGATTGAGGCTGGTAGAACTCTATTGAGTGACACTTCTCTCCCAGAATATTTCTGGGCTAAGGCAGTAAACACTGCATGTCATGTGCTCAACATGGCTTCTATCACCAAGTATCACAAAAAGACTCCATATGAGATCATGAAAGGTAGAAAACCAAATCTATCCTATTTTAGAATCTTTAGTTGCAAGTGTTATATCCTTAACAATGACAAGTCTTATCTAACTAAGTTTGCTGCCAAATCCCAAGATGGGATATTTGTTGGGTATAACAATAATAGTAAGGCTTATAGGGTCTACAACTTGATTACACAGGTTGTAGAAGAATCTGTACATATTGTATTTGGTAAAACTAGATTAATAAACAGTGAGTTGCCTTATAGTTCATGCAGTACAATAGGTATAAGCAATAGAATGGACAAGCTTTCCATTGAAGAAGGCTTAACTGCAGATGAAGAATTGGAAAATGATGGCTACTGTCCAAGGGGAGTACAAGACTCTCTAGAAGCTGATGACAACCAAGAGGTGAAGCATAATGAAGAAACTGGAGGTGTTCAGCCAGAAGGAAGTCTACCTCCAGCTATAAGACATCTAAAGGATCATCCAACAAATCAGATAATTGGTGATCCAAGACATGGAGTGCAAACCAGAAGTAGAAATCTGAATACAGTCCTGCACTCAAGTTTTCTATTTCAACTGGAGCCAAAGAAATTTGAAGAAGCTATCCAAGACCAACACTGGATTAATGCTATGCAAGAGGAGCTTAATCAGTTTAGAAGATGCAAGGTCTGGGAGTTAGTTCCTAAACCAAAAGACCATAATATCATTGGTACAAAGTGGATTTTTAGGAACAAGTTGGATGCGAATGGAGTTATTGTGAAGAATAAAGCAAGATTGGTTGCAAAAAGGATACACGCAGGAAGAGGGAATAGACTTTGATCAAACATTTGCCCCAGTAGCAAGACTGGAAGCAATCAGGATGTTCCTTACCTATGCAGCATATCAAGGCTTCAAGGTATACCAAATGGATGTGAAATCAGAATTCCTGAATGGTGATCTAAAAGAAGAAGTCTATATAGAGTAGCCATCAGGTTTTGTAGATTCTCTTAAACCTGGTTATGTCTATAGACTTAGGAAAGCATTGTATGGGTTAAAGCAAGCCCCAAGGGCTTGGTATGAAACCCTGTCTACTTTTCTTATTGAGAACAAATTCTCAAGAGGTAAAATAGACAAAACTATTCCTAAGGGAATCTAAAGGTAAGATAATCTTAGTTCAGATCTATGTAGATGACATAATTTTTTGGTCTTCAGAGAACAACCTTTGCAAAAAGTTTGCCAAACTTATGCAAGGGAAGTTTGAAATGAGCAGTATGGGGGAACTTAAGTTCTTCTTGGGACTCCAAGTAAGATAGACTGATGATGGCTTATCCATATCCCAGTCTAAGTTCACCAAGGAGTTAATTAAGAAGTATGGTATGGAATCATCCTGCACCATGAGAACTCCTATGGGAACAAGTATGTCTATATGCAAAGATGATGCAGGTAAACTTGTAGATGAGTCTTTATATAGAGGAATAATTGGCTCTCTATTATATTTCACTACTAGTAAACCAGACATTATATATGCTACATGTGTCTGTGCTAGGTACCAAGCATGCTCTAAAGAATCACATTATACTGCAGTCAAGAGGATTTTGAGATATCTAAAGGGCACACCTAATCTAGGCCTTTGGTACCCTAGGAGTGGAGATTTTCTACTAATAGGATACTCAAATGCAGATTTTGCAGGCTGTAGAGAAGATAGAAAAAGTACTACTGGTACATGCCAATTCTTGGGAGGAAGGTTGATATCCTGGAGCAGTAAGAAGTAGACTAGTGTGGCAATATCCACAACTGAGTCTGAATATGTGGCAGCAGGAAGTTGCTGTGCACAGCTGTTGTGGATTCAGCATCAGCTAAGGGACTATGGTATTCAAGTAAGTAGAACACCTTTATTGTGTGATTCAAAAAGTGCTATTTCAATTGCAAACAATCCTGTTTCACATAGTAGGACTAAGCATATAGAGATAAAATACCATTTTCTTAGAGAACATGTAGAAAAACAAGAAATCTCATTAAAATTTATTAAGACTGATTATCAAATTGCAGATGTATTTACTAAGCCTCTGGATGAAACTAAATTCAATAGATTTAAAATTGAATTAGGAATGCTGACCATAGGTTAGTTTACCATAAATTGGCTAAGTAAAATGGTGTCGACACACTCAGTAATAAAGTGTCAACACAGAGAAGTTATGTCGACTATTCAGGGAAATTGTGTCGACACAGAGTAAATGTGTCGACACCTAAGGGACAAAGAGTCGACACATCCAGAAATGTAGTGTCGACACAACCAGAGTAATGGTGTCGACACTTACAGATTTTATATCGACACTTGTACTAAGAGTCGACACAGAATTTCTGATGCACTACTAAGTATCTCCAGTGTCGACATATCATCAATTGGTGTCGACACATAGTAGTTTGCGCCATGGTCGAGACAATAGAAGTTTGTGTCGACACTTATCAACAGTGTCGACACTTTTAGACTGTTTTTGCCCGCCTTTTGACCTTCTTTGATTAGAAAGGTATAAATAGGTCAAGAACTTATTCTGTCGACACGCTCACCAGGGTTTCGAGACAAAAACCTTGTATCGACAATCTCTCTTCTCTCAAACCAAGATTTCTCTTTTTCCAATGGCGCCCAAGGTTGAAGACAACATCAATGAAGGATATGAGTTAGTTAGGCATGCATTCGACGATGCCGAAACAGAGATCAACTAGGTCATTTCTCTTCTTGTCGACAATGGATTAGAATATCTTGTCTCTGAACCTACAAAGATATGGAAGAAAGAAGTATTCGAGTTCTATACTGATGTATCAATGGACTCCACAGGATTGAAGATCAAATCCACTGTACATGGAGAAAAGGTCAAGCTGTCTCAGAAGAGGTTGAGCAATATTCTCCATCTTCATAGAATACATGATGAGGAAGAGGTCCCAACCTCAAGGACCAGGGAGGTGCTTCAATGGTGTGGATTGAATCCAACCTTAAAGATAGGATCAACCATCAATAGAAAAGGCATGAATCATCAAGGGAAATTTTTGTCTGAAATAATAGGAAAAGTGATCCTATGTAAATCAGGTGGCTATGATAGGATATCAGCCTATATGTTCAGCCTGATGACAAGGGTAATCTTTAAGATTCAAACCAATTGGTCTGCAGTACTGTTTGATAAGATTAAAGAAGGAATCAAGAAGCCAAACTTGGCTAGGATCATGAGTCTATACCTGGCTGGAATAATTCCAGAGGTGATGAATCAGATTCCTTGAATAAAGATAAATCATATGAGGAGAATGGACATAAAGTTATTCTCAAGATGGGATAGAGTTCTTTCAAAGGACATACCTGAAGTGGAGATAGTAGCACAATCAACAATACATGACCTTTCTGAGCATGGTCATGAAGATGCACAAGAACATGAAGAGCAAGTTAGAGAAAAGGTCTAGGATCAGACTGAGACTACCCAAGTCCAGGAAGAAACTATATCTGCACAGGTGCAGGGGGAGCTAAACTCTGACCAGGTGCAAGAGGAAGAAAGAATCAATTTATCAGAGGACATTGTTTCTCAAACTGGTTTTGATAATTCTGTAGTTGTTGCTGCTGCTGAGAAAGTACTATCTCCTGCTCACACTCAACAAGAATTCACTCTTGAAGAGTTGTTTCCTGATCTTGGAGGAGCAGTAGATTAAATGGAGACTCTAAGATTTAAGGAGGAGCAAGTTAGGATAGTGGAGGAGCAGGTTGATATTGAGGAAGAGCAACATGAAGCTGAGAAAGAAATTTCTTCCACTCCTCAAGAGAGGGTTAATATTGAAAGTTCTTCAGAGTCTGAGCATGAAGAAGTTAGGGAGGCAAAGAAAAGAAAACTAATGGTCTTTAAGAGACGAAGTCAAAGCTATAAGCAGGCTTTACAAGCTACTACTTCCCAACCAGCTCCTGCAATTGATTACAACAAATTTTTGGTGGATTTACAAGTCAAAATGGATGAGAAGAGATTGGCTCTTGAAAAGTATGTGGATGAAAGCCATAAGGCTCTTCAATTTGATCTGGCACAAGACATAAAATCTATCAGATTTGAAGTTAATCAGAATAAAAAAGAGATGACAGATTGCTTCCACAAGGGGGGCAATGTTGTGGTATTTTTGGCTACTCAGCAAGCAGATATTAAGAAGCAAGTGGATGAGATTACTGTTAAACAAGGCTATGTCCTTGAAAATCAAATAAGAATGAATTACAATCTGACAGAATCTCATAATCTAATAATCACTGAGTTTAAAAATACTGTTATTATAATGACTGAGGTAAGAAATAAGGAGAAAGAAGAATATGATTAGAAGCTACAGGCTGCTCTAGATGTAGTTAAAACTGCCATTACTTCATCTGAGAAGATAATTAGTGACAAGCTTCAAAAGTTAAAGCCATTCTTTAAAGATGGAATCAATTATCTGGATGAACAAATAAGATTTCATAAGGATGATTTGAGAGAACATGTGGCTAGAGAAGTCATAAAGGGGGAGAGGGTATTAGTATATGCTGGCTCTGATCATGCCAAGTGGATAACCAACAGCATTAGAGCCACTCTGGGATATCCACCCTTGTGTGATGATGATAATATGGCTGAGTCAGGGGTGCAACCAATTCTACTTGAAGGTAATCAACCTGAGGTTGCCCAAGTTATTTACCCCCTGCAGATCTTGAAATGATTCATCAGCAAGTGCAGACTATGTACAGCCCTCCACAGGAGGTTACTAATGTGATTATTGAAAAGGTTGATATGCCAGATACTGTTATCAAAGCTCAGCAAGATGCTCAGTTATCAAAGAAGAGATTCAGAGAGCAAGCAGAGCTAAAGCCAGACTTTGAGCAGTGGAGCCCAACTTCAAGGAATATCATTTTAACTGCATGGAAGGTTGTAAAAGATCAAGTACATGAAAGGGTTAAATGGTACAATAAGCAAGAATTGCAAAAGTATGAGGCTAGGCAAGAAGCCATACTTCAACACAGGAGAAAGGCTAAGAGTGGGAAGCTACCTCCTGATGCTCAGGAGCCTAACAAGTATTTCCCCAAGACTTTTCATTATTTTGAAAGGCAAAGGATCAACGCTGAAGCACAAAAGAAAGCTGATTTGAAAGGTAAGAAACCCTTGGAAGATACAGAACCTCCTGTGCAGGCTCAGATTAAATCTGGAAAAGGAATAGTCATCAAGGAGCCAGCCCAGCCTTAGTCTAAGCTTTACTAGTTTTTATCCAAGAACAATGTAATTGTTAGTTTGTTAAAGCAATCAATGTAAACAACTTGTAACAAACATTTTTGAGTTAATATACAAAACATTGTTCTATGATCATTTTTCTTTTTCATCTTTATTCTATGATGAAATTATGATATGTGTTCTGTTTATTAAGTATCCTATAATATAATGCTTATTTACATCATCTTGTTTATTTTCTAAGTGGTGTATAACATTGGCTAAAGGGTTATGACTTCTCCAAACAGGGGAAGATTGTTGGGTACATTGGAAAATATGTACCTGATTTGGATAAGTCAAACTTAGCTCAATGATATACATCAAGGTGTATTTGATCTTGTTTTAAGTTCATATGTGCAGGTTAAGAATGTGCTAAAATGCAAAAAAAAATTTCTAAGTCCATGTGTCGACACCTGAGGAAGCTGTGTCGACACTTCAGTAAAATTCTGTTGACACTTGGAAATAGCTGTGTCGACACTTCAGTGAATTTGTGTCGACACCGGGAAGCTGTGTCGACACACAGAAGCATTGTCGACATCACTTGTGTTGACACCGGGAGAAAGTGTCGACATACAGAAATAGTCAGTCGACATCAACTGTGTCGACACCAGGAGGCTGTGTCAATACACAGAGGAAGATTCGCCAACAACTGTGTCCACACTTGGAGACAGTATCGACACATGCTATGTTCTGAGTCTACATCAACTGTGTCGACACACAGGACTTGTGTTGACACACAGCTGAGTCTAGACCAAGTTGATTGCTGATGAATGGTGAAGTGTTTGTGTCGACACAAATAATCAGTGTCGACACATTCTCAAGTTGCAGTGTCAAGAAGCTATGTCGACATCAAGGCAGCTATGTCGACACCACCAAAGTCTGTGTCGACACTTAAGTCACTTGTGTCGACACATATTGACAGATGATCTCGACACTTTATGACAGACAGTCTCGACGCTTTGCTGACAAAGACAAAGGCTCAAGTTATGTTTGATGACTTGACAATTGTGAGTTACAACAGGTGTACTGAAGCCGTCAGACTTGTCAGAAGTTAGTTATAAACCGGATCAGCCGGTTACCATGAATGAAGTCTATAAATATAGATGGATTCAGAAGAAGAAAAATTAAGAACTTACTAATTCATAATTATTGACACAAAAACACAACTATTGTGAGATAGATCTCTGATCAAGAAAGTGCAAGGCATAGAAGAAGATCTTCGTGAGAAGATCTAAGAAGACATTCTGAAGTGATCATCCACTCAGATTCAGTCTAAGTTGAATTCAATCAAGAATTCAGAAGTATCTTCAAGAGGTTTGGAAAGAGAGAGTTCCAGCTATTTGAAGTCAAGAAGGAGACAATCACTGGTCTCTCAAGAAGCAGATACTGAACTATTCTGTCAAGAAGATTCAGATCTATTTCTAGAATCTAAGGAGGAAGCTGCCAGTCAGTTATATTCAAAGGAAATCAACCCAACTAAGTTCAGATTCAAGAAGCTTTGAAGAAAGCTAAGATCAAGTTGATTTCAGCCATCAGCCTCTTTAAGAAGCTGATCAAAAAAGTTCTTATCCCTTCTCTCTCAACTGGGGTAAGAGATAATAAAATTCCTTATCAATTTCAGTAGGATCTATTCATAGATTGAAGTTGTAAGCCTGTTTTATAAAGGCTGAGTGTAGGAGATTTGTTCTCTGAGTGGTAGGGCTGTTTATGCCTGAGTTGTAGGAGAAGGTATTCTCTGAGTTGTAGGCCTTGTGACTAGGCTGAGGTAGGGCTTGTTAGCCTTAGTTGTAGGAACCTTATAGGGTTCTCAGTTATAGGAATCCTTCTGGATTCTTAGCTGTAGGATCTAAGGATCTGAGTTAAAGGAAGAAGTTAGGCCGAATCTAGCACACTGCTAGATAGGTGAAGGGGGAAAGTGGATGTACCCAGACCTTGGGGAACCACTATAAATTCTGTGTGCAATCTGTGAATTGTGTAGCTGCAGAATCTGTGATTGTGTGTGCTGAGTTTGCTGCAGAACTTTCTGTTCTATATTACAACATTGTAGTTATATTCTGCTTTAAGTTAAAACAAGAATTAGAACCTATTCACCCCCCTCTAGGTGTTTAGGTAGTTTTGAAAGTAAAACGATCAAGTTTGTCAAAGAACAAGCTATAGAGATAACATCACTAAAAGGTCTTGAGTATCATCATAAGATTGATACTCAAAAAATTGATCTTCAAAGTTCTAAGTTAGCAAAGCTGACTAAGATCATTGATGATCAAATTATGTTGATAAAACAAAAAGATGCAATCATCCAGGAGTTAGAACTCAAACTCTTGAATGAGAAAAGTTTTGTACAATAATTTTCAAAACCTAAAACTATACTGCCTATTATAGATACCTTCTCAGGAACACCTGGAAGTGGTCTTGGATATGTTAAACTCAAAAAAAAGAGGCAAAAAGTTGAGAGGACAAAAGGGTCTAGTCATTCCACAACCTGTGTTTCAGAATAAGGGAAAAGAAGCCCAGAAGATTGGACCAGTTGGACCAAGTTTATATGTGAACAGGAAATCTATTCCTAATGTACTTGCTCCAAGGAGAATTGTTGTAACTGAGAGACAAAACAACCTTTTTGCTTCCAGTCAAAATACAACTGTCAAGTTTGTTGATTCCTGTTCTAAGGAATGTCAGCACAAAGTTCCTTCTGTTGCTCCAAAGAGGAGGTACAAAAGATATGAATGATGGTGTTGTGGAAAGGTGAGACACTTTACCTTGGACTGTTGGTTCAATTACACTGTGTCTCACGTATAAAAAATGTATCCAGTTAAGAAGTTTATAGGTGGTCTCAATGGAGCCACATCAAACAAGAACCTATGACCCAAAACAATTTGTGTTCCTAAGGAAAAATAAATTCTTATTTTGCAGGAATGTCCAAGCACCAGAGATAGACCAATCTGGTACTTGGATAGTGAGTGTTCCAGACACATGACTGGAACAAGAAGTAGTTTGAGGGAATTTATTCCCATGAAGAATGGACCAAAGGTGATCTTTGGTGGAGCTGACAAAGGAATTACCAAAGGTTATGGTAAGATCACAAATAACTTAGTCACTTTCACCAATGTTAGTTATGTGGAAGGGTTGCAACACAACCTTATAAGAATAAGCTAACTTTGTGATCTTGGCTATAACATTTCATTCCACAAGGATGAGTGCCTCATAAAGAAGTCAAGTGATAGATTTAACTTCAAGACAACCTAAACACCTAGAGAGGGGGTGGGGTGGGGTGAATAGGTTCTTATCCTTGTTTCAATCTAAGGCAGAATATAACTTCAGTTCTTTAATATAAATCTGAAAACTCTACAGCTAACACAACATATACAATCACAGAATCTATAATAACACAAATCACAGATTGCACACTGATTTATAGTGGTTCCCCAAGGTATGGGTACATCCATTTTCCCCCTTCGCCTATCAAGTAATATGCTAGATTCAGCCTAACTTCTTCCTTTTTCTTAGATCCACAGATCTTACAATTCAGAATCCTGAAGGATTCCTACAACTCAGAATGTATCCACACTCCTACAACTCAGGCTAATATGCCCTACCTTAGCCTTGCCACAAGGCCTAAAACTCAGAGAACTGATTCTCCTACACTCAGTCTCAAACTGCCTTACCACCACAGAGATCTAAATCTCCTACACTCAGGCTCAAACAGCCTTACCACTCAGAGATCTAAATCTCCTACACTCAGCCTTTATAACACAGGCTTACAACACAGATCTTTGAAAAGATACTAAAGAATTTGATAAGTATTTTTGATGGACTCTTACCCTTGTTGAGAGAGAAAGGATAAGAGGATTCTTGATCAGCTTCTTGATGAGACTGATGGCTGAAATCAACCTGTTCTTAGCTTTCTTCAAAGCTTCTTGAATCTGAACTCAGTAGGGTTGATCTCCTTTGAAGTTGGCTGACTGGCAGCTTCCTTATTGGATTCCAAAAATAGATCTGGATCTACTTAGTAGATTATTTTAGGATCTACTCCTTGAGAGACTTGTGATTGTCTCCTTCTTGACCTCAAAACAGCTGGAGCTCTCTCTCCCCAAATCTTCTAAAGTTCCTTCTGAATTCTGGATTGAATTCTCCTTAGACAAAATCTGAGTGGATAATCACTTCAGAATGTATTCTTAGATCTTCTCACGAAGATCTTCTTCTGTGTGACTTGCACTTTTTTGATCAAAGATCAATCTCTCATTAGTTGTGTTAGTTGTGTGTATATTGTATATATCTTTTGATTTAACACAGTCCGTCTATATATAGGCTTCACCCATAGTAACCGGCTGATCCGATTTCTAACGAACTCCTATCAGTATCAATAGCATCAGTAAACCTGTTATAATTCAACGCTGTCAAGTCCTCAAACAGTTCTTGAGCCTTTGTCTCTGTCGGCTAAGCATCGAGACTGACTGTCATTATGTGTCGAGACAAACTGTCAATATGTGTCGACACAAGTGACTTAAGTGTCGACACAGACTTTGGTCGTGTCGACATAGCTGCCTTGATGTCGACACTGCTACTTGACACTGCATCTTGAGAATGTGTCGACACTGATTATTTTTGTCGACACAATCACTTCTTCACTCCATAGCAATCAACTATATTAAAACTCTGCTGTGTGTCGACACAAGTCCTGTGTGTTGACACAGTTGATATAGTCTCAGAATTTGTGTGTCGACACTGCCTCTAGGTGTCGACACAGTTGATATAGTCTCAGAATTTGTGTGTCGACACTGCCTCTAGGTGTCGACACAGTTGATGTCGACTAATACAAATGTGTGTCGACACTGCCTCCCGGTGTCGACACAGTTGATGTCGACTAATATTTTTGTGTGTCGAAACTGCCTCCCGGTGTCGACACAGTTAATGTTGACAAATAAATTCTGTGTGTCGACACAGTTGCTTCAGGTGTCGACACAGCTTTTCCAAGTGTCGACACAGACTTACTTAAGTGTCGACACATGGACTTAGAAACTTTTTCTGCATTTTAGCCAATACTTAACCTGCACATATAAACTCAAAATAACATCAAATACACCTTGATGTATATCATTGAGCTAAGTGAGGCTTCTCCAAAACAGGTACACATTTTCCAATGTACCCAACAATCTCCCCATATTTGGAGAAGTCATAACCCTTTAGTCAATGATATACACCACTTATAATAAACAAACACTATGATGTATATAAGCATTATATGACAGGTCAACTTATAAACAAAACATATATCAAAATCACATCACAAAATAAGAATGCAACTTGAATGAACATGAAACATTATTTTGTTTATATTAACAAAAAGTTTCTTAACAACTGATTACATAGATTTCTTTTAAAAAAAACTAAAAGTTACATTGTTCTTGCAAAATTTAGTAAATCTATTCTTAGGCTGATCAGGCTCCCTAATGACTATTCTTTTCCCTGATCTAATCTGAGCCTGTACAGAAGGTTCTGTATCTTCAGTGGGCTTCTTGCCTTTCAAATCAGCCTTCTTTTGTGCTTCAGCCTTAATCCTTTGCCTTTCAAAATAATGAAAAGGCTTAGGGAAATACTTGCTAGGCTCCCGAGCATCAGGAGGTAGCTTCCCACTCTTAGCCTTTATTCTGTCTTGAACTATGGCTTCCTGCCTTGCCTCATACTTCTGCCATTCCTGCTTATTATACCATTTGCCCCTTTCATGAACCTGGTCTTTTACAGCTTTCCAGGCAATTAATATGATATTTTTAGAAGTGGGGCTCCATTGCTCAAAATCAGGTTTTAACTCTGCCTGCTCTCTGAATCTCTTCTTTGATAATTGAGCATCTTGCTGAGCTTTCAGACCAGCTTCTGGCATATCTACCTTTTCAATAATAACATTAGCAACTTGTTGTGGAGGGCTGTACATAGACTGAACTTGTTGATGTATCATTTCAAAATCTACAGGGGGTAAATGACTTGGTCAACCTCAGGTTGATCACCTTCAAGTAGAGCTGGTTGCACACCTGACTCAGCCACATTATCATCATCACATAAGGGTGGATATCCCAGAGTGGCTCTGATACTGTTGGTTATTCATTTGGCATGATCAGAGCCTGCATATACTAACACCCTCTCCCCCTTTATGACTTCTCTGGCTACATGATCTATTAAATCATCTTTTTGAAATCTGATTTGCCCATCCAGGAAATTGATACCATCTTTAAAGAATGGCTTTAACTTTTGAAGCTTGTCAGTAATTAATTTCTCAGATGAAGTGATGGCAGTTTTAACTGAATCTAGGGCAGCCTGTAGCTTCTTATCATATTCTTCCATGTCTTTAGCCCTTACGCCAGTCAATCCAGTAACAGTATTTTTTAACTCAGTTAAGATTATATTGTGAGAATCGGTCAGATTCTCATTCATCCTCAGCTGGTTTTCAAGGACATAGCCCTGTTTGATGGCAATATCAGCCACTTGTTGCTTGATATCTACCTGCTGCTGTGCTAGAAATACCACAATATGGCCCCCCTTGTGGAAGCAATCTGTCATTTCTTTCTTATTCTGATTTACCTCAAATCTGATTGATTTTATATCTTGTGTTAGATCAAATTGGAGGGCCTTATGTCTTTCATCCACATATTTTCCCAAAACCAATCTCTACTCATCTAACTTCACTTGTAAATCTACCAAAAATTTGTTGTAATCAGTCTCAGGAGCAGGTTGTGGAGGAGTAGTTTGTAGTGCCATTTTATAACTTTGGCTCCTTCTCTTAAAGACCAGAAGTTTTCTCTTCTTGGTATTCCTGAGTTCTTCATTCTCTGAATCAGAAGTACTGTATATCTCAACCCTTTCTGGTGGAGTAGAGGGTGTATCTTTTTCAGTGCCAATCTGCTCCCCCTCAAGATTAGCCTGCTCCCCCCTCAAACCTCTTCTATTCCTCCTCAACCCTGATATGCTCCTCCTTATCTGCTGCTCCCTCAATCTCAGGAAACAACTCTTCCAGAGTGAATTCCTGTTGAGTGTGAGCAGGTGATAGTTCTTTCTCAGCAGCATCAGCAACTCCAGAAGTATCAAGATCAGTTTGTGAATCTATTTCTTCTGATAAGTTGATTCTTTCTTCCTCCTGCACCTATGCAGAATGTGGCTCCCCCTACAACTGTGCAGTAACTGTCTCCTCATGGACTTGGGCAGTTTCAGTCAGGTCCTGGACCTGGTCCCTAACTTGCTCCTCCTGCACTTGTGCATTTATTGTGTCTTCCTACGCATGGGCATGCTCAGTAATGTCATGTACTGGTGATTTTGCTGCAGTCTCTTGGTAATCATATCAGGTATGTCCTTTGAGAGGACCCTATCCCATCTGGATATTATTCTGATGTCAATCCTTCTCATATGATTTATTTTAGATCCTGGAATCTGATGCATTACCTCTGGAATTGCTCCAGCCAGGTATAAAACTCATCAATCTAGCCAAATTAGGCTTTTTGATTCCTTCCTTTATCTTATCAAACAGAACTGTAGACCAATCTGTGTTAATCTTATAGATTATCCTTGTCATCAGACTAAACATAAAGGCAGAGAGCCTTTCATGTCCTCCTGGTTTACACAAAATCACCTTCCCTACCACTTTAAATAGAAATTTTCCTTGTTGATTCATCCCTTTTCTGTTAATGGCTGCTCCAATCTTCACGGTTGGATCCAATCCACACCACTATAGTGCCTCCCTTGTCTTTGAGGCTGAGACCTCTTCTTCATCCTGAATTCTAGGAAGGTGAAGAATCTTTCTTAAACTTTTCAGAGTAAGTTTGACTCTATTTCCATGAACTAACGATTTAATCTTGAGTCTAGTGGAGTCGACTATTGCAGCAGCATAGAACTCAACACTTCCTTCTTACAGATCTTGGTAGGTTCAGATACAAGAAACTCTAATCCATTATCAGTAACAAGGGTAATGACCCCTTTAATCTCCATCGCCGCATCATCAAAAGCATTGCGCACCAGCTCGTAGCCTTCGTTAATGTTGTCTTCAACCTTTGGCGCCATTGGGATGATGAGAAAGCTTGAATGGAGAGAAGAGAGTTTTTTGACACAGGGTTTTAGTCTCGAAAACCTGGTGAGCGTGTCGACAGAATTTGTTCTGGACCTATTTATACCCTTTTAAACAAAGAAGGTCAAAAGGCGGGCAAAAACTGTCTAAATGTGTCGACACTGTTGAAATATGTTGACACATACTTCTATTGTCTCGACAACGGCGTTGACTACTATGTGCCGACACCAATTGATGATATGTCGACACTAGACATACTTAGTAGTTCATCAGAAATTCTGTGTCGACTCTTATTGCAAGTGTCGACACAATTTCTGGAAGTGTCGACACCATTACGCTAGTTGTGTCGACACCACTAACTGAAGTGTCGACACCACTTCTCTGGATGTGTAGACACAGATTTACTTTGCCAAAATTGTTAAACTAGTCTATGTTCAACATTCCTAATTCAATTTTAAATCTATTGAATTTAGTTTCATCCAGAGGCTTAGTAAATACATCTACAATTTGATAATCTGTCTTAACAAATTCTAGTGAGATGTCCTCTTTCTCTACATGTTCTCTAAGAAAATGGTATCTTATTTCTATATGCTTAGTCCTACTATGTGAAACAGGATTATTAGCAATAGAAATAGCACTAGTAGAATCAGAAAACAAAGGTGTTCTACTTACCTTAATACCATAGTCTTCTAGCTGGTGCTGAATCCATAACAGCTGTGCACAACAACTTCCTGCTGCCACATATTAAGACTCAGCTGTGGAAATTGCCACATTAGTCTGCTTCTTACTACTCTAAGACACCAATCTTCCTCCTAGAAATTGACAGGTACCTGTTGTGCTTTTTCTATCTTCTTTGCAACCTGCAAAGTCTGCATCTGAATTGCCTGTCAGTAGAAAATCTCTATTACTAGGGTACCAAAGGCTTAGTTTAGGTGTGCCATTTAGGTATCTCAAAATCCTTTTTTACTACAGTGTAATGAGATTCTTTAGGGCATGATTGGTACCTAGCATAGACACATGTTGCATACATAATGTCTGGTCTATTGGTAGTGAGATATAGTAGTGAGCCAATTATTCCTCTATACAAAGACTCATCTACAGGTTTACCTGCATCATCTTTGCATATAAGCATACTTGTTCTCATAGGAGTTCTCATGGTGGAGGATGATTCCATACCATAATTCTTAATTAACTCCTTGGTGAACTTAAACTGGGATATGGACAAGCCATCATCAGTCTGTCTTACTTGGAGTCCCAAGAAGAACTTAAGTTCCCCCATACTGCTCATCTCAAACTTCCCTTGTATAAGTTTAACAAACTTCTTGCAAAGGTTGTTTTCTGTAGACCCAAATATTATGTCATCTACATAAATCTGGACTAAGATTATCTTACATTTGGATTCCCTTAGAAATAGAGTTTTGTCTATTTTCCCTCTTGAGAATTTGTTCTCAATAAGGAAAGTAGACAGGGTTTCATACCAAGCTCTTGGTGCTTGCTTTAACCCATATAAAGCTTTCCTAAGTCTGTAAACATAATCAGGTTTAATAGAATCAACAAAACCTAAGGGCTTCTCTACATAGACTTCTTCTTTTAGATTTCCATTTAAGAATGTTGTTTTCACATCCATTTGGAATACCTTGAATCCTTGATATACTGCATAGGCAAGGAACATCCTAATTGCTTCCAGTCTTGCTACTTGGGCAAAGGTTTGATCAAATTCAATACCCTCTTCCTACCTGTATCCTTTTGCAACAAGTCTTGCTTTGTTCTTCACAATGATTCCTTTCTCATCTAGTTTGTTCCTAAAGACCCACTTTGTTCTAATGATGTTGTGGTCTTTTGGTTTAGGAACTAACTCCCAGACCTTGCACCTTCTGAATAGATTCAGCTCCTCTTGCATGGCATCAATCCAATGTGGGTCTAGAATAGCTTCTTCAAATTTCTTTGGCTCCAATTGAGATAGGAAGCTTGAACAAAGCATTGTGTTCAAGTTCCTGCTTCTGGTTTGCACTCCATGTCTTGGATCACCAATTATCTGATTTACTGGATGATCTTTTAAGTGTCTTACAGCTGGAAGTAGTCTTTCTTCAGGCTGAATACCTCCAGTTTCTTCAATGTGTTGCACCTCTGGGTTTTCTTCAGCTTCTAGAGAGTCCTGTACTCCCCCTGGACAGTAGCCACCATTTTCCATTTCTTGATCTGTAGTTGAATCTTCTATAATGGAAAGCTTGTCCATTCCCTTATTTATACCTGTTGGAATGCATGAACTACAAGGCAACTCACTGTTGATCAATCTAGTTTCATCAAATATAACATGTACAGATTCTTCTACAACCTGTGTAATCAAGTTGTAGACCCTATAAGCCTTACTATTGTTGATGTACCCAACAAATATCCCATCTTAGGATTTGGCAGCAAACTTAGTTAGATAGGACTTGCCATTGTTAAGGATATAACACTTGCAACCAAAGATCCTAAAATAGGATAAATTTGGTTTTCTACCTTTCATGATCTCATAGGGAGTCTTTTTGTGGCACTTGGTGATAGAAGCCCTGTTGATCACATGACATGCAGTATTTACTGCCTCAGCCTAGAAATATTCTGGGAGATAAGTGTCACTCAATAGAGTTCTACCAGCCTCAATCAATGTTCTATTCTTCCTTTCAGCAATACCATTTTGCTGTGGTGTTCTAGGTGAGGAGAACTCTTGAAAAATCCTAAATTCTTCACACAGTCTTATCATACTTTTAGATTGAAATTCAGTGCCATGCTCACTTCTGATTTTGACCACTGTACTGTCCAGTTCATTCTGAATTTGTCTTACAAAACTATGTAAAACACTTGGGGTTTCTGATTTTTGTCTCAGAAAGAATACCCAGGAATATCTAGAATAGTCATCTACCACCACAAAAGTGTAGACCTTCCTACCTAGACTATGAACTGGCATAGGACCAAATAAATCCATATGCAATAGGTATAGACACCTGACTGAATCCTTGTTTTCAAGGCTATGAAAAGAGGATTTTGTCTGTTTGCCCTTTTAACAAGCTGAACATATCCCTTCCTTTATACACTTAACTTGAGGATCATTCCTCACTAACTCTTTGCTAAAGAGTTGGACAATTATTTTGTAGTTAAGATGGGCCAGCCTCTTGTGCCATTTGACACAATGAGAGGCTCTCTCATTAGCTACAAGATAAATAGGAGAACCTTTGTTCTCACACTCAAAATTAAGACAGTACATATTCCTCTTTCTGTATCCTGTCAAAATGACCTTTTGATCACTTGACCTTTTGATATGACATCCATTCTTAACAAATGAAATGTCATATCCTAAATCACTCAGCTGACTTATGCTTATAAGGTTGTGTTTCAAACCCTTCACATAGGCCACCTGAGTGATAGTAATCTGGTTACTAGAAATGTTACCAAATCCTTTGATGATTCCTTTTTCAGAGCCACCAAAGATTACTTTAGGCCCATTTATGATAGGCAAGTACTCCTTCAGCAATCCCTTTGTTCTAGTCATGTGCCTGGAACATTCACTATCCAAGTACCATATAGGGGTATGGTGACTTGGACTCACCTGCAATAAAGAATTACCTCTCCTTAGAACCCAAGTAAGTCTTGGGTCCTTGGTTCAAGTTAGCTTCATACTTAACAAATCTACCTGCAGCTCTTCTAATAGGTAGATTGTTGTTCTTCCTGACACTAGTGTTGTGCCAGCAATCTATGGCATAATGACCTGTCTTACCACAACACCAGCATTCATACTTGTTGTATCTATTTTTAGATACATTCTTAACAATCTTGTTGAGAGCAAATCTTTTGTATTGTGCTGGTAATGTTGCAGCTACACCCACTGGTTTCTCAAAACATGGGGTTTATGAACATGGGCTGCCTTATTGACATAAGCACCCTTGTCATTCAGAACTTCAGTCTTACTATGACCATGAGTATTCTCAAGGTCATACTTGTTAGAAGGCACTTGTACCTTTCTAAAAACTACAAGGACTTTAAAATTCAATGGTTGGACTGAGGCTTTGCCCTTTCTCTTGAATTGGACAGTCCTGGTGTTACCTTTAAAGCCTATTCCAGCCTTACCCTTTTGAGCACAAAACTCATCTATTAAGGGTAAAACTGATTTTGTCTTGGAATAACTAGCCACCAAATCTTTCTCCTTTTGAAGTCTGACTTCCAGACTTTTAATTAGATCATTTTTGTATGTGATTGTACCCATCTGAATAATTGTTATAGTTTTCAGTTTGGCAACCTCATTCATATCTTGATCCAACTCTTTCTCTAAACCAGATGCAGCCATCTTAAGATCTGCAATTTCCTTAGCCTGAGTTTTGGCCAGGTTCTTGCTTTTCTTTAGTGTCTGCAACAAGTCCCCATATTCATCTAAAAGCTGATGAATATCACCTTCAGACTAAGATCCATCCACATCACTTGATGCAGATGTAGCTGACTCTGTGCCTGTACTACAATCTGAATTATTAGACAAACATTATACCTTGCTAGGACAAGGCTGATCCTGGCACTTGTCTTCTTCTAATACAACCATTAGTCCCATGTACTGATGGTCTTCTTGTACATAGATAGAGTTTAGCAATTGCATAAACTCATCTTCTCCATCTGCTGCATATAGGCCAATGTATACCTCAGTTTCAGATTCAGACTCTGAAGATGATTGGTCTGTCAAGCTCTTCTCCTTCTTAACAACAAAGGATTTCTCCTTCTTACTCTTTTGTTGAGTCTTCCTTTTATCAGCAGACTCCTTTATTTTGTATGGACACTCAGCCACAATATGTCCAGGCCTATTACAGCAATAACAAACTATCTTTGATGTTGTAGATTTGCTAGGCTTAGACCTACTCCTGTCCTTCTTAGATGACTTTCTCTTTTGATAATAGTCATCAACTGGCTGTGATGTGGAGGGCCTAGATTTCCACTGCTTCTTCTTCAAGAATCTCTGAAACTGCCTTGTAAAGGCAGCAAAATCTGTATCTGAATCACTGTTATCTTAATTTTGGTTGTCTAAATTATCTGAGGTAATTTCAGCAACATCCCTAGGAGGTGATAGAGACATCCTCCTATTCTTTCTAGTGGCTTCAACCTTGAAGGCCATACACTTTTATCTATGCTCCCCTTTTACATTTCTTTCTTCCTCTTTTCTAGTCATTAGTTGCATTTCATAAGACAGCAACTTTCCAAATAAAGTTAGAGGAGAAATATCTGCAAGTTTGGCCACTTCCCTGATGGCACAAATCTTGGTGTCCCAATACTTTGTCAAGGATCTTATGAATTTATCATTCAGTTCATATGTACTGAAGACCCTTCCATAAGACATCAGCTCATTTACTATTCTATAGAACTTCTTATAGCACTCAGATATGCTATCTGACTTCCCTTGTCTGAAACTTTCATATTCCTGATTTAGCATAGACTTTCTATCTTGTCTAACTTCTTCAGAACCCTCCATGTAGACTATCAAAGTGTCCCACATTTCCTTGGAGGTCTTGTAGTGAATCAAATTATGAAAGGTTGAATCATCTATGACACTTACTATGATATTCTGGTCTCTTTTATCCATAGTTGCAAGGATGATCTCATCCTTAGTCATCTCAGAAAAATCTTTGGGAGTTCTTTGATTTGCATGTAGAATAGACACATTCATTGGAATATAAGGACCTTTTACTGTAATATAGATCCTTGGATCAGAAGCCTTCATAAACAACCTGACCCTTTCTTTCCATGTTCCAAATATCTCCTTCCTGCAGATGGGTAATTTCAAAGAACCTAGTTCCTTGTGATTTTCTCCAGAACCCATTTTCTTGATTCTTGATTCTGCCTTAGGGATCTAACTCAGACTGTTAAGTCCTTCTTTGAGCAATCTCCCTCTGATACCACTTGATAGATTTAACTTCAAGACAACCTAAACACCTAGAGGGGGAGGGGGTGAATAGGTTCTTATCCTTGTTTCAATCTAAGGCAGAATATAACTTCAGTTCTTTAATATAAATCTGAAAACTCTACAGCTAATACAGCATATACAATCACAGAATCTATAATAACACAAATCACAGATTGCACACTGATTTATAGTGGTTCCCCAAGGTCTGGGTACATCCACTTTCCCCCTTCGCCTATCCAGCAATATGCTAGATTCAGCCTAACTTCTTCCTTTTTCTCAGATCCGCAGATCTTACAGCTCAGAATCCTGAAGGATTACTACAACTCAGAATATATCCACACTCCTACAGCTTAGGCTAATATGCCCTACCTCAGCCTTGCCATAAGGCCTACAACTCAGAGAACTTATTCTCCTACACTCAGGCTCAAACATCCTTACCACCTCAGAGATCTAAATCTCATACACTCAGGCTCAAACAACCTTACCACTCAGAGATCTAAATCTCCTACACTCAGCCTTTATAATACAGGCTTACAACTCAGATCTTTGAAAAGATCCTAAAGAATTTGATAAGTATTTTTGATGGACTCTTACCCTTGTTGAGAGAGAAAGGATAAGAGGATTCTTGATCAGCTTCTTGATGAGACTGATGGCTGAAATCAACCTGTTCTTAGCTTTCTTCAAAGCTTCTTGAATCTGAACTCAGTAGGGTTGATCTCCTTTGAAGTTGACTGACTGGCAGCTTCCTTCTTGGATTCCAAAAATAGATCTGGATCTACTTAGTAGATTATTTCAGGATCTACTCCTTGAAAGACTTGTGATTGTCTCCTTCTTGACCTCAAAACAGCTGGAGCTCTCTCCCCAAATCTTCTGAAGTTCCTTCTGAATTCTTGATTGAATTCTCCTAAGACAAAATCTGAGTGGATAATCACTTCAGAATGTATTCTTAAATCTTCTCACGAAGATCTTCTTCTGTGTGACTTGCACTTTTTTGATCAAAGATCAATCTCTCAATAGTTGTGTGTATATTGTATATATCTTTTGATTTGACACAGTCCGTCTATATATAGGCTTTACCCATGGTAACCGGCTGATCCGGTTTCTAACGAACTCCTGTCAGTATCAATAACATCAGTAAACCTGTTATAATTCACAGCTGTCATGTCCTCAAACAGTTCTTGATCCTTTGTCTCTGTCGGCTAAGCGTTGAGATTGACTGTCATTATGTGTCGAGACAAACTGTCAATATGTGTCGACACAAGTGACTTAAGTATTGACACAAACTTTGGTGGTGTCGATATATCTGCCTTGATGTCGACACTGCTACTTGACACTGCATCTTGAGAATGTGTCGACACTGATTATTTGTGTCGACACAATCACTTCTTCACTCCACAGCAATCAACTATGTTGAAACTCTGTTGTGTGTCGACACAAGTCCTGTGTGTCGACACAGTTGATATAGTCTCAGAATTTGTGTGTCGACACTGCCTCTAGGTGTCGACATAGTTGATGTCGACTAATACTCCTGTGTGTCGACACTGCCTCCCGGTGTCGACACAGTTGATGTTGACTAATATTTCCGTGTGTCGACACTGCCTCCCGGTATCGACACAGTTGATGTCGACAAATAAATTTTGTGTGTCGACACAGTTGTAGGTGTCGACACAGCTTTTCCAAGTGTCGACACAGACTTACTTAAGTGTCGACACATGGACTTAGAAACTTTTTCTGCATTTTAGCCAATACTTAACCTGCACATATAAACTCAAAATAACATCAAATACACCTTGATGTATATCATTGAGCTAAGTGAGGCTTCTCCAAATCAGGTACACATTTTCCAATGTACCCAACATCAAGTGACCAAGAGGTTATCTTGAGAGATATTAGATGTGGGAATATATATTGTTTGAATTTTCTTTGTTTAAAGTCAGACTCACCCTTATGTCTAGTTGCAAATGAGAAAGCCTCACACCCATGTCAAATAACATAAGAGGCTTGCTCACTTGAACTACAAGGCGATAGACAAACTTTACTGTAAAGAGCTAGTTAAGAATGGTCATAACATTAAATTCTCTAAGGAGAGCATTTGCTCTGCATGCAAAAAGGCAAGCAGACCAAAACTTTATTCAAAAGCATAGAATCTAAAGACTCAATGAGGTGTTTATACCTCTTGCATATGGACTTGTTTGGTCCTATGTCAATTCATAGTTTAGGAAGGATAGTCTACACTTTTGTGATTGTAGATGATTATTCCAGATTTACTTAGGTTTTCTTTCTAAGGAAAAAGTTCAAAACTCCTAATGTCTTCAAGACATTTTTTCAAACAAATTAAGAATAAATTGAATTGTTCTGTGGTCAGAATCAAAAGTGATCATGGAACTGAATTTCAATCTGAAAATATGATAAAGTTTTGTGAAGAACTTGGGATTCAGCAGGAGTTTTCCTCTCCAAGAACACTCCAGCAAAATGGAATTGCTGAGAGAAAGAATAGGACTCTCATTGAAGCTGGAAGAACCATGTTGAGTGATTCTTCACTCCAAGAATATTTATGGGCTGAAGGTATTAACACAGTATGCCATATTTTTAATAGAGCTTCAATCAACAAAAGGTTAAATAAGACTCCTTATGAACTAATGTAGGGCAGAAAACCAAATTTGGCCTATTTCAGAATCTTTGGATGTAGATATTTTTTTCTAAATAATGGGAAAACATACATAACTAAGTTTACTGAGAAGTCTTATGATGGCATATTTGTTGGTTATAGTGACTACAGTAAGGCCTATAGGGTCTACAACTTGAGGGATCAAGTTGTGGAGGAGTCTGTTCATGTTGTATTTGATGAAAGTTTTATGTTTTACAATGATAAGCCAGGTTCATCAAGCACAACATGAGAAGACTTGAAGTAAAAGGAGCTGTATATTGAAGATTCAGTTCCTACAAGACAAAATATACAAGATGCAGTCAACATTGTTGAAGAAGTGCTTGCACAGGAACATCCATGAGAAGAAAATCAGCAATAAGATGTAGCTGGTCCAAGAGAAGAAGTCACATTACCTATAACTATCAGCCATCTAAGGGATCATCCAAGGGAATTGATCATTGGAGATGCAGCTCAGGGTGTGACCACAAGTAGCAAACATCACAACACTGTGATGTACTCAAGTTTTCTGTCTCAAATAGAACCAAAGAAATTTGAAGAAGCCAATATAGATCCATTTTAGAAAGGTGCAATGCAAGAAAAATTGAACCAGTTCAAGAGATGTAAAGTCTGGAAGCTAGTTCCCAGACTAGATGACAGTAACATCATAGGAACTAAGTGGATTTACAAGAACAAATTGGATGAGAATGGTGTTATAGTCAGAAATAAGGCTAGACTGGTTGCAAAGGGATATAGACAAGAAGAGGGCATAGACTTTGATCAAACCTTTGCACAAGTGGCTAGATTGGAAGCTATAAGACTCTTCTTAGCATATGCAGCCTACACAGGATTCAAGGTTTACTAAATGGATGTGAAGTCAGCCTTCCTTAATGGTAACCTTAAAGAAATGGTTTATGTTGAGTAACCCTCGGGTTTTGTTGATTCAACTAAACCTACTCATGTTTATTTGCTATTAAGAGCTCTCTATGGTTTAAAATAAGCCCCCTAAGGGCTTGGTATGAGACTCTGTCTAAGTTCCTTCTAGAGAATAAATTCTCAAGAGGGGAAATAGACAAAACACTATTCCTAAGGGAAGTCAAAGGCAAGACCATCTTATTAAAAATATATATTGATGACATTATATTTGGTTCTACTGATGAGTCACTTTGTACTAGGTTTGCCAAATTTATGCAAGAAAAGTTTGAGATGAGTAGCATGAGTGAACTCATGTTTTTCTTGGGTCTCCAAGTTAAGCAAACTTTAGATGGACTTTTCATTAGTCATTATAAGTTCACTAAGGAGTTAATCAAGAAGTATGGCATGGAAACAACCACTTCAATGAGAACTTCTATGGGGTCTAGTATGACTTTAGATAAGGATGGTGATGGCAGCCAGTTGATATCACCTTGTATAGGGGCATAATTGGATCACTGCTTTATCTAACAGCCAGTAGACTAGACATAATGTATGTCACTTGTGTTTGTGATAGGTATCAAGCATGCCCTAAAGAATCTCACTATACAGTAGTTAAAAGAATATTGAGATATCTAAAGGGCACGCCTAATCTTGACCTATGGTATCCCCGGAATAGTGATTTTGAACTGACGGGCTTTTCAGATGCTGATTATGCAGGATGTAAGGAAGACAGGAAAAGCACACAAGGCTCATGTCAATTCCTTGGAAGGAGGCTGGTGTCATAAAGCAGCAAAAAGTAAATAGGTGTGGCAATATCCATACCTGAATTTGAGTACATTTCAGCTGGAAGTTGCTGTGCACAATTGCTTTGGATTCAACATCAGTTACAAGATTACAACTTACAGCTAAGTAAAATTCTTTTATTCTTTGATTCTACTAGTACTATTTCTATTGTAAACAATCCTGTGTCACATAATAGAACAAAACATATTGAAATAAGATATCATTTATTAGGGAGCATGTAGAAAATAAAGATATTAGCTTAGAATTTGTTTCAATAAATAAACAAATTGCTGATATTTTTACTAAGCCCCTGAAAGAAGAGATATTTAATTTCTTTAAATTTGAACTTGGAATGTTGAATCTTGAGTAATTGGTGCACATATAAAAACTGATATAAAATAAGAATAAAAATAATTAGTCAGTAATTAAGTTTACTCATTTAGATATCAAGGATATACATCATAAATGTCAAGAATCTACAATTCAGAAAACAAAATTTTGACTAAGTCAAAAATTGTGTTAAAGACACCAGAGAATGTGTCGAGACATCTTAGACAGTGTCGATACACCAGAAAGTGTGTCGACGCTATATATAGTAATGTGTCAAGACATAGGAAAGTGTGTCGACACTGCATAACTACAAAGTGTCGAGACACTAAAGTATGTGTTGAGACATAAGGGTGTCGAGACCCTAAGGTATATGTGTTGAGAGACATAATCCTTGTGTCGACTTGTGTCGACACATCTCGACAGACAACTTCTCCTTGTGTCGACACTAGGTATTTTCCCAAAAATTTAGAATAGTCTAAATGCAGCGCGCCCTTTCAACTTCAAGGAAGATTTGACAATAAAAGGGGTATGAGAGTAGAAGTCGACTAAACTTTCTTGATCTCTTGAACTTTTGATCCCTGAGTGTCAAGACCTAGAATTTTGATCAGTAAACACTCATCAATCATTTATCTCAACTCCAATGGCTCCTAAGAATGACGACAACATCTTTGAAGGGTATGAACACGTGTGCCATGGATTTGTCTCAACGCAAGAAGAAATTAGGAACGTTATTGATCTAATTAAAGAAGCAGGTCTGGATTATCTGCTCTCTGAACCGACAAATATCTGGAAACGAGAAGTATCTGAATTCTTCTCTAATATAAAACTGGATTCAAATTCAGCAAAGATTAAGACTACAGTGAATGGAGCTAAAGTTATAATCATAACCAGGAGATTGGCAAAGGTTTTTTAAATACCAAGAATCGATCAGGAAGATGAAATAGACACCACCAGGACTGCAAAAGCATTGGTGTGGTGTGGATTAGCCCCAACCACTAAGATAGGAAGCACCCTGAATAAGAAGGGTATGAATTCACAAGGAAAATTTCTGTCAGAAATAATTGGGAAGGTGCTACTGTGTAAAACAGGAGCACATGACAGGATATCTGCTCAGATGTTTGAGTTTATGATAAGAGTGATTTTCAAAATCAAGACTAACTGGAGCAGAGTGGTCTTTGATAAAATAGCAGAAAGTATTAAGAAGCCTAATATGGGAAGAATTTTAAGTCTATATTTGGTTCATGCCATACCAGCAACCTCAACCTCAAGATTGGATCCAAGATCAATCATATGAGGAGAATGGACATGAGGATATTAGAAAGGTGGGATAGAGTTCTATCCAAAGAAACACCTATAGTTGAGAATGTGAAAGAGAAAAAGAAGAAGGCTGTAGTTGTGGAAGAAGATTCTTCCAGTAAATCAGAAGAACAAGAAAGTTCTACCTCTGAAAAATAGGATGATAGAATGGCTAAGAAATCTCCAAGGCCCTCACCTGGAACAGGTGATCAGGTGCAGTGGGAGACAATCCCAGATATGGATACAGTAAATACAACTATACTAGAAGTAGTACAAGAGCTAGATACAACTCGAAGACAAGTAGAAGTTCCTGACCAAGAAATGTATGACTGATAAATTGTTGATACAGCCTCCAAGGATACTGAGGAAGAAGATTTTTTGAATACAAATATATATATCCAGGGGAAGATAAGTGTAACTCTAGAGGACCCTGTTCCTGATGCTAAAGTTTAGCAAGATGAGGCTAACTTGGAAAACATCAATATTGATAAAGAAGGTGCAAAGATTGAGGGGGAGTTAGCAGACATGGACCCAAGTATTGAAGGTACTGAACAACAAAAATCTATTGAGGTAGTAAGTCATCTGAATAAGAAGAGGAAGAAGCCTCTCAGCTAAAGAAGAGGAAAATAATTGAACTCAAAAAGTGGAGCAAAAGCTACAAGAAAACTATTCAGTCATGCACAACTCCTGCTCCTGATATGGATTTAAGTTCACTTCTAGTTAAAATGCAGATTATGTTAGATGAACAAAGGACTCAACTTGAGAAATATATAGATGAAAGCAACAAGGAGTTGCAGTTTTAGCTAGCTCAGGACATCAAGTCTATTAGATTTGAAGTAAATTTACTAAAGAAAGACATGACTGATTTCTTTCAGAGGGGAGCAAATGCTATAGTATATATTGCAAAACAGCAAGTGGAGTCAAAAATATTGAAGATGAAATAACACTTAAACAAGGCTATGTCCTTAAAAATAAGAATAGAATGAATGAGAACATAGTGATAATGCATGATACTACATTGGTCAAGCTGGTTAAACAAACTACTGCTTTGGAGACCAAGATAACATCTACCTCTAAGGATATTGAAACACAGTTATCTACACAAAAAGTATCTTTGGTTGAAGATATTCAGGCTTCTCACAAAGAATTGGATGACCATCTGCTCAAGTTCAAGAATTATGTATCCTTAGGACTCCAATATATAGATGGTCAGGTAAGATTTCACAAGAATGATCTCAGAGATCATATAGAAAGAGAAGTCATAAAGGGGGAGAGGTAATGATAAAGGCAGGATATGGGCATACTACTTGGATCTCAAATAGCATCAGAGACACTTTAGGCCATCCTCCCATATGGTATGATGGAGACCAAACTGCTGAGTCTGGTTGTCAACCACCTCCTTTTGAGGCCATTCAAGCAACTGTCTAGACCATGTACAGTCCTCCACCATAAATTAAGAATGTAGTATGTGGAGAGGTGGAGATGACTGCTTCTGCATTGTTAAGGGAGAAAGAAGCTCAACTATCAAAGAAAAGATTCATGGAACATGCTGAAGCAAAGCCTGATTTTGAGCAATGGATTCCAACCTCTAGATCAATTATTCTTATGACATTAAAATTAATCAATAATAATGCAATTGAAAGGGGAAAATGGTATTCAGAGCAAGAGTGGGCCAAGCACACAAAGCAGTAGGAGATCATCCAAAAATTCAGAAAAGATCTGAAGGAAGGGAAGATTCCAGCTAATTCAATAGAGCCCAACAAGTATTTCCCCATGCCCTATCATTATCATGAAAGGCAAAGGATCAAGCAAGAAGAAATTACTAAAGCCAAGAATGTCAAGGGAAAGGAGAAGGTTGCTGATGACAAATTGCCAGAAGTCAAAGCAAAAATTCAATCTGGAAAAGGCATTGTCTTCAGAGAGCCAGAGGGTTCTTAGAATATGTTTTCTAGGCATTATGTAATTTTGCTTTAAGAATATTGTATCAAAACTAAAAATATAATCTTTTAACAAATTTAAATGAAAATTTTGATTACACTTGTGATATCTGTGTTATTTCTGTTGTGTTTCTTTGTAATTTGTTTAACATTTTTCTTATACATCTTAATTAATATATTTTGGTATTGTGATGCATATCATTTAATTGGGTTACGACTTCTCCAAATAAGGGGAGATTGTTGGGTGCATTGGACACAATATACTTGATTTGAAGAAGCCCTTTCAATTTAATGATATACACAAAATATGTATTTGATGTATATTTCAGTTTATGCTTGCAGGTTGCCTATGTCATAATGATTTGATAGGTGGTCCAAGTCACATTGATAGGTGAACTTTAGAAGCTGACTAAACATGAAGGAAATTATCTAAGTACAAAAGTGTCGACACACTTCAACTATGTCGACACCTTTGCCAGGGTAGTGTCGAGACAAGTCTGTTTACTCGACATTTTGAAGACTAAGGAAGCTGTGCCGAGACTAAGTCGGGAGTGTCGAGACAAGCCAACTAACTCGATATATTGAAGATTCAAGACAGCTGTGTCGAGACAAGCCAACTAACTCGATATATTGAAGATTCAAGACAGCTGTGTCGAGACAAGTCAGTTTTCTCGACACCTTGAAGACAAAGTCAGCAGTGTCGAGACAAGTCAGCTAACTCGATACTTTAAAGCTTAAGACAGTAGTGCCGAGACAATACAACTCTCTCGACATAAAGAAGACTGAAAATTATACTAAGTAAAATAGTGTCGAGTCAAATCAACTATCTCGACACAATGAAGGATTAAAGCATAGAAGTGTCGACACCAGGCAGACAGTTGTGTCGAGATAATTCAACTGTCTGGACACAAAGCAAAATTAAAGATATCGACATAGATGATAGTTGTGTCGAGACAAGTCAACTGTCTCGACACTTTCAAATTCAGATGAAAATTCTTCCAAGAAAAATTGTGTCGAGACTGCTAAGATGTCTCGACACAAGTGTCAAGACACTTTGGACATCTCGATATTTATGTTTCTTAATATGTACAGAGTCAACACAGAAGTGCCAGGACAAGTCAGAACTATCACATCAGCTACAGTAATGTGATATTTCTACAAAAATAGTTTAATGGAGAATTTGAAGTAGGATGTCAGATGCTGATGTCATCATTCAGAAACCATCCATCCACGAAGGCTATAAATAGAGGGGTTGTCTACACAAAAAGTTAATCAGTCAAGTAGACAAAAATTCTCATTCTAATTTCTTCTAAGCCAGGGCAGGGCGACAATCCCAAGGAGGAGGAAGAAGATGAAGGTCTTTAAGAAAATCTCTAAATCCTTCTATAAATTTGATCTGAAGATTAGGGTGGATCTGATCTATAATTTCTTCAAGGAAATCAAGCCGATCAACATCAAGAAGATTGCAGATCCAGAGAAGTATCTTTTCAACCAGTTAGTTTATCAAGAAGAAATCAATTACTACTGAATTAAAGAATCTGTGTTATCAGATAAGTCAGATTACAAAATTCTTGTTTTCTAAAGATTACTTTTTTCCATTTTACCTCTTAATTTTGTAAGATCTCCTTAAGATCTGAGTGGATAGGATATTTAATCTCTGAGTTGTAAGCCTATTTTATAAAGGTTGAGGTAGGGTTCTTGAGGGACCTGAGGTAGATGATTTGAGTGGATCACTGAGTTGTAAGCCTGATTTATAAAGCCTGAGGTAGGGTTCTTGAGGAACCTGAGGTAGGAGATTGGGTGAATCTCTGAGGTAGGACAAGTGGGTCTGAGTGTATGTTTTTAACAGAAATTGAGACGGAAAGATCTTTGGATCTGAGTTGAAGAGGAGAAGCTATAACCTTATCTAACACATTGCTAGTGAGGAAGAAGGGGGAAAGTGAATGCACCCTAGATCGGGGAACCACTATAAATTCTGTGTGTGTTGTGTGCTGTGATCTGCTTTTGCTTTTGCTGTGATCTGAAATTTTCAAGTGCTGAGTTGAGTGCTTCAATTATGCTGAGTTATTGTAAAGCTAATCACTCAAATAAATTAACTACTAAACATAATTTCTACAGAATAGTTAAGTGACAAAGAATTGAAAACGTATTTTAAAAAGACACTTATTAACCCCCCTCTAGGTGATTATCTACCCATAGGATTATCTTTCAACTTAACAACCCAACAAATTCGGCTTAACTACTCGATGAATTCAATTTAACTACTCGATGAATTCGACTTAACTACTCGACGAATTCGACTTAACTACTCGATGAATTTGACTTAACTACTCAACGAATTGGACTTAACTAATCGACAAATTCAACGTAACTACTCGACAAATTTGACTTGATTACTCGATGAATTTGACTTAACTACTCGATGAATTTGACTTAACTACTCGAAAAATTTGTCTCAATAACTCGACGAATTCGACGTAATCACTCGATGCACTTGATGAACTTCCCGATGAACTCGACAAACTTCCCTTAACTACTCAACGAATTTCACGTGACAACTCGACGAATTCGACAGATCACTCGACGAATTTAAATCAAGCCAAACCAAAACCATATGAACTAGAAAGATCATGCCAGGAAAGATACGATATTGACTAGTTTTGAAATTTAAAAGAAATGAGAAGAAGGAACTAAAAGAAGAATAAGCAAGAGGGATAGTACACCACTTGCCTCAAATCTTCCGATTTCCTGCCTCCTAAGAACTCCACATCAAGGATAGGCCGATTGAAAACCACGACAACATAATCTGGAAGGATTTGGACGAAAATGAAAGTTTGGGCTACTCACTCCAACACCAAAAATCCACGAAACTGGAAAAACTAACCGCACATGTAACATGCCCCACACTTTTAGTCCCCCCCTAAAGTTAGGGTTAGGGCTTGAGTGGTGCATGGAGGCCCTAGTGTGACCCTAGCTCAGCTTGAACTTAGGGAAATTGCTATGTGCACCCCCAATGTGCATAAGTCAATCCCAAGGTCAACCATGGTCAAATTAATCATAAAGGCTAAATGAGAGTCTGAGCTAATTCAAGTGGGCTAAGACATTTTCCAAGGCCCATCCTAAGGCCGACTAAATTTTCATATTTATTTAATCTAATTTATTATTTTAATTAGGGGATTTAATGAGGGTAATTAGGAGGAAAGTTTCATTTGGAGGGGTAAAATTGGAGGGAGGCCAAGTGGAACTCCCTTCTTATTCCCCAACCCCTCCTTTCATCTTCCCTAATGAAGATGAGGAGGTTTCCAATAGTTATAGGTTGGCCACCATAAAGGAGGGCCTTTAATGGCCATGACCATAACCCCCATAACTTGGATCTCCTATATAAAGCCCCCCAAAGCTCAATTCGATTCTTTGATCACCTTCAGAAGGCATAAAGCAGTCAAAATCAACTCTTGGATCACTGCAAACGGGAGAGAATTGAGATCGGGAGAGGTTCGCCGGAAAATACCAAAAACCCTGACCACATGCCAGAGTAGTCACATTCAAGCCCGAAATCAGGCATGTTTCTCCTCCTCTCCTCTTGTGCTAGCATCTTAGATCAATAAGTAATGATTTCGAGCTCAATATATCCGAATTCCATTTTGAATTTCATGGAAAAATCTTGAAAATTCTTCCATTCGAGTTCGCCGGAAACTGCCTCTCCGGCGGTCGTGCCACCGCCCAGTGATAGCCCCGACCTCAACGAAGGTGGTGGGGGTGGTGGCCGGCCGGGGAGGGGGCTGGATTGCCGGAAAAAGCCTCTAAAGCTTCTCCAGGTCAGATGGATCTTGGCTCTTCGCTGTTTGGAGAAGACATAATCTTAGCCGTTCATTATTTATATATATAAATTATTAAATGTAATATATTATATGTATCATTTACTGTACACCTTTTTTTACAAGAAAAATGAGGCATTTAGGGGCTGAACCATGAAATGTGTCCAACATGAAAATGGTAGCACTGTGAGTCTACTTTAACTAGAAATTAAAATCAGGTCATTTGGAGTACTGTAGCTTTATGTAGGGCAATTCTTGTGGGACTTGTCCTTAAGGTTGGACAACCACTATTTCCTTAATAACTTTTAATTGGTTAAGGGGATTGACTTCATATTTGAAGCATGTAATAAAATACCAAAGATAAACTTATATTCCAAAAGTGAATTTTTTTGGATAATAGTTTTCTATGATTTTAGGAAAAATGTGATTTTTCATATAAATGGAATATTTTGAATAATAATAATTATTGTAATCCCAAATTTTGGTTAGAGGTTCATTAGGGAGGTAAAAGGCCCTGCTTAAAATTTCTGATCCTTTAGACCCCTATAGGATGGTGAATCCCACTTACATTTTGAAATGTTGTATGTGAAGTGGTGTGCATTTAGCCAAAAAGGTGTATCTTATGAATTTAACAAGATTGGCTTGGTCAAATCCAGTGAAATTTTATACATGCAATTATTTAGTGAAAGTACACCTCTTCGGGAAGTTTAAAAACATTTGAAGTTGATTTACTCAGCCAATAAATTAATTAGTATTTTTGTTACGCAAATATATTAGTGAAATTAGGGTAAATAAAATAGTTGAAAAAATTATGAAACCTTGCCAATAGCAATTATTTAGTATTATAAACACTGGATGAATTAGTTGGAATTTTTGAAAATCAGAATCTTAGGGTTGCAGTTATAATTATCATTTTTGCCCCTTCTATATTATTGAGATAATTGTGTTCAAATTGAGTTATAAAATTATAAATTTTGGGAATAAATAATTATTTACTATTTGTAACCTTCAGTAATTTTTCTGGAATTATTTAATGAATATTTAAAGTACTTCATGTGTAACTTGACCTAGTGGATCAGATTTTTATAATTAGAATTTAAATATCAAATATTATTGGAATGATGTAAAATTTGGTCCAGAGCCACTATTACTTAAGATGATGTTAGAATAATTTTATCTTGCTGATTTGATAACAGAAAGTGACACTTCATGTTAAAAATTATATGTAGCAATAATTTGGGAAAATTATAATATTTGTTGATTACTTTAGGAAAATTAAAAATCTCTTGAATTAGGTCCAAGATATCATGATAGGTCTCAGGAAATAATCTTAGGTCCTTGGGTCAAGTGTTTGGAGGATTCCTATTCATACACGCATGCAAGATCATATGATCTGCAATTAACAATTTTGAAAAATTAGTGTTTTCAGCAGTTTGTACTTTGGAGAGGTCACACACTTAATAACCCTAAGAGTTGATTTGGTTAAGGGTAGCATAAAATTACTAAGTGCCTTGAGAATGGGAGCGATGAGATTCAGCCCATCATAGTTCTTAGTATCGATGCGAGCCCTTCACAGGATAGACCTTGGGAAGTCCAAGGTTAACCATAAATCGCTAAGTAATCCGGAAGTTAGACAAGAGTAATCTGATAGGATTAAGAAATGTTATAATGATCTCACCCATATGTGGGTTGGAGTGATATAAGTCCTGTTGATCCTACGAGCTGGTGTCTCAGGTTATTGGTCGATATCAGGATGGGTTGGTCCTGCGAGCTGAAGACTCGGGAGGGTATTATTATACCTGGTTTGCGCTTATGTGGTGGGTCACTCGGTACTGGTTCATTCGGCACACCGATTGAAGTACGATGATAGTAGTGCGGAGTATAGACCTTTAAGGAGACCGGTAGGATTTCTATACCGAGGTCTGGAAGACTATGTCCCCTAAGAGCACACCCGACCACAGAATACTGATAGTTTCCAGCAAGAGTACGTAGGGGCTCTGTTGTTGTGTTCTTAGCGTTGAGGCGTATGAGATGTAACGACCCCATCCGTTAGATGACGTATAGTAGAAGGTCCGGCCGGGGCCCCACACTATATGCCACAAACAGACGGTGAGGTCACAGGATAATACCAAACCATACGAATCCTAACTCAGAGCATTCTAGCGGAAGCTTTAAGTTACAACTTTGAACTCTCAACCGGAATGTCCAATATATAAAACCACCTTTATATATAAATACCACGGAATGTACACAACCACAAGAGTTTGGCCTTAAGGCCTTACAGTTCCTCTGAACATACATCATGTTTTACAAACCTCGGCGCGCAGGCCGGCCATACATGAGTAAAAAGAGAAAACAAAACAAAGCCATTCGCTTAGCCTTCCAGGCTAGCCGCAGCAGCAGCAGCAATAGCAGTAGGGCTTCAGCCCATCATTTACCACTTGGCTCTCCAGCACCTGCACGGGAACAATCCACCCAACCGGTGGCAAACAATGCAACGGTCAGCATTCAGCTGACCCAATTATAACAATCCTACCCCTTTCTTGGGGCATGAGCATTCTTTCCCTGCAAGCATGGCATCATCAATAGCAACTATGTGCGCGCAGGCACATTCAAGCCATCACAACCATCGGCCACCCGGCCCGACAGTCCGTGCACTCAGGGCACATTTTCGGTGTACCGGAATACCAGGGTCAACACCACCGTCTACACGATATTTGAGCATTTCTAGTCTTTCCGGCGCGCGGGCCTAAGACTCTCATTAGGCGCTCCAACAAAACCTATACCAGGCTTCCAAGTCGGACGGACCTAACGCAGGTACGGATCAGCCACCCCCCGTTGCTCAAGTCGCCGAGCCACCTCGAATACGGAAGTATCCATGGCTTTTTATAGGCGCGGGTCGGTTTCACCTTTCCTGTTCGGCAATCTGCCTTTTCATCGAGTTGCAGCCCAACGGCTCAACTACTCACAAAGTGGCAACGCACGGCCACAAGAGTTGCCTCCAACTCTCTTCATTTCCTGGACATCGTCCAGTAATTCCTGCCGCACCAAGCAACAGGTAGGAACAAGGCATCACAAGCCATAGGCATCACAAGCCATTATCACGGAGCCTTCTCCGATATGCAAACAAGCATCACCAATCCAGATTACATCCAGATGGGCTTCACACAGCATGCCTAGAGCCGTACTCCAATTCCGGCCTCTAACAAGGGGGACTTCACATATCTACCCCAAGGGACACCACAACCCACTGCACACTCGCGGGGAAGGGTTTTCCCTATGCAATGCAGAAAAGAAGGACTTCACATGTCCAAGGAGGGAGATCGTTACCCTTGTCGATCTCTTCGGTGCCATCGAAAACTAGCCGGTGAGAAAGAACCGCAGCTGCCTTGCCGTCACAACGCCGGCTTCGGATCACGAATCGGACCACGGGAGCTCCGCCGGTGGCTTGCTCTCCTCCTCCTTCTTTCTCTCTTCCTCTCTCTCTCTTCCTTAAGGACAAATGAAGAATGACCTCTTCATTCTTCCTTCACGATTTAATCCAGCCAGGAAACCACCTGAGCCTTTGGATCAAAAGAGAGGAAACTGAACGGCCAAGATTTTCCCAAAAAATCACTTTTTGGCCGACACGGCCTGTGACACGCCCGTGTCACAGGCCGTGTACCCTTAAGCGGCACACACAGTTTGAACCGACTGAACAACACGGGGCATCGACACGCCCGTGTCGAACCTGACACGCCCGTGTCGAACTTGAGACACGCCCGTGTCTCCTGTTACATCGAGCTGCAACCAGTACACGGGTCGGAACACGGCAGCTGACACGCCCGTGTCCAGCCTGACACGCCCGTGTTCCAGGCCGTGTTCAAGGCCGTGTCCGGCTCTGACTTGAATAGGCCAAATTCGCAAAATAATTCGAACACGCCCTGGGACACGCCCATGTCCCATGCCGTGTACACCCGACACGCCCTGGGACACGCCCGTGTCCCAGGCCGTGTAAACCAGCCTGCTACTCAAACTTCATGTTGAGTCTTTTAGGGTCTTTTTGGGGTGTTACAACCCTCCCCCCTTAACAAAATTTCGTCCCGAAATTTGCACGGTAAGGAAACAAAAACCAGCAATGCTATAACTCTGTTATAACAAAAAGTACATGGTCTACAGTTTATACAAATAACTCGGGAAACTCAGCTCGCATGGTCTGCTCTCGCTCCCATGTTAGCTCTTCACGGCCACAATTGTCCCATCGGACCTTGACCATCCCGATCACTTTGTTCCGCAACTGTTTCTCGGCTCGATCCTCGATCCGAATGGGTCTAACCCTCGTCGTTAGCCCATACTCGACCGGTACCCGATCATTCTCCATTACTTGAGCTGGATCCTTTACCGCCTTACGAAGGACTGAGATGTGAAATACATCATGTAATCCACCCAAGTCCGCTGAAAGTGCTAGTCGATAAGCAGCTTCCCCAACTCGCTCCACCACCTCAAACGGACCAAGATACCTCGGACTTAGCTTTTTCAAACGCCGAATCCTGGACACACCTTTGAAGGGTTTGATCTTCAAATATACCCAATCACCCACCGCAAACTCCACGTTCCGGTGCTTGGCATTGTAGTACTTTGCTTGACGATCCTGGGCTATCAATAGCCTCTCCCGAAGAGAGCGTATGAGCGAAGTAGCTTCTTCGACTTCCTTTTTCCCATTCAGCTTAGATTCGCCTGCTTCTGCCCAAGCTAACGGTGTACGGCATTTCCGACCATACAACGCCTCAAATGGTGCCATACCAATACTCGCTTGGTAGCTATTATTATAGGCAAATTCGACGAGAAATATATACTCTTCCCATCTCTTACCAAAGTCTAGGGCGCACATGCGGAGCATATACTCCATCGTCCTGTTGGTTCGTTCAGTCTGGCCATCCGTTTGGGGATGAAAGGCCGTACTAAACGCTAACTTTGTACCCAACATTTGATGAACGAGCCGCCAATCATTCGATGTGAACCGCCCATCACGGTCACTGACGATGCTCCGAGGAACACCGTGCAGTCGAACAACCTGCTCCACATACAGCTTGGCCAAGGTTTCCACTGAATCGTCTCTTCTGTTTGGAAGGAAGTGCGCCACTTTCGTCAACCGGTCCACAATCACCCAGATTGAATCATGACTGCGTTGAGATCTCGGCAACCCGTGCACGAAATCCATTGAAATATCATCGAACTTCCACTCCGGAATAGGTAACGACTTCAGAAACCCGCCAGGCTTCTGGCATTCTGCTTTCACCAATGCACAGGTGTTGCATTTAGCCACATAACGAGCCACATCTTTCTTTAGTCCGGGCCACCAGAACAGCTTTTTCATATCCCTGTACATCTTTGTGCTCCCTGGGTGAACTGAGTACTTTGCAAAGTGAGCTTCGTACATCAACTCTTCCCTCAATTTACCCACACTTGGGACGCACACTCGACCATTTCTCCGTAACAACCCGTTATCCCAAGAGAATTGATCATCCGGCCCATCTTTAGCATAGCGCTGGAGACTTTCATCAAGCTCCGTTGCTCGCCGAACTCTGTCCGTAAGGTCATATTGCACCTCCGTCCAGTTCAAACATGCATCGGTCGACGAACCCTTGTCAACGCAAGATATCTCCAATGCTTCCAATTCCTGGATCAAACGCTGATCATGCCTCTGCAACCAGCTTGCCCGTACCGGAGTCTTCCGACTCAAAGCATCAGCGACCACATTTCCCTTCCCGGGAGTATAGTGAATCTCGAAGGTGTAGTCCCCGAGGAACTCCATCCATCTTCGTTGTCGCATATTCAGATCCTTCTGATCCAACAAATACTTTAGGCTCTTGTGATCCGTATAGATATCCACTTTGACGCCATATAGATAGTGCCGCCACAACTTGAGCGCAAAGATTACCGCCGCTAACTCCAAATCATGGACGGGGTAATTCCGCTCATGCACTTTCAACTGACGCGAGCCATAAGCAATCACTTTACCAAACTGCAGAAGAACGCAGCCTAAGCCGCTCCCTGATGCATCACTATAGATCTCATACCCATCGGTACCACATGGCGATGTCAACACAGGCGCCGTGGTCAAACGACTCTTCAAGTCTTCAAAAGCTCGCCCGCACTCCGGCATCCAAATGAACTTTTGATCTTTTCTCGTAGCGTGGTGAGAGGTAAAGCAATCCATGAGAAGTTTTCTACAAACCGTCTATAGTAGCCCGCAAGTCCAAGGAAGCTCCTGACCTCGGCCACTGAAGACATCACTGGCCAATCTCGGATGGCACTTATCTTCAACGGATCCACCGCGATACCCTCTCCGCTTACCACATGGCCTAAAAAGGCTACTGAAGAGAGCCAGAACTCACACTTTGAGAACTTGGCAAAAAGCTTATTCCTCCGCAGGGTATGCAAGACCAACCGCAAATGGTTTGCGTGATCCTCTTCCGACTGAGAGTATACTAAGATGTCATCGATAAACACAATAACAAACAAATCCAAATACTCTCGGAATGTTCGATGCATTAGGTCCATAAATACCGAAGGCGCATTACATAGGCCAAACGGCATTACCGTGAACTCATAATGACCGTAGCGTGTTCCAAACGCCGTCTTGGGAATGTCACCTTCCCGAATCCTTAGCTGATAATATCCCGATTTCAAATCCAACTTGGAATAGACCGTTGATCCCGCCAGCTGATCAAAGAGGTCATCAATCCTCGGAATCGGATATTTGTTTTTCTCCGTCAGCTTATTCAACTCGCGGTAGTCAATACACAACCGTAAGCTACCGTCTTTCTTCGTCACAAAGAGAACAGGCGCGCTCCAAGGTGACATACTTGGGCGTATATATCCCTGCTCCAACAACTCTTGCAATTGGACTTTCAACTCAGCCATCTCTTTTGGCGCAACGTGATATGGAGAGCGGGCCACAGGTTTTGCACCTGGCACCAACTCAATAGAGAAGTCAATCTCCCGCTGGGGTGGTAACCCAGGAAGATCTTTAGGAAACACATCGGCAAACTCTGACACAACTGGCACTTCACCGACACTGGCCTTTGGCTCAACAGCCTGAATTAGCGTGAAGAATAACTTCGCGCCCTTCCGAACAGCATTGACGACTTGGAGTGCAGACAACAACGTTCCGCCAACTCCTCGCATACCAGCGAACTTCGTCACAAGCCCGGTATTCTGGCCCAGTGTAATCTCCTTGGAGTTGCAATCAATAAAGGCACGCTGCTCCAAGAGCCAGTCCATACCAAAGATCACATCAAACTCCGATAACGGTAGCACAGCTGCACTCAAACCGAAATCCTGACTTCCTATTTGCACATCCACATCGCAAGCCCTATCCGCAAGCATCATACAGCCATTCGGCAATAGCACCCTTGTACTATCCACCGTCACATGACTTGGTACCCCAATGCGAGATACGAAATCCTCAGACAGAAAAGAATGCGAAGCACCCGTATCAAACAGGGCTCTCGCTAAATTATTCCGAATCAGGACAAAGCCTACAGCACACACACATCATGCACAAGCTAAACAAAACCAAAACCAAAAGCACAGCAAGTAAACTAACTCAACTCGTACCTGTGACGACGTCACTTTGCTTAATCGCTTCCTGTTGGCCAAGTTGATAGATTCGGGGCTGCGCCTGGGAAGCAGAGGAATCCACCACCGCTTTGCCCTTCTCAGCATACGACGCACCCGTCTTCTTTTCCCCTTTGGGCTGCACAACCCGACAGTCACGAGCAATATGCCCCACCCGGCCACAGTTATAGCATGTACGAGCATTCGGCCTTGATGTCGCTCCCGACACAACGGTCGTAGTCACTTGCCCAGATGGCTTGGACCTCTTGCCCCCTTTCTTCTGGTAAAACGATTTGCTTGGGCGAGGTGCTTGAAACTCTAGCTTAGACACAACCAAGCCCTTGTTCCCTTGCACTCGCCTCATGTCCTTCTCCAACGCGCACGCAGTATCAACCAACGCCTGAAACCCTTGGCTCACAGAACTCAAAAGCAGGAATCGCAACTCATCCCGCAATCCTTCATAGAACCGATTCGTTTTCCTTTGGTCATCCGCGAAGATTGTTCCCGCATATCGTCCCAACCTGGTAAACTCATGCAAGTAGACATCCACACTATCTTCCCCTTGCTTTAACCGTTGGAACTCATTTTCCATAGCAATGCGTTGCGCCGCTGGGACATGTTTCGCCAGAAATAATCGAGAGAACTCCTCAATCGACACTTGTGTTAATTGCCTGCCCGCCAAATGATGTAGCTCAACCTCGTCCCACCACAACCGCGCCTCCCCTTTAAGCATGAAGGTGGCCAAGGTGACCTTGAGAGTTTCCTCCGCCCTGATCGCTGTCATTATCCTCTTGACACGCGATAACCAATCTTCCGCCTGCGTTGGGGATCCCATTCCCGCAAACGTAGGAGGACTGAAGCTCATGAATTGCTTCAACTGTCGGTCAGCTGCTCGTGGATCTACAGCCTCAACCGACTCGGGTCTTACATCAACACGAACTGGCACTACTGCCGGCTGCGCTTGCCCGGTTGGCTGAATCATGGCAAATAGCGCCTCAGCCACTAAGCGAACAGTTTCCGCAGATGGAGGAGGTGTGGGCACCTTAGCTGGTGCCGCACTCTCATCAGAACGCTAGGGCTCAGACTGCCCAGCACCACTACGTGTCACCTATAGGTGGACAAGACACACATTAGCGAACGTATGCAAGCAAAACAACACAAAAAGGAACGCGCAGATTCCTCAAACAAGATTTTGTACATTCCTTAATGGACATTCCAGAGTTCATTAGCGTTACAGCAGGTCGCACAAACACGTGCTCGCCACCCCACAAAAGAATTCGACCACGAATTCGAAAGAGGAAGACCAACGAAAAGCTGAGACCAAAATGTAACGACCCCATCCGTTAGATGACGTATAGTAGAAGGTCCGGCCGGGGCCCCACACTATATGCCACAAATAGACGGTGAGGTCACAGGATAATACCAAACCATACGAATCCTAACTCAGAGCATTCTAGCGGAAGCTTTAAGTTACAACTTTGAACTCTCAACCGGAATGTCCAATATATAAAACCACCTTTATATATAAATACCACGGAATGTACACAACCACAAGAGTTTGGCCTTAAGGCCTTACAGTTCCTCTGAACATACATCATGTTTTACAAACCTCGGCGCGCAGGCCGGCCATACATGAGTAAAAAGAGAAAACAAAACAAAGCCATTCGCTTAGCCTTCCAGGCTAGCCGCAGCAGCAGCAGCAACAGCAGTAGGGCTTCAGCCCATCATTTACCACTTGGCTCTCCAGCACCTGCACGGGAACAATCCACCCAACCGGTGGCAAACAATGCAACGGTCAGCATTCAGCTGACCCAATTATAACAATCCTACCCCTTTCTTGGGGCATGAGCATTCTTTCCCTGCAAGCATGGCATCATCAATAGCAACTATGTGCGCGCAGGCACATTCAAGCCATCACAACCATCGGCCACCCGGCCCGACAGTCCGTGCACTCAGGGCACATTTTCGGTGTACCGGAATACCAGGGTCAACACCACCGTCTACACGATATTTGAGCATTTCTAGTCTTTCCGGCGCGCGGGCCTAAGACTCTCATTAGGCGCTCCAACAAAACCTATACCAGGCTTCCAAGTCGGACGGACCTAACGCAGGTACGGATCAGCCACCCCCCGTTGCTCAAGTCGCCGAGCCACCTCGAATACGGAAGTATCCATGGCTTTTTATAGGCGCGGGTCGGTTTCACCTTTCCTGTCCGGCAATCTGCCTTTTCATCGAGTTGCAGCCCAACGGCTCAACTACTCACAAAGTGGCAACGCACGGCCACAAGAGTTGCCTCCAACCCTCTTCATTTCCTAGACATCGTCCAGTACTTCCTGCCGCACCAAGCAACAGGTAGGGACAAGGCATCACAAGCCATAGGCATCACAAGCCATTATCACGGAGCCTTCTCCGATATGCAAACAAGCATCACCAATCCAGATTACATCCAGATGGGCTTCACACAGCATGCCTAGAGCCGTACTCCAATTCCGGCCTCTAACAAGGGGGACTTCACATATCTACCCCAAGGGACACCACAACCCACCGCACACTCGCGGGGAAGGGTTTTCCCTATGCAATGCAGAAAAGAAGGACTTCACATGTCCAAGGAGGGAGATCATTACCCTTGTCGATCTCTTCGGTGCCATCGAAAACTAGCCGGTGAGAAAGAACCGCAGCTGCCTTGCCGTCACAACGCCGGCTTCGGATCACGAATCGGACCACGGGAGCTCCGCCGGTGGCTTGCTCTCCTCCTCCTTCTTTCTCTCTTCCTCTCTCTCTCTCTCTCTTCCTTAAGGACAAATGAAGAATGACCTCTTCATTCTTCCTTCATGATTTAATCCAGCCAGGAAACCACCTGAGCCTTTGGATCAAAAGAGAGGAAACTGAACGGCCAAGATTTTCCCAAAAAATCAGTTTTTGGCCGACACGGCCTGTGACACGCCCGTGTCACAGGCCGTGTACCCTTAAGCGGCACACACAGTTTGAACCGACTGAACAACACGGGGCATCGACACGCCCGTGTCGAACCTGACACGCCCGTGTCGAACTTGAGACACGCCCGTGTCTCCTGTTACATCGAGCTGCAACCAGTACACGGGTCGGAACACGGTAGCTGACACGCCCGTGTCCAGCCTGACACGCCCGTGTTCCAGGCCGTGTTCAAGGCCGTGTCCGGCTCTGACTTGAATAGGCCAAATTCGCAAAATAATTCGAACACGCCCTGGGACACGCCCGTGTCCCAGGCCGTGTACACCCGACACGCCCTGGGACACGCCCGTGTCCCAGGCCGTGTAAACCAGCCTGCTACTCAAACTTCATGTTGAGTCTTTTGGGGTCTTTTTGGGGTGTTACATGAGAGGTCTAGGCCTGGTAGTGTACCTGCCCGCCTAAGAGTGGAGACACCTGCTCCACTACCACCGTGAGTCACGACGGTTGGTACCTGAGAGGTTGGCCACCTACAAAAAGTGAGGATGCATGAAAGGTCTGTACACAGAGTCGTGTGTGTGAGTTATATAATCATTGCATTACATAGCATGACATAACATGACATAGCATACGCACTTGCAGATCCTCATCATATAAATTAGTATGAGCTCTTTTATATGATGAGTTACTATTTTAAAAATCTTAACTTATATGTTTGTATGAGCATTCATATAAGTTAGGGTACACTTCTGTGATGGTAGTGTAGTTGTTTTACTTTACTAGTTTTACTTAGCTCCTCTTACTATACTTTTATATTGCATTAATTGTTGCTCTTCTTTACTGCTCATGCTAATATAAAACTGCTAGAGAATTACTAATATATACCACTATCACCTACTAATAAATTCTGCTACTATTGGTCCTCCGCTTTATTCCTTCTGCGCGGTGCCTAGGAGTTACGGGGGTGAGGCGGGGACGAAGCAGTAGAGTCTAGCTTGACTGACGGTCGTTTGACCACATCTTTTTAGGGATACGTGGAGATGCCGCCGCAGTTCGACTAGGCGGAGCTAGAGATTGAGATACCACGATCTGAGGAGCCGGAGCCGCGCACTACCACTACTACTACCCGACATACTCTTGATGATCATATGGTTTAGCTTTTGCGTTATTAGTTAAGAGAGAGAGAGAGAGAGTGATATGTATGATGTTTATGTACTGTGTTGGGTCCGGCGTTCCTTCACTTGAACCGTGGCTCTCTGCTACTTATTTAAGAAATTAAGCAGCACCCTTTCCAACAGTCCGAGCTTTTGTAACAGTTGGGTATGCGCTTGATCCTACATTTGGTATCAGAGGAGGTCACAGGTTCAAGACCGGGGGCGCTATTAAATCCCGATTTTTCCCTTCTACCTGTGTGGGTCCGGCAGGTCATACAACCATGGACATGTGGTAAGCCCACCTCTGAGCTGTGTGGGTCATGTGGTAACCCCACCTCTGAGACGACGAGTTGTGCTAGACGCTAGGGGGGATTGTTGGGTCCGACATTCCTTCACTTGACCCGTGGCGCTCTGCTACATATTTAAGAAATTAAGTAACACCCTTTCCAACAGTCTAAGCTTTTGGAACAATTGGGTATGCGCTTGATCCTACATACTGGGCATAAGCCCTATTACTCGTACTCATTATTTTTGATATGTGGACCTTTTGATTGGTTATTTATTATATCTAAGATATGATATGTGGATTTGTTTACTTCTTCTTTTGTTGGTTGTGCGAATGATCGTGCTTGCCGGCAAAGTCGCTGTCTTGTGGTGGCAACTAACAGGTAGTTGGTTTCATTATAAGGCGATGGTCCTGGGCATAAAATCTCTCCTCGGTTGTGCCCAATTCCCGGGAGGAGGGACTTTACATCACACGCGTATATCTCGGCGAGAGCTTTCCAGATATATACTCCAATGAAGATTCTGTACACTAGAGCTCCCGTGACGGTCGTCGGAAAGCTACCGGAAAGACAATCTCACTCTCGCTCGCCTTCTCTAGTTTGGCGGAACAGGAAAAGGAAACTTGAAAACCTAAAACTAAAGTTGGGCCAGCTTTTTATATATATAAATTATATATATAATGTTATATAAATAGTCTTATCATTTCATTGAAGATTTGGACTAAGAACAACTTGATTTTCGAAGAAATTTGCATCAAAGGTAAGTACCGGTCCTACGAATCCAACGACGAAGTTGAAATCAGAGTTCAATGAGCCGATATTGAGTTACGATTTATTTCCACAGTTTACGGAAACGATAAATCTTTTCAATCTTTGAAAATTCACTGGACTTTCAAAATAGCTCGGATCGCAACGAAACCTAATGATCACGATTAAAATTAAATACTTAATTTTTTTTAAAATTAGAAAATTCTACACTCCAGCAAGATCAAAATTCAGTCGACTTGACCAATGAATACGGAGATGCACTAACGACGACGCACTATTAACTTTGTGTCAATGTAACGCCCTAATGCTATTATTATACCAAAAGAAAATCAAAATTAATTATCAAAAATTCAGGGCCGTTACATACAATCCCCACTTTTTTTGGGCTCACTCGTGAGCTCGGAAAAATAATGTTGAACAAGTAGTTCGGAGAGATGTGCGCAAGATTCAACATGCCACTTAATGCCCCCCATGAGTGGAGCTCAACTAGAGGAGGAAGAAATGTCGACTCCACCTAGGCCATTCACAAAATGAGTGAGCCCAGTTAGAGGTAGAGAAAAGAGTCGACACCTTACATGATCCAAACTCAACTAAGGTGGAGAGAGATTGACATCTCGTAGGAGCCAAGCTCAACTAGGGTGGAGAAGGGGTCGACACCTTCCGGGTTTTTAGCTCAACTGAGGTGGAGAAGAGATCTCCATATCGCAGGAGCCAAACTCAACTAGGGTAGATAAGAGGTCGACACCTTGCAGGAGCCATGCTCAACTGGGGGGGGGGGAGAAGTGGTTGACCCCTCATAGGAGCCGTACTCAACTGGAGATGGAGAAAGCATCGAACCCTTACAGGAGCTGAGCTCGACTTGAGGTGGAGAAAACGTCGACAACTCACAGGAGTCGGGCTCGATTAGAGGTGGAGAAAGCGTCAATACCTTCCATGAGCCGAGCTCGAATGGAGGTGGAGAAAGCGTCGACACCTTACAAGACCTGGGCTCCACTGGAGGTGTAGAAAGCGTCAACACCTTCTAGGAGTTGAGCTCAACTAGAGGTGGAGAAAGTGTTAACAACTCACAGGAGCCGATCTTTACTAGAGGTGGAGAAACCGTGGACACCTCCCAGGAGTCGGGCTCGATTGGAGGTCGAGAAAGTGTCGACACCTGTAACGCCCCTGGTTTTTCGATGTTTATTTTAATTTCTTTAGTGGCGTATTTATGACGTTAGGGCATTACGTTGATGCATAGTTGTTAGGTACCATTGCTGGAGCATGGTTATTGCTCATTTGGTACCAGAGATTTTGACTTAGATGATTAGCTTGGCTAATTTCTGGTATATTTTTGAGATATCCATTGCGAGTCGGGTTTGTTTTGGAACTCGGTGGTGCCTTTTTGGGATATTTGTTGTTTTAACTTTGGGGAGTTTTTACCCGAGTTTGATTTCCGGATTTCAATTCTGACTTCGGCGTTGGATTCATAGCGTCGATATTTAGCTACGGTGCGAATTTCGTAAGATTTTGAGTTGGTTTGAGTTTCAGGTCGTTTGGACGTTTATTTAATAATTAATTATAATATAATATTATATATATATATATATATATATATATATGCCTCACATCAAATCGGAACCCTATTCATCTTCTTCCCCGAACCGACGAGTGTTTCGCGAAAGGGAAGAGGCGGAGGTGTTGCATGCGTCGGCCGTCGATCGTGGGGGTTCTGGTGGCCAGTTTCATCGGAGGAGAGATTCAGAAAGCTCTCGCCGAGATCTACGCATATGTGGTAAGTATTTCTCATTTCTTAGATTTTTAGGCATTTGGGTTTGCCGTTTTGACCTCCTTCTTCCCTGAAAAGTTTCAGGAAACGTTTCCTAGAAATTCTTGCGGGCCAGCCTTGTCGCAGAGCGCTTGGAGGAGTCAGATTTGGGGAGTTTCGAGGCAAGTGGTGACCTTCCCCTTGCTTTGCTATTTTCTTTCATGTCTTTTCTCTTCTTTTCCACCTTAGTATGTAGGAGTAGTATAGGGAGTAGACTTTAGGAAACCATAGGATAGTTAGAACTTTTCAGCCAGGAATCCGTCGAGTATGGTATATAGCCCAAGGGAATTTCGTTGCGTATAGGTGTTGTAGACTATCAGAAATTCGTCGAATATGAGGAAATAGATCAAGTGAAATTCATTGAGTATCCGTGTTTTCGTCGAGTGGATTCATTGAGTATGGCAGGCTTTGAAGGCATTGAGTGATCTGGAGATTAAGTAAGATTCGCCGAGTATATACGCCAAATCGAGTCCGACTCATCGAGTAACGCTGAGTGTAGTTTTGCCGCCAAGTCTAATTCGTCGAGTATCCCTTGGTTTTGTCGGGTATATTCGACGAATTTTGGCTGGACTTAGGCTATTTTTGCCGATTTTTTTTCCGATTCTTCGAGTATAGGCCTTAGGGTGAAATTTCGGGTTTTTCTCTCCTCTTTCTCATGGGAGTATTTGGAGTTGGGACTTAGGTGTTGTGGGTATTTCGAACATGCTCCATGGCTAGATCAGCAGTGGATAAAGGACTGCCAATTGGATGTCGTTTCATGAATCATTGCATTTGGTGGGTTTTTGTCTCTTTTTATGGACTGTTGGGCTGTGTTGGACAAGTGGACACCACTACAGGGCCTTTTTAAGACGTTTGGTCAGTTAGTTCGTGTTGGACATTATGGCCACCGACTCAGGACCATTGTTTTTACGGATGCTAATGATTCACGTGTTAGAGCAGTTCAGTTTCTTTTCTTCCTATTGTGTAGGCATGCGTTGGATGTTTGCTTCTGCGCATTTAAGCGAAATATGGTATCTTTTCGCACTTAGTGCACCTTTCTTACACTATCGTTGAGTATTCTACTTTACTTGTTTCAGTTTAACTAATTAGCTGAGGTTTGTCAGCTATTATTATAGGTTGGTTTGGTAAACCACCTTTTTGTTTCCTCTTTGTTTATAATCTTTTGATTTCTTTTGCCACTTGTATTTGCTTGCTGCGGTTTTCTTTCTTTGATTGCCTCAGGTTCAGGGCAGTAGCCGGTTGAGCGGATAGGTTTGGTGGTTGTTAGTGGTCTACAGTTGTTGCAGTAGTTTTTCTCACCGTCGTGAGGTAGTTTTGTTGTTTCCCCTTTTTAGTTCAGACATACATACTTTCAGTGGGTTCGTGTCAGGTTGTTAACGTCCACTGATGGTTTTCTTGTGGAATGTTAAGTATTTGCTAGCTCCTAAGTTTACCTCTTTATGGTAGGTGGTACTTGTTCTCTGGGAAGGTTTTATGCTAGGTTGCATGTTAGGTATTTTAAAGTATAAAAGTATTATTTCTTTTATGTCATACATGTCATCTTTCAAAACTAAAGTCACTATATTTCAACTAACGTAAAAGCTATTCTTATACTTATAATGAATCTAGAGTCTTGCATACCATGATTTGTCCTTTGCGGATGTTTATACTCATGTCAGTTATTAATCATTATAAATAAAGTATTTTCCGCAGCATATAATTAATTACATTTTCACTTGTGGACTAGTTGAACCACTGAGCCGAGGAATACAACCATCCAAACTTAAACTTTAAAATGGATTTTCCTCTTAATAACTTATGGATTTCAATAAAAATGTAGAGTTGGAGTCTTGCCTGAGGGTTTGCATTTATCCCCAGCATGGTGTGGTATCACGAAGCGTGTTTTCTCTTATTCTGATATGTCATTTAATTGCGGAGAAAATGCTGGTTGTGACAGTTGGTAGCAATTGGTCGAACAACTATCTCGTGTAGATTTCAGTTGTCTTGGTTCATTTCATACACACTCCGATGTGTCATCAGTACATCTTAGCTGAAGCATGAACACTATACTCATAAGCATGATAAGGAGTATACAGAGCATATTATATAGTATGTGATGCATAATATGTGTTTGTATATGGATCCTCATAGGAGGCAACATGTGACTATTATGTAGTATGAGATGCATAACAATCATCACATGAATGCACATTAAATTTTTTTTTCTTTTTTTACATGCGATATTATATAGTATGGGATGCATAATATTTCATGTGTATGCTACTCAAAACATACATTAAGGCCTTTATCAGATTGCATAGCACAACATACATAACATTACATAGCATTAGCACACGTGTCAAGCTAAATATTTACATGATGACATATGTACACACATGGTTTTAAAAGCAAAAGAATAAGGGTTCATGCATCCATGGTCTATGCACATGAGTCAATAGGATGACGGTATATCATCCTAAGTTAAGCATGACATCATTAATGAAAATCCCAGAGCAAGTTAGCAGCTTGAGCAAGTATCTTTGCATGTATGGTCGGAACTAAGATGTGTAGTTCTAGTGGTTAAGCTAGGTTTTGATTAATTATTTGTTGTGTTATTAGAATGTCGCCTAAGTGTCTTGTGACAAGGTCGAATCCCCAGTCAAAGGGCGAGTCGTCTAGGGAACAGAGTGAGGCCGTGCTGGAAGGATTACGGCAGAGCAATGAGGCTCTATCCAGACAAATGTTGGAGATGCAGTCGTAGATTCAGGCTTTGTTGTCTGTTGTTTCTGGGCAGCCGATTAGAGTGCAGGACCTTACTGTGGGTCAGGCAGTCCTTATTCCTCTTGCTCCTCTAGTACCCCCAACTATGTTGCCACCAGAATAAACTTTTTCTTGCATTTTTAGCGACTAGGACCCCCTACCTATGACGATAGAGTGGACTTCATGGCCTTGGATGACTGGATTATAGCGATCGAGGAGATGTTCTCATACTCAGGAGTTTCTGCGGACGAGCGAGTGATGGTCGATGCATATCACCTCAAGGGCCTTGCAAAGAGCTGGTGGTTGAGGGAGAAGGAGAACCTTAAGGATGGGTGTTCTTGGGAATCCTTCAAGGAGTTATTGCTGAAGAAGTTTCTACCATTGGTCGAGTGAGACCATTTGATGAACGATTTTCTACATCTGAAGCAAAGATAACTCACAGTCAGTGAGTATGAGATTGAATTCAGCAAGCTGAGTAAGTTTGCCCCTGACTTGGTAACCTCTTAAGCCAATATAGTTAAGCATTTTTTGGGTGGTCTTAGGAGTGACATCCTGCAACTAGCCAGTGCTTATGGATTTGAAAGCTATGCTGAAGCAGTGGAAGCTGCCCTGAAGGTCAAAGCAATCGACAATGCTAAGAATTGAGGTCAGTTGATGAGGAGAGATAAGAGGAAGTCTGATGAGGGTAAGAGCTCTTAGGAATCTGGATCTGCTTTTAGGAAAAGGAGCAAAGAGATGCAGTTTCAGTGGCCGACCAGGCCATCCGTTCGAGAGATGTTACAAGACGATAGGAGCTTAGAAGCAGGAGCAAGTGCATGCAATCCAGAGCGCTCCTAAAGTAGATTTGGTTTGTACTTCGTACAAACGGAAGGAGCATGATACTGCCCATTATTGGGGAAGGGAAAGGGTATGTTATCAGTGCGAAAAGAAAGGATATTTCAAGTCAAAGTGCCCACAGTCTCATCCCATATTGCAGCCAGTTCCACTTCAGGCTTTGCCGCCACCGTAACATTTGGACAAAGGGAAGGGCAAGATTAATATGATGACGATTGAGGAAGCGTAGATGTCTACCCAAGTGATTTCAGGGAAGTTTAAGGTAAAGAACTGCTGGGCAAGCGTTCTTTTCGATTCGGGTGCTACCCACTCGTTCGTTGCTAGGACCTTTGTACAGCGTTATCGTTTGACTTTTTATCAGATTGGCGATTTGTGTTGTGTCAAGTTTCCCTCTAGAGATTCAGTGGTGTCAGACCAAGGTATCCAGAGTTGTCCGATCCTTCTAGGTGATTTCGTAGTGTTTGCTGATTTGAAGGTGTTAGACCTGGAGGACCTTGATGTGATCTTGGGCATGGACTGGTTGTCCAGATATGATGTAGTTATCCAGTGCAAGGTTATGCGTCTTGACTTCAAGATGTACAATGGACAACCCAGGAGTGTTTATGGTTTTCCGAGCCAGGTTTCCCCGATTATTTCTGCGATATGTGCTCGAAAACTTTTGAATTCCGGTTGTTTTGCTTGTTTGGTTTCTATTTTAAAAACAGTTGGTGGTTTGCCGTACGTAGAGGACCTTCCTGTGGTGTGTGAGTTTCCCAATGTCTTCCCAGATAGTCTCCATGGTCTTCCTCCTGTGATGGATGTGGAGTTTGTTATTGATTTTGAGCCGGGTACTTGTCTTATAGCTAAGACACCGTACCGTATGGCCCCGTGTGAGCTGGAATAGTTGCGTACCCAGCTAGATGAGTTATTGCAGAAGAGATTTATTGGACCAAGTTCTTCACCGTGGGGTGCTCCCGTGCTATTTGTGAAGAAGAAGGATGGATCCATGACGCTGTGCATCAACTATAGGGAACTGAATAAGGTAACAATCAAGAACATGTATCCCTTGCCGTAAATAGATGATTTGCTTGACAAGTTGCGGGGTAGTACTATGTTTTCAAAGGTTGATCTTCATTTAGGCTACTATCAGCTTAGAATTCGTGAGACGGATATTCCACAGACTGCTTTCCGTTCTCGACATGGACATTTTGAGTTCTTGGTGATGTCCTTTGGATTAATGAATTCACCCTCTGCCTTCATGGACATGATGAATAGAATGTTCAAGGACTTTTTGGACCATTTTGTGGTCGTGTTTATTGATGATGTTTTGGTTTACTCTCGCAGTGCTGAAGAGCTTGCGCAGCACTGCCGTTTGGTTTTGATTGCTTTGAGGGATGAAAGTTCTTGTTTTTAAGTTAGCTAGCATCCTAGAGGGGGGTGAATAGGTTTGTCTAGGTCGTTTGAGTTTCTTTTTATTTCTTCTTGAATTACATTGTGATTGAATAGATGATAGCTTTTTAAGAACCTGCAAACATAAAACAATCATAGAAAAGCACACAAGTATTTTAGTAATGGCTCCCCAAAATTATGGGTACATCCACTCTCCTCCCACCTTGCTAACTTCCTATTAGTCAAGGCACTTCTCCAAAACAATGCTCCAAGGATATTACACCTCAGATCCCTCAGGATCTCTCAATCTCCTCCAATACTTACACCTCAGCCATAAGGGCCTACACTCAGTGATACAGGTATCACCTACCTCAAGCAATTAAGCCTTACCACTCAGGCCATGGAGGATAGGCCTACCTCAGAGCAAACTTGCTCCTACAACTCAGAGAGATTCACTCTCCTTCAGCTCAGGCAATATTGCCCTACTTCTCAGTGAGTAAAAGTGTAAAACTCACCTACCTCAGATCCCAGCAGGATCCTACACTCAGAGAGAAGCTCTCTCCTACAGCTCAGAAAAATGTTCCCTACCTCAGGCCCAAGGCCCTACAGCTTAGATCAAGAAGGATCCAACAACAAGAAATGTTTTAATTAACTTTGACACAGAGAAATTTATCTGTGTCAACAACTAGAGCAGAGAAATTTCTTCTCTAACTCTCCTCTCAGCACATAAAAATTTTGCTGGAGGAACTCAGAAGCTGACTTCTAAACTTGCTGTAGAAGGCTAAAGTTCTGTTGATCTTGAGTCTTCAAGCAGCTCACTGAACCTGCCTAAGGGTGAAGGTTCTTCTTTCTTCAGAATTATTTCTGATTCTGCTATGGCAGATAGATACTTCACAGCTATCTGAACTTTTCTTGCTGGAGAGCTTCAAGCCTTTTTACATGCAGAAATGACGAGGAAGATGAAGTCGGCTACAGTCCTTTTTGAATTGAGAATGCACTAAAGTTATCTTGTGTCTTGGACCATCTCATCGTTTTGTAGTTCGCCGATCAATGACTCTTAGAGATCAGTGGGCTCCACCTGCAGCTTCCAGCTGCGCCTTATTTTAATTGGAAGAAGACGTACAATAGCTTATCGGTAGAGTTTGTCATGTTCTGTAGATTCTCCGTACTTGATTTGAACTTAGTTGACTTTGTTGATTTTGCTGACGTCAGCACCTGTGGACGTAGTCAAAAATCAAGCATCAGTAGAATAGGCGTTAAGTGAATGAACTTCACTCAACGCCAAATTATTTAGACAGAATTCTGTCTAAATAGGCGTTTACAGGGTTGAGTGATGAAGCTCCATTCAACGCTTTTAGCCTTAACCAATTCTGCAGCATTTTCTGCATGCCTGGAATTGAGAGCATTTAGTGAGCACATCTCACTCAATGCCTTGTGCCTTAGCCTATGCATTTTTTAAATTAGGCGATGAGAGCATTGAGTGAGCATACTTTACTCAACATTTTTTTGGCCTTAGACAATTTTCTGCGTCTGCAACATCTTAGGCGCTGAGAGCGTTGAGTTAGCATGCCTCACTCAACTCTGAACTCAGTTCGATGAATTCAGATTCTCAAACTCTAAGCTTAGTTCGACGAATGATGAGCTCAGCTCGATAAACTCTAAACTCAGTTCAACTTACAGATTTTTGTTGTGTGTGGCGTTGAGTGTGACTTCAACACTCAATGCCAAACTACTTAGCCATATATCTGAATTTAGCTGTATGTCGTTGATTAAGTTGACTTCACTCAATGCCTGTGGACTTAGTCAGATTTCTATCAACCCACATCTTAGGTAAGTGTTTACCTGACTTGGCCATATAGGCTACCTGTCCCATCACTATCAACTATAACTATATATATATCATTGACAAGATTAACTTCCTCAAATCTAGGACATTGTGGGTAATAGACCCAACAAGGGAGCATAAGTTGTTTGCTAAGTTAAGCAAGTGCGAGTTTTGGCTTCCTCAGGTTTCCTTTCTGGGTCATGTGGTTAATAAGGATGGAATTTTATTGACCCAGAGAATATTATTGCCGTAATGGATTGGAACAGACCTACCATACCCAAAGAGACAAGAAGTTTCCTAGGGTTGGCAGGATATTATACTCAGAGAAGAGCCCTCTCCTACAGCTTTGGCAAATTTGCCCTACCTCAGGCCCAAGGCCCTACAACACAAATCTAGAAGGATCCTACAACAAGAAATGTTTTAATTAACTTTGACACAGATAAATTTTTATGTGTCAACAACTAGAGCAGAGAAATTTCTGCTCTAACTTTTCTCTCAGCACAAAAAAATTTTGCTGGAGGAATTCAGAAGCTGACTTCTGAACTTGCTGTAGAAGGCTAAAGATCTGTTGATCTTGGGTTTTCAAGCAGCTCACTGAACCTGCCTAAGGGTGAAGGTCCTTCTTTCTTTAGAACTATTTCTGATTCTGCTGTGGCAGATAGAGACTGCATAGCTATCTGAACTTTTCTTGCTGGAGAGCTTCAAACCTTTTTACATGCAGTAATGACGAGGAAGATGAAGTCGGCTGCTGTCCTTTTTGAATTGAGAATGCCCTAAAAGTTATCTTGTATCTTGGACCATTTCATCCTTCTGTAGTTCACTGATCAACGACTATTAGGGATCAGTGGGCCCCACCTACAGCTTCTAATTGTGCCTTGTTTTAATGGGAAGAAGACATACAGTAGCTTCTCGGCAGAGTTTGTCATGTTCTATAGCTTCTCCGTACTTGATTTGAACTTAGTTTACTTTGTCGATTTTGCTGACGTCAGCACCTGAGGACTTAGTCAAAAATCAAGCATCATTAGAATAGGCGTTGAGTGAATAAGCTTCACTCAACGCCAAAGTACTTAGATAGAATTCTGTCTAAATAGGCATTGACAACATTGAGTGAGGAAGCTCCATTCAACGCTTTTTGCCTTAACAAATTCTGCAGCCTTTTCTGCATGCCTGACATTGAGAGTGTTGAGTGAGCACACCTCACTCAATGCCTTGTTCCTTAGCCTATGCATTCTGTAAATTAGGCGATGAGAGCGTTGAGTGAGCATACTTCACTCAACGCTTTTGACCTTAGCCAATTTTCTGTGTCTGCAATATCTTAGGCACTGAGAGCGTTGAGTTAGCATGCCTCACTCAACTCTGAACTCAGTTCAACAAATTCAGATTCTCAAACTCTGAGCTTAGCTCGACGAACGATGAACTCAGCTCGACGAACTCTGAACTTAGTATGACTTACAGCTTTTTACTGTGTGTGGAGTTGAGTGTGACTTCAACACTCAATGCCAAACTACTTAGCCATATATCTGCCTTTAGCTGTATGGCATTGAGTGAGTTGACTTCACTTAACGCCTGTGGACATCAGATTTCTGTCAACCCATATCTTAGGTAAGTGTTTACCTGACTTGGACACTTAGGCTACTTGTCCCATCAATGTCCTAGATTGACTTCCTCTAATCTAGGATATTGTGGGCAATGGACCCAACAATATCCCCCTATTTGAGGAAGTGAAAACTCTTAAGCAAGTAACTGAGTTGACTTACAGAGTCCAATTCCCATACTTGAACCTGATTATAAGTGAGTGAGTTGACTTACACAGTCCAGTGCCCATACTTGAACCTGATCATCTGATCCTCATCTATGATCATCTTTTCCTCCCCCTTTTTGACTTCAGCAATAGCAGGTAGGATTTTTATCATCTGCTCCCCCTCAAATAGGCAGCAGTGAACTGTTGGAGTTGTATTGGACATGCTCCCCCTCAATTGGAGAATCTTTATTTCTTTAAAGAACAAATCCATCTACAAAATACCAAATAGCTTGCAACTAGATGAGGAGAAACTAAAGCTATTACTAAGTTTAACATACCCAACTCAAATTTGAAGGTGTTAAACTTGTCTTCATCTAGTGGCTTGGTGAATATGTCAGCCACTTGCTTGTCTGTTGGAACAAACTCAAGGGTGATGTCTTCACATTCCACATGCTCCCTATTGAAATGATATCTAATCTCTATATGCTTAGTCCTGCTATAGGAGACAGGATTCATAGCAATTGAGATTGTACTAGTAGAATCGCAGAATAGAGGAGTTCTACTTATCTGGAGGTTGTAGTCTTGAAGTTGGTGTTGTATCCACAACAACTGAGCATAGCAGCTACCTGCTGAGATATACTCTGACTCTGCATTTGATATTGCAACACCGATTTGTTTCTTCCTGCTCCAAGATACCAGTCTCCCTCCCAAGAACTGACAGGTGACATATGTGCTCTTCCTATTCTCTTTGCACCCTGCAATGTCTGCATCTGAATATTCTGTTTGTTCAAACTCCTCATTCCTAGGGTACCATAGGACAAGATCTAGAGTGCCCTTAAGATACCTCAAAATTCTCTTAGCTGAAGAGTAGTGAGATTCTTTAGGGCAAGCCTAATGCCTAGCACAAACACATGTAGCATACATGATGCATGACCTACTTGCAGTCATATATAGAAGGGAGCCAATTATCCCTTTATACAAAGTTTCATCAACAGATTTCCCTGCCTCATCTTTGCCTACATGCATACTTGATGTAACATACCTCAAACTTCTAGACTCCTAGGATGGTTTTGTCATGACTGGGTCATGAAAAAACCCTTGGAAGTGTCAAAAGGATGGGGTGAACTTGGGAATTAGTGTGTGAACCACCTTGGTCTGCAAATAGTAAAATTCCAATTACTAACTTAGGGATGACCATAGGTCTTCACCATGACACCATGACCTCACCACAACATCACTAACCAGTTAGAGGGTCCATTAGAGCCATAGGGACCTATTAGGGCCAACTAAAATGGTCGAGTTGACAAAAGTCAACCCAAACCCTAATCAGGTCAAACTAAGCTCATATAGGGTCAACTGACCTCCCCTTGGCCAAAGGGACCCATATAGACCTTCCCAAGCCCTAAGGGTGGCCAATGGGTCACCAAGGACCCATTGGGGTCAACCAAAGAGGCTAAGTTGACTCAAGTGAACCACAACCCTAAGAAGGTCAAAATGCCCTTACTATGGGTTAAGTGACCTCCAAGATGCCCAACCAACCCTACTCAAGTCTTCCTAGACCTTAGGGGAGACCAATGGGTCACCAAGGACCCATTGGGGTCAACCCAAATGGTCATGTTGACCAAGGTCAACTCTACTCTAGTGTTAGGTCAAATTAGCCCAAATGGGCTAACCCAAGCTCAAACCCATTTCCCCCACTTGGGCTAACCTCATTTTTATTATTAATATGAGTTAGTGGGGTGTCAATAGGCTGGAGGAGAGATCAAAATCGGCCTTGATGACTAGGAGAGAGAAAACTCCATTTTGCCTTTTAATGAAGGAGAGAGAAAGTGAGGAGATTAAAGGCCATTCATGGCATAGGGAGGCCAAGAGCTCCTCTCTTCATGCTGGATTCATTCCCCCTTCAGGTTTGAGAAGATGGAAATCCATGGCCAGCCACCAAAGTGGCTGAATTCAATTCGTCCAATAAGGAAGAGAGTAAATAAATGGAATGGAAGAGTAATTAGAAATACCTTAGGGTTACACTTACACTCACACTCCCCGGTGTTATGGGAGTAAGGTTAGGTCTCACGAGCGGTAGGCTCGGTGGTTTTGGTGATGGGCAGGTTAGCCCAGCAAGCCGATGACTCAGATGGTTTTTAGATGGACGGGTTAGTCCGGGGAGCTTTGGCTCAGTAGATATTTATGACGGACGGGATTGTCCGGGGAGCTTTTGCTCAGTGGGAAATACATTAATGTTGCATGTGTATAAGATATAAGGTGGTGGGTAATCGTTATGGGAGAGTCGTCACACCGACACCAATACGTTGGCTCGGCAGGTGTGGTTTTGCACTTGGCCAAATAAAGTCTGGTGCGCAGCCGACAAGAGTATGTAGGAGCTCCTCTTAGTGCACCAGCGTTGAGTCGTACGATAGGTCTGACTGGTAGTGTAATACCGGTTTAGAGGTGGATAAGGCCCAAACCACCGCTTCTGTTTGCCACTATGAAGGTATCCTGGGAGGTTAGGCTCCAGAAAGGGGGAACTAAAGGTCTGTGTGCATAGAGTCGAGTGGGTGTATTGCACTTGCATGATTCACATCATGACATACTTGCATGCCATAGCATCATCATTGCATATAACCCCTGACACCTATTGTATAAAGTGGTATGAGACTCTTTATACAATAGGCCTTGCAAAATGACCCCTTGGTCTATAGGTTTGTATGAGCATTCCTATAGGTCATGGTTACTTACTTAGTTTACCTTTTCATACTATACTTACTCACTTGTTCTTGTGTATATTTATACTGCTTCCTTCTACTGCTTACTTATACTTGCTGTGATTATATATTCATAATAAACTAGTTCCGCTATCACCTGCTTACCTTGTTACTCTCCACCTTCATTACCTTCCCTTTCCTCCTCCCCGCTCGGTGCCTAGGAGCCATTGGGGGAGGGGTGGGGCTGATAGGACTTAGTCTTTTTAGACTAACGTTCATTGGCCAAATCATTTTAGGGGATCGTGGAGCCTAACCTAGAGATGCAGCCCCAGAGGTCGGTGTGCATGGAGATAGGGCAGTCTAGCACTGGAGTCCAGCTAGTAGGGACTGTGAGTCCCGATCATTAGTAGTTATTATAGATTTGCTTCCGCGTTGAGTGACTTGTAGTGAGGATCTTGTTGTATCTGGCAGGAGCCCTCTTTAGTACTTTGCTTATTCTTTTCTGTGGACTCTCCCTTCGGGGAGATTTATTTATATATATGTGATTCTGGTGGACTAGTATTGATTTGTACTTTACTTATGTACATTTATACTTATACTACTTTTCTGCGATCAGTATGGCCGGCAGGATCAGCGCTTTGTAGTGATGACCTTCCCTGGTGTGTTGGTGTCACCGCAAAGCAGCGGTTCTTGGCATAATACCCCGGTGGTTTAAAAGAAAAAAAGGGGTCTTACAAACTGGTATCAGAGGGAGGTTTATATCCTCCAACCTGTGGGTTATGGGCCCAGCACGCTTCTGCTGCGCAAACCTCGATCGGAAAAGTAGAAGTACACTAAACCTGGGTCACCCCCGCTCTAGTTTAGTTTGGGGACAAACTAAGCAGCGGAAGCTGTGGTGTGCCCATATGGGGGATCACATGTAATTGTACACTTTTGACTAGGTTAGGTCAAATTTCTTACAATTGGCCTTTGTTATGCAGCCCCTGGAACATCCCACACCGCAAGGCGGAGCTCATCAAACTTCGGATGTTGCACCACCTCCCCCGGCTCCCACTCCATTTCTATAGACAGAGATGGGGCAGACTTTGACAACCATTCTAGAGGCCTTTAGGGCCTAGCAGGCTCCGGCTCCGCAGCCGAACCCGGGAGTCAATTGGTTGAGCATCTTCCGAGTACTCTCCCCCATCTGACATGGGGACGAAGTTGACAGTATGGACGGAAGAATGGCTCAATATCATGTTTGAGATGCTGATAGGGATACGGTGCCCGTAGGAGGAGAGGGTACCTTTTGTGGTCTCCTGCTTGGAGTCTCATGCCAAGAGGTGGTGGAAGACTCTTCTGGATACAGCATTTGTAGATCGGGAGGTTGCTGATATCACTTGGGAGGAGTTCAGGGCCACACTATTAGAGCACTTCATCCCACAGTCGGCAAGAGATGAGCTGGAAGACAGGTTCCTGCAGCTAAGGCAGGGCAACGGGACTGTGGTGGAGTACCACCGGGAGTTCAATCACTTAGCACGATTTGCGGACTCTTATCAGCTGGACGAAGCGGTGTATACCAAGAGGTTCTATAAGGGCCTTCGAGAGGATCTGATACAGTCTCTTATGTTTGTATCTGATGGGCCTATACCTCGGATTTTGGAGATGGCAAAGAGGATGGAGGCAGATTGGCACACTAATAGAGGCCAGAAGAGGCCAACTGAGGATCAGGGTTGGGGATGCAAGAATGATTAGCGGAGGGGCCGCTTTACTGAGGAGAGAATGGCAGAGGACCAACCCCGCCAGGAGGTGAGACAGGAGCCGAGGGAGCCGGTGGTATTGGCCCCTCAACCTCTTCAGATGCGGGAGCGACAGAGGCCTGGGAGTGTGGCACTTCCCTCGCCCGAGTGATACAACTATCGTCAGGTAGGGCACATTCGGGGGAACTGTCCTATGAGAGGAGCACCTTTACCGGCACCACAGGATTCCCCGCCCGCTCAGTAGTTTGCAGGACGAGGCCGTGGAAGAGGATGTGGTTTCGAGGGTAGAGATCAGAGGAAATAGAGGGAGCAAGAGCAGGTGTATGCTCTGGACTTGGGTCCACCTCGGGACCCGAGCAGGGTGATTGCAGGTATGCTAGTAATTTTTTGTTGTTATTTACTTTTGGAACTTTTGAAACAACAAACAACAGTAGCATACTAGGAAAGAAACCCTAAGTTCAGTTACCTAACCTTATCTAAATAAACATGAATAGTTATGGTGTGCAGCAAACCTGCCCACACCTTGGTGGATACAGGGGCGTCGCACAATTTTGTATTTGAGGAGTTCGTAAAGAAAAGGGATTGCAAGGAGTCAGCATTATTCGGGAGTCGCCAGGAGGGTGCGTCTCCCCAACTGGACGGAGGTCTTAGCTACTGTTAAGTGCCTCCTGAAGGTGACTATTGATGGACTGACACTCGTGGCCCCGACTACAATCTTGAGGATGCCGGACTTCGACCTAGTTCTGGGCATGACATGGCTCACATGGAACCATGCCCAGATAGATTGCCTGACAAAGAAGGTTGTAATGAGTTATGATGGCACCTTCGCGACCTTCGAAGGTATTACTTCCATCTCTCGTAGGATGTTATCTTCTATTCAGGCCGTCAAGTCCCACAAGCAGGGAGATGAGGTATACCAGGTGTTCTTCGAGATGGTCGAGGCCAAGACGACGGTTGCTGATATATTAATGGTGCAAGACTTTGTGAATGTGTTTCCAGAGAAGCTACCAGGGTTGTCGCCGCACCGGTAGAAGGATTTTCAGATCTAGTTGGTTCCTAGAGCTAAGCTGGTGTCTAGGGTCCCTACCGGATAGCTCCAAAGGAGCTGGTGGAGTTCAGGAGTCGGTTGAAGGAGCTGGTGGAGGCTGGATTCATTAGGCCGAGTTCCTCGCCTTGGAGATCTCCGGTCTTATTTGTGAAGAAGAAGGACGGGACCCTCAGGTTGTGCATCGACTATTATGCACTAAACCGGTTGACAGTCCAGAACACCTATCCATTGCCAAGGATTGACGAATTATTTGATCAGCTAGTGGGAGCACATTGGGTCTCGAAGCTGGATTTGAGGTCGAGGTACTATCAGTTACAGATCCAGGAAGAAGACATCATGAAGACGACGTTTAGCAGCAGATATGTCCTGTATGAGTTTATTGTGATGCCCTTTGGGCTCACGAATGCGGCATCAGCTTTCATGAGCTTGATGAAACGGGTATTCGAGCCATACCTCGATAGGTTTATCATTGTATTCATAGATGAATCCTCATTTATTTAAGGACGAAGGAGGAGCATGTACAACATCTGGCCTTGACTTTGGAGAAGCTCAGGAAGCACTAATTATATGCCAAGTTCAGCATGTGCTAATTTTGGCTGACGGAGGTAGCCTTTTTAGGCCACACCATCAGTGGGGCAGGATTGGCAGTAGATCCCGTGAAGATTCAGGCAGTGCGAGACTGGCCTCAGTTGAAGACGGCCACGGATGTCCGAAGTATTCTGCGATTGGTCGGGTACTACTGGAAGTTTGTACATGGATTCTCTCAGATAGCCCTTCCACTGACTTCATTGATGAAGGACACTCAGTTCGTTTGGACGTCGTAGTGTGAGACGGCCTTCTAGGAGTTGAAAGGTGGGCTTACATCGGCCCCTATCCTCACTCTTCCGTCTGGGAAGGAAGGCTTCCAGGTGTATACTGATGCGTCGTTTCAAGGGATGGGTGTCGTACTGATGCAACATGGACATGTGATTTCATACGCCTCCCGCCAGCTGAAGAAGAACGAGCAGAACTACCCTGTACATGACTTGGAGATAGGAGCAGTGGTGTTCGCTCTGAAGATTTTGCAGCATTACCTTTATGGGGTACAATGAGACATATTTTCGGATCACAAGAATCTGAAATATGATGATACACAGAAGGAGTTGAATGTCCTCCAGAGGCGATGGGTGGAATTTCTATCTGATTACGAGTATACGATACACTATCACCCGGGAAAGGCGAATGTGGTGGCGGACGCACTGAGCCGGAGGGCTACCACTTCAGGAGCAAAGTACCAGTTGATGGCCATGGAGCTGGTACGGATGATGGAGGATATGCAGATTACCTTGGTGTCCTGGGATGACTCAGAGCTTTATGAGGAGTATCTGGCCGCGATGAGCACTACCGATGATATTCGAGATCGCATCAGAGCTGAGTAGAGAAGGGATGACAAGTTGGAGCCAGTATTCAGGGCCTTGGAGGCAGGCATTGCCGAGGAGTATACAGAGAGAGATGGGTTGATATATTTTAGAGGACGGGTGTACATACCGGCTGGAGGCAGGATTCAGGAGGACATTATGACCGAGGCTCAGTACAGCAGTACTCGGTGCACCCGAGCATCACCAAGATGATGACCGACCTGAAGAGGACGATGTACTGGCCGGGTATGAAGAGGGATATCACATACTTCATGACCCATTGCAAGGACTGACAGTTAGTAAAGGCCGAGTGTAAGAGTCACATGCGGGGAACGACTCGATATGGGTGATCGTCGATCGACTGACGAAGGTGGCCAGATTTCTACCGATCAGGAAGGACACTTCAGTGGGTGAATTGGTGCGGAGGTTTGTAGAGCAGTTCGTCTGATACCATGGAGTGCCGAGGACGATAGTGTCCGATCGTGATGGACGATTTACGTCTAAGGAATGGAGGTCGGTCCAGGATTACTTAGGGATCCGGTTGACATTTAGTACCGCCTTCCACCCTCAAATAGATGGACAGATAGAGCGCACCAATCAGACACTGGAGGATTTATTACGTCTTTGCATACTGGACCGTGGAGAGCCATGGGAGAGGCAGCTACCATTGATCGAGTTATCGTACAACAATAGCCACCAATCCAGCATCGGTATGGCCCCTTATGAGTCTTTATACGGGCGAAGATGCATGACTCCTTTGTCTTGGATCCAGGATGAGGATCCGAAGGCACTTGGCTTGGAGTTTGTCGAGCAGATGCTCAGGTGCGGTTGATTTGAGACTGGATGTTGGAGGCACAGAGCATGCATGATAAGTACTACGATGCTCAGCACCGTCAGGTAGGAGACCGAGTATTTCTGAAAATACGATCGATGCATGGAGTCTCATAGGTGCGTGTTCGAAAGAAGCTTAGTCCGAGATACAAGGGGCCTTACAGGATCCTGGAGCGGATCGGTCCCTTGGCGTATAGACTGGAGCTGCCGCCAAAGCTAGTGCGTTTTCACGACGTCTTCCACGTATCCTACCTCAGGAGAGCTTTACTTCGGCCGGAGCAGCAGATTACGATGAAAGATGAGCCTATATCTTCTGATCGATCGGTGCACCTGGAGCTAATCCGGATAGACGATACTGGGATGCGGGTCTTGCGACGCAAGAAGGTTCCATTGGTGAAGGTCTTGTGGAGGAATCATGGACAAGAGGAGCACACGTGGGAGCCACAAGACTTGATGCAGCAAAGATACCCGGAGCTTTTCACATCAGGTATTCCCTATAACCTCTCGGGACGTTACATTTTACTTCTCATACTTGAAATCCTGTTGGCTTAACTTGAATTTTGAGGACAAAATTTTTAATTTTATGTATAGGGATTTGTAACATCCCTCAAACTTATGGACCCCTAGGATGGTTTTGTCACGACTGTGTCATGACAAAACCCTAGGAAGTGCCAAAAGGATGGGGTGAACTTGGGAATTAGTGTGTGAACCACCTTGGTATGCAAATAGTAGAATTCTAATTACTAGCTTAAGGATGACCATAGGTCTTCACCAAGACACCATGACCTTACCACAACATCACTAACCAGTTATAGAGTCCATTAGAGCCATAGGAACCCATTAGGGCAAACTAAAATGGTCTAGTTGACCAAATTCAACCCAAACCCTAATCTGGTCAAACTAAGCTTATATAGGGTCAACGGACCTCCCCTTGGCCAAAGGGACCCACCTAGACCTTCCCAAGCCCTAAGGGAGGCCAATGGGTCACCAAGGACCCATTGGGGTCAACCAAAGAAGCTAAGTTGACTCAAGTCAACCACAACCCTAAAAAGGTCAAAATTCCCTAACTAAGGGTCAAGTGATCTCAAAGATGCCCACCCTACCCAAGTCTTCCTAGACCTTAGGGGAGGCCAATGGGTCACTAAGGACCCATTGGGGTCAACCCAAATGGTCATGTTGACTAAGGTCAACTCTACTCTAGTGTTAGGTCAAATTAGCCCAAATGGGCTAACCCAAGCTCAAACTCATTTCCCCCACTTGGGCTAACCTCATTTTTATTATTAATATGAGTTAGTGGGGTGCCAATAGGCTGGAGGAGAGTTCAAAATCGGCCTTGATGACTAGGAGAGAGAAAACTCCATTTTGCCATTTAATGGAGGAGAGATAAAGTGAGGAGTTTAAAGGCCATTCATCGTATAGGGAGGCCAAGAGTTCCTCTATTCATGCTGGATTCATTCCCCCTTCAGGTTTGATAAGATGGAAAGCCATGGACAGCCACCAAAGTGGCTGAATTCAATTCCTCAGATAAGGAAGAGAGAGAAAGAGGAGAGAGAAGGCCATTAATGGCCATCAAGAGTTCATCTCCTAACCTCCATTTGCTAGATTCACCTTCCTTGGTTAATTAAGAGAAGATCGACAGCCCTAGCCAGCCACATATGGGCTGGATTCAGTGCACACTCCCTTGGCCAAAATTCACCTTCAAGGCCATTAATGGTGAATTCAAGTTAGGCCCTCCCCCTCCCCCAATTAACTCTCTAAAAAGCATCCCCAGACCCAGGGAAAGCTTTTCCACACATTACCTCAAGGAGCCAAGAAAGTTGACTGTGCAGTTGCAGAGTACCTGCAAGCTCAAGATCCGGCCATGGCGCACCACCACCAAACCCGTCGGCAAGCACGGTTGAAGGTCCTCCTCTACTCCTCTCTTCGTGGGCTAGATCTTCAAATCTTTTAGGAGAGAAATCGGGCTCAATTGAGCCCGATCGGATCAGAGAAATTTCAAAAATTTCATGGTTTTTCTACCATGCGGGTTCGCCGGAAACCGCCCCTCCAGCAGCCATGCCGCCGCCCGGCAAAAGCCCCCACCCGGCGATAGCCCCCACCTCAACGAAGGTGGTGGCGGTGGTGGCCGGCAAGGGAGGTGGATGGGTGGCTGGGAAAACGGCTTGGAATGAGCTCCAAGTCGGGCTGATCGTGGCCCTTGGCTGGAGGAAGAAGACGATGTCAGGGCCCTCAGATTTGCTTTAAGATTCGTGCTGTCATCACCCTATATTAATTCCTATTATTTCAATTTCTGTCCCATTACTAGTCTATTTTTAAATTAAATATTAAAAATACCTAGGGCCCTCAAAAGAAAAAATGGCCAACATGACTATTGTAGCCCTTGAAGTCTAGTGTAATTTAAAATTTATTTTAACTCATTTGGGTAAGTGGTTGGAGCACAGCACTCATTTTGGTTTGGTCTATACCTAGGCTAGACCAGAGATTATTTTGCGTGCCTCCATCAATCCAGCCATCCAAATGACCTAAAATGTTGGATGGAAGTCACTCTTACCTATACCTAGAACATATCCAAAAATGGAAACTTTTGGTAAATAGTTTCCTAAAGTTTTTGTAGAAATTTAATAATCCATGTATGAATTATTTATTATGTCTAATGACCTCCAAACCCTCCCAAATTGTGGTGAGTGGTTTTTTGGGTCAATATAAGACTCTGTATAAAATGTCATTCAATTTGGAGAAGAATTGATATAGAATTTAGTAAATCCTAGCCCAGGCCCAAAAAGGGTTAATTAGGGTAAAATGCCCTTTGTGGTATTAGGTGACCAAATCACCTCAACAGAGGTTGAAACTTGGGCCTGAAAGAGAAGGGATAAATACTAATCTAGAGGGGGGGTGAATAGAGTTATCAAAATTTGACTTAACAAACTTGATAGTCTTCCCAACTCCCTTGGAGTGAAATGCGGAATGAAAAGATTATAGATATGGAGATAACCCTAAAGCCTAACACAAGTGATGTGCACAGACTCAAGCTAACTGTAATTACAGTTAAGGCTTGGATATCCTAATCAGCAACTAGCAAACCTAGTTATATCTAATCACAGCCACAATGCAAGAATTTAAACAAGGCAATCCAGACGACACAAGGAATTTAAGTGGTTCCCCAAACAACTTGGGTACGTCCACTCTTCTACCAATAAGGTAGGAATCCACTCAAGTTTTTGATCAGGTGCCCTGCCACCAACAAGATCTGCTTCAGGTAGATCAAGAGACCCTTTAGACTTTTGATCAGGTGTCTAAAAAACCAAACACAGGTTTTTGATCAGGTGCCCTGCCACCAAGGGATACTTTTGAAGGGAGTAATAACCCTGTACAGGAGGGGGAAAGGGGTTAAGGTGTCTTCTCTATTTTACAATAGATTAGAGAAGCACAATAACTTGCATTGAGCTAGAGAGCTCTAAAAGAATCAAGGCTCCCCCTGGATCAAAGAACGTCCAGGTGAAGTCTTGCTTCAGTGCAGAAACTCTTCAATAAGTACTGAAGGAAGAACTATAAGAAGATATAAAATAATAAAGTAGAAAATCTTCTAGCAGCTATCTTCTTCTTCTTCTTCAAAAGATCTCTAAGTCTGAACTTCCTGGAAACAGGAGAACTCAGGTTGAAGAAGAGCAGAAGAGCTAACACTTCTCAGTTGAATGAAGATTGCTAAGAGCAGTAAACTTGTTCTTGTTGAAGGCTTGCTGAATTAATTTCTTGTCTCTGTGAACTCGTTGATTTCTTCTTCAAAGAAGTCTTTATATATCAGCAGCAGCAACGACTCTAATTGAGTTTGAATCTTGTTGTTTTCTGAACTCTGCAAGCTGGGCTGCAAAAAGCATAAAGCAAAAACAAACTACAGCAGGCAGATATCCTATAAAAGGATAAAGCTTTCTAAGAAGCTGCAAATACTTCTGATGAAATAATATAAGATAAAGTCACATCAAAAAGTACTCTTTACGGCCAAGGAAGACTTTTTGAGTCTAACGGCTATAAAGGACAGCCTGGCAGATAAAGCAGTTTGCATATCTCAGCTATAAGACAAACAACTTTGTCAGAAAAGATTAGCTCATGCATATAGAATAGAACGGATATTGCATGGAAATAATGTTACAAAATATTCAGATAATCTATTATAAAATATGCCAAAATAGATATTAAATTAGTCACATCACAGAAGACGATAAACTAAATAAGAGCATACAGCAAAACGTCGAACGCCCTTCGGAGATCGTCGAACGGCGCACGGAGATCGTCGATCTATCAGACAGATAGTCGAACGATCCAGATAGTCGAACTATCAAAGAAGATAGTCGAACTACCTCGGCAGATAGTCGACCTATCAGAACAGATAGTCGAGCTATCAGATAGTCAATCTATCCTGACAGATAGTCAAACTACCAAACAAACACAGATAGTCGACCTATCAAGCAGATAGTCGACCTATCACAGAAAATAGATAGTCGACCTATCAACAGATAGTCGAACTATCAAAACAAAACAGATAGTCGATCTATCAACAGATAGTCGAACTATCAAAGCGACAAAGATAGTCGACCTATCAACAGATAGTCGAGCTATTAGATAGTTGAACTATCAGGACAGATAGTCAAACTATCAAAACAAGCAGATAGTCGAGCTATCAACAGATAGTCGAGCTATCAGATAGTTGAACTATCAGGACAGATAGTCGAACTATCAAAGACAAACAGATAGTCGACCTATCAACAGATAGTCGAACTATCAACGCAGACAGAATGTCGACCAACTGATAGATGATCGTCGATCAGCCGATAGACGATAGTCGGGCGGCATTCGACCATAGTCGAACGAACACACAACTTAACCAAATTCTTATCTGAATAAGCTGGGAACTCTACAGCTAGACACCTGACCTTTGACCATAGATAATTCATGGGTTAAGGGACTAAAAAAGACAAGACTAAACTCAAATCAAACTAGGGTACCAACAATCTCCCCCTATTTGAGTTAAGTCTCTCAACAATTAAAACACAGAACTATCTATAGAATAAAAAAACAATATAGGAAATAGTTAAACAACTAACTAGCAATTAACAATCAATCAGATAAATAAGCATCAGATAATCAAATTTAAGGATCTACAGAATCAGGTTTAGAATCAAAAGATCTAGGAACAAAAGAGATTTTCCTCAAGGGATCTATGGCTTCTTTCTTTGACATCTTCAGATCTTGTACACCAATAATTTTTAGTTCTGATGCCCTTAGGACGACTGCTTCTGGATGCTTTTCCATGTATTTAGAAGGGTCAAAAACTTCAGGGCTAACCTGGATTTTATCAAGTTCCTTCATTCTGAATTTTGACATGGTTGTAAATCTTGCTAAATCTTTTCCTTCAGCCTTAGCTTTCTTAATCTGGGCTGAGCCAACAAGTTCTAGAAAACGAGCCATCCTGAAATCAGGATCTAGCTCTTGATTTTCATACAAATTTTCAGATGTAGTATCTATTAGTTTCACAGCTTTAAACTTAACAGATAAATCTAACATACTGTCAGCTGGTTCTTTAACTTCTTGAATGATAAGAGATGAAGGAGGAGCAAATTCAGCAAATTTCTTACTGGACTTTTCTGAGAAAATGGTTCTTATATCTTTTGAAACATCTTTAGCAGCATGATCTGGTATAGCAGGTGAAACTTTTCTCTTGGGAGAAGGAGGAGGTGAAAAGGTTGGCTTTTGATATACCACCTCCTTTACTTGCTCTTTTACCTCAGCATCATGTCTTTGATATCCAGAATATGATCTGCCTTGATGGCTTTGAGAACTTCTCCTTGACGGAGGATGAGAAGGTGCAGACTTTGCAGAAGGAGCAGACGTATTTTCTGATAAGTTGCCAGAGGCTCCTACACTGGGAGGTGGAGGAGGAGGACCTCTAGGGGTCCATCTAGGAGCAGGACGGTCATACCTCTTAGTCTTTTTCCTTTTCTTTTGTTGATTTTTAGAAAACCACATCCAATGCTGGAATTCTTTAGACTTGGGATCAATCCCTTTCAGAATATAATATGGTGTGTCATTGTCTGGATTTGCTGGAGGAGGAGCTACAGCCTTTCTTTTCTTTTTAGCAATCCTCTTTCTCTTAGAATCAGCAGATTCATCAGAATCACTTTCTTCTTCAGAATTTGAAGAGATAGGCAAATCATAGGGATCAATAGCCTCTTTTAAAGCTTTTTCTTTTTCCTTAGCAGCTTTTTCCATTTCTTCTTCCATGGCATCTTGTGCCAGGAGAGTATCTAAATCCAAACCTGGGGAATCATCCCATAAAGTAGACTTTTCAGTTACAGTTTCAGGATCCTTTTGTTGACACTCAGGAACTGTCGAGGGGACCAGTTCAGATAGCACTGCTTGCTGAGCATGTTTAGCAGCCTCAGAAACTAGAACAGGCTCTATAGCCTCAGATAGCACTGCTTGCTCTACAACCACTTGGACATCAGGAGCTGATACAGATTCAGGCTCTACAGCATTTAGAGTCTCTGGAGCAGGTTCAGGTTCTGGCTCTTGGACAACTACTACTTCTTCCATTATATCTGTAGGATTAGGAATAAAATCTTGTTAAATGACATCTAGTCATCCCTTCCAGATATTCCCATACTAACATATCAATTAAGTAATCTACAAATTGGGAAAGAGACATACCTTCAGGATATTCTTCAGGGTGTCCTAACTCCCATAAATCATCTAGAAAGGAAGTGATAATTCCTTCTAGGTACAGGGCAACTAAGGGAGTTGAGGATTCTTCCAGGTAAACTTTTACAACAAATTCAGTCAACATTACTGCATCAGATATTTCCTTTTCAGATGGAGGAGCTGAAACTTCTGCAAGATGAGCTGCTGGAGGGGAGGCCAAAGGCTGATCTGAGATATCTTCATCGAGCATCTCTCCCTGCCTGATTTCAGTAGAAACTGAAACCAGGCCCCTAGTAGAAGAGGGCTCAGCAGACTTTGAGAGTGCCTGAACAGCAGCAGTCAAAGAAGAGATAGAAGAGGCAAGGGGAGCAATTGCCACATCAATCATGGTTTTGATTGAGGGGGTAATTAACTCCACAATGCTAGAAATAAATTCTGGAGTAATTTCAAAAGGTGGTGGAACTGCAGTGGATGGAGGAGCAGCAGAAATGGTTGATGTGTCAGGATGAAATGTGGTGAGGACTGGAGATCGAACTGGAGAGTTAACTGGAGAGTTAATTTGAGAATAATGTGGAGAGACATGAGTGGATGCAGGGTGATCAAAGTGATCTGAAGGTAGAATTGGAGAGTGAGGAGGAGTTGGAATGGGAGAATGAACTGGAGAAGAAATATCAGACGCCAACAAATCAAAGCTGGGTTGAGAAATCCCAGCAAGATCAGTCGGGAGAGAAGATGCAGGAGGAGAGGCAGAATGTCGTACTTCAGTTGAAGTTGAAGGAACTTCAACTGCAGTAGACGGCAAAGTTGAGGAAGAGGATGGAAGGGATGGAAAAGCTGAGCCAGCTTCTAGAGGGCGAGGAGCGACTGAAACAGTCCTGGTGCTCTCAGATGCAGCTGGAGCAGCCCCTGCAGGAGCGGGCTTCAGGAATGTCCTTTTCCATTTGGAGAACAGATTGGGATCCATCTTTTTGCTGGCATTTATCGATGTAGCAGCTGAAATCAACAGGTGGGGATATCTTTCCTTCAGAAAAATCCCAACAACCCTTCCTAGGGTAACTTCCTTCTTGCTATTCTTCTTCCTTATCAAGTCAAACAGAACACCTGCCCAATTGATCCTTTTCTTGTTGACAATTGCACACATTAGTGCAAATTGGATTCTTGTAATGTTATCGTGGGCAGAGTGTTTGCCTAGCAGCACTTTTCCGACAATCTCAGCAAGAAATATAATCTTAAAAGGAAAATTTATCTTGAGCAGCTTTGAGGGAATGCCTTCTACATGTCCCAGCTCAATCAACATTCTTCCAAATTCTGGAGCATCTTGCTCATATTCTTCTTCCCCATTAATTAATCCAAATACATCAGTCAAAACGGCGGGAGTCAAAATTACCTCTTCTCCGCCAATAATTCCTGTCATCGAATCATCAGTAGAAGACGAGGTGAAAGCCCACTCTTTTATCTCTTGAGGGTTTATCTTGATCCTTGTTGACATGAGCCTTTCCAGACCTTGATCTTTGCAGAGCTGAAGAATTTCCACGATACCGGGTTCGCAGCAGCTGAATGCGTCAAAATCCACACTGAATCCTGTGTCAAACTTTACTACTGCTAGAAGCGCTGGAGAAATCACCATAGAAATGCTGGAGAAGGCGCGAGAGAAACAGAGAAGACGAATCGGCAAAAAATCGCAAGACAAGGAGCAAGCGAGAAGACGGAATGCGAGCAGACGCTCTCCGTCGACGATATAAGCAAAGATCTTTTAACCTAGGTCGACTATCGGCTTTATATTAGACCGGAGATAGTTGATCTATTTAAAAAATACTGGACACGATGGTCAAACGGTCATTCGACGATCGGTCCTGAAGCAGAGTAATCGATCAATCGTTCGACTATTTCTGTCTTCTCAAACAGCACGCTGTCGTCAACCATAGATCGACGATAAGCTCGACCTGTTCGACGATCTTCGAACGTCGGTCGACGATCTTCAAACAGATAAGCTATCATCAACCAGAGGTCGACGATAGGCTTGATCCGTTCGGCGATCTTCGAGCATCGTTCGACGATCTTCAAGCAGGTTTCAACATTGGCAGATATAGTCACACTTAGTCTCTTCCATTGATCATGCCTAGTTGAACTAAAAAGAACAGATGCTTCTGTTCATCTAAGGGCTTGGTGAATATATCACCTCTCTGAAACTCAGTGGATATGAACTCAAGACAAATCTTGTTCTTTTCCACACAATCTCTCAGGAAATGGTGCCGAATTTCAATGTGCTTCGTTCTAGAGTGGTGCACAGGATTTTGTGCAATTGAGATAGCACTGGTACTATCACACATGATTTTGGTGTTCTTGTGTGAGTAACCATAATCCACAAGCTGGTTTTGAATCCACAGGATCTGTGAACAACAACTGGCAGCTGCTATATATTCAGCCTCTGCAGTTGAAGTTGAGACAGAAGCCTGCTTCTTACAGAACCAAGAGACCAATCTCTCTCCCAGGAACTGACAAGTTCCTGAGGTGCTCTTCATGTCAACTCTGCAACCAGCATAATCAGAATCAGTATATCCAATTAATTCAAATTCTGACTCAGCTGGGTACCAAAGTCCTAGATTTGGACATCCCTTCAGGTATCTCAGGATTCTTTTGAGAAGAATCAGATGAGATTCCTTGGGGTTGACCTGGAATCTAGCACAGAGGCATGTAGCAAACATTATATCTGGCCTACTTGCAGTTAAATATAATAGGGAACCAACAATGACCCTATAATTCTTTTGATCAACTGGCTTGCCGTGATCATCAGAATCAATAACTACATTAGTAGCCATAGGTGTAGGCATTGCTGAAGCATCAGCCATCCCAAATTTCTTTACCAATTCCTTGGCATATTTGGATTGGGAGATGAAGATGCCATCAGCATCTTGCTTAACTTGGAGACCAAGAAAGTAAGACAACACACCCATACAACTCATCTCAAACTTAGAGTGCATCAGGTCAGAAAACCTTTTGCAAAGTTTGGGATCAGTGGAACCAAATATAATGTCATCCACATACACTTGAACTAACAGGATTGTGTCCTTGTGGTGCTTGACGAAAAGGGTTCTATCAACTACTCCCCTAGTAAAGTTGTGCTCTAATAGGAAACTAGCTAGAGTCTCATACCAGGCTCTGGGTGCTTGTTTTAGTCCATAAAGAGCTTTCTACAACTTGAACACATGTGAGGGTTGAGTTGAAGAAACAAACCCTGGTGGTTGTTCAATAAACACCTCTTCCTTAAGCTCACCATTTAGGAATGCACTTTTGACATCCATCTGAAAGACCTTAAACTTCATGTAGGCTGCATAGGCCAAGAAGATCCTTATTGCTTCTAGCCTTGCAACAGGAGCAAAGGTTTGGTCATAATCTATACCTTCCTCCTGTCTGTAGCCCTGAGCTACAAGCCTAGCTTTATTCCTTACAATAATTCCATTTGCATCCAACTTGTTTCTATACACCCACTTGGTGCCTATGATCAGTTGGCCTTTAGGTCTTGGAACCAAAGTCCAAACTTTACATCTCTCAAACTGATTGAGTTCCTCTTGCATAGCAATGATCCAGTGGGGATCTAGCTCAGCATCTTTAAAGGTGAGGGGCTCAATCTGTGAAAGGAAACAAGCATGCATCACATCTTGTCTTAATTGGTGTCTTGTTTACACACCAGCTGATATGTCTCCTATCACTTGAGATGTGGGGTGATCTCTAAGTGTGGCAATATCAGCAGGTGGGATGTGATCTTCAGTAATAGTTGGGATTAATTCCTCAGGATGAATTTGATCTACTATTGGTGGTACAGCAGCAACTTCTGCAATGTCTTCATCACTGTCTGATTCAGTGATCTGAAGAGTTGATAGTTGAAGAATCTCTTGAGTAGCATCAGGTACCTGCAGTGAACTTAAGGAAGGAGAAGTTTCCTTCTCCTTGTAAAACATCTGAGACTCATCAAAAGATACATGCACAGATTCTTCAATTTTACAGGTTGATTTGTTATAAACCCTATAAGCTTTGCTTACTTGGGAATATCCAAGCATAATTCCCATCGAAGCTTTTGCTTCAAATTTTCTAAGGTATTCTTTATTGTTATTATGAATGTACACTACACAACCAAATACTCTAAAATAATTAATTTTAGGTTTCTTTCCTTTAAGCAACTCATAAGGAGTTTTACACTTAAGCTTGTGTATCAGACTTCTATTCAAGACATAATTGGCTGTACTAATAGCTTCTGCCCAATAGGAGAGAGGCATATTAGCATCTGCCAACAATGTACTAGCAGCTTCAATGAGTGTTCGATTTTTCCTTTCAACTACCCCATTTTGTTGGGGAGTTCTAAGAGCTGAGAAGCTATGTTTGATACCTTCTCTCTCACAGAATTCTTGTATGAGAAGAGAGTCAAACTCAGTACCATGATCACTTTTGATCAAGGCCACTTGAGTAGAGTACTCAGTCTGCACACATAATAGAAAGTCTGTAAGGGCTTTGAAGTTATCAGCCTTAGTTCTCAAAAAGAACACCCAACTGAACCTAGAGAAGTCATCTACAATGACTAGGGTGTAATACTTCTCTCCTAAATTCTGTACATTTATTGGGCCAAATAGGTCCAAATGTAATAAATACAAGATTCTAGGAGAATCACTTTTATTTACTGATTTAAAAGAATTCTTGGTTTGCTTGCCTAGTTGACAAGCCTTGCATAGGCTCTCCTTCTTGTAGGGGCAAGAAGGTAAACCTCTAACAAGGTTGTGTTTAGATAACCTAGATATATTTTTAAGGTTAACATGACTAAGCCTCTTATGCCACAAAGAATTGTTATTAAGTGTTACTTCATTAAACAAGCAGATTTCAGAGTGAGTTGAGTTAAAATCTACTAAATAAATATTACCTAATCTAATGCCTACTAAAATAACATTATTATTTAAAGTAATATTACAAGAAGAGTTAGAAAATGAAACCTGGTAGCCAGCATCACATAGCTGGCTGACTGAAATCAAATTGTGCTTTAGTCATGTCACATATGCAACTCTCTTGAAAGTAACAGCTCCAATAGTGATTCTGCCATAGCCTTCTGTCTGACCACAGCTTGAATCTCCAAAGATCACCTTTGGGCCGAGCTTGGCTTTGAACTTTGACAGTTGACCCTTATTTCCTGTCATATGCTTGGAGCATCCACTATCCAAATACCACTTATTTTGAGTGATAGGATAGGACTTCACCTGCAAGAAATTCATTTAGACATTGCGGACCCAGGTAACCTTGGGTCCCTTGTTTTTCACATAAGAGAAGCTGGAAATAAATGAGAATGCAAGCTGAGGGTGATAACCTAATGGGTGAGATCTCCTAGGTGGTATTCTCCATGCAGATGATAGGTCAACAAACCTAGGGTTTCTATTTTTATTTAGGTTTCTATGGTACTGAAGATACTTTTGAAAATCATATTGAAAACGTCGATCGACGTTCGACGATGGGCGCTCAGATCGTCGAGCTTCGTTCGACCATTGAGCTTCCGATCGTCGAGCAGCGTTCGACGCTTTTTGTATTTCTTTAAAAAATTTCTTCCTCTTTTCTCTCTTAGCTTTATTTAAAGTTTTATTAACTTGATTTACTTGCTCAGTGTTCTTCATTCCACTAGCTGAAACAAAGTTCACTGGAGTTGAAAGATTATTTTTAAGAATAATGGGTGGTTCACTGGGAGAAGCTCCTAAGCCTAATTTGTTATTACCTGACCTAGTGTTAGTCATGCTGGTTATCTCTAACAGCTTAAGGCTTCTACCATTTAGTGATTCTTCTAACCTTTTAGACTTAGCTAACTCAATTTTAAGAAACTTAATTTCTTCACTATAATTAGTGAGATCTTCCTTTAACTTAATATTTTCAGTAGATATGATTTCTGATTCAGCTAGCCTATGTCTAAGTTCTTTAATCTCTTTTTCAGAACTAATTAAATCTAAGCATGAAGATTTAAAATCTAATTTGAATTCTGCTGAAGTAAAATCATAAGACGATAGTACCTCATCTTCTGTTGGCATTTCTTCCTCTGAATCTGAACTCTCTGCAGCTGAATGATTGCTGCAGGCATCTATTGCCATCAGGCAAACTTCCTTTGCCTTCTTCTCTTCCTCATCCTCACTGGAGCTAGAGGAGGAAGATTCTTCATCAGAATCACTCCAGGTTTCAGCAATGAAACCTCTCTCCTTCTTTTTGTTCTTGTAGGAGGATGGCTTGGAGTGCTTCCTGTGCTGTTCCTTTTCTTTCCTCTTATCTCTGTTCTTCTCCTCTGGACAATCTGGTAAGATATGTCCAGGCTTCCTGCAACCATAGCAGATAATTTCTTTAGCAGGAGAACGATCATACCTTGGTTTGTCTTCATAGCGTGAAGACTTCTTTCTGAATTCCTTTCTCCCCATCTTGAGAAACCTCTTGGCAAATAATGCCATTAGCTCCTCATTGGATTGGCTGCCTTCAGAAGCATCAGCAGCCTTAAGAGCTAGAGATTGCTCTTTTCTTGTAGGAGTAGGGGTCTTTGCTTCAGCTTCTGCTTCCCTTGTCTTCAGCACTTGCTCAAAGGATTTGAGCTTGCCGAGAAGAGCTTCTGTTGAGATCTCTGTTGTACTTCTGGCTTCCTTGATAGGCCAGATCCTTAGATCCCATGTGCTAGGGAAGCACATAAGAATCTTATCATTGACCTCTGTCAATGATATGTCCTTGTCAAGTGTCCTCACCTCATTGATGATTGAGCTGAGCCTTGTGTACATGGCTTCAACTGATTCAGCATCAGTTTTCTTGAAATTCTCATATTGTGAGATAAGGTTGGACCTCCTGTCCTTACTTTCATCAGCTGAACTAGCTACAATCTGGTTCAGTGTATCCCACATAGCTTTTGCTGAGGAGCAGTCAGCAATCTTTTGGAATACTTCATCAGACATTGTCTGAGCCAGAATATTCATTGCCTTGGCATCTGCTATTTTTGCCTTTTTGTACTCATCATTGTAGTCTGGAGGAGGCACTGCACTCATATCAGATGATGAGGCAGTAACAACAGCAGGTGCTCTTGGGGGTCCTGACAAAATAGAAGCAAAAATACTTTCATCAATAGAATTCATATATAATTTGATCCTTGCCTTCCAGATGCCAAACTTAGCTAAGTTGCATGCTGGAGGTCTGGTGCTAGAATAATCCTTGGATTGGACCATGATAGGGAAAGTGAATATCTATAAACTTTGGTATCTATCAGGATCTTGTGACTTAGGTGTTAGCCTATACAGTCAGTTAACCTCCCTCTGATACCAATTGAAAGAGAAGGGATAGATACTACTCTAGAGGGGGGGTGAATAGAGTTATCAAAATTTGACTTAACAAACTTGATAGTCTTCCCAACTCCCTTGGAGTGAAATACGGAATGAAAAGATTATAGATATGGAGATAACCCTAAAGCCTAACACAAGTGATGTGCACAGACTCAAGCTAACTGTAATTACAGTTAAGGCTTGGATATCCTAATCAGCAACTAGCAAACCTAGTTATATCTAATCACAGCCACAATGCAAGAATTTAAACAAGGCAATCCAGACGACACAAGGAATTTAAGTGGTTCCCCAAACAACTTGGGTGCGTCCACTCTTCTACCAACAAGGTAGGAATCCACTCAGGTTTTTGATCAGGTGCCCTGCCACCAACAAGATCTGCTTCAGGTAGATCAAGAGACCCTTTAGACTTTTGATCAGGTGTCTAAAAAACCAAACACAGGTTTTTGATCAGGTGCCCTGCCACCAAGGGATACTTTTGAAGGGAGTAATAACCCTGTACAGCACGGGGAAAGAGGTTAAGGTGTCTTCTCTATTTTACAATAGATTAGAGAAGCACAATAACTTGCACTGAGCTAGAGAGCTCTAAAAGAATCAAGGCTCCCCCTGGATCAAAGAACGTCCAGGTGAAGTCTTGCTTCAGTGCAGAAACTCTTCAATAAGTACTGAAGGAAGAACTACAAGAAGATATAAAATAATAAAGTAGAAAATCTTCTAGCAGCTATCTTCTTCTTCTTCTTCTTCAAAAGATCTCTGAGTCTGAACTTCCTGGAAATAGGAGAACTCAGGTTGAAGAAGAGCAGAAGAGCTAACACTTCTCAGTTGAATGAAGATTGCTGAGAGCAGTAAACTTGTTCTTGCTGAAGGCTTTGAAAGTGAGGGTAAATCTATCTAACTCTAGAGGGGGGTGAATAGAGTTTGTCAAATAAGTTTCACAGGTTTTTAAAATATCAGCATATATAAAATTTAATTTATACTATAGTGTAGAGTGCTAGAAAATAATTAAAGAAGCAAGAAACTAAGAGCACAGCACACAGCAACAATCAAACAAACAATCCAGAAGACACAAGGAAATATAGTGGTTCCCCAAAACCTGGGTACATCCACTCTTCTACCACCCTTGGTAGGAATCCACTCAGGATGAGTTGATCAGGTGTCCTGACACTAATGAGCTTTTGTTAAGGTGCTCAAAAACCAAAACTGGATTTTTTGATAAGGTGTCTTGCCACCACTGAGTTTTGACAAGGCTCTCAGAACCAGACTCAAAGCTTTTGAAGGGAGTTTTGAAAACCCTTTTACAGAAGGAAAATAAAAAGGAAAAGGAAATGAAGTTGTCTTCTCTATTCTCAAATCAAATGAGAGAAGACTAGTGGATCTTTGTTGTCAAAGCTCCTCCTGAGATCTAGACTGGTTCAGGAAAAGAAGCTTTGCTCTAGGGTGATAGGTCTTCAGAATTTTGATCTCCAGCAAAAGATTGTTTCAGCAAGAAGGCTGAAGGATGAGGTGTCTGGAGTTCTTGAAATGAAGTTGTGAACACTTTTCAGTAAGCAAGAAGATTTTTTTTGTGTCACAGTTCTTCTATTGTTATTTTGCTATCAGTGTTCTGTATTCTGTATGTTCTCCTTGTGATTGAAAAAGGAAGATCTTATTCTCTGAGAAATTCTTTGTCCAAAGTAGCCGTTGGCAGTCATAAATGTCTTCCATAAAGAGTCTTGTCTTCTAGAGGAAAGTCCAGCAAACATTCTCTGAATAATACCTTGAAACTTGCTCCAGAATAAAGACAAACGGCTGGCAGATCTTCTTATCATAAATGTTGATAATATTCAAAAACATTCCAAAGAATAATAGCATTTGAATCCTTAAAAGCGTCGATCTCTCAGAAGAATCGCCGATCTGAGCTCTACGATCGTCGAACTGAGCTCAGAGATGAAATGAGATAAAGCAGACAGAAAACGTCGAACTGAGCTCGAAGATCGTCGACCGGAGTTTGACGATTAAGCAGAACGGGCTGAAGGCAAATAGTCGATCTGAGCTCGAAGATCGTCGACCTGAGTTCGACGATTTATCGAAGTTGAGCTCAGAGAGCGTCGAATGGAGTTCGACAATTCGTCGACCTGAGCTCGACGAAAATGGCCTTAGACTTAGCTCTTCAACCTTGATCTTAGAATGGTCCTAGGGGCAGCTTCAAACCTAAGTTCTAATCCCTAGACTCACTCTAGTGTTGACCTTCACAACTATACAACTAGGTCAACCTGGTTTCCTAAGACAACCATAGTGATCCTTACCCAAATTAGTAATAGAGTGTTCCAACAATCTCCCCCTATTTGGGTTAGGATTACTATTTACAAATAACATTAGGAAATGAATAAGCATTCATACAAAAACAAGAGCTAACCAAGCAAAGATATAGCAGCAAGCAGATCACAGAGAAAATAGCAGCAATTATCCAGATGAGGATGAAAGTTCAGCTTACACAATTTACTTCTTCTCAGTTCCCTTTCTAAACAAAATTTCTCTGTTTGGATTCAGGGTTTCTTTCTTTGATCTTCTATCATCCTCTGCACCTAGAGAAGTTGGAGATCTTGGCCTTGGAACTACAGCCTCTGGGTGCAGCTTCATGTAGTCTTCTGGGTTGAAAAACTTTCTTGAAGCATATCTTTCCAATTCTTTCTTCCTTTGATCTGATAAAGTTGTTATATTGGAGATGTCCATGCCTTCCTCTCTGGCTTTCTTTAGTTGATCAAGAGCAGCTAGCTCTTTCATTCTTGCTGTCCAGGATAGAGGATTGTTCTCAAGATCCTCAAAAGGAACAGGAGGTTCATACCTGTTGAGAGATTCAGAAGCAGGAGGAGTCCTGGAAACAATTGTGTCTTTCAGCCTGTAAGGGAAAGGACCTGAAGAGGAGTCAGTGTGGCCTTGTCCTTCCCTTTGATAAGATCTTTGTCCTCTCTGATTTCCTCTGTAATGACCCCTTCAGGATTGATATCCTCTTTGATGTTGACCCCTTTGATAGTATCTTGGATAAGATTGGGAGGAGCTTTGCCTTGAAGCTGGAGCTTGAGGGGCTGAGCCTGATCCAGAATTTGGAGGAGGAGGAGGAGGAGGCTGATATTGTGAAGATCCTTTTTCATATTTATCAAGCTTCCTTCTCTTCTTCATAGCTTTCTGTTAATTCTTGGAGTATTGCATCCATGGCTCAGAAATGGGGCAATCATGCAGAATGTAGTAGGGAATATCATTGGAGTCTTTTGCTATAGCTGGAGGAACTGACATCATGGCTTTGCTTCTAGCTTTCCTCTTCTTGGCAATGGTATGGGCAGAGTCATCTGATTCAGTCTAGAATTGGTCACTATCTGAGCTTTGTGGTCTGTCATACAAATCATCAATGCTTTTCAAGTACTTTTCTTGTAGCTTTAACTGATCAGAGGTCAGAGCAGGAGCAACAGCAGCAGCAGACACTTGAGCAGGAGCAGGCATAGCAGCAGGTGTGGGATCTTCTAGGTAGGAAGCAAGTTCTTCATTAGCAGTTTCATCAGCAACAGTTACTGAGATCATCTCTATATCTTCAGCAGCAGCAGCAGCAGCAGCAGTTTCAACAACAGGAGGCACAATGGCCTTAGTAACAGCATCAGGAATATCCACAGCCTTCCAGGAATTGATATAGGATTCAATGTGGCTGGGATCACAAACAGATACAGGCACAATGGCCTTAGATAGATCTTCAGTGAGAGGTACTAGAAGAAAGCTGAAATGAACTGTATCAAATTGAGATAGCAGGCTCTTAAGATTTAGTGCAAAAGCACATCCACTGCTTTCTGAGTGAGCAGGAGCTGGAGCTGGAGCAAAAACAGGAGCATCCACTGGCACATCCACTTCTTCATAAAGCATCTCCCCCTGCCTTGGTTCAAGGAGAGCTGAATCAAGGCACCCAGTAGAAGGGATTGCCTGGGAGGAGGAAAAGGAGGAAAGCTTGGTAGACAGCTCCTGAACTTGTTTCAGGAGTGGAGCCAGGGAAGTCTCCAACAGAGATGTCAGTCTGGGAGCTAGCAACTCATAAAGTCTGCCTGCCAACCTTGGAAGATCTACATGCTCAAGTGGGGCTTGAGCAGAGGTAGGAGTAAAGGTAGATGGAGGGATGATGGCTGGAGCTAAAGGTGTGGAGGTAGGTGGAGTAGGAATGGATGGCTTTGAGGATGGAATTGTGGAGATAGAAAAGGTTGAGGTGGAGATGGGTGAAGCAAGAGAGGGTGTGAAGGATGGTTGGGAAAGGATGTCATGAAGCATTTGTTGAAAAGAGGAGGTAGAGGGTGGCTCAGGAGGAGTGGAGGGAGAATCATCCATGAAGGAATCATCTACAAGGGAAAAGGATGGTAGGGTGAAGGTTGAATAAGAGAAGAGAGGATGAAATTCCTCTGAGGTGGATACTGGAGGGGATGAAACTGGTGAGGAAATGGTAATGGGGGATGATATGGTTATGGTTGTGACTGGTGGTGAGGAGGAAATGGCTAGGGTAGATACAGCTGGGGGAGGAAGAGAGGCAGGCAACACTTCTGCTGGTGGAGTGACTGCAGCAGTCCTTGTGCCTAAAGGAAGTGGTGCAGTAGCTCTTGTAGGGTTGATGATTTGCCTGTCCAATTTGCTGAATAGGGCACAAAAGAGCCTCTTGGATGCATTGATGAACATCCCAGAGGAGGTTAACAGTTCAGGGCATCTGTAGTGCAGATAGAACCCTAAGATTCTCCCAAAACTCACAGCAGTCTTATTGATCTTCTTCTTAATTAAGTTGAAGAAGATGGATCCCCAATCAAGTTGTTTCTTATCGACTAAAGCTCCCATCAAGCAAAGTTGATATCTAGAGATGGTGTCATGAGCTGAGTGCTTGGCCAACAGTACTTTCCCAACTACATCAGCCAGGAATTGATATTCTAGAGACAGATTTTTCTTTAAAAGTTTGTTAGGGTTGACAGCATGGTGACCCATTCGATTAAGCATTGAATCATAATCTTCTCCAGATAATTCAATAGAATCTTCTCCAGTACTAAGTTGAAAGACATCTGTTAAGAGAGCCGGTGATATACTTACCTGAGTCCCTTTAATGATGCCGACGACAGAGTTCTCAGTCTCGTCTGTCACTGTAAACCACCACTCTTTGATCTCTTCTGAAGCAATTTTCATCCGTATAGTCATTATTTGAGTCAACTGTTGTTCTATGAACAGATTTAGAATGTCCTTGAAGCGCTGGTCACTTCCATCAAACGAGTTCATGTTTATATCGAATCCTGTATCAAATTTCATCTTAGAGATAGCAGCACTGGATTCAGCCATTTGCACCTGCAAGCCAAACGCGACCAAGTGTAGAGGATTTGGAGGGAAAATGAAGAAAGTTGCAGAGTATGAAAGCGCAAAAGGAGAACGACGGCTGAAGAAATGATTTTATATTAGGGTTCGACGGCGAAACGGAAAATCGTGGAGCTCAGTTCGAAGAAGCGTCGAACTCAGCTCGACGATTTGGGCTGTAGAAGGAATCTGAAGAGACGTCAATATCGTCGATCTCCGTTCGACGATGTTGAAAAGCGTCGAGCTCTGCTCGACGGCCTCTGAACAGAAGGAGAGAAAGCCTAGTTCTAGCGAAGGCTCTGAACTCAGATCGACGACTTTGGGAACGTCAATCTCTGGTCGACGATTTTTGGAAAATCGTCGATCTTCGTTCGACGATTTCTGGGAAAACGTCGAGCACAGTTCAGAGACAAAACCTATTCTACAGACACAAAAGGAACTGATTTTTTAGCCTAGTCTTGGTCTGTTTTAGCTTTTCAAAATCTTGTAATTTAATTTAGGCTTCCTCTATCTAACATGCCTAACTGATTAAGGAAGAAATTGTGTTTCTTTTCATCCAAAGGTTTGGTGAAAATATCTCCCCTTTGCAAATCAGTAGGAATATATTGAAGTTCAATTTTATTTTTCTCTACATTATCTCTTAGAAAGTGATGCCTAATTTCTATGTGTTTTGTCCTACTATGGAGGACTGGATTTTGTGCTATAGAGATAGCACTAGTATTATCACAGAAAATTTTTGACTTCTCTAAGTTGTAACCATAGTCTAAGAGCTGATTTTGTATCCATAATATTTGTGAACAGCAACTGCCTGCAGCCATATACTCAGCTTCAGCAGTTGAGGTTGACACAGATGTTTGCTTCTTACAAAACCAGGATACAAGTCTGTCACCAAGAAACTGACATGTTCCACTGGTGCTTTTCCTGTCTATTCTGCATCCAGCATAATCAGCATCTGAGAATCCAGTTAATTCAAATCCTGAGTCTTTTGGATACCAGAGTCCTAGATTTGGACAACTTTTTACATACCTAAGAATCCTTTTAACTAGAGTTAGGTGTGACTCTCTAGGGCTAACTTGGAATCTAGCACATATGCATGTAGCAAACATTATATCTGGCCTACTGGCTGTAAGGTACAATAGAGAGCCAATCATTGCTCTATATGTTGTCTGATCAACTGGTTTCCCATGTTCATCAGCATCTAATACAGCATTGGTAGGTATGGGTGTTTTCATACAAGATGCCTCAGACATACCAAATCTCTTAACCAATTCTTTAACATACTTGGTTTGGGAAATAAATATGCCCTCAGCATGCTGTTTTACTTGCAATCCTAAGAAGAAGGAGAGCTCACCCATGCTACTCATTTCAAATTTGGAATGCATTAGGTTGGAAAACTTTCTGCACAAGTTTGAATCAGTAGATCCAAATATGATATCATCTACATAAATTTGTACTAGTAGGGTGTGAGACTTATGGGTTCTAATAAAAAGAGTTTGGTCTACACTCCCCCTAACAAAATCATTTTCCAGAAGAAAGCATGCTAGGGTCTCATACCATGCTCTAGGAGCTTGCTTGAGACCATATAATGCTTTATGCAATTTGAAAACATAATCAGGGTGAGTTAGAGAGATAAAACCTGGAGGTTGTCTAACATAGACTTCCTCTTTGATGTCCCCATTGAGAAATGCACTCTTCACATCCATCTGATAGACCTTGAAGCCTTTGTGAGTAGCATAAGCAAGAAATATTCTGATGGCCTCTAACCTTGCAACTGGTGCAAAGGTCTGGTCATAGTCTATTCCTTCTTATTGAGAGTAGCCTTGAGCAACTAGCCTTGCCTTATTTCTGACAATAATCCCTTGATCATCAAGCTTGTTTCTGAACACCCACTTTGTTCCAACAATGGAATGATCCTTTGGCTTAGGCACTAGTTCCCAAACCTTATTCCTTTCAAATTGATGTAGCTCCTCTTGCATTGCAATGATCCAGTGTGGATCTTGTTCTACATCTTGAATGGATTGAGGCTCAACTTGAGATAGGAAGCAGGTGTGCATCAGATTCTGGTTGACCTGATTTCTGGTTTGCACACCAGCTGAGATCTCTCCAATTACTTGGGTGATTGGATGATCTCTTGTTGTTACTAAATCAACAGGGGGTGTTGATTGTTCACCAGCCTGTGTTGTTGTCTCCTCTAGTGGAACAACAACTGGCTCTTCAGGATGATTTTCTTCAAGATGTTGCACTTCTTCATCATCACTGCTTTCATTCTTTTGCTGAATAGGTTGAGAGGTTGTGTCCTCTTCTTTAACCTGTAATCTGTCCATACTTTCTGATATAGATTGTACCTGCAAGGGTTCTTTGGTAGAAGTAGACTTCTCCTTATAACACATGTTAGTCTCATCAAAAGTAATGTGAACAGACTCTTCAATTTTACAAGATGATTTATTATATACCCTATAGGCCTTGCTGATCATGGAGTATCCCAGAAACACTCCTTCATCAGCTTTAGCTTGGAATTTTGCTAGATGTTTCTTGTCATTATTATGAATACAACAAATACAGCCAAATATTTTAAAATAATTTACCTTAGGTTTCTTCCCTTTGAGCAATTCATAGGGAGTCTTGCCCTTTAGTTTATGTATCAGGCTTTTATTTAATACATAGTTGGAGGTGTTCACTGCCTCAGCCCAAAAGGATAGAGGTAGGTGAGCATCTGTCAACAATGTAGTAGCAGATTCAATTAGGGTTCTATTTTTCCTTTCAGCTACCCCATTTTATTGAGGAGTTCTAGGAGCTGAGAAAGTATGCATGATCCCTTCACTTTGACAGAACTCTTACATGAGAAGAGAATCAAACTCTGTCCCATGATCACTTCTGATCAGGGCAATGTGAGTGTTGAACTCAATCTGAATGCATTTGAGAAAATCTGTCAAACACTTAAAGTTATCAGACTTCTTCCTCAGAAAGAATACCCAAGTGAATCTTGAGAAGTCATCTACAACCACTAGAGTATAGGACTTCCCTCCTAGGCTTTGTACTGATATGGGTCCAAAAAGATCCATGTGCAACAAATACAAAATCCTAGGTGAATCACTCTTATTAAGTGACTTAAAGCTACTTTTAGTTTGCTTGCCTAATTGACAAGCCTTGCAGAGTCCTTCCTTCTTGTAGGGGCCAGAAGGTAGTCCTCTAACTAGGTTGTCCTTGGAGAGCCTAGCAATGGTTCTAAGGTTTAGATGTCCTAGTCTCTTATGCCACAAAATATTAGGCTTAGATATGGAATTGAATAAACAGATATCTACTTTAGATGAAAGAAAGTCTACTAAGTAAATGTTACCTGTCCTTTTACCTGTTAACACAGTTGTGTTATTCTCTGACTTGATCTTGCACAGGGATTTGTTGAAAGTCACCTTGTATCCTTCATCACATAGTTGACTGATACTTATCAGATTGTTCTTCAGTCCTTCTACATATGCCACCTTCTTAAAAGTGACTGAGCCTATCTGAGCAGCACCATATCCTTTGGTTTGACCAAAATTTGAATCACCAAAAATCACCTTGGGTCCAAGTTTGGTTATGAAGGATGATAGGTTCTCCCTGTTCCCTATCATATGCTTTGAGCACCCACTATCCAGATACCATTGTTGGTTAGGTACTGGATAGGTCTTCACATGCACATGAGCAGCTTAATTGTTTTTGACCCAATTAACCTTGGGCCTAGGCTGATATCCTTTGAATTCAGAAATAAAAGACATCCCAGGTTGACTCTTATAGCCTTCAGGATGGTATCTCCTAGGAGGTACTATCCATTCAGTATAGGGGTTAAAGCCTTGGGATGTGGGACCTCTAGGATTGAATCTAGATGTGCCATTGAAGGAATGTTCACAGTCCTGATCTCTGTTCGACGATCGTCGAGCTAAGGTCGACGATCTTGGGTCAGATCGTCGATCTCTGTTCGAAGATCGATTATTCTGAAGTTCAGAGTTTGGATATCGTCGAGCTGAGTTTGACGATCTGTGGTTAGATCGTCGAGCTCTGTTCGACGATCGTCGAGCTCTGCTCGACGCAATCTGTTGAACTAAATTTTTCTCTGACAGATCTGCATTCTTCCTAGCTACCTCTATTACTCCCTTTCCTTTGTCAGAGACAAATTTGATTGGAGTTGTTAATATTATAGGTTGGCTGGATGAGGCACCCAAGCCCAGTGTACTGTTGAATCTAGAGTTCACTGTGCTTGTAATGTCCATCAGTCTGATACTTCTCCCATTTAGGGATTCTTCAAACTTTTTAGCTCTTGACAGTTCACTTTTCAGTGAAGCTATCTCCTCCCTACAGCATTCTAACTCCTCAGAGAGTTTGAGGTTATTTGAGTTTAGGACATTGTATTCAGATAATTTATTTCTAAGAGAGATTATCTCTTTTTCAGATCTTAGTAAATCCAAGCACAATGTCTTAAATTCATTTTTGAAGTCCTCAGAATTAAAATCAAAAGAGCTAATTACCTGATCTTCCTCTGGTTGATTTTCTGAATCTGAATCTGATTCTTCATCAGAGTTTTGCTTTGAGGCATTGATAGCCATCATGCAGAATTCTTTCTCATCAGCATCATCTTCATCATCACTGGAGCTAGATGAAGTTTCAGAATCTTCTTCTGTCTCACTCCATGTCTCAGCAACAAAACCCTTCCTTGTATTTTTGTTCCTGTTAGAGAAGGCTTTGTCTGAGCTGTTCTTTTTGAAATCTTTTTCTTTTCTTCTTTCTCTTTTATCCTTTCTGTCCTTGTTCTTGTTCTCTGGACAGTCAGGCACAATGTGGCCTGGTTTCCTGCAACCAAAGCATATGATTTCTTTGTTATTATTATTTGACTTATCATACCTTGGTTTGTCATGTCCTTTGTATGGCCTTTTTCTGAAGTCCTTTCTGGCTAGCTTGTAAAATCTTTTGGCCAGTAGGCTAACCAATTCCTCATTGCCTGTGAGTTTTTCTTCAGGCTGATCTTCAATAGCTTTGAAAGCTATTGACTTCTCTTTCCTTGAGGCTGGTGAAGCAGCCTTCTGTTCTTCCTCTCTGTTCTTGATAAGCAGCTCTTAAGATTTGAGCTTGCCTAGGAGAGTTTCAGTAGTGATTTCATTTAGACTTCTGGCATCTTTGATTGGCCAGATTCTTGAATCCCAAGTACTGGGGAAGCACATTAGGATCTTGTCATTAAGCTCAGTCAATGAGATTTCTTTATCCAAGGTCCTTAGCTCATTGACAATCAGACTCAATCTGTTGTACATATCTGCCACTGACTCAGTCTCTCCTTTCTTGAAATTCTCATATTGGGTTATGAGGTGAGATCTCCTGTCTTTCCTTTCATCAGCAGACCCTGAGACAATTTCAGAGAGCTTGTCCCAAATTCCTTTGACTGAGTTGTAGTCAGCTACTTTCTGAAATATCTCATCAGACATTGTCTGAGCTAAGATATTCATGGCCTTTGCATCTGCAGTTTTCCATTTCTTTATGTCTGCATCTGTTCCTGAGGGAGGTGGAACAGCATTTGTGTTTGAGCTTGCTGGTGGACTTGGACAAACTGTCAAGACAGAATTGAAAATATCTTCATCAATAGAGTTCATGTATAATTTAATCCTTGCCTTCCAAAGTGCAAACTTAGATAGATTGCACACTGGAGGTCTGGTGCTTGCATAATCCTTGTTCTGTGCCATGTCTTAGAGTAATATATATATAAGAAGAAATAACCCTCTTAAAGGATAGATTTTACCAAGGATCACTTGGTTCAGGTGTTAGCATGTATGAGCAACCAACCTCCCTCTGATACCAATTGAAAGTGAGGGTAAATCTATCTAACTCTAGAGGGGGGTGAATAGAGTTTGTTCAAATAAGTTTCACAGGTTTTTAAAATATCAGCATATATAAAATTTAATTTATACTATAGTGTAGAGTGCTAGAAAATAATTAAAGAAGCAAGAAACTAAGAGCACAGCACACAACAACAATCAAACAAACAATCCAGAAGACACAAGGAAATATAGTGGTTCCCCAAAACCTGGGTACATCTACTCTTCTACCACCCTTGGTAGGAATCCACTCAGGATGAGTTGATCAGGTGTCCTGACACCAATGAGCTTTTGTTAAGGTGCTCAAAAACCAAAACTGGATTTTTTGATAAGGTGTCTTGCCACCACTGAGTTTTGACAAGGCTCTCAGAACCAGACTCAAAGCTTTTGAAGGGAGTTTTGAAAACCCTTTTACAGAAGGAAAATAAAAAGGAAAAGGAAATGAAGTTGTCTTCTCTGTTCTCAAATCAAATGAGAGAAGACTAGTGGATCTTTGTTGTCAAAGCTCCTCCTGATCTAGACTGGTTCAGGAAAAGAATCTTTGCTCTAGGGTGATAGGTCTTCAGAATTTTGATCTCCAGCAAAAGATTGTTTCAGCAAGAAGGCTGAAGGATGAGGTGTCTGGAGTTCTTGAAATGAAGTTGTGAAGACTTTTCAGTAAGCAAGAAGATTTTTTGTGTGTCACGGTTCTTCTGTTATTATTTTGCTATCAGTGTTCTGTATTCTGTATGTTCTCCTTGTGATTGAAAAAGGAAGATCTTATTCTCAGAGAAATTCTTTGTCCAAAGTAGCCGTTGGCAGTCATAAATGTCTTCCATAAAGAGTCTTGTCTTCTAGAGGAAAGTCCAGCAAACATTCTCTGAATAATACCTTGAAACTTGCTCCAAAATAAAGACAAACGGCTGGCAGATCTTCTTATCATAAATGCTGATAATATTCAAAAACATTCCAAAGAATAACAACATTTGAATCCTTAAAAGCGTCGATCTCTCAGAAGAATCGTCGATCTGAGCTCTACGATCGTCGAACTGAGCTCAGAGATGAAATGAGATAAAGCAGACAGAAAACGTCGAACTGAGCTCGAAGATCATCGACCAGAGTTCGATGATTAAGCAGAACGGGCTGAAGGCAAATAGTCGATCTGAGCTCGAAGATCGTCGACCTGAGTTCGACGATTTATTGAAGTTGAGCTCAAAGAGCGTCAAATGGAGTTTGACGATTCGTCGACCTGAGCTCGACGAAAATGGCCTTAGACTTAGCTCTTCAACCTTGATCTTGGAATGGTCCTGGGGGCAGCTTCAAACCTAAGTTCTAAGCCCTAGACTCACTCTAGTGTTGACCTTCACAACTATACAACTAGGTCAACCTGGTTTCCTAAGACAACCATAGTGATCCTTACCCAAATTAGTAATAGGGTGTTCCAACAGGCTTGCTGAATTAATTTCTTGTCTCTGTGAACTCGTTGATTTCTTCTTCAAAGAAGTCTTTATATATCAGCAGCAGCAACGGCTCTAATTGAGTTTGAATCTTGTCGTTTTCTGAACTCTGCAAGCTGGGCTACAAAAAGCATAAAGCAAAAACAAACTACAGCAGGCAGATATCCTATAAAAGGATAAAGCTTTCTAAGAAGCTGCAAATACTTCTGATGAAATAATATAAGATAAAGTCACATCAGAAAGTACTCTTTACGGCCAAGGAAGACTTTTTGAGTCTAACGGCTATAAAGGACAGCCTGGCAGATAAAGCAGTTTGCATATCTCAGCTATAAGACAAACAACTTTGTCAGAAAAGATTAGCTCATGCATATAGAATAGAACGGATATTGCATGGAAATAATGTTACAAAATATTCAGATAATCTATTATAAAATATGCCAAAATAGATATTAAATTAGTCACATCACAGAAGACGACAAACTAAATAAGAGCATACAGCAAAACGTCGAACGACCTTCGGAGATCGTCGAACGGCGCACGGAGATCGTCGATCTATCAGATAGATAGTCAAACGATCCAGATAGTCGAACTATCAAAGAAGATAGTCGAACTATCTCGGCAGATAGTCGACCTATCAGAACAGATAGTCGAGCTATCAGATAGTCGATCTATCCTGACAGATAGTCGAACTACCAAACAAACACAGATAGTCGACCTATCAAGCAGATAGTCGACCTATCACAGAAAACAGATAGTCGACCTATCAACAAATAGTCGAACTATCAAAACAAAACAGATAGTCGATTTATCAACAGATAGTCGAACTATCAAAGCGACACAGATAGTCGACCTATCAACAGATAGTCGACCTATCAACAGATAGTCGGGCTATCAGATAGTTGAACTATCAGGACAGATAGTCGAACTATCAAAACAAGCAGATAGTCGAGCTATCAACAGATAGTCGAGCTATCAGATAGTTGAACTATCAGGACAGATAGTCGAACTATCAAAGACAAATAGATAGTCGACCTATCAATAGATAGTCGAACTATCAACACAGACAGAATGTCGACCAACTGATAGACGATCGTCGATCAGCCGATAGACGATAGTCGAGCGGCGTTCGACCATAGTCGAACGAACACACAACTTAACCAAATTCTTATCTGGATAAGCTGGGAACTCTACAGCTAGACACCTGACCTTTGACCATAGATAATTCATGGGTCAAGGGACTAAAAAAGACAAGACTAAACTCAAATCAAACTAGGGTACCAACAGGGCCACTGATTTGTTAAGACATTAAACACCCTCACATGGAGTTTGGGGTGGATTAGGGTGGATATGCCCTAGAATCCTAGTTCAAACCCTAAGGATGAACTTTGGGGGTTTGTGAAGGACATGGGGTGATATGTCCTTGTATGGACTTGGTGTTTAGTCCATGTGATCTTAGGGTGGTGAAATGCCCTAGGAAGGAATTTGGTGATATTTAGACTTAGGCACATAACTTAAACCAATGAGGGTTATTTTAGGCCTTTACACTTTGTAGAATAATTAAGGGGTCAAATGACCTTGGGTCTTCATGGAACTTTGGTAGGAGTAAATTTATAGTGTTATTAACCTCTGAGATTTAATTTAGGATGTTTAGAAATCAGAAACCCAAACTTATAGGTTTAATCTTCATCTTGTCCTTTTTGATGAAATTGAAGTAACTAGGGTTTAATTGCCTTGGAATGATTTGATATTCTGTAAAGGTTAATCAAATATCACTTAAGTGCTCTGGTAAAGTATTAAAAGTGATTGGACTTATTTTCATGGCACTTCATTGGTTAAGTGAGTTAGTGCACCATATTTTGATAAATAAGTAATAAATATCATACCTTGTTGGAAAATTATATTACTTGGCCAGGAAGCATTTTTGGGCATATTGAGACTTAGGAAATTGTTGCAGGTAGTTTGGATGAATTTACAAGCATGTTTATTCACAAAGTGCACTATAGTAGGTTCCCCTGAAGTATTTTTCTAAGTATATTTCTGACCTTGGAATTTCTTGAAATTTATTCATAGAACCGTTTATGATATTACAAAGCTCTGTGAATTTTTATGGAATTTTTGGAAGTCTATTTTTAAGGGTTGCTTCACAAAGTGGTTATTCTTAATTTAATTTAGATGATTTTATATTTGTACCCATTGAACATGGAAAATTATAATTTTTGGCCAGGGACCTTTTCTAGTCACCCTTAGGTTTTGGTAATTTTTCCAAAATTTTCTGATGATTTATTTTATTATTCCTTTCTTTACCCTTGAATAGTGGAACTATCATGAATTATTTATTTAAGGGTTGTAATCATTATTAAAATTTATGAAACTTGGAATTCTCTGACATATTTGCATCATATAGTGTTCATAATATTTGGGTGGTAATAACTTAAGGGAATCCAGTGCTTCATGTTCAAAATCACTCATGGCCATATTTTTGGGAAAATTAAATAAATGCCAAATTAATTAGGAAAATTATAAGTTTCTGGATTTGGGCTAAACGTGTCATGATAGACCCACAATAAATATCTTAGGTCATTTAGATAAAAATTTGGAGTACCTCCTATCATGTACATCATATAGCTTAGGTTGGTATACGTATTGTAAAACTGCAGAAATTTGGGATAGCATGTGAAATGAGCTTAGGGAGTTGGGGTTTAATGGTTTACTAGTTTTGGTGAGTGTAAATAGGTTCATCATTAGGAATCATGATGAGTAAAGTGCTGGGTTGACTTGTGTTAAGTGGTGCGCGGGATCAACGAGATATTGTCTTTCATGTGGAGAGAGAGAGAGAGTTAAACACACTAGGGTTAGATCCAGAGTAATATTAAAAGGGATCGGGAATTGGGTATTAACCAATAACAGTAAGTGCCTTGCGAAAGGGAGCTTTGGGCTTCAGCCCATCGTAGTTCCTAGTGCCCCCGCGAGCCCTTCACGGGAAATGCCCTGGGCAGTCCAAGGTTAACGTAAGTCGTAAGAATAAATGGAATGGAGGAGTAATTAGAAATAACCTAGGGTTACACTTACACTCACACTCCCCGGTGTTGTGGGAGTTAGGTTAGGTCTCACGAGAGGTAGGCTCGGTGGTTTTGGTGATGGGCAGGTTAGCCCGGCGAGCCGATGGCTCGGATGGTTTTGAGATGGACGGGTTAGTCCGGAAAGCTTTGTCTTGGTAGATATTTGTGATAGACGGGATTGTCTAAGGAGCTTTTGCTCGGTGGGAAATACATTAATGTTGCATGTGTATAAGATATAAGGTGGTGGGTCATCGGTATTGGAGAGTCCTCACACCGACACCAATACATTGGCTCAACAGGTGTGGTTTTGCACTTGGAAAAATAAAGTCTGGTACATAACCGACAAGAGTACGCAGGAGATCCGCTTAGTGCACCAGGGTTGAGGCGTACGATAGGTCTGACTGGTAGTGTGATACCGGTTTAGAGGTGGGAGAGGCCCAACCCACCGCTTCTGTTTGCCACTACGGAGGTATCCTAGGAGGTTAGGCTCCAGAAAGGGGCAACTAAAGGTCTGTGTGCACAGAGTCGAGTGGGTGTATTGCACTTGCATGATTCACATCATGGCATACTTGCATGTCATAGCATCATCATTGCATATAAGCCCTGACACCTAATGTATAAAGTGGTAGGGGACGCTTTATACAATAGGCCTTGCAAAACGACCCCTTGGTCTATAGGTTTGTATGGGCATTCCTATAGGTCATGATTACTTACTTAGTTTACCTTTCCATACTATACTTGCTCACTTGTTCTTGTGTTATTATACTGCTTCCTTCTACTGCTTACTTATACTTGCTATGATTATATATTCATGATAGACTAGTTCCGCCGTCACCTGCTTACCTTATTACTCTCCACCTTCATTACCTTCCTTTTCCTCCTCCCCGCTCGGTGCCTAGGAGCCATTGTGGGAGGGGTGGGGGATGATAAGACTTATTCTTCTTAGACTAACGGTCATTGACTAAATCATTTTAGGGGATCATGGAGACGAACCAGGAGACGCAACCCTAGAGGTCGGTGCGCACGGATATGGGGCAGTCTAGCACTGGAGTCCAGCTAGCAGGGACTGTGAGTCCCGATCATTAGTAGTTATTATAGATTTGCTTCCGCGTTGAGTGAATTGTAGTGAGGATCTTGTTGTATCGGGCAGGAGCCCTCTTTAGTACTTTGCTTATTCTTTTTTGTGGACTCTCCTTTTGTGGAGATTTATTTATATATATGTGATTCTGGTGGACTAGTATTGAGTTTTACTTTACTCATGTACATTTATACTTATTCTACTTTTCTGCAATCGGTATGGCCGGCAGGATTGACGCTTTGTAGTGACGACCTTCCCGGGTGTGTTGGTGTCACCGTAAAGCGGCGGTTCTGGGCATAAGACCTCGGTGGTTTAAAAGAAAAAAAAATGGGGTCTTACACTTAACCCCATGGGAGTTCTCATGGTGGAGGAGTTCTCCATGGCAAATTTCTTTATCAACTCCCTAGTAAACTTAAACTGGGATATGGACAAGCCATCATCAGTCTGTATTACTTGGAGGCCCAAGAAGAACTTAAGTTCACTCATACTGCTCATCTCAAACTTCCCCTGCATAATTTTAGCAAACTTTTTATTGAGGTTGTCATCAGTAGATCCAAAGATGATGTCATCTATATAGATCTGAACTAAGATGATCTTACCCTTAGATTCCCTTAGGAATAAGGTCTTGTCTATTTTCCCCATTGAGAATTTGTTCTCAATGAGGAAACTAGACAAAGTCTCATACCATGCTCTAGGAGTTTGCTTCAGCCCATATAGAGCTTTCCTAAGTCTATAAATATAATCAGTTGAGTTAGGAACTACAAAACCTGGAGGCTGCTCAACAAAAACTTCCTCTTTTAAGTCACCATTCAGGAAGGCTGACTTCACATCCATCTGGTAGACCTTGAATCCCTTATGTGTAACATATACAGGGAATAATATGATGGCCTCCAATCGTGCTACATGGGAAAATGTTTGATCAAAGTCAATGCCTTCTTCTTGCATGTACCCCTCTATCTGAACCACCAAAGATTACTTTGGGTCCATCTTTTATTGGAGTATACTCCTTCAAGTTGCTCCTTGTCCCAGTCATGTGCCTGGAACAACCATTGTCCAAGTAGCATATAGGGGTATGTCCACTTAGAATAACCTACAATATGCAGTTTACTTAACCTTAGGACGCCAATATCTATTGGGTCCTAGGTGCATATTAGTATAAAACTGAACATATCCATCAGCAGAATTTCTGACAGGTGGATTGACCCTAGCTCCAGACACATTGAGATTGTGCCAGTAGTCAATAGAAAAATTCCTTATCTTACCACATCACCAGCAGTCATGTATGTTATATCTTCTCTTTTGTGTAGGCCATGTAGCTTGGTTAGCAGCAGCCTTAATAGGAGGAATATGTGCTGCAACACTTTTTTGATTTCTTTCAACTAGAATTTGACTGAAGGAAAGTCTTTTAGCTGGCTTGTTTTGTCTACTCTGAGTGCTATCAACAACAAGCTTCTTTTCAGAGAGCAAGCTTTTAATGGCATCAAAAATGCCCAAATCAGCCAGACTATTATACTTGCCCTTAGTCTGACCCTTAGTTGTCAGATTCAGATCCTTGGCTGCTGTAACATCTTTGAGTGTTGGAGCTAAGCATCAAAAACAAATGGTCCAGTTTGGGCCATTATAGTTTTCACATGGGCAGCCATACAGGCACTCACCCGGCTAGAGCTTTCACCATGGCAGTGAACATCTTTGTTCAACCCTGAGGAACAACTATTCTCCCAGCGACCACAGGAGCTTTCCTGGTCATATCTGTTAGAAGGTAACTGAACTTTTCTAAAGAGAATAGGAGGCTTGGAAGCAATATGCTGAGTTGGAGCTTTCCCTTTACTTTTGGAAGGAGTAGCTCTTGTGCTTCCCTTGAATCCCAACCCTTTCTTACCCTTTTGAGAGGAGAATGTGCCTATCAAGGGTAGTACTGTACTTAGCTTAGAATAGCTAGCCACTATTCTTTTCTCCTTCTCAAGCCTGTCTTCAAGCTCACTGATGAGACAATTCTTATGCTTGATGAAGGTTATCTGGATGTCCAAGAGGGACTTCAGTTGGCTTATTTCCCTAGCTTTCTGATCCAGCAGATTAGCTGTTATAGTTTGCTGGGCAACTGCAGCTTAAGAGATGAAATCTTTTTAGCTTGCTTCTTAGATAACTTCTTGACCTTCTTAAAGGCATTCTGAAGTTTTCCATACTTGTCAATCTATTGATTGACATCTCCTTCAGATCCAGAATCTTCTTCACCATTGGGTGAAGAGATTTCTGAGCAAGGATTGGTCTCATACTCAGACATAGAAGCAGAATTGGGTAAAGAATGTACCTTGCATTGACCAGGCTGATCCTAGATGCCCTCTTCATCTGTCATTGCCATCAGCCCTCTGTAGTTGTAGAAACCTTCATCCTCCTCTGAGTTATAGTCTGATAGTGTTAGAGGGGCTTTGATTCCTATCCTCACTGGAGGATTGACTTCTCCTGCTGCAACATCTTTATCTTTAGCAGCAGCAGCAACTAACCCAATGTAGGCTTCCTCTTCTTCAGACTCAGATGATGATGAGTCTGTCCAACTCTTTTTCTTCTTAGCAATGAAGGACTTCTCCTTCTTCCCTTTGTATTAATGCTGCTTTTTCTCCTCAACCTCCTTCCTCTTCTCTGGGCAGTCAGCTATCATATGTCCATGCTTGCTGCAACAGTAGCAAACTACTTTATAAGAGTTATATTTATTTGGTTTGGAACCATACCTGTCAGTCTTGGACTGATTTTTCTTGTGATGAGTGGAATTGGAAGGCCTCTTCTTCCAATGCTTTATCTTTATCAGCCTCTGAAGTTGCTTAGAGAAAGCTGCAAAATCCTCATCAGACATGCTGCTATCTGATGCTTCTGTTTCTGAGCTGTCTGATTCAGCTGGTCTTCTTGGAGGAGAGGGAATCCTCTCCTTGCCCTTCCTTGTGTCTTTTGCTCGGAAGGCAAAGTACTTTTCCTTAGCTTGGGATTTGTTGGTGGCTTCCTCCTCTTTCTTGGCAGCTAGCTGCATCTCATAGGAGAGCAGTTTTCCAAATAATGTTTGGGGAGGAGTTTCAGTAAGCTTGGCCACCTCTCTTATGGCACAAATCTTAGTATCTCAGTCTCTAGTGAGAGATCTGAGAAACTTGTCATTTATTTCATAATTATTGAAGACTCTCCAATAGGTCTTCAACTCATTTATGATCCTGAAAAATCTTTTATAGCAGGCAGCTTTGTTCTCTTTAAGATTTTGCCGGAAAGCCTCATACTCCTGGTTGAGCAGAGACTTCCTATCATCCCTTACCTCTTCAGTACCCTCCATGTAGACCATAAGAGTGTCCCACGTCTCCTTGGAGGTTTGGCAGTGAACCAAGTTCTAAAAAGTTGAGTCATCTACTGCACTGGCAATGATGTTCTGTGCTCTCTTATCCAAGCCAGCTAAGACGACGTCATCTTTTGTCATTTCAGAGTATATTTTTGGTGTCTTGATGTTGTCATTCAGAGCAAAGACCTTCATAGGAATGACAGGTCCCTCCCTGACTGTTGCAAAGATCCTAGGATCATAGGCTTCCATAAATAGCCTCACACTTTCTTTCTATATTCCAAAATACTACTTCCTGCAGATGGGGAGTTTCATGGAACTCAGCTCTCTCTGGCACCTTCCAGAGCCCATGATCACTAAACTACAACTACCATTGAAGATCACTCAAATTGTTAAATCCCTTTTTTGAGTCACCTCCCTCTGATACCACTTGAAAGTTCTTATTTTCAAGGTAGCTAGAAACCTAGAGGGGGAGGGGGGTGAATAGGTTTGTCTAGGTCTTTTGAGTTCCTTTTTGTTTCTTCTTGAATTACTTTGTGATTGAATAGATGATAGCTTTTTAAGAACCTGCAAATAGAAAACAAACACAGAAAAGCACACAAATATTTTTATAGTGGTTCCCCAAAATTATAGGTACATCCACTCTCCTCCCACCTTGCTAACTTCCTATTAGTCAAGTCACTTCTCCAAAACAATGCTCTAAGGAGCTTACACCTCAGATCCCTCAAGATATCTCAGTCTATTCCAATACTTACACCTCAGCCACAAGGGCCTACACTCAGTGATACAGGTATCACCTACCTTGGGAAATTAAGCCCTACCACTCAGGCTATGGAGGATAGCCCTACCTCAGAGAAAACTTGCTCCTACAACTCAAATAGATTCACTCTCCTTCAGTTCAGGCAATATTGCCCTACTTCTCAGTGAGTAAAACTCACCTACCTCAGATTCCAATAGGATCCTACACTTAAAGAAGAGCCCTCTCCTACAGCTCAGAAAAATTTTCCCTACCTCAGGCCCAAGGCCCTACAGCTTAGATCAAGAAGGATCCAACAACAAGAAATGTTTTAATTAACTTTGACACAGAGAAATTTCTGTGTCAACAACTAGAGTAGAGAAATTTTTGCTCTAACTCTTCTCTCAGCACACAAAAAAATTTCTGGAGGAACTCAGAAGCTGACTTCTAAACTTGTTATAGAAGGCTAAAGATCTGTTGATCTTGATTTTTCAAGCAGCTCACTGAACCTGCCTAAGGGTGAAGGTCCTTCTTTCTTCAGAACTATTTCTGATTCTACTGTGGCAGATAGAGACTGCATAGCTATCTGAACTTTTCTTGCTGGAGAGCTTCAAACCTTTTTACATGCAGCAATGGCGAGGAAGATGAAGTCGGCTGCTGTCCTTTTTGAATTGAGAATGCCCTAAAAGTTATCTTGTGTCTTGGCTTATCTTATCCTTTTGTAGTTCACTGATCAACGGCTCTTAGAGATCAGTGGGCCCCACCTACAGATTCTAATTGCGCCTTTTTTAATGGGAAGAAGACGTGCAGTAGCTTCTCGGCAGAGTTTGTCATGTTCTCTAGCTTCTCCGTACTTGATTTGAACTTTGTTTACTTTGTCGATTTTGCTGACGTCAGCACCTGAGTACTTAGTCAAAAATCAAGCATCAGTAGAATAGGTGTTGAGTGAATGAGCTTCACTCAATGCAAAAGTACTTAGAAAGAATTCTGTCTAAATAGGCGTTGATAGCGTTGAGTGTGGAAGCTCCATTCAACGCTTTTGCCTTAACCAATTCTGCAGCCTTTTCTCCATGCTTGGAGTTGAGAGTGTTGAGTGAGCACACCTCACTCAATGCCTTGTGCCTTAGCCTATGCATTCTGTAAATTAGGCGATGAGAGCATTGAGTGAGCATACTTCACTCAACGCTTTTGGCCTTAGCTAATTTTCTACGTCTACAGCATCTTAAGCGCTGAGAGAGTTGAGTTAGTATGCCTCACTCAACTCTGAACTCAGTTCGACGAATTCAGATTCTCAAACTCTGAGCTTAGTTCGACGAACAATGAACTCAGCTCGACGAACTCTGAACTCAGTTCGACTTAGAGCTTTTTGCTGTGTGTGGAGTTGAGTGTGGCTTCAACACTCAATGCCAAACTACTTAGCCATATATCTGCCTTTAGCTGTATGGCATTGATTAAGTTGACGTCACTCAATGCCTGTGGACTTAGTCAGATTTCTTTCAACCCACATCTTAGGTAAGTGTTTACCTGACTTGGCCACTTAGGCTACCTGTCCCATCACTGTCAACTAGAACTATATGTATATCATTGACAAGATTAACTTCCTCAAATCTAGGACATTGTGGGCAATAGACCCAACAAGGGAGCATAAGTTGTTTGCCAAGTTAAGCAAGTGTGAGTTTTGGCTTCCTCAGGTTTCCTTTATGGGTCATGTGGTTAATAAGGACGGAATTTTTGTTGACCCAGAGAAGATTATCGCCGTAATGGATTGGAATAGACCTACCACACCCAAAGAGACAAGAAGTTTCCTAGGGTTGGCGGGATATTATAGGAGGTTTGTGAAAGGTTTCTCCCTATTGTCTGCATCACTGACTAAGCTTATGCAGAAGAATGCTGTGTTTGTTTGGAGCGATAAGTGTGAGGAAGCTTTTCAGGAATTGAAAAGGAGATTATGTACTGCTCCTGTTTTTTCTTTGCCTACTGAAGGTGTGGATTATGCCGTTTATGTAGATGCATCGCTTGTTGGACTTGGTTGCATGTTTATGCAAGAAGGTAAAGTGATTGCGTACTAGTCGAGACAGTTAAAGATTCATGAAAGGAACTACCCTACACACGATTTGGAATTCGCAGTAGTGATTTATGCCTTGAAACTATGGAGACACCTATTTTATGGCTCGTTGTGCAAGATTTACATGGATCATTAGAGTTTAAAGTATGTCTTCACTCAAAAGGAGTTGAATTTGCGCCAGTGGAGATGATTAGAGTATGTCGCGGATTATGGTGTTGAGATATTATATCATCTGAGCAAAGCTAATGTGGTAGTCGATGCCTTGAGTAGAAAGACTGTGCAGATCTTTGGACTTTCGGTGGAATCCTTGGTGGAGGAGTTTCTGTTGATGGGTATCTCGATCGGAAGTAACGACTCGACAAGTAACTTGGAAGTAGCAGAGCCATCATGGATTACGCTTATGAGGCTACATCAAAAAGACGATCCTGATTTGCATCACCTTCGTAGCAGAACCGAGAAAAGATAATTACCAGACTTTTCAATTGATGATGCAGGTGCCTTGAAGTATCGTGGTAGATATTGTATCCACACAGTTGAGGATATTCAAGATAAATTATGTCATGAGGCGCATGGTTCTAGTGTTTCCTACCACCCTGGTTCTACTAAAATGTATAGAGATTTGAAATAGATCGTTTGGTGGTATGGAATGAAGAATGATATAACCAAGTTTGTGTCTGAGTGATTCACTTGTAAGCGAGTTAAGGCCGATCATGGAAGGCCTGGTGGAAAGATGACGCCTTTGGAGATTCCAAGTTGGAAGTGGGAAAGTATCTCTATGGACTACATTACTGGTTTGCCGAGATTTCCCAAAGGACATGATTCTGTATGGGTTATAGTGGATAGACTAACGAAGTGTTCTCACTTCGTGCCATTTAAAATTGAATACTCCATGAAGAAAATAGCAGAGTTATATTTGGATGAGGTCATCAGACTATATGGAGTGTCTGTGAGTATTGTGTCGGATCGAGACTCCAGGCTTACATCTCACTTTTGGAAAGGTTTACAGGAAGGATTGGGTACCGATCTAAGGTATTCCACCGCTTATCATCCGTAGACAAATGGTCAAATAGAAAGAGTTAATCAGATTGTGGAAGACAAGATAAGATGTTACATCTTGGACCACGGAGGTGCGTGGTACGATCATTTGAGATTGATGGAATTTGCTTAAAACAACAGTTAGCAGGAGAGTTTGCAGATTGCCCCATTTGAGGCCTTGTATAAGAGACGTTGTAGAACTCCCTTATTTTGGGCCGAGATTGGTGAAGGACCGTTGTTGGGTCCAGAAGCCTTGGAAGAGATGAATACTTTTGTGACCCATATTCGAGATAAGCTTCAAATAGCTCAAGAGCATTATGAGAAGAACGTCAATCGACAAAGGACTTATTTGGAATTTGTTGTTGGGGATATGGTGTCTCTTAAAGTTTCCCCGATGTCTGGTGTCAAGAGGTTTGGAAAGAACCATAAGTTAGATCCTAGGTATGTGGGGCTTTTAAAGATTGTTGAACGCATTGGAGTGTCAGCTTATAGGATGGAATTTCCAGCAAGTTTTCTTGGTGTGCACAATGTGTTTCACGTAAGCCAGTTACGGAAGTGTGTGTTTAGTGACCGGTAGATTCTTGATTCGGCGCCCTAGTTGGAGCCTAACCTTTCTTATGTCAAGATGCCTATTCGCATTCTAGATACTCAAGATCGAGTGTTGCGAAGGAAGACTATACACATGATCAAAGTTAGGTGGTGGGACTAAGACGTGGAGAGCTCAAGTTTAGAGTTGGAGTCAACTATAAGAGAGGCTCATCCTCATCTGTGCTCATAGTTTTTTTGGTAAGTTTTTCTATTTCGATAACCCTTGATTATTTTCCTTCTGTGATAGGATCTTGTTGGGTATTGTATCCACAATTACATGGATTTGAGGAAGCCACCTGTCTAGCTAAGATGAATTCACAATGTATTTGATGAGCTATTTTTTTAGTGGTGCTTGCAGTTATTCCATGCTAAGTACACACCAATGTCAGGGTGCAGTGGGTCAATATACACGGTGAAAGTGAGGGGATAAGATGTAAACTATTCTAGAGGGGGGGTGAATAGAGTATTCAAATTTTATGAATAACTAGTCAGCTCCCTTGGAGTTTATTTGTGGAATAAATAATCTGATACTTGAACCCTAAGAGCCAAACACAGTGAAGTGCACAAGTGAGAGAGCTAACTGAAATTTCAGTTTAACTATAAGCCTATCACAGCAACTAGCAATCCTAGGTAGTTCTATCACAGCCACAGAATAAGCAATTAAACAAAATAGCCAGAGGGACACAGGATATATAGTGGTTCCCTCTTAATAGGTACTCCACTCTTCTACCACCCTGGTAGGAATCCACTGCAGGTTTTTTGCAAAGGTGCCCTGCCACCAATGATCTGATTCAGGTAGATCAAACAAGACCCTTTGAGCTTTTGATAAGGATGCTCAACCACAGGTTGTTGATAAGGTGCCCTGTCACCAATGTTCACTTTTGAAGAGGTGTGAAAACTCTTTTACAAAGGGGTTGAGAGGGTTAGATTGTCTTCTCTGTTATTAATAACAGATTAGAGAAGACTTGTGGATTCTCTAAAGAATCAAAGTCTCCCCCTGGCTCAGTGGAAGTCCAGGGAAAGCCTTTGCTTCAGGATGAAGGAGTTTCAGATATACTGAAACTAAATCCTCAGAGATCTGTAGACTGATTTTTATCAGGTCTTCAGATTCTGGAACACTTGAAGCAGAACTGGAGCTGGTCTTTCTGAAGTCTTGAAAACTCTAAGCAGATGCTCAGGAGACTTGAGAAAGAAGATGATTGCTCTGGACTTTTGCTTCAGGAAAACTTTTCTTCTCTTCTTGAGAGATGGTGAAGAGCTGTTCTGATGAAGCTTGAGCGAATGAAGCCTTGAGAAGAAAATCTCTCTGTGTCTGTAACTTGTTGTCTCTGCTGAGAGAAAAATCTCTTTTAAATATGTCTTCTCTTTTTCCCTTGAAATGGCTCTATTGATTTGAATATCTCGAGCCCTGCAACAGGTTATCTCAATATAGAATATAGCAATAGGAATAGAATGAGCTATTAACTCTCTGTCAGTCCCAATAAGGAAATAAATGAATGAGAAAATATCTCAGCATAAAGACTTAACATACTTGGAAATATCATACAGCGCCAACGGCTAGAATACAGCCTGGAAAGATAAAGTCAACATATTTTGTATAATAGGACAAAATACTTTATCAAATACGAAATCCCGTAATTTATGCTTAACATATTTGGTAATTAATTCATTTGAATTTAAGCCATAAATTAGCAAAAACAACTTCAGAAAATCTCTCTAACCACAAGCTAAAACACTTGGAAATAAACCAAGGAACAGAATGAATACAAACTGTTAAAGGCAGACAATAATCGTCGAACAGGGGTTCGATGATCGTCGACCTAGCCAACAGATCGTCGACTAAGGCAGAAATCGTCTGGGATAGAAATCGTCGAACAGCTCATGCTATCGTCGACCAACAAAGAATCTGTCGAAACAGAAATCGTGAAGCAAGACTGCGATCGTTGAACTGCTGATGGCAGATCGTCGACCAATCCTTCAGAGCATAATAAACTTGCTCTGAGATCGTCGACCATTGGTCGACGATAATTGTCTTGACTTCAACTATTCTATAGCCCTGCTATCATCAACCAATGGTCGAAGATCGCGAGGCCTCGTTCGACGATGGTCGAACGGAAAATGCCTTAACCATATATTCATTCTACAACATCTAATCTAAGCTCTAGGTCAGTTATAAACTGCCCTAGGGAGACTAAACAAAGTCTAAACATGATCATATATAGTTATATGAATCAAGAGGGGCTGGAAAGGGATTACATGAGCCAAATCACATCTAGGGTACCAACAATCTCCCCCTATTTGGGTCATGTCATCCAATCCAATCTAAAAACTAATACAAACAAGAACAAATGCAAAGTTTAACCATAATATCAAAACACAGGCAATCCACAGAAAACATATAAATCATAAATCAGCAGAATTATAGAGTATCAAGCAGATTTATCAGATGGTTTAGCATCAGAGGAGTTCTTTGGGATTACAGCAGGTTTGAAAATGATTTCTCTGTTTAGATTAGCTGCTTGTCTTTTGGATAACATCAGGTCATGTTCACCAATGATCTTCTTTTCACCATAGCTTGGCAGGACTGCAGCAGGATGCAGCTTCATGTATTCTTCAGTATCAAATATTTCTGAGTTGACTTGAATCTTGCTGAGTTCTTTTTCTCTGAATTCAGACATAGTTGAGTATGCTGAAGGGTCCAGTCCTTGAGCTTTGGCTTTCTCCATCATGCTTAGTGCAATTGATTCCTAGAATCTTGCCATAGAGGCAATTCTTTCAGTTTCTGTCTTGTCTGATGGAGAAGGTGGTCTATCAGTATCAGTTTGAGCTGCAATCTCCATATTCCTTTGAAGAGCTGTAGCTAATCTGCTTGAGTCAATAGGAATCTGTACAGCCTTCTTAGGATCAGATATAGCATATAAAGATCTTGGAGGTGCAAGTTCAATAAATTTCTTGTTGGACTTCTCTGAATGGACAACTCTTTTTCCTTTTGTATCAACTGTCTTAGGAATAGCAGGTTTCCTTGATGTAGAAGATGAACCTCTCCTGGGAGGAGAAGGTTTCCTTTCTGGAGCTTTCCTTTTGGGAGAAGGAGGAGGAGAGAATGGTGGTTGCTGAAAGGTCATCTCCTTTATCTGTTCCATGGGAACACTTTCATTTCTTTGCCTTCCTTGTCCTGATTTATCTTGGCCTCCTTGGCTTTGATTACTTCTTCTCTGGTAGGTCTGAGAAGGGTTGGATCTGGCTGATTGAGCAGATGGAGCAGAAGAAAGATTTCCAGAGGCTCCAGCACTAGGAGGTGGAGGAGGACCTCTGGGAGGAAATTTCTGAACTGGAGTATCATATCTCTTGGTTCTCTTCTTCTCTCTTGACTGTTTCCTTGAGAATCTCATCCATGGTTCATACTCTTTGCTCTTAGGATCAATTCCTTTCCGAATGAAATAAGGAATATCCTTGTTTGGATTTGCAGGAGGAGGAGCAGATGCTTTCCTTTACTTAGATGCAGCCTTTTTCTTCTTCTTGGTGTTATCAGAATCTTCAGAATCATCATCATCATCATCAGAAGAGTGAGATGAGTTTTTGCCAGCATAGTCATCAAAATCTTGCTCTGAGGGATCCTTGGCAGCTACAGCAGGTTCAGCATTTTCTTTCTCAGGCTTCTCTCTATCTTCCTTTTCTCTTGCCTCCTCAATGGCATCTTGCTCAAAGAGGGCATCAAGATCAACATTAGGAGTACTCTTCCAAAGTTCTGATTCAGGATACAAATCAGGAACTGTCCTGGGGACCAGTTCTGCAGTTGGGGCTTCAGCTTCCTTTTCTTTAATAGATCCTGGAGCTTGCTCTAGAATTAGTTCAGCAACTATAGGAATGGATAGAGGGTAGGTAAGAATAGGTGGAGAAAAGATGACAATATCTGCAGGGGCAGATGCTTTCTCTAGAGAGATGGCTAGGGAATCCATATGAGAATTAGCCAACTCTTCAATGTACTTAGAGGCAATATTCTCAGCCATAAAGGCTATATATTGTTCAAGGTTTAGAGTACCTGAGCTTGAATCCTTTTCAGTCATCTTGGAAGCATTTTCTGCACTATCTTGCACAGCCTCAACTTCTTCAGCAGCAGCAGCAGCAGTATTGTTGGTTGTGCCTGCATACAAAGAAAGATAAGTTAACAACCAAGTGGGAATAAAATATTCCCCCCAAGGTGAACAACAACAGGTAATTGATAGAATTACCTGAAGATCTACACAGGATACCACTTTGCATCTAGGAAGGAGGTTATAATTCCTTCTAGATGTTCAGTGACATCAGGGATAGACACCTCTGCAAGGCACAAGAGGAGTGCCATACAGGAAAGGAAGAGAGAGTCCTTGACCAAGGGGTCATCAAGGTACTCAGGTCTATAAGGGACCATTTTCTCTTGAAAAGGAGGAACATAAGGAGTAGATGTGAGTGTGAACTCACAGTCTGAGTTAAGAAAGGATTCCAAATCTTCATCAGAATCAATGGAATTTGCAGCATCAACTTGCAACACTGATGCAAGATCATCAGCAGCTGTGATGGGTAGGAAGGAATAAGAAATTAACTCAAAGTTGGAGTTTGAATTAATTAGAATCTTAAATAAAACTATACCATCTGGTTGAGCAGCATCATTCTCAAATTTTTGAACCACTACTTCTGAATCAGTAGTGTTCACTGGAACTTTTTCACAAATGTCCATGGGGACTTCCTCATTGTCTTTCTCAGGGACTTCTTCCTTAGAAGCTAGATTCACTAGGGAGTGAATGTCTTTGTTAGATAAAAATATCAATTTAAAGTCCTGAGTATGGTCTTTAGAGAAAAGGTTTTACCTTCTGGTTGCTCTGAATCTTTGTTGACTTCTGGGACCACTACTGCAAGATCAGTAGTGTCCACTGGAATATCCTCTAGAATTAGATCAGCCTGTTGATCTTCAACAGCTGCACTATCTTCCAACTCTTTCTCTGGAATTTCTTCCTCTTGTAGCTCTTGAGCTTCTTCTGCAATGGCTGGAAGGGAAGGAAGGGAAGAGTTATCCTGAAGGGTCAAGGCATCACCTGAGACCACTTCAAAAGACATCTCCCCCTGCATGACTTCAGTTGGGGCTGGAGTCATGCACCTCACTGAAGAGGGCTCAGTAAAAGATGGAATGGATTTAATGGCTTCTGTAAGTGCATTTATGGATGCAATGATAGGGGCATTGGCTGCCTCAATCATGGTTTGGATGGATGGGGTGATGAGCTCCACAATGTGTGCAAGCAATTCAGGGGTGATCTGAAATGCTGAGGGTGTAGATGTGGATGGATGACTGTGAGATGCAAGGTGAGGTGGTGATGGAATGATATCAGTATGATCTGCCACATGATCAAATGGATCATGTGGAGATAGGGGATCATCAACATGAGTTTGGGATTCATGTTGAGATAGGTTGGTGAGGATGGTCTCAGTCACCATATCAACACTGGCTGAAGCTGCCAGATGTTGTGGTGTTGGTGACTGGGATGGAGACGCATGTGGAATGGGAGATGAAACAAAGGGAGGGACTGCAGATGGTGTGGAAATGAATGCAGGTGATGGGGATGCAATGATAATGAGTGAAGATGGAGGGATTGTTGAGCCTTCCCCAGCAAGATGGAGAGTGGCTGAATCAGCCCTGGTGTCTGATGAAGGGTTAGGATCAACCCTGACTGTCTTTTTGATAACCCTTTGGGATTTCTTGAAGAGGGAGGGGTCCAACCTCTTGCTTGCATTGACTGCAGAGGATGCAGATACAAGCAGCATGGGTGCTTTCTCAGATAGAAAGACACCCAATACTCTGGCAAGAGTTACTTCCTTCTTGCTATTCTTTCTCCTTATCAATTCATACAAAACTTTTCCCCAATTTATCTGAGTCTTGTTCACCAATGTCGACATCAAGGCAAACTGTTGCCTGTTGATGTTATCATGAGCAGAGTGTTTACCCAAAACAACTTTGCCCACCAGGTCTGCCAGAAACTTAAACTCTGGAGACAGGTTGATCTTCAGCAGCTTTGCTGAAATACCATCAGCATGGCCCATCACTGTTAGCATGCGGCCATACTCCTCTGTATCTTGTTCATATTCTTCAGTTCCAGTTGGTAAATCAAACAGCTCTGTCAAAATATCAGGAGTCAGAATGACCTCCTCTCCATTAATCTTTCCCGTCATTGCTTCGTCGCTGGAAGACGAAGTATACACCCATTCTTTAATCTCTGGTATATTGATCTTGGGCGTGGATGACATAAATTTCTTCAGTCCTTGATCTTCACACATCCGCAACATGTCTCTGATTGGTTGATCGCACAGGCAGAAGGAATCGAAGTCGACACAGAATCCCGTGTCGAACTTCATCCCAGAAAGAACTGCTGGAAGAATCGCCATTTGATTTGAGAGAGAATGGCGAATCGAGATGCAAGGCAAGGGGAGAAGAGAATCGCGCGGGATTAGAGTTCGAGAGCGAATTCTAAGCCAGAAGACAGAATATGAAAAGACGAAACTGAAGGACGACGATCTCCAGACCTAAATCGACTATAAAAAAAAACTGCGATCGTCGAACACCGATTAAAATCGATCGTCGAACAATGACTGACGATAGTCAATATTTAACTAATCGTCAAACATCGACCGACTACAAGCATACACCACGATCGTCGATCAATATATGTTGGTCGACGATTCACCACACAGCAAAACAAATCTGTCGTCGACCAATTAGTCCACGATAGATACCTAAGGAGAGATCGTTGACCAGTTGGTCGACGATTTCTGCCTTACTACAGAACGAACTGTCATCGACCATTGGTCGACGATAGTCCTGACCTGGTCGAAGATAATCGAGCAGTTGTTCGACGATTTTAGACAGAAAACAGATCTATCCTAATTTTCACTACTCTGAACCATTAATCATACCAAGCTGGTTCAGGAAGAACAAATGCTTTTGTTCATCAAGGGGCTTAGTGAAAATATCTCCTCTCTACAGATCTGTGGATATAAATTCCATAATTATCTTGTTCTTTTCCACATTATCTCTCAGAAAATGATGTCTAATCTCAATGTGCTTGGTCCTGGAATGGTGCACAGGATTTTGAGCAATTGATATTGCACTGGTACTGTCACACAGAATTTTTGTGTTTGAGTGTGTGTACCCATAATCCACTAGCTGATTTTGAATCCACAGGATCTGTGAACAACAACTAGCTGCTGCTATATATTCAGCCTCAGCAGTTGAAGTAGACACAGATGCCTGTTTCTTACAAAACCAAGAGACAAGTCTCTCTCTCAGGAACTGACAAGTCCCTGAGGTGCTTTTCCTGTCAACTCTACAACCAGCATAATCAGCATCTGAATATCCAATTAATTCAAATTCTGACTCAGCTGGGTACCACAGTCCTAAGTTAGGGCATCCCTTAAGGTATCTCAAGATCCTCTTGAGAAGAGTTAAGTGAGATTCCTTTGGGTTGACCTGAAACCTAGCACATAGGCATGTAGCAAACATTATGTCAGGCCTACTTGCAGTCAAATACAGTAGGGAACCAATAATGGCTCTATAATTCTTTTGATCAACAGACTTGCCATTGACATCAGAATCAATAACTGCATTTGAGGCCATAGGTGTGCTCATTGATGAAGCATCAGACATTCCAAATCTTTTAACCAGCTCTCTGGCATATTTTGATTGAGAAATAAAGATACCATCAACACTCTGTTTCACTTGGAGACCAAGGAAATAGGATAACTCACCCATGCTGCTCATCTCAAACTTGGAGTGCATTAGTTCAGAGAACCTCTTGCATAGTTTGGGATCAGTGGAGCCAAATATAATGTCATCTACATAGATTTGAACTAACAGTTGTGAGTCCTTATGATGTCTAATAAACAGGGTTCTATCTACTACACCTCTCACAAACTTGTGTTCTAGAAGGAAATTTGCTAAGGTCTCATACCAAGCTCTAGGAGCTTGCTTAAGTCCATATAGAGCCTTTTGGAGTTTGAACACATGAGTGGGTAAGGTTGATGAAACAAACCCTGGTGGTTGTTCAACAAACACTTCTTCCTTTAAATCTCCATTGAGGAAGGCACTCTTCACATCCATTTGGAAGACCTTAAATCTCTTATAGGCAGCATAGGCTAGGAAAATCCTAATGGCTTCTAATCTAACTACAGGGGCAAAAGTCTGATCATAATCTATGCCTTCCTCCTGTCTATAGCCTTGAGCTACTAGTCTAGCCTTATTCCTAACTACTATGCCTTGGGCATCAAGCTTGTTTCTAAACACCCACTTGGTGCCTATGATCAGTTGGACTCTTGGTCTTGGAACCAAGGTCTAAACTTTACATCTTTCAAACTGGTTAAGCTCCTCTTGCATGGCTATAATCCAGTGTGGATCAAGCTCAGCATCTTTAATGGTTAGGGGCTCAACCTGAGAAAGGAAACAAGCAAACATCACGTCTTTATTGAGTTGATGTCTTGTCTGGACTCCTACTGAAATGTCTCCAATCACTTGAGATACAGGGTGATCTCTAAGTGTGATAAGATCAGTAGGTTCAACAATGATCTGATCTTCAACAGTTTCAAGATTTAATTCCTCATGTGGAATTTGATCAACTGTTGGAGCAGGTGCTTTAACTTCAAGAAGTTCTACATCAGATTCAGAATCTGAGGAAGCAACCTGAGGAGTTTGTTGGGGATGATTCTCCTGTGTGAGTCTCAAACCTTCCAAATCCTTACTTAATTCTAGGACTTGCACTGTACTATTAGAAGAAGAATCCTTCTCCTTATAATACATGACTGTCTCATCAAAAGAGACATGTGCAGACTCTTCTATCTTAAGAGAAGATTTATTAAGGACCCTATAGGCTTTGCTTACTTGAGAGTATCCTAGAAAAACTCTCATTGAAGCTTTTGCCTCAAATTTTCTAAGGTATTCTTTGTTATTGTTATGAACAAAAGCTACACAACCAAATACTCTAAAATAGTCTATTTTAGGTTTCACTTGCTTAAGTAACTCATAGGGAGTCTTACCCTTAAGTTTATGTATCAGACTTCTGTTCAATACATAGTTAGCTGTGCTAACTGCTTCAGCCCAAAAGGACAGAGGCATGTTAGCATCTACCAACAATGTACTTACAGCTTCAATTAGGGTTCTGTTTTTCCTTTCAACTACCCCATTTAGTTGAGGAGTTCTAGGTGCAGAGAAGCTATGTTTGATACCTTCCTTCTCACAGAATTCTTGCATAAGAAGAGACTCAAACTCAGTACCATGATCACTTCTGATCAAGGCAATCTGAGTAGAATACTCACTCTGTATACACTTTAGAAAATCTGTAAGAACCTTGAAGTTATCAGCCTTAGTTCTCAAGAAGAATACCCAAGTGAACCTAGAGAAGTCATCTACAACTACTAGAGTGTAAGACTTTCCTCCAAGACTCTGTACAGCAATAGGACCAAATAAGTCCAAATGTAGCAAGTATAGGATCCTGGGAGAATCACTTTTATTAACTGATTTAAAGCTATTCCTTGTTTGCTTACCTAATTGACAAGCTTTGCAAAGGCCTTCCTTCTTGTAGGGGCAAGAAGGTAAGCCTCTTATAAGATTGTGTTTAGCCAACCTAGAAATATTTTTCAAATTAACATGACTAAGTCTCTTATGCCAAAGGGTATTATTACTGGTTACTTCATTAAATAAGCATATTTCAGATTTGGATGAATTAAAATCTACAACATAAACATTACCAATTCTAATGCCTACTAACACAACAATATTATTTAAAGCAATATTACAAGCAGTGTCAGTAAACCATACCGTGTACCCAGCATCACACATTTGGCTTTCAGAGATTAGGTAGTGCTTTAGTCCTGAGACATAAGCTACCTTCTTGAAGGTTACAGCTCCTATGGTGAAGCTGTCATACCCTTCAGTCTGTCCACAGCTGGAATCTCCAAATACAACTTTTGGTCCCAGCTTGGCTTTGAAACCTGACAGGTTCTTCTTCTTTCCTGTCATATGCTTTGAGCATCCACTATCCAGATACCATTTGTCATGTATGACTGGATAGGTCTTCACCTGCACAGATATCAATTATACATTGTGGACCCAGGTTACCTTGGGTCCAGTATTCTTCACAAAAGAAAAGCTGGATATAAAAGATCTTGCAGGCTTAGATTGATATCCTAAAGGGTGTGATCTCCTAGGTGGGATAATCCATTCAGTTGAAGGATTAAACAACCTAGGGTAGTGATTAGGATTTGCAGTTCTGGAAGTTTGAATTTTATTTTCCAGCTTAAGTCCAGATCGTCGATCAATGGTCGACAATCGCAAGCCATATCGTCGATCATTTATGGTAGAACGATGTTCTGGATTCCACGATCATCGATCACTGGTCGACGACTCAAGATGAGATCGTCGACCTCCTGCACCAAGGCTATCATACTCAGTGTAGGAGTTCAGCGATCGTCGATAGATGTTCGACGATTGGTTTGACGATCGTCGATTAATGTTCGACGATTTCTGTAAAGTTAGAAATTTTTTCTTTCTGTTCTCTTTCTTGATCTTATTACGAATTTTCTTATACTTTTCAATTTCCTCAGTATTCTTTATTCCTGATTCAGAAATAAATTTTACTAGAGTGCTAAATCTCTCCTTTGTGAGGAGGATGGGTTCACTAGGTGTAGCACCTAGGCCTAGTTTATCATTACCAACCCTAGTGTTTGCTATACTGGTTATTTCAGATAGTTTAAGGCTTCTGCCATTTAATTCTTCTTCTAACCTCTTAGATTTAGCTAGTTCTAATTTTAGGAATGTTACTTCTCCTTTTGAGCTTTCTAATTCCTTTTCTAATCTAATTATTTCAGTACTTTCCATGTCTAGTTCCATTATCTTTAATCTAAGTGACTTAATTTCTTTTTCAGATAATAGTAAATCTAAACATAGAGTTTTAAATTTTAATTTGAACTCAGGAGATGAGAAATCAAATGAGTTGATTACCTGGTCTTCCATAGGAAGATCTTCTTCATTGTCTCCTTCTTCTTCAGAATTCTCTACAGCTGACAGAGAGCTGCAGGCATCAATAGCCATGAGGCAGACCTCTTTGGCTTTCTTCTCTTCTTCTTCTTCTGAATCACTGGAGCTAGAGGAGCAGGTATCCTCTTCTGTTTCACTCCAGGTAGCAGCTACAAATCCCTTGTCCTTCTTCTTGTATTTGTGCGAGGAGGACTTGGAGTGGTGCTTCCTGTACTCTTTCTCATTTTTCTTCTCCTTGTGTTTCTTCTCTGGACAATCTGGAGCAATATGTCCAGGCTTGCTGCAAACATAACAAATGATTTCTTTAGAAAGAGTCTTGTCATACCTTAGTTTATCCTCATACTTGGAGAACTTCTTTCTGAAGTCTCTTCTTCCCATGTTAAGGAACCTCTTAGCAATGAGTGCCAGTAACTCCTCATTTGATTGACTTCCTTCAGAAGTCTCAGCAGCCTTAAGAGCTAGAGAGTGCTCTTTCTTTGTAGGTGTAAGAGTCTTTACTTCAGTTGCAGCAGCTCTGCTCTTCAAAGTTTGCTCATATGACTTGAGCTTTCCCAACAGAGCTTCTGTGGAGAGTTCCACAGTGTTTCTGCCATCCTTGATGGGCCATATCCTTGAGTCCCAAGAGATGGGAAGGCACATCAGGATCTTGTCATTGACTTCTATCAAAGTTATCTCCTTGTCCAAAGACCTCAGTTCACTTATTATTGAACTGAGTCTTGTGTACATTGTGTCAATGTCTTCAGCATCATCCTTCTTGAAATTTTCATACTGAGAAGTGAGGTTGGATCTCCTGTCCTTCCTCTCATCAGCTGAGCCAGCAACTATGTGGTTGAGGGAATCCCACATAGCTTTGGCTGAGGTACATTCAGCAAGCTTCTGGAATATTTCATCAGACATTGTCTGAGCTAGGATGTTCATTGCTTTTGCATCAGCTGCTTTTGCCTTCCTGTAACTGTCATTGTAGTCAGGAGGTGGCACAGCACTGAGATCAGCAGAAGTGGAAGTAGCAGCAGCAGGCCTGGCAGGTGGTCCTGTCAGAATAGAAGAAAAGATATCTTCATCAATAGAATTCATGTATAGTCTTATCCTGGCCTTCCATATGCCAAACTTGGACAAGTTGCATACAGGAGGTCTGGTGCTTGAATAATCCTTAGACTGGGCCATGTGTGAAAGTGTTTGTGAATGGTATCAGGAAACAACTTATCACTGGATCTTTTAACCCAGGTGTTAGCCTGTATGAACAGCCAACCTCCCTCTGATACCAATTGAAAGTGAGGGGATAAGTTGTAAACTACTCTAGAGGGGGGGTGAATAGAGTATTCAAATTTTATGAACAACTAGTCAGCTCCCTTGGAGTTTATTTGCGGAATAAATAATCTGATACTTGAACCCTAAGAGCCTAACACAGTGAAGTGCACAAGTGAGAGAGCTAACTGAAATTTCAGTTTAACTATAGGCCTATCACAGCAACTAGCAATCCTAGGTATTTCTATCACAGCCACAGAATAAGCAATTAAACAAAATAGCCAGAGGGACACAGGATATATAGTGGTTCCCTCTTAATAGGTACTCCACTCTTCTACCACCCTGGTAGGAATCCACTGCAGGTTTTTTGCTAAGGTGCCCTGCCACCAATGATCTGATTCAGGTAGATCAAACAAGACCCTTTGAGCTTTTGATAAGGATGCTCAACCATAGGTTGTTGATAAGGTGCCCTGTCACCAATGTTCACTTTTGAAGAGGTGTGAAAACTCTTTTACAAAGGGGTTGAGAGGGTTAGATTGTCTTCTCTGTTGTTAATAACAGATTAGAGAAGACTTGTGGATTCTCTAAAGAATCAAAGTCTCCCCCTGGCTCAGTGGAAGTCCAGGGAAAGCCTTTGCTTCAGGATGAAGGAGTTTCAGATATACTGAAACTAAATCCTCAGAGATCTGTAGACTGATTTTTATCAGGTCTTCAGATTCTGGAACACTTGAAGCAGAACTGGAGCTGGTCTTTCTGAAGTCTTGAAAACTCTAAGCAGATGCTCAGGAGACTTGAGAAAGAAGATGATTGCTCTGGACTTTTGCTTCAGGAAAACTTTTCTTCTCTTCTTGAGAGATGGTGAAGAGCTGCTCTGATGAAGCTTGAGCGAATGAAGCCTTGAGAAGAAAATCTCTCTGTGTCTGTAACTTGCTGTCTCTGCTGAGAGAAAAATCTCTTTTAAATATGTCTTCTCTTTTTCCCTTGAAACGGCTCTATTGATTTGAATATCTCGAGCCCTGCAACAGGTTATCTCAATATAGAATATAGCAATAGGAATAGAATGAGCTATTAACTCTCTGTCAGTCCCAATAAGGAAATAAATGAATGAGAAAATATCTCAGCATAAAGACTTAACATACTTGGAAATAGCATACAGCGCCAACGGCTAGAATACAGCCTGGAAAGATAAAGTCAACATATTTTGTATAATAGGACAAAATACTTTATCAAATACGAAATCCCGTAATTTATGCTTAACATATTTGGTAATTAATTCATTTGAATTTAAGCCATAAATTAGCAAAAACAACTTCAGAAAATCTCTCTAACCACAAGCTAAAACACTTGGAAATAAACCAAGGAATAGAATGAATACAAACTGTTAAAGGCAGACAATAATCATCGAACAGGGTTTCGATGATCGTCGACCTAGCCAACAGATCGTCGACTAAGGCAGAAATCGTCTGGGACAGAAATCGTCGAACAGCTCATGCTATCGTCGACCAACAAAGAATCTGTCGAAACAGAAATCGTGAAGCAAGACTGCGATCGTTGAACTGCTGATGGAAGATCGTCGACCAATCCTTCAGAGCATAATAAACTTGCTCTGAGATCGTCGACCATTGGTCGACGATAATTGTCTTGACTTCAACTATTCTATAGCCCTGCTATCATCGACCAATGGTCGAAGATCGCGAGGCCTCGTTCGACGATGGTCGAACGGAAAATGCCTTAACCATATATTCATTCTACAACTTCTAATCTAAGCTCTAGGTCAGTTATAAACTGCCCTAGGGAGACTAAACAAAGTCTAAACATGATCATATATAGTTATATGAATCAAGAGGGGCTGGAAAGGGATTACATGAGCCAAATCACATCTAGGGTACCAACACACGGGTCTGTGCAACGTAATCCCTCGTTGAGCAGATCAGTGTGTTGGCCTACGTGTACTCTCTCTATTGGGGTGTACTTAATTTCAAGTACAGGGCTATGATAAAGCAAGAGCAGACAAGGAGCAAGGATGGGCCAAAGACCAGCTCACGGGTGGAAAGACGAGAATTCGTCTAAGTATAATTCGTCGAGAATCACTAAGTGATTCTCGCCGATTCGTCGAGAATCACTAGTGATTCTCGACGAGTCGACGAGAATCACCAGTTGATTCTTGCCGGGTTGGGCCGGCTGTCTCGACGCAGTCAGAAAAATCATCTAAGGCAAAATCGTCGAGAATCACCAAGTGATTCTCGCCGATTCGTCGAGAATGACTTTGCATTCTCGACGAGTCGGCGAGAATCCAAGGTGATTCCCACCGATTCTCCCCGGCCTCTATAACCTGTGCAGCCAGAATTCTCTAAGTAGAATTCGGCGAGAATCGTAAGTGATTCTCGCCGATTCGTCGAGAATCACTCACGATTCTCGCCAAATTTGACTTGGTCATTTTTCCAAATTCTGCCTGGACCGGTCCACGTTATCATCGGGATTTTGAACCGGACTTTGGTCTTACCGCTGGTGGGGCCCACAACGGTCATCTCTTGACCTAGTGTATAAATACTTTGTATTTGTGAACAGTAAAGAGGGGGGATCACAGTAAAACGAAAAAGAAGCCGCCGTCAAGCCCTAGATCGGAAGCGAGCTCGGCCGACCCGCTCCACCTCTCGCTAGCTGCTCGCCACCGTTGATCGAGGATTTCGTTACCTCTCCCGGCGACAGAAGCCTAGTCGGGCACTGCGTCTCACGCGTCTATCCAGAGATCTTTTGTCTCTTGATTTGTGATCGGGAAACCTTTCCCATCCGAATCGATCGAGACGATCGATCCTAGTGTGACCGTTTGAAGACCTTGCCGACTTTGCAAAGAAGATTGGATCTACATAGCATCACCGCCTCTATTGTTGAAGCCGTCGATCTAAAGAAGATTCTCTCCAAGTGAGATCTAGGTTGTGGACTCTTCGTTGACTTCAAGAACACGTCGTCGAACGAAGAGGGACACCTTGGTCTCCATACGTTGTTTGTATTTCTTACAAGCTATTTTTATTTCATTGTAAAGGACCGTTTGGTCTCTAGTTGTAGGGTTGGGTGCAACCCGTGTTGTGGGAGTGTTGACTCCTACGTGTGGAAGGGTTCCTTCCGATAGTGCAAGGATTGGATTTCAATCCTGTTGGTGAAGTGACCGAGTCGTCCCTGGTTGGGAGATAGGTCGAAGGGGGAAAGTGGACGTACCCAAATCGGGGAACCACTATAAATTGCCTGTGTCCTCTCTGTGCTTTGTTGTTTTATTTTCTTGTGCAGGTATAATTTCAATTCCGCTAACACGCTACAAAGACACCTATTCCCCCCCCCCCATAGGTGAAGGTAGTTGACACTAGGTGGACTTTCAAGTGGTATCAGAGCGAGGTTGCTCAGCAATAAGGTTAACACCTTGAGTAAGATCCTGCCTCCTGTGTCAACTAGAAGACGAGACTCAAGCATGGAGCTAGAATTTGATGTCCCTCCTCTGAGACTCCCTGCGTGCACAACAGAGTATTATCCTATCTGGAAGATGAGAGTTATGTTTCATCTGGAGGCCATCGACCCTCGGGTGTCAATCATCTTGGAAGAGGGTCGCTTCATTCCCATGAAGGCTTCTGAGTCTGGAGAGGATATCCATATCCCCAAGAGTCCCGAAGAGATGTCTGAGACCGAGCTCTCACTGTACAACTTGGACAAGTTAATACGTCAGATCATCACTGACGTCTGGTCTGGTGCATCTCGTTCAAGAGTGGACAAGTGTAGGACGGCCAAGTCCATGTGGCAAACCATCTCAGACCTCATGGAGGGATCAGAGAAAGCTGGTACAGGTTGTCAGCAAGAGGATGAAGCCTATGTAGGAGTCCTTATTTCTGAAGATGAAGGGCATGATCAATATGTCAATATCAGGGCTCCTGTGTCCTTGTCAGAGACTGAAGAAGAAGCTGAGGAAAGCAGTTCTGATGAAGCTAACTCAACAGTCTCTGCCAATCTGGATGGTAACCATGAACAACAAAGTCTGAAGCAGGTAACTTCTTCCTCATGCCCCTCTCCTCTTGAAGTTCCTGAAGACAGGAATAGTTTTGAGAGTAGTCCTTCCAATGATGCAAGGGATACACATAGCTTCAATCAAAAGATTGATAATCGTGATTCCCTTGAGAGTGCCCTTCAGACGAGCAACTTACTTGTTGAGGAACAAGCTAAGGAGATTGCTCAGCTGAAGATCTTGATGAATCTCCAATTGGAATCCATCAAAGTAAAGGACTCTTAGATCTCGGATCTAGAAAGTCGTCTAGAGACCGAGAAGAGGATAGTTTCTAATTTTTCCAAGATTGATGCTATCAAGAGAAAAGCAGAAAATGGGTGGATCTCCCAAATTATTAAGTCATGGAGAAATGGGGAAACGGTGTTCAGACCCCCCACCCCTAGTAGGAAGGACACTCATCATGCCTTCAGGTATGACCATAGGAATAACCATGGTCACTGCAAGAATGATCAGTCCTCTTGTGGAAGCACTCAAAATGCAAGGGCTGTCATGGCCACCCAGAAGAGAATACCTCCGGCTTCCACCAAGCCATTTGTATTCTCGGCCACAGCCCCTACTCGTCATGAATCTGCCAGCATCAGCTCACAATGCGCCTCTCACCTCCCTAGGACTCTGGAAAGGGGGAATAGAAATCATGTTGTTAGGACTCATGAGGTCCTTGGAAGGGGGCTGACTGAAAAGAAGGCACCACCTCCCAGGCCTCATGACGCCTGCCATATGCATTCTTTCCACCCTTCCAATAGTCACGGTGGAAGAGACAATTCTGTGAGCATATCTGGCTCTATTCCGTTTAGACCTAGAACTATGACTACCTCTGTCATCCGTTTAGGTCACAAACGGCGATACAACATTCATGAGTGTTGGTGTTGTGGCAAAGTGGGTCATTTTGCCATAGATTGTTGGCACAACTATTCTGTATCAATGGCAAGGGGACTTCCACATCCTCGAGGCAATGTTAGTCTTCCCACCAGGATTCCTGAGGGAAGGCAGTCCAATTATTATGCTGACAGGAACCTAGGACCCAATACATATTGGGCTCCTAAGGTAAGGTAATATTCTTTGGTGCAGGGTAGTCTAGACTTCCGTGTCATGATGGGAGCTAGACAGAAGATGTTCCAAGATTGGTCTGGAACAAGTATCTGGAACGCAAGAAGTACTATCTTCAATGGGATACTCAAATTGAACATCTGGTATGCTCTAATCAGAGGGACTAAATGATGAATCTTACAATCCCAGGTATCATTGATCAGCCTAAATAATTGAGTCATATTATGTCGACATCTACATATATATATATATATATATATATATATATATATATATATATATATATATATATATATATATATATATATATTTACACATCTATGTGTGTTCTCCTAAGGACAGATCAAAACGGTAAAAATCCCCCTTAGATACATTATTAAAGATGTGTCAGTAATTCGAGAAGGCACATCAAAAGGCATACATTATATGCTGAAAATTAAAGCCGATACGTCATTAGGAGTCACTGAGAATGACAACTAACATCAAGAATATTGCATTTATCGATCTCGACATAACTTATGAAACCTGCTAGCCAAAGTTAGTGAGTTAGGAATCTCAGAGTTGATGTGCCTCCTAAGCTGTGTGGTATGTTAAACCACACGTGGCTTAAGAAATGATATTTTCAAATCCTTTACAACCCCTGACAAATACATAAAATTGAAATTCCGGTAATTCTCATCGAACCGAAGCTCTTCCCATATATATAAACCCGGTTATAACATGAATCCCGCCGACCCTTCGACTTCCCGTCGACCCTTGAACTCTGGAAATCCCATCTTCAACCTCCGATTGTCGCCTACATCCTGTCCAAGCCACTTCCCGCTACTGGTATCAAAGCACCTCCCGAAACTTTGTCCCAGCACTTCCGATTCTCGCCGAAGCCCATCAACTTCCCGATCCCAAATCACTTCCCGATTCCAAGCCTCTTCCCGATTCTTCGTCTTCAATTTCGACTTCGACTTCATAGTAACCTAACAACCCTCCGGAAGACTCCCTCTTGCAGCCGGAGACACGCCTACGCTTGCCTCGGATCGGCTCGCCGTAACTCTGATTAAGCAACGTGGTGCCGGAACATTCACAGCATCTCCTCTCAAGGTAATCCCTCTATCGTCCCTAACCGTGCCTTGAGCTTAGTGTAGATTTTACTCTCAACCTCCTAGTTTCGAAGATCCTTAGACTTGGAAATTGGTATTCCCTTTCCTCCTAGTTTGCTATGGCCCCACAGACTACTGCAGGCCTGGTCACTGGTTGCGAGCTAGTAAGAACCGGATTCTCCCAGGCCTCAGACGAGTTCCGTAACATAATAATCATGCTCGAGGAAGCAGGACTGTCATTCGTGCTGGAGAACCCATGTAAGATCTTGGATAAGGAGGTACTGGAGTTCTTTGCCGCTGCCAAGCTCCGTCATGAAGACTCTATCATCAAGAGTAAGGTTGCAGGTGCAAGGATCAAGATGTCTGCCAGGAAACTGACTCAATGTTTGCAGCTCTCCAGTTCTGAGCACGAGGATTATCTAGAGGAATATGATAGAGCCAGGACCCTATTATTCTGTGGGCTAGCTAGAGGCACCAGATCAATAAAGAGAAAAGAAATGAATGAGGAGGGGAAACTCTTGTCCGACATCATTGGGAAAGTACTAATCTGCAAACCTGGATCCCATGACCATATTTCTGGGGAAATGTTCAAAACTTTGGTGGCAATCGTATGCCGAAAGCAGTTCAACTGGGGAGCCTTGCTGTTTGACAGGATTAAAGACTCACTCCGAACCCCCATTTTTGGCAGAATCATTAGCCTTTATCTGAATCAACTGGACGGAGACAAATTCGACATGAGCAAGGGAGTGCCTCTGCACTACCTGAAAAGGATGGATGCTAGCATATTCGACCGATGGGAACGTCGAATAGGGCAAGCTGCAGTGGTAGTTGAAACCGGTTCTGCAGTCCCCAGTGAAGTTCCTGATGCACTGATTACAGGAACTGAGGGGGAGTTTGTACTCCCTTCTGCAAACATCTTATCAGATATTTCTCAGATAGCAAAAGATGATGTGGAATCTGTGCAAGCAGACAGTGAGGAGGAAGTGGCAGATGTGGAAGAGGAAGAGGACGGTGAGGAAGATATAAATTACCTGGGCGATGAGGTGGCTGATGAAGATGAGGTGGATGCAGTAGAAGAAGACATGCATAATTCTGCAGATCAGGCTGAGCACATGGAGACTGAGGTGGAGGAAGAAGTACTTAAGCGGGAGAAAGTGGTGGACTCTCAGGAGGTTGTTGAGGTTCCATCTGAGGAACAAGCTCCTAGGCAGTCAGATGCAAGGATGGAGGGGGAGCAATCCTTTATTCCCCCTGTGGACTATATGCTGCTCTCCAGCTCTCCCAGTACTTCTGCGGGGGAGCCTGACCAGGGTCAGCCTACAGCTCCTCCACTACAAGAAAGCATAGCAAATCTCACTGTCAACTTTGTCCAAGGTATGCTTGATGAGCTCAAGGATACGGTTGTGAAATCGCACAACAAAGTGCTACAGAGACTGCGGGAGTCTGAGGATCTCATGCTGAAGAATATGGTTCAGATCAACCACAAACTGGATTTGATGGAAAAGAAATTTGATGAGAAATACATAGAGGCAGGCACAGCAGTATCTCTTCTCATGCAAGGACTGAAGAAGAATACTGACGATCTGGCTGTCGTCAATAAAAATGCACATATTGTGGCGGACAGCATACAAAAATTTGATACCAACATGGTGCTCCTCAATAAAAATCAACAAGACCTGCTGACTGAGTTCTCTAAATCTCTGAAGCACATTGATGAGTCCCTACACTCCTATGCAAACTCCATTGCAATCGAAGCCAAAAAGGGGGAGAAAGAATATACTGCTAAAATGGAAGGGCTTCAGCACATCATCATCGAAAATTTTGACCAGTCTAATGTATATGTGTATGACAGTTGCCAGTGGTTGCTCAACCAAGCATTGGGCAACAATACAACCAATATTCCTGAGGATAATCCTGTTCACGAGACTACTGAGAACAATACTGTGGATGACGAAGGAGCAAGTGCAAAAGTTGTTCCGTTAAGCGAAGCTGAGTCAAAGAAAGCTGCTGAAAGGGCTGAACGAAGAACCTGGTTTGATCAAGATGCCTTAGCCAAAGCCAAAGGCAAAAGGCAAATCAAAGAAGGACCTTCAAAGGAAACACCAGCTGAAAAGAGGATCAGATTGACGGAGGAGGATGTGAGAAATGAAAAATGGAGTCCTGTATCAAAGAGTATCATCTTGGACACATTTTTGTTACAGCAGAAGGGGCACATAAATCGAAGTGAGGTATATAGCCAATACGAATGGGAGTGGCATAAAGAATTTGAAGTCAAACGCAACATATTCTTCAGGAATAACACAGTGGCAGATAAAGCCCCTCCTCCCAGATATCATCCTAAGCCTAAGGAATATTTCGAAAGACAGAGCAAGAAATTCCTGGCTCAGAAGCTTAAGAATGATCTTGCTAAGGAAAAATAGGCTTAGGATCTTTTCCGCCTCTTATTGCACATCAATGTTTCCCTTTTATCTTACGAACAAGTATTATGAATGTATATATATATATATATATATATATATATATATATATATATATATATGTGTGATGTCATGTTTTGACTCAAGTATTGTTATGTTTGTCTACTTAAAATTTTAATCATTCTCTGGATGGTGGTATTCATCTTAGCTAGTAGGATTTTGGCTTCGTCAAATAGGGGGAGATTGTTGGGTATTGTATCCGTAATTACCTGGATTTGAGGAAGCCACCTGTCTAGCTAAGATGAATTCACAATGTATTTGATGAGCTATTTTTTTAGTGGTGCTTGCAGTTATTCCATGCTAAGTACACACCAATGTCAGGGTGCAGTGGGTCAATATACACGGGTCTGTGCAACGTAATCCCTCGTTGAGCAGATCAGTGTGTTGGCCTACGTGTACTCTCTCTATTGGGGTGTACTTAATTTCAAGTACAGGGCTATGATAAAGCAAGAGCAGACAAGGAGCAAGGATGGGCCAAAGACCAGCTCACGGGTGGAAAGACGAGAATTCGTCTAAGTATAATTCGTCGAGAATCACTAAGTGATTCTCGCCGATTCGTCGAGAATCACTAGTGATTCTCAACGAGCCGACGAGAATCACCAGTTGATTCTTGCCGGGTTGGGCCGGCTGTCTTGACGCAGTCAGAAAAATCATCTAAGGCAGAATCGTCGAGAATCACCAAGTGATTCTCGCCGATTCGTCGAGAATGACTTTGCATTCTCGACGAGTCGGCGAGAATCCAAGGTGATTCCCACCGATTCTCCCCGGCCTCTATAACCTGTGCAGCCAGAATTCTCTAAGTAGAATTCGGCGAGAATCTTAAGTGATTCTCGCCGATTCGTCGAGAATCACTCACGATTCTCGCCGAATTTGACTTGGTCATTTTTCCAAATTCTGCCTGGACCGGTCCACGTTATCATCGGGATTTTGAACCGGACTTTGGTCTTACCGCTGGTGGGGCCCACAACGGTCATCTCTTGACCTAGTGTATAAATACTCTGTATTTGTGAACAGTAAAGAGGGGGATCACAGTAAAACGAAAAAGAAGCCGCCGTCAAGCCCTAGATCAGAAGCGAGCTCGGCCGACCCGCTCCGCCTCTCGCTAGCTGCTCGTCACCGTTGATCGAGGATTTCGTTACCTCTCCCGGCGACAGAAGCCTAGTCGGGCACTACGTCTCACGCGTCTATCCAGAGATCTTTTGTCTCTTGATTTGTGATCGGGAAACCTTTCCCATCCGAATTGATCGAGACGATCAATCCTAGTGTGACCGTTTGAAGACCTTGCCGACTTTGCAAAGAAGATTGGATCTACATAGCATCACCGCCTCTATTATTGAAGCCGTCGATCTAGAGAAGATTCTCTCCAAGTGAGATCTAGGTTGTGGACTCTTCGTTGACCTCAAGAACACGTCGTCGAACGAAGAGGGACACCTTGGTCTCCATACGTTGTTTGTATTTCTTACAAGCTATTTTTATTTCATTGTAAAGGACCGTTTGGTCTCTAGTTGTAGGGTTGGGTGCAACCCGTGTTGTGGGAGTGTTGACTCCTACGTGTGGAAGGGTTCCTTCCGATAGTGCAAGGATTGGATTTCAATCCTGTTGGTGAAGTGACCGAGTCATCCCTGGTTGGGAGATAGGTCGAAGGGGGAAAGTGGACGTACCCAAATCGGGGAACCACTATAAATTGCATGTGTCCTCTTTGTGCTTTGTTGTTTTATTTTCTTGTGCAGGTATAATTTCAATTCCGCTAACACGCTGCAAAGACACCTATTCCCCCCCCCCCCCCATAGGTGAAGGTAGTTGACACTAGGTGGACTTTCAAGTGGTATCAGAGGGAGGTTGCTCAGCAATAAGGTTAACACCTTGAGTAAGATCCTACCTCCTGTGTCAACTAGAAGATGAGACTCAAGCATGGAGCTGGAATTTGATGTCCCTCCTCTGAGACTCCCTGCATGCACAACAGAGTATTATCCTATCTGGAAGATGAGAGTTATGTTTCATCTGGAGGCCATCGACCCTCGGGTGTCAATCATCTTGGAAGGGTCCCTTCATTCTCATGAAGGCTTCTGAGTCTGGAGAGGATATCCATATCCCCAAGAGTCCCGAAGAGATGTCTGAGACCGAGCTCTCACTGTACAACTTGGACAAGTTAATACGTCAGATCATCACTGACGTCTGGTCTGGTGCATCTTGTTCAAGAGTGGACAAGTGTAGGACGGCCAAGTCCATGTGGCAAACCATCTCAGACCTCATGGAGGGATCAGAGAAAGCTGGTACAGGTTGTCAGCAAGAGGATGAAGCCTATGTAGGAGTCCTTATTTCTGAAGATGAAGGGCATGATCAATATGTCAATATCAGGGCTCCTGTGTCCTTGTCAGAGACTGAAGAAGAAGCTGAGGAAAGCAGTTCTGATGAAGCTAACTCAATAGTCTCTGCCAATCTGGATGGTAACCATGAACAACAAAGTCTGAAGCAGGTAACTTCTTCCTCATGCCCCTCTCCTCTTGAAGTTCCTGAAGACAGGAATAGTTTTGAGAGTAGTCCTTCCAATGATGCAAGGGATACACATAGCTTCAATCAAAAGATTGATAATCGTGATTCCCTTGAGAGTGCCCTTCAGACGAGCAACTTACTTGTTTAGGAACAAGCTAAGGAGATTGCTCAGCTGAAGATCTTGATGAATCTCCAATTGGAATCCATCAAAGTAAAGGACTCTCAGATCTCGGATCTAGAAAGTCGTCTAGAGACCGAGAAGAGGATAGTTTCTAATTTTTCCAAGATTGATGCTATCAAGAGAAAAGCAGAAAATGGGTGGATCTCCCAAATTATTAAGTCATGGAGAAATGGGGAAACGGTGTTCAGACCCCCCCCCCCCACCCCGAGTAGGAAGGACACTCATCATGCCTTCAGGTATGACCATAGGAATAACCATGGTCACTGCAAGAATGATCTTTTGTGTGTAAAGTTTCGGGATGAAACTTTATTTTAGGGGGAGTGGCTGTAACGCCCCTGGTTTTTTGATGTTTATTTTAATTTTTTAGTGGCATATTTATGACGTCAGGGCATTACGTTGACGCATAGTTATTAGGTACCATTATTGGAGCGTGGTTGTTGCTCATTTGGTACCTGAGATTTTGACTTAGATGATTAGCTTGGCTAATTTCTGGTGTATTTTTTAGATATCCCTTGCGAGTTGGGTTTGTTTTGGAACTCATTGGAGCCTTTTTGGGATATTTGGTGTTTTGACTTCAGGGAGTTTTTACCCGAGTTTGGTTGTTGGATTTCGATTCCGACTTCGTCGTTGGATTCGTAGCGTCGATATTTAGCTACGGTGCGATTTTCGTAAGATTTCGAGTTGGTTTGAGTTTTGGGTCGTTTGGATGTTTATTTAATAGTTAATTAGAATATAATATTATAAATATATATATATGCCTCGCGTCAAATCAGAACCCTATTCATCTTCTTCCCCAAGCTGACGACTATTTTGTGAAAGGGAAGAGGCGAAGGTGTGGCGTCCTTCGGTCGTCGATCGTGGGGGTTTCGGTGGTCGGTTTCTTCGGAGGAGGAGAGATACGGAAAGCTCTAGCCGAGATATACACATACGTGGTAATTATTTCCTGTTTCTTAGATTTTTAGGCATATGGGTTTGCGGTTTTGACCTCCTTCTTCCCCAAAAAGTTTCAGGAAACGTTGCCTAGAACTTCTTTCGATCGAGCCTTGTCGCGGAGCACTTGGAGGAGTCGGATTTGGGGAGTTTCAAGGCAAGTGGTGATCTTCCCCTAGCTTTGCTATTTTCTTTCATGTCTTTCCTCTTCTTTTCCCCCTTTATTTTGGAGTAGTGTAGGGAGTAGACTTGAGGAAACCGTAGGATAGTTAGAACTTCTTCAGCCAGGAATCCGTCGATTATAGTATATAGCCCAAGGGAATTTCGTCACTTATAGGTGTAGTAGACTATCAGAAATTCGTTGAATATGAGGAAATAGACCGAGTGAAATTCGTCGAGTATCCGTGTTTTCGTCGAGTGGATTCGTCGAGTATGGCAGGCTTTGAAGGCGTTGAGTGATCTGGAGACTAAGTCAGATTCGTCGAGTATATACGCCGAATCGAGTCTAATTAGTCAAGTATTTCTGAGTGTAGTTTTATCTCCAAGTCCAATTCATCGAGTATCCCTTGGTTTGGTCGGGTATATTCGATGAATTTTGGTTGGACTTAGGTTGTTTTCGCCGATTTTTGTCTGATTCGTCGAGTATGGGCCTTAGGGTGAAATTTTGGGTTTTTCACTCCTCTTTGTCATGGGAGTATCTGGAGTTGGGACTTAGGTGTTGTGGGTGTTTCGAACATGCTTCGTGGCTAGATCGGTAGTGTATAAAGGACCGCTAATTGGATGTCGTTTCGTGAATCATTGCATTTGGTGGATTTTTGTCTCTTTTATGGACTGTTGGGTTGTGTTGGATAGGTAGCCACCATCGTAGGGCCTTTTTGAGATGTTTGGTCAGTAATTTCAGGTTGGACATTGTGTCCACCGACTCAGGACCGTTTGCTTTTACCGGTGCTAATGATTCTCGTGTTATAGAATTTTAGTTTCTTTTCTTCCTATTATGTAGGCATGCGTTGGATGTTTGCTTCTGCAAGTTTAAGCGAATCATGGTATCTTTTTGCACTTGGTGCACCTTTCTTACACTACCGTTGAGTGTTCTGCTTTACTTGTTTCAATTTGACTAATTAGCTGAGGTCAGCCATTCTTATAGTTGGGTTTGGTAAACCCCTTTCTGTTTCCTCTTTGTTTATTATCTTTTGATTTCTTTTGCCACTTATATTTGCTTGCTGAGGTGTTCTTTCTTTGAATGTCTCAGGTTCAGGGCAGTAGTCGGAGCGGCTAGGTTTGGTGGTTGCTAGTGGTCTGCAGTTGTTGTAGTTGTTTTCCTCACCTTCGTGAGGTAGTTTTGTTGTTTCCCCTTTTTAGTTCAGATGTACATACTTTCAGTGGGTTCGTGTCAGGTTGTTAACGCCCACTGGTGGTTTTCTGGTGGAATGTTAAGTATTTGCTAGCTGCTAAGTTTACCTCTTTATGGTAGGTGGTACTTGCTCTCTGGGAAGGTTTTATGCTAGGTTGCATGTTAGGTATTTTAAAGTATAAAAGTATTATTTCTATTACCTCATACATGTCATCTTTCAAAACTAAAGTCACTATATTTCAACTAACGTAAAAGCTATTCTCATACTTATAATGAATCTAGAGTTTTGCATACCATGAGTTGTCCTTTATGGATGTTTATACTCATATAGGATGTTAATAATTATAAATAAAGTATTTTTCGCAGCGTATAATTACATTTTCACTTGTGGAGTAGTTGAACCACTGAGCCGAGGGATACAGTCATCCAAACTTAAACTTAAAAATAGATTTTCCTCTTAATAACTTATGAATTTCAATAAAATTATAGAGTTGGAGTCTTGCCTGAGCGTATGTAGTTATCCCTAGCATGGCATGACATCACGATGCGTGTTTTCTCTTATTTGTTTGGTTTTGCTATGATGGCACAACGCTTGTACACGCAGCAGAATTAAAGAACAAGAAAACCCAAAAGAGTTCGGATCCAGCGATGAACATTAATCAAGAAGTAAATGCGGTGAAATAAGAAATATACATTTGAGGGATTGAGTCTATACTCAACCAAGGTGCTCCGAATGATTTCAACGAACGGAAACGACTAGAGTTCCGAACATAGAATGGTGTCCACGCCTCTACAGATATCCACACGTGCACGAAGAACCCTAGACTCTTGTCGCACAAGATCTAGGTTGGAACTAGGTTTGCCCTCAATGTCTCCACGGACTACTTGATCCATTTAAGGAGAGGTGGAAGAGATGAATCTGATGCACAGGAAACCTTTTTCGGCGATGGCAGAAGGTCGGCGGCAGCGAGCAGTTTCCAGGAAATGGCGGAATAGTTCCGTCATTATCGGGAAGGAAAGGTCATCACTCGATTAGGTTGGGAGAATGAATAGTTACCCATCTCGGTCTATTGTAGAAATCCTATTTATACAGTCTACCGAACCAAGCCATAAACCGCAGATCGGCCGAATCGGACTTAAAGGAAATAAATCGGACGAAACAGAATTCGCCGAGTATCACGTCGATATTCGACGAATCAGAAGATATTCGTCGAAATAATACTAGTATACTCGATGAATCGAGACGGCAAATCGTCCATATATCAAGAGGATATTCGACGAATCACGATACTCGACGAATCGCAAAACTCGACGAATGAGTCTATGTTGGTACCCTAGATGTGATTTGGCTCATGTAATCCCTTTCCAGCCCCTCTTGATCCATATAACTATATATGATCATGTTTAGACTTTGTTTAGTCTCCCTAGGGCAGTTTATAACTGACCTAGAGCTTAGATTAGAAGTTGTAGAATGAATATATGGTTAAGGCATTTTCCGTTCGACCATCGTCGAACGAGGCCTCGCGATCGTCGACCATTGGTCGATGACAGCAGGGCTATAGAATAGTTGAAGTCAAGACAATTATCGTCGACCATTGGTCGACGATCTCAGAGCAAGTTTATTATGCTCTGAAGGATTGGTCGACGATCTGCCATCAGCAGTTCAACGATCGCAGTCTTGCTTCACGATTTCTGTTTCGACAGATTCTTTGTTGGTCGACGATAGCATGAGCTGTTCGACGTTTTCTATCCCAGACGATTTCTGCCTTAGTCGACGATCTGTTGGCTAGGTCGACGATCATCGAACCCCTGTTCGACGATTATTGTCTGCCTTTAACAGTTTGTATTCATTCTATTCCTTGGTTTATTTCCAAGTGTTTTAGCTTGTGGTTAGAGAGATTTTCTGAAGTTGTTTTTGCTAATTTATGGCTTAAATTCAAATGAACTAATTACCAAATATATTAAGCATAAATTACGGGATTTCGTATTTGATAAAGTATTTTGTCATATTATACAAAATATGTTGACTTTATCTTTCCAGGCTGTATTCTAGCCGTTGGCGCTGTATGCTATTTCCAAGTATGTTAAGTCTTTATGCTGAGATATTTTCCCATTCATTTATTTCCTTATTGGGACTGACAGAGAGTTAATAGCTCATTCTATTCCTATTGCTATATTCTATAATGAGATAACATGGTGCAGGGCTCGAGATATTCAAATCAATAGAGCCGTTTTAAGGGAAAAAGAGAAGACATATTTAAAAGAATTTTTCTCTCTCAGCAGACACAGCAAGTTACAGACACAGAGAGATTTTTCTTCTCAAGGCTTCATTCGCTCAAGCTTCATCAGAGCAGCTCTTCACCATCTCTCAAAAAGTGAAGAGAAGTTTTTTTCCTGAAGCAAAAGCCCAGAGCAATCATCTTCTTTCTCAAGTCTCCTGAGCATCTGCTTAGAGTTTTCAAGACTTCAGAAAGACCAGCTCCAGTTCTGCTTCAAGTGTTCCAGAATCTGAAGACCTGATAAAAATCAGTCTACAGATCTCTGAGGATTTAGTTTCAGTATATCTGAAACTCCTTCATCCTGAAGCAAAGGCTTTCCCTGGACTTCCACTGAGCCAGGGGGAGACTTTGATTCTTTAGAGAATCCACAAGTCTTCTCTAATCTGTTATTAACAACAGAGAAGACAATCTAACCCTCTCAACCCCTTTGTAAAAGAGTTTTCACACCTCTTCAAAAGTGGACATTGGTGACAGGGCACCTTATCAACAACCTGTGGTTGAGCATCCTTATCAAAAGCTCAAAGGGTCTTGTTTGATCTACCTGAATCAGATCATTGGTGGCAGGGCACCTTAGATAAAACCTGCAGTGGATTCCTACCAGGGTGGTAGAAGAGTGGAGTACCTATTAAGAGGGAACCACTATATATCCTGTGTCCCTCTGGCTATTTTGTTTAATTGCTTATTCTGTGGCTGTGATAGAACTACCTAGGATTGCTAGTTGCTGTGATAGGCTTATAGTTAAACTGAAATTTCAGTTAGCTCTCTCACTTGTGCACTTCACTGTGTTTGGCTCTTAGGGTTCAAGTATCAGATTATTTATTCCACAAATAAACTCCAAGGGAGCTGACTAGTTATTCATAAAATTTGAATACTCTATTCACCCCCCCCCCCCCTCTAGAGTAGTTTATAACTTATCCCCTCACTTTCAATTGGTATCAGAGGGAGGTTGGCTGTTCATACAGGCTAACACCTGGGTTAAAAGATCCAGTGATAAGTTGTTTCCTGATACCATTCACAAACACTTTCACACATGGCCCAGTCTAAGGATTATTCAAGCACCAGACCTCCTGTATGCAACTTGTCCAAGTTTGGAATATGGAAGGCCAGGATAAGACTATACATGAATTCTATTGATGAAGATATCTTTTCTTCTATTCTGACAGGACCACCTGCTAGGCCTGCTGCTGCTACTTCCACTTCTGCTGATCTCAGTGTTGTGCCACCTCCTGACTACAATGACAGTTACAGGAAGGCAAAAGCAGCTGATGCAAAAGCAATGAACATCCTAGCTCAGACAATGTTTGATGAAATATTCCAGAAGCTTGCTGAATGTACCTCAGCCAAAGCTATGTGGGATTCCCTCAACCACATAGTTGCTGGCTCAGCTGATGAGAGGAAGGACAGGAGATCCAACCGCACTTCTCAGTATGAAAATTTCAAGAAGGATGATGCTGAAGACATTGACACAATGTACACAAGACTCAGTTCAATAATAAGTGAACTGAGGTCTTTGGACAAGGAGATAACTTTGACAGAAGTCAATGACAAGATCCTGATGTGCCTTCCCATCTCTTGGGACTCAAGGATATGGCCCATCAAGGATGGCAGAAACACTGTGGAACTCTCCACAGAAGCTCTGTTGGGAAAGCTCAAGTCATATGAGCAAACTTTGAAGAGCAGAGCTGCTGCAACTGAAGTAAAGACTCTTACACCTACAAAGAAAGAGCACTCTCTAGCTCTTAAGGCTGCTGAGACTTCTGAAGGAAGTCAATCAAATGAGGAGTTGCTGGCACTCATTGCCAAGAGGTTCCTCAACATGGGAAGAAGAGACTTCAGAAAGAAGTTCTCCAAGTATGAGGATAAACCAAGGTATGACAAGACTCTTTCTAAAGAAATCATTTGTTATGTTTGCAGCAAGCCTGGACACATTGCTCCAGATTGTCCAGAGAAGAAACACAAGGAGAAGAAAAATGAGAAAGAGTACAGGAAGCACCACTCCAAGTCCTCCTCGCACAAATACAAGAAGAAGGACAAGGGATTTGTGGCTGCTACCTGGAGTGAAACAGAAGAGGATACCTGCTCCTCTAGCTCCAGTGATTCAGAAGAAGAAGAAGAGAAGAAAGCCAAAGAGGTCTGCCTCATGGCTATTGATGCCTGCAGCTCTCTGTCAGCTGCAGAGAATTCTGAAGAAGAAGGAGACAATGAAGAAGATCTTCCTATGGAAGACCAGGTAATCAACTCATTTGATTTCTCATCTCCTGAGTTCAAATTAAAATTTAAAACTCTATGTTTAGATTTACTATTATCTGAAAAAGAAATTAAGTCACTTAGATTAAAGATAATGGAACTAGACATGGAAAGTACTGAAATAATTAGATTAGAAAAGGAATTAGAAAGCTCAAAAGGAGAAGTAACATTCCTAAAATTAGAACTAGCTAAATCTAAGAGGTTAGAAGGAGAATTAAATGGCAGAAGCCTTAAACTATCTGAAATAACCAGTATAGCAAACACTAGGGTTGGTAATGATAAACTAGGCCTAGGTGCTACACCTAGTGAACCCATCCTCCTCACAAAGGAGAGATTTAGCACTCCAGTAAAATTTATTTCTGAATCAGGAATAAAGAATACTGAGGAAATTGAAAAGTATAAGAAAATTCGTAATAAGATCAAGAAAGAGAACAGAAAGAAAAAATTTCTAGCTTTATAGAAATCGTCGAACATTAATCGACGATCGTTAAACCAATCGTCGAACATCTATCGACGATCGCTGAACTCCTACACTGAGTATGATAGCCTTGGTGCAGGAGGTCGACGATCTCATCTTGAGTCGTCGACCATTGATCGACGATCGTGGAATCCAGAACATCGTTCTACCATAAATGATCGACGATATGGCTTGCGATCATCGACCATTGATCGACGATCTGGACTTAAGCTGGAAAATAAAATTCAAACTTCCAGAACTGCAAATCCTAATCACTACCCTAGGTTGTTTAATCCTTCAACTGAATGGATTATCCCACCTAGGAGATCACACCCTTTAGGATATCAATCTAAGCCTGCAAGATCTTTTATATCTAGCTTTTCTTTTGTGAAGAATACTGGACCCAAGATAACCTGGGTCCACAATGTATAATTGATATCTTTGCAGGTGAAGACCTATCCAGTCATACATGACAAATGGTATCTGGATAGTGGATGCTCAAAGCATATGACAGGAAAGAAGAAGAACCTGTCAGGTTTCAAAGCCAAGCTGGGACCAAAAGTTGTATTTGGAGATTCCAGCTGTGGACAGACTGAAGGGTATGGCAGCTTCACCATAGGAGTTGTAACCTTCAAGAAGGTAGCTTATGTCTCTGGACTAAAGCACAACCTAATCTCTGTAAGCCAAATGTGTGATGCTGGGTACAAGGTATGGTTTACTGACACTGCTTGTAATATTGCTTTAAATAATATTGTTGTGTTAGTAGGCATTAGAATTGGTAATGTTTATGTTGTAGATTTTAATTCATCCAAATCTGAAATATGCTTATTTAATGAAGTAACCAGTAATAATACCCTTTGGCATAAGAGACTTAGTCATGTTAATTTGAAAAATATTTCTAGGTTGGCTAAACACAATCTTGTAAGAGGCTTACCTTCTTGCCCCTACAAGAAGGAATGTCTTTGCAAAGCTTGTCAATTAGGTAAGCAAACAAGGAATAGCTTTAAATCAGTTAATAAAAGTGATTCTCCCAGGATCCTGTACTTGCTACATTTGGACTTATTTGGTCCTATTGCTGTACAGAGTCTTGGAGGAAAGTCTTACACTCTAGTAGTTGTAGATGACTTCTCTAGGTTCACTTGGGTATTCTTCTTGAGAACTAAGGCTGATAACTTCAAGGTTCTTACAGATTTTCTAAAGTGTATACAGAGTGAGTATTCTACTCAGATTGCCTTGATCAGAAGTGATCATGGTACTGAGTTTGAGTCTCTTCTTATGCAAGAATTCTGTGAGAAGGAAGGTATCAAACATAGCTTCTCTGCTCCTAGAACTCCTCAACAAAATGGGGTAGTTGAAAGGAAAAACAGAACCCTAATTGAAGCTGCAAGTACATTGTTGGCAGATGCTAACATGCCTTTGTCCTTTTGGGCTGAAGCAGTTAGCACAGCTAACTATGTATTGAACAGAAGTTTGATATATAAACTTAAGGGTAAGACTCCCTATGAGTTACTTAAGCAAGTGAAACCTAAAATAGACTATTTTAGAGTATTTGGTTGTGTAGCTTTTGTTCATAACAATAACAAAGAATACCTTAGAAAATTTGAGGCAAAAGCTTCAATGGGAGTTTTTCTAGGATACTCTCAAGTAAGCAAAGCCTATAGGGTCCTTAATAAATCTTCTCTTAAGATAGAAGAGTCTGCACATGTCTCTTTTGTTGAGACAGTCATGTATTATAAGGAGAAGGATTCTTCTTCTAACAGTATAGTGCAAGTCCTAGAATTAAGTAAGGATTTGGAAGGTTTGAGACTCACACAGGAGAATCATCCCCAACAAACTCCTCAGGTTGCTTTCTCAGATTCTGAATCTGATGTAGAACTTCTTGAAGTTAAAGCACCTATTCCAACAGTTGATCAAATTCCACATGAGGAATTAAATCTTGAAACTGTTGAAGATCAGATCATTGTTGAACCTACTGATCTTGTTACACTTAGAGATCACCCTGTATCTCAAGTGATTGGAGACATTTCAGTAGGAGTCCAGACAAGACATCAACTCAACAAAGACGTGATGTTTGCTTGTTTCCTTTCTCAGGTTGAGCCCCTAACCATTAAAGATGCTGAGCTTGATCCACACTGGATTATAGCCATGCAAGAGGAGCTTAACCAGTTTGAAAGATGTAAAGTTTGGACCTTGGTTCCAAGACCAAGAGGCCAACTGATCATAGGCACCAAGTGGGTGTTTAAAAACAAGCTTGATGCCCAAGGCATAGTAGTTAGGAATAAGGCTAGACTAGTAGCTCAAGGCTATAGACAGGAGGAAGGCATAGATTATGATCAGACTTTTGCCCCTGTAGCTAGATTAGAAGACATTAGGATTTTCCTAGCCTATGCTGCCTATAAGAGATTTAAGGTCTTCCAAATGGATGTGAAGGGTGCCTTCTTCAATGGAGATTTAAAGGAAGAAGTGTTTGTTAAACAACCACCAGGGTTTGTTTCATCAACCTTACCCACTCATGTGTTCAAACTCCAAAAGGCTCTATATGGACTTAAGCAAGCTCCTAGAGCTTGGTATGAGACCTTAGCAAATTTCCTTCTAGAACACAAGTTTGTGAGAGGTGTAGTAGATAGAACCCTGTTTATTAGACATCATAAGGACTCACAACTGTTAGTTCAAATCTATGTAGATGACATTATATTTGGCTCCACTGATCCCAAACTATGCAAGAGGTTCTCTGAACTAATGCACTCCAAGTTTGAGATGAGCAGCATGGGTGAGTTATCCTATTTCCTTAGTCTCCAAGTGAAATAGAGTGTTGATGGTATCTTCATTTCTCAATCAAAATATGCCAGAGAGCTGGTTAAAAGATTTGGAATGTCTGATGCTTCATCAATGAGCACACCTATGGCCTCAAATGCAGTTATTGATTCTGATGTCAATGGCAAGTCTGTTGATCAAAAGAATTATAGAGCCATTGTTGGTTCCCTGCTGTATTTGACTGCAAGTAGGCCTGACATAATGTTTGCTACATGCCTATGTGCTAGGTTTCAAGTCAACCCAAAGGAATCTCACTTAACTCTTCTCAAGAGGATCTTGAGATACCTTAAGGGATGCCCTAACTTAGGACTGTGGTACCCAGCTGAATCAGAATTTGAATTAATTGGATATTCAGATGCTGATTATGCTGGTTGTAGAGTTGACAGGAAAAGCACCTCAGGGACTTGTCAGTTCCTGGGAGAGAGACTTGTCTCTTGGTTTTGTAAGAAACAGGCATCTGTGTCTACCTCAACTGCTGAGGCTGAATATATAGCAGCAGCTAGTTGTTGTTCACAGATCCTGTGGATTCAAAATCAGCTAGTGGATTATGGGTACACATACTCAAACACAAAAATTCTGTGTGACAGTACCAGTGCAATATCAATTGCTCAAAATCCTGTGCACCATTCCAGGACCAAGCACATTGAGATTAGACATCATTTTTTGAGAGATAATGTGGAAAAGAACAAGATAATTATGGAATTTATATCCATAGATCTGCAGAGAGGAGATATTTTCACTAAGCCCCTTGATGAACAAAAGCATTTGTTCTTCCTGAACCAGCTTGGTATGATTAATGGTTCAGAGTAGTGAAAATTAGGATAGATCTGTCTTTCTGTCTAAAATCGTCGAACAACTGCTCGACGATCTTCGACCAGGTCAGGACTATCGTCGACCAATGGTCGATGACAGTTCGTTCTGTAGTACGGCAGAAATCGTCGACCAACTGGTCAACGATCTCTCCTTTAGGTATCTATCGTGGACTAATTGGTCGACGACAGATTTGTTTTGCTGAGTGGTGAATCGTCGACCAACATATATTGATCGACGATCATGGTGTATGCTTGTAGTCGGTCGTTGTTTGACGATTAGTTAAATATTGACTATCGTCAGTCATTGTTCGACGACTGATTTTAATCGGTGTTCGACGATCGCAGATTTTTTATCTGATAGTCGATTTAGGTCTGGAGATCGTCGTCCTTTTGTTTCGTCTTTTCGTATTCTGTCTTCTGGCTTAGAATTCGCTCTCGAACTCTAATCCCGCGCGATTCTCTTCTCCCCTTGCCTTGCATCTCGATTCGCCATTCTCTCAAATCAAATGGCGATTCTTCCAGCAGTTCTTTCCGGGATGAAGTTCGACACGGGATTCTGTGTCGACTTCGATTCCTTCTGCCTGTGCGATCAACCAATCAGAGACATGTTGCGGATGTGTGAAGATCAAGGACTGAAGAAATTTATGTCATCCACGCCGAAGATCAATATACCAGAGATTAAAGAATGGGTGTATACTTCGTATTCCAGCGACGAAGCAATGACGGGAAAGATTAATGGAGAGGAGGTCATTCTGACTCCTGATATCTTGACAGAGCTGTTTGATTTACCAACTGGAACTGAAGAATATGAACAAGATACAGAGGAGTATGGCCGCATGCTAATAGTGATGGGCCATGCTGATGGTATTCCAGCAAAGCTGCTGAAGATCAACCTGTCTCCAGAGTTTAAGTTTCTGGCAGACCTGGTGGGCAAGGTTGTTTTGGGTAAACACTCTGCTCATGATAACATCAACAAGCAACAGTTTGCCTTGATGTCGGCATTGGTGAACAAGACTCAGATAAATTGGGGAAAAGTTTTGTATGAATTGATAAGGAGAAAGAATAGCAAGAAGGAAGTAACTCTTGCCAGAGTATTGGGTGTCTTTCTATCTGAGAAAGCACCCCTGCTGCTTGTATCTGCATCCTCTGCAGTCAATGCAAGCAAGAGGTTGGACCCCTCCCTCTTCAAGAAACCCCAAAGGGTTATCAAGAAGACAGTCAGGGTTGATCCTAACCCTTCATCAGACACCAGGGCTGATTCAGCCACTCTCCATCTTGCTGGGGAAGGCTCAACAATCTCTCCATCTTCACTCATTATCACTGCATCCCCATCACCTGCATTCATTTCCACACCATCTGCAGTCCCTCCCTTTGGTTCATTTACCATTCCACATGCATCTCCATCCCAGTCACCAACACCACAACATCTGGCAGCTTCAGCCAGTGTTGACATGGTGACTGCGACCATCCTCACCAACCTATCTCAACATGAATCCCAAACTCATGTTGATGATCCCCCATCTCCACATGATCCAATTGATCATGTGGCAGATCATACTGACATCATTCCATCACCACCTCACCTTGCATCCCACAGTCATCCATCCACATCTACACCCTCAGCATTTCAGATCACCCCTGAATTGCTTGCACACATTGTGGAGCTCATCACCCCATCCATCCAAACCATGATTGAGGCAGCCAATGCCCCTATCATTGCATCCATAAATGCACTTACAGAAGCCATTAAATCCATTCCATCTTCTACTGAGCCCTCTTCAGTGAGGTGCATGACTCCAACCCCAACTGAAGTCATGCAGGGGGAGATGTCTTTTGAAGTGGTCTCAGGTGATGCCTTGACCCTTCAGGATAACTCTTCCCTTCCTTCCCTTCCAGCCATTGCAGAAGAAGCTCAAGAGCTACAAGAGGAAGAAATTCCAGAGAAAGAGTTGGAAGATAGTGCAGCTGTTGAAGATCAACAGGCTGATCTAATTCTAGATGATATTCCAGTGGACACTACTGATCTTGCAGTAGTGGTCCCAGAAGTCAACAAAGATTCAGAGCAACCAGAAGGTAAAACCTTTTCTCTAAAGACCATACTCAGGACTCTAAATTGATATTTTTATTTAACAAAGACATTCACTCCTTAGTGAATCTAGCTTCTGAGGAGGAAGTCCCTGAGAAAGACAATGAGGAAGTCCCCATGGACATTTGTGAAAAAGTTCCAGTGAACACTACTGATTCAGAAGTAGTGGTTCAAAAATTTGAGAATGATGCTGCTCAACCAGTTGGTATAGTTTTATTTAAGATTCTAATTAATTCAAACTCCAACTTTGAGTTAATTTCTTATTCCTTCCTACCCATCACAGCTGCTGATGATCTTGCATCAGTGTTGCAAGTTGATGCTGCAAATTCCATTGATTCTGATGAAGATTTGGAATCCTTTCTTAACTCAGACTGTGAGTTCACACTCACATCTACTCCTTATGTTCCTCCTCTTCAAGAGAAAATGGTCCCTTATAGACCTGAGTACCTTGATGACCCCTTGGTCAAGGACTCTCTCTTCCTTTTCTGTATGGCACTCCTCTTGTGCCTTGCAGAGGTGTCTATCCCTGATGTCACTGAACATCTAGAAGGAATTATAACCTCCTTCCTAGATGCAAAGTGGTATCCTGTGTAGATCTTCAGGTAATTCTATCAATTACCTGCTGTTGTTCACCTTGGGGGGAATATTTTATTCCCACTTGGTTGTTAACTTATCTTTCTTTGTATGCAGGCACAACCAACAATGCTGCTGCTGCTGCTGAAGAAGTTGAGGCTGTGCAAGATAGTGCAGAAAATGCTTCCAAGATGACTGAAAAGGATTCAAGCTCAGGTACTCTAAACCTTGAACAATATATAGCCTTTATGGCTGAGAATATTGCCTCTGAGTACATTGAAGAGTTGGCTAATTCTTATATGGATTCCCTAGCCATCTCTCTAGAGAAAGCATCTGCCTCTGCAGATATTATCATCTTTTCTCCACCTATTCTTACCTACCCTCTATCCATTCCTACAGTTGCTGAACTAATTCCAGAGCAAGCTCCAGGATCTGTTAAAGAAAAGGAAGCTGAAGCCCCAACTGCAGAACTGGTCCCCAGGACAGTTCCTGATTTGTATCCTGAATCAGAACTTTGGAAGAGTACTCCTAATGTTGATCTTGATGCCCTCCTTGAGCAAGATGCCATTGAGGAGGCAAGAGAAAGGAAGATAGAGAGAAGCCTGAGAAAGAAAAAGCTGAATCTGCTGTAGCTGCCAAGGATCCCTCAGAGCAAGATTTTGATGACTATGCTGGCAAAAACTCATCTCACTCTTCTGATGATGATGATGATGATTCTGAAGATTCTGATAACACCAAGAAGAAGAAAAAGGCTGCATCTAAGAAAAGGAAAGCATCTGCTCCTCCTCCTGCAAATCCAAACAAGGATATTCCTTATTTCATTCGGAAAGGAATTGATCCTAAGAGCAAAGAGTATGAACCATGGATGAGATTCTCAAGGAATCAGTCAAGAGAGAAGAAAAGAACCAAGAGATATGATACTCCAGTTCAGAAATTCCCTCCCAGAGGTCCTCCTCCACCTCCTGGTGCTGGAGCCTCTGGAAATCTTTCTTCTGCTCCATCTGCTCAATCAGCCAGTTCCAACCCTTCTCAGACCTACCAGAGAAGAAGTAACCAAAGCCAAGGAGGCCAAGATAAATCAGGATAAGGAAGGCAAAGAAATGAAAGTGTTCCCATGGAACAGAAAAAGGAGATGACCTTTCAGCAACCAATATTCTCTCCTCCTCCTTCTCTCAAAAGGAAAGCTCCAGAAAGGAAACCTTCTCCTCCCTGGAGAGGTTCATCTTCTACATCAAGGAAACCTGCTAGTCCTAAGACAGTTGATACAAAAGGAAAAAGAGTTGTCTATTCAGAGAAGTCCAACAAGAAATTTATTGAACTTGCACCTCCAAGATCTTTATATACTAAATCTGATCCTAAGAAGGCTGTACAGATTTCTATTGACTCAAACAGATTAGCTATAGCTCTTCAAAGGAATATGGAGATTGCAGCTCAAACTGATACTGATAGACTACCTTCTCCATCAGACAAGACAGAAACTGAAAGAATTGCCTCTATGGCAAGATTCAAGGAATCAATTGCACTAAGCATGATGGAGAAAGCCAAAGCTCTAGGACTGGACCCTTCAGCATACTCAACTATGTCTGAATTCAGAGAAAAAGAACTCAGCAAGATTCAAGTCAACTCAGAAATATTTGATACTGAAGAATACATGAAGCTGCACCCTGCTGCAGTCCTGCCAAGCTATGGTGAAAAGAAGATCATTGGTGAACATGACCTGATGTTATCCAAAAGACAAGCAGCTAATCTAAACAGAGAAATCATTTTCAAACCTGCTGTAATCCCAAAGAACTCCTCTGATGCTAAACCATCTGATAAATCTGCTTGATACTCTATAATTCTGCTGATTTATGATTTATATGTTTACTGTGGATTGCCTGTGTTTTGATATTATGATTAAACTCTGCCTTTGTTCTTGTTTGTATTAGTTTTTAGATTGGATTGGATGACATGACCCAAATAGGGGGAGATTGTTGGTACCCTAGATGTGATTTGGCTCATGTAATCCCTTTCCAGCCCCTCTTGATCCATATAACTATATATGATCATGTTTAGACTTTGTTTAGTCTCCCTAGGGCAGTTTATAACTGACCTAGAGCTTAGATTAGAAGTTGTAGAATGAGTATATGGTTAAGGCATTTTCCGTTCGACCATCGTCGAACGAGGCCTCGCGATCGTCGACCATTGGTCGATGACAGCAGGGTTATAGAATAGTTGAAGTCAAGACAATTATCATCGACCATTGGTCGACGATCTCAGAGCAAGTTTATTATGCTCTGAAGGATTGGTCGACGATCTGCCATCAACAGTTCAACGATCGCAGTCTTGCTTCACGATTTCTGTTTCGACAGATTCTTTGTTGGTCGACGATAGCATGAGCTGTTCGACGTTTTCTGTCCCAGACGATTTCTGCCTTAGTCGACGATCTGTTGGCTAGGTCGACGATCATCGAACCCCTGTTCGACGATTATTGTCTGCCTTTAACAGTTTGTATTCATTCTATTCCTTGGTTTATTTCCAAGTGTTTTAGCTTGTGGTTAGAGAGATTTTCTGAAGTTGTTTTTGCTATATTCTATAATGAGATAACATGGTGCAGGGCTCGAGATATTCAAATCAATAGAGCCGTTTTAAGGGAAAAAGAGAAGACATATTTAAAAGAATTTTTCTCTCTCAGCAGACACAGCAAGTTACAGACACAGAGAGATTTTTCTTCTCAAGGCTTCATTCGCTCAAGCTTCATCAGAGCAGCTCTTCACCATCTCTCAAAAAGAGAAGAGAAGTTTTTTTTCCTGAAGCAAAAGCCCAGAGCAATCATCTTCTTTCTCAAGTCTCCTGAGCATCTGCTTAGAGTTTTCAAGACTTCAGAAAGACCAGCTCCAGTTCTGCTTCAAGTGTTCCAGAATCTGAAGACCTGATAAAAATCAGTCTACAGATCTCTGAGGATTTAGTTTCAGTATATCTGAAACTCCTTCATCCTGAAGCAAAGGCTTTCCCTGGACTTCCACTGAGCCAGGGGGAGACTTTGATTCTTTAGAGAATCCACAAGTCTTCTCTAATCTGTTATTAACAACAGAGAAGACAATCTAACCCTCTCAACCCCTTTGTAAAAGAGTTTTCACACCTCTTCAAAAGTGAACATTGGTGACAGGGCACCTTATCAACAACCTGTGGTTGAGCATCCTTATCAAAAGCTCAAAGGGTCTTGTTTGATCTACCTGAATCAGATCATTGGTGGCAGGGCACCTTAGCAAAAACCTGCAGTGGATTCCTACCAGGGTGGTAGAAGAGTGGAGTACCTATTAAGAGGGAACCACTATATATCCTGTGTCCCTCTGGCTATTTTGTTTAATTGCTTATTCTGTGGCTGTGATAGAAATACCTAGGATTGCTAGTTGCTGTGATAGGCCTATAGTTAAACTGAAATTTCAGTTAGCTCTCTCACTTGTGCACTTCACTGTGTTAAGCTCTTAGGGTTCAAGTATCAGATTATTTATTCCGCAAATAAACTCCAAGGGAGCTGACTAGTTGTTCATAAAATTTGAATACACTATTCACCCCCCCTCTAGAGTAGTTTACAACTTATCCCCTCACTTTCAGTCTAATTTGTCAAAATTGTCATGATGATATTCGACGAATCCAGGATGGAAGTGTTGAGATGTCATGATGATACTCGACGAATTAAAACCATTCGTCGAAACCTCTCATCCATACTCGACGAATTTCCCTTAGAATCTTCTGATCACTTACCTGATAACCTATATCAACAATACAGGTCCCAGAATGAAATTCCTCCATATCCAAAATATCATAGGCTTGGTCCTTCACTCATATCACATATGAGCAAGGACAACCCAAACCTTTCCAACTTCTCAAGAGCTCTTATGTGTGACCCCATAGGTTCATATTACGTTGGCAATGAGGCCATATGTTTGATCACTTCTAGAACACCATGGTAATACCAACAGTCTCCCACTTGATCTTGAAAGTATCAAACAAAAGCTTCACAAACAATGAACGACATCTAGCAATACATCATTGCTCTCCAAGCAATAAGAGTTTAAAACTTGAAAGCCATTGTGACCAATATATCAGTGTTGTCATGTCCCTTCGTACCTTACATCCGGATAGAACTAGAGGTATAGACTGTGTCACCCTCATAATCGTTCAATCATAGTTTCCTGATCTAAAATGGAATTCCAGACATTAGTGAGCCCAATATCATATATTGACTCAACCAAGCATGGTCATGCATTTCTCAGTCCCATTCTATTAAGGGTCTCATGGATGCAACTCCTATCATATAGGAGGACAAATCTCATCTCTGCTCACACACAAACACCCAAAAGATTCGTAACGTACCCAATAACCACCTTTATCATCCAACTTTCTCATGACTGGACTTTTGATAGCATCAAAGCACGCTCTTCCTCACTCGATAAATGTTGTGACTTCAGGTCAAAAGTCCACAAACACCATTGCCACTTGAGCCATACTTGGGACACGTTCGTATAACAATCCACAAAGTATTCTCACGGTGGGTCTATCTAGTACAACTTGTTTACTAACAAGTACCCATATGATGACTTTATATCACAATATCATGACCTGTGAGAACAGGTCATCAGTTAACAAACATGTTAGTCTTAATGTGTCATCATCGCCCTTACCTTCTAAGATGAACCTCGACCAGGGACCATTTAAGAATGAAGCTTCTAAAACATAGGCTCTCACATTCAAGTCACCACTTGACTCCTATGGAAGCAAACATTCTAAGGACATTTATTATGTTAAATTACTCTATCACAATAGAAATAAATTTACAAAATAAAAGTACCAAAATATATAAAAATGAAATGTATACAATACTCTATTCATCAAATGAATTATTACAGCCAACAAACATACAATCCACAAGACTCTCATTAGGGTTGATCATTAAGGTATCATATACTCATAGATCTAACATGACTATCATGTTTTCTTTGTGTTAGAGGCTTTGTCAGTGGATCCGCAATATTTTCTTCAGTCGACGCTGTACAACCCCGTATTCGTAGAGTAGGGCCCTCCCGGCAGGCGCAGGACAAACTATGAGTTTTCTAAGCTTTTCAGAGATCTTGCACTCTTGGTGGCAAATTTTGGCTTGGCCTTAAAAATATACTAGTAGGGGGAGGGAAAATCTGCATCTCCCCCAGACCCCTTTTTCGGTGGGTGTGGCAAGATGGCCGACCCCCCTGGCTTGCTAGGTGAAAGGTAGGAGCGGCACTCCGGATGGAGGCCAGCCCCCTTGGGTGAGCCCGGTCGGCGGCCTGGGGCTCGCCCGGGCGCCCAGCCCTCTTGGGCGAGCCCGGTCGGCGGCCTGGGGCTCGCCCGGGAGCCCAGCCCTCTTGGGCGAGCCCGGCCGGCGGCCTGGGGCTCGCTCGGGCGCCCATCCCTCTTGGGCGAGCCAAGCCGACGGCCTGGGGCTCTCCCGGAAGCCCAGCCCCCTTGGGCGAGCCCGGTCGGCGGTCTGGGGCTCGCCCGGGCGCCCAGCCCCCTTGGGCGAGCCCGGCCGCCGGCCTGGGGCTCGCGGGGGCACCCATCCCCCTTGAGCGAGCCCGGCCGGCGGCCTGGGGCTTGCCCGGGCGCCCAGCCCCCATGGGCGAGCCCGGTCGGTGGCCTAGGGCTCGTTCGGGCGCCCAAGCCTCTTAGGCGAGCCCGGCCGGCGGCCTGGGGCTCGCCCGGGCACCCAGTTCCCTTGGGCGAGCCCGGCCGGCGGCCTGGGGCTCGCCCGGGTGGCCAGTCCCCTTGGGAGAGCCTGGCCGGCGGCCTGGAGCTAGCCCCTTTGGTTCTTCTGCGTGGTCCGCCCACTCGCCTCGGGTGTCCGAGGTGGTGGTAAGGGGGAGGAGCATGGTTCAGCCGCCACCTCCCCCCCAGACCTCATGTTGTATGTTTTTACTATTGTACCCCCGGGGTAGAAATTACCTCTATCCCCCGGTGTGGAGGCTTGTTATTGGCTAGAAGTTTATTTTACCTAAGGGCATTTTGGTCATTTTCCCCCAAGGACTTGGAAAAACTATAAATAGACCCCCTTGGGTGCATTTGGAGTGGATGGGTTTTCCTTACCTCCTCCTCCCTTAGCTTCTTCTTGGTAGAGTAGAGAGAGCTCTCCAAGGCGCCCAGCCTAGCCCTTTGGTGAGGGAGGGGAAGAGTTCCTGTGACCTTCTGGGTGTGTGGTGGGACCTCTACGCTAGAGCCGAGGGTCTGTTCATTATTTCCTAAGTCTTCGGCCCGTGACGCTCCCCCGAGTGTAGTAGGTGTGAGATCACCCCTCTTTTGGGACCTCGAACTCCACGAGAGACCGATTTTCGGTTTTAACATTTTGGTGCGGTGAGCGTGGAGAGTGACCAGCACAAAAGATCTCGGGAGAGTTTCATGGCTAGAGATCATGGAGGTAGTGATGATCTCGGCGAGCTCCCCAACCCCGGACCCTTCGTGGGAAGGGAGGAGTTCATGGATTCCATCCAAGGCATCATGGGGATGCTTAGAAGCATTGCCCCTCGGGCTAACAGCTCAACCCCCACCCCCCAGGGACTAGCTCCCAGGGGTCCTGACGAGCTGAACCAGAGTGGTCTCGGCGAGCTGCCTCCCAGGGGCACAGGCGAGGTGACCCTAGTAGGGGGAGAAGGAAGTGCACCAGGTAGGAGACCTGGGAAGGCAAGGATAGGAGAGGGGGTCGAGCGAGACCTCCTCGGCCGGGAGTTGTTCCCCAGCCCAGCGAGTTCTAGCCCTCCAGGCGAGCAGGTTGCGCGAGTAGAGGTGGCAAGAGAACCCCTCAGGGGGTCACCTTTCAGCGAGCTGATTATCTCAGCTCCCGTTCCCGAGGGTTTCAGAGAGCCGGACATGGCTTATTACACCGGGAAGGATGATCCCGTCCAGTACCTGCAGTGGTTCGAGGATGCCGTCTTTATCAGGCCAATGACGGATGTATTCAAGTGTCGCCTCTTTGCGATCACATTGAAGGAGAAGGCAAGGGACTGGTTTCATCAACTCCCTCCGAGGTCAATCTATGGGTTCGAGGACTTGAGTTGAAGCTTCCAGCTCCGCTTATCCACCTCCAAGAAGAGGAAGAAGAGTCATGAATCCATCTTCCTGATAAGACAGAGGGCCGAGGAGTTGCTGGCCCACTACGTTGACAGGTTCCAGGAAGAGATCCTGGATATCCAGGAGATACCGGGGTATGCTCTCCAGATGTCCTTCACCGTTGGGCTGAAGGAGGGCTTCTTCAAGATGAGCTTGACTCGGAAGGCCCCCCTTTCCTTCGAGGAGCTGATGGAAAGGGCGGCAGAGGAGATAGCCATGGAGGCGGCCAACCCAGTATTCGTCAAGAAGTTGGCAAAGCTAAAAGAGACAGAGTCAAAAGAGCAAGGTGGCCCAAGGCATCATGAAGGAAGAAGGATGGAGGAGCAGAGAGCTCAGGAGTTCCAGGGACAGGAGGGTCCGAAACCAGGCTGGAGGCAGCAGGGAAGGCCTGCCCAAGGTCCAGGAAGAGCTCTCGTCCCAGGTGGAGAGAACCTCCACGGGGGCCAAGGGAGGTACAACTTCCAGAGGCAAGCCCCTAGGAAACTCCTGCCCCCACCCCAACAAGCCTTGGCAATAAGTGAAGGAGGAAGAGGCAATGGGAGAGACCGCCGAGCCCGCCAAAGGAGGGGAGATAGAGCATTGTCGTACTGCGACTTTCACCAAGTGGAAGGGCATGCCACGGCTACCTGCCCTGAGTTCCTAGAGATGAGGGGGGTGAGAGGCCCTACCCAGCCTCAGCCGCCGGCACAGATTGAAGCTCCACCCCAAGTGAGGGGGAATGATATATGTGAGGATCGGGTCGATGTAGTAACCTGAGGTACCATATGAGCGACTCAAGTTGGAGTGGAGACCGTGCCCAGACCCCCTGAAGAAGCCTTGCCTCGGCAGAATCTTGTATTTCTTTTTTATGTTGTAATGAGTTCATCCCCCGACCTGTTGAGTCGGGAGGGTCATGTAACCCATCATGTTTTCCCCTTTGGAGAATGTTAGATTTGGAAAGGTTTGGTTGATATACTTAGTCCCCCCCCCCAAGAGAACCTCCCCACGCCAGGCTCTCACTAGTTGGATGGGTTGAGGCTACCTTGAGGAAGCCCAGTTCCATTGCTCCGATGATGGTCCCGCTGTCAGGCTCTCACTAGCTAGCAGGGCAGGCGTACCTCTCATGGAAGCCCAGTTCCTTAGCTCTGATGATGGTCCCGCTGTCAGGCTCTCATTAGCAGGCAGGGCAGGCGTACCTCTCGTGGAAGCCCAGTTCCTTTGCTCCAATGATGGTCCCGCTGTCAGGCTATCACTAGCCGGTAGGGCAGGCGTACCTCTCGTGGAAGCCCAGTTCCTTTGCTCCGATGATGGTCCCGCTGTCAAGCTCTCACTAGTTGGCATGGCAGGCGTACCTCTCATGGAAGCCTAGTTCCTTTGCTCCGATGAAGGTCCCGCTGTCAGGCTCTCACTAGCTGGCAGGGCAGGCGTACCTCTCGTGGAAGCCCAGTTCCTTTGCTCCGATGATGGTCCCGCTGTCAGGGTTTCACTAGCTGGCAGGGCAGGCGTACCTCTCATGGAAGCCCAGTTCCTTTGCTCTGATGATGGTCCCGCTGTCAGGCTCTCACTAGCTGACAGGGCAAGCGTACCTCTCGTGGAAGCCCAGTTCCTTTGCTCTGATGATAGTCCCGCTGTCAGACTCTCACTAGCTGGCAGGGCAGGCGTACCTCTCGTGGAAGCCCAGTTCCTTTGCTCTGATGATGGTCATGCTGTCAGGCTCTCACTAGCTGGCAGGGCAGGCGTACCTCTCGTGGAAGCCCAAGTTCCCTTGCCCCGAGGCTGTCTCGTCACCCAGGCTCCCATTAGCTGACATGACAGGCTGACCCCTCGGGAGGCTAAGTAATCTTTCCTGCCGCGAGAAGAGGCCACTCAGCGAATATGTTTGGTTGGATGTTTCTTTCAGAGCTTGTGCCAACCTCGAAAAGAGAGGGGATTGTGTACAATCCTGTATTCGCAGAGTAGGGCCCTCCCAGCAGGCGCAGGACCAACTATGAGTTTTCTAAGCTTTTAAGAGTTCTTGCACTCTTGGTGGCCAATTTTGGCTTGGCCTTGGAAATATACTAGTAGGGGGAGGGAAAATCTACATCTCCCCCCGACCCCTTTTTCGGTGGGTGTGGCAAGATAGTCGACCCCCCCCCCCCCCGGCTTGCTAGGTGCGAGGTAGGAGCGGCACTCCGGATGTAGGCCATCCCCCTTGGGCGAGGCCGGCCGACGGCCTGGGGCTCGCCCGGGCGCCTAGCCCTCTTGGGCGAGCACGGCCGGCGGCCTGGGGCTCGCCCGGGCGCACAGCCCTCTTGGGCGAGCCCAACCGGAGGCCTGGGGCTCGCCGGGATGCCCAGCCCACTTGGGCGAGCCCGGCTGGCGGCCTGGGGCTCGCCCGGGTGCCCAGCCCACTTGGGCGAGCCCGGTCGGCGGCCTGGGGCTCGCCCGGGCGCCCAGCCCCCTTGGGCGAGCACGGCCGGCGGCCTGGGGCTCGCCCGGGCGCCCATCCCCCTTGGGCGAGCCCGGCCGGCGGCCTGGGGCTCACCCGGGCGCCCAGCCTCCTTGGGCGAGCCCGGCCGGCGGCCTGGGGCTCGCCCGGGCGCCCAGCCCCCTTGGGTGAGCCCGGCCGGCGGCCTGGAGCTCTCCCCTTTTGTTCTTCTGCATGGCCCGCCCACTCGCCTCAGGTGTCTGAGGTGGGGGTAAGGGGGAGGAGCATGGTTCAGCCGCTACCTCCCCCTCGGACCTCTTGTTGCCATGTTTTTACTATTGTACCCCCGGGGTAGAAATTACCTCTCTATCCCCGGGTGTGGTGGCTTGTTATTGGCTAGAAGTTTATTTGACCTAAGGGCATTTTGGTCATTTCCCCCAAGGACTTGAAAAAACTATAAATAGACCCCCTTGGGTGCCTTTGGAGGGGATGGGTTTTCCTTACCTCCTCCTCCCTTAGCTTCTTCTTGGTAGAGTAGAGAGAGCTCTCCAAGGCGCCCAGCCTAGCCCTTTGGTGAGGGAGGGGAAGAGTTCCTGTGACCTTCCGGGTGTGTGGTGGGACCTCGATGCTAAAGCCGAGGGTCTGTTCATAGTTTCCTAAGTCTTCGGCCCGTGACGTTCCCCTGAGTGTAGTAGGTGTGAGGTCACCCCTCTTTTGGGACCCGAACTCCACGAGAGACCGATTTTCGGTTTCAACCGGCGCCCTACTAATGATCACATCTCCTCGATCAACAATCTCTCAAATAAGATTGAACCGCCGAAGTATGTGCTTGGAGCACTGATGAGATCTAGGTTCCGAAGCAAGTGCAATTGCACCGTTGTTGTCACAGTAAAGATTTACGGGATGAACAATGCTAGGAACTACATCAAACTCGCCGATGAATTTCCTATTCCATATAGTCACCTTCGCTGCATTTGCAGCGGCGATATACTTGGCCTCAGTTATAGAATCGACAAATGTCTCCTACTTGGAACTATTCCAGCTAACAGCACCTCCATTAAGGCAAAATATGAACCCTGATTGAGAATTTTAGTCGTCCCTATCAGTTAGGAAGCTAGCATCCGTGTAACCTCTTACAACGAGCTCTTCTTCTCCACCAAATACCAAGAACGTATCATTAGTTTTTCGCAAGTACTTCAGGATATTCTTAACGATAATCCAGTGACTTTCACCGGGATCAGATTGATACCTGCTAGTCATGCTCAAGGCATAAGACACATCGGGTCGAGGATATATCATTGCATACATGATTGAACCAATTGCCAAAGCATATGGAATTAACTTTATGCGGTCCTTATCTTCGCAAGACTTAGAACACTAGTCCTTAGAGAGACTCACACCACGAGACATAGGTAAGAATCCTTTCTTAGACTCAAGCATGCTGAACCGCTTCAACACCTTATTAATGTATGTACTTTGGATCAAACCCAAAAACTTCTTTGATCTATCTCTATAGATCTTAATACCAAGTATATAAGTCGCTTCACCCAAGTCCTTCATAGAAAAGTAGTTCCCTATGTTGTTCTTAATAACTTGCAGGGTCAGTTTGTCATTCCCGATCAGCAGTTTTTCATTTACATATACTATCAGAAAGACAACGATGTTCCCACTAATCCTCTTGTAAATACACGGATCATCCTTCACCAGTCGTCCATTGAATGTATGTACATTCCCATCCATGTCGGTCTTCTTCTTGAAGACCCACTTATACCTTATGGGTCGTACCCCTTCAGGTGGTTCCACCAAGCTACAAACTTGGTTTTTATACATGGAGTCCATTTTAGATTTCATGGTCACAAGCCACTTATCGAAGTTCGGTCCACTCATAAACTCTTGGTAGGTTGTTGGCTCATCATTATGATCCATAAGTAACATATTACCTATTTGAGACACGAGAAATCCATATCTATCAAGCTCAAACCTTGGTCTACCAGATCTACGTGGAACTTGTGTTTCCTGAGCAGGCTCTCTAGCTACAATAACTTGTAGTCCCGACTCAGGTCCCAATTCCGGTTCATTCACAGTTTATGGTTATTGAACTTCTTCAAGTTCTACCTTAACAGTCTTTCTACTTAAGAACTCTTTCTCAAGAAAGACACCAGTCCTTGCGACAAACACTTTGCCCTCGAACGGTAGGTAGAAATAGTACCCTTTAGTTTTCTTAGGATACCCCACAAGATAAAACTTATCTGATTTGGGTTCCAGCTTGTTAGGTATTTGACGTCGCACGTATGTCTCACAGCCTCAAACTTTAATGAACGACATACTAGGACGCTTTCCAGTCCATATCTCATATGGTGTCTTTAGAACCGCTTTCATTGGAGCACGATTTAGTGTAAAAGCAGTAGTTCTAGAGCAAAACCCCAAAAGAAAATAGGCAGATCTGCATGACTCATTATCGACCGTACATGTCTAATAGAGTACGTTTTCTCTGCTCAAACACACAATTATTTTGTGGTGTTCTAGATGGAGTGAGCTGTGATACAATACCACACTCTTTCAGATGATCACGAAACTCATGACTCAGGTATTCGCCACCTCGATCAGATCAAAGTACTTTAACCTTCTTACCCAACTGGTTCTCTACTTCGTTCTTAAACTCTGAACTTTTCAAAGGTTTCATATTTGCACTTCATAAGATACACGTATCTGTATCTACTGAAATCATCAGTAAATGTAACAAAGTAGAAATACTCACCTCTAGCTATAGATCTCATGGGTCCACATACATCACTATGTACTATACCCAAGAGATCATCAGCCCTCTCATTGAAACCAATGAAAGGGACCTTAGTCATCTTACCTAACAAATACGATTCACATCTCTCAAATGATTCATAATCATATGAGTCCAGTAGTACATCTCTATGAAGCTTGGATATGCATTTCTCATTTATATGGCCCAGACGACAATGCCAAAGGTACGTATGGTTTGAGTAATTCGTTCTTAGTCTTTTAGTATTTTTTATATTATAGATCTGATGGTCTAAGTTCAAAATATATAAACCATTAAACATGTAGGTCATACCATAACAAACATCATTCTTAAATATAGAACAACAGTTATTTTTAATAATAAAAGAAAATCCAACCATGTCCAAGCATGAAATGAATATAATGTTTCTAGTTATGGAAGGAATATAATAACAGTTATCTAGTTCTATTACAAGCCCACTGGACAAAGAAAGACGGTAAACTCCTACGGCAACAACAAGTCTTGCTCTATTGCCAACACGCAGGTCCACCTCCCCTTTACTCAGTAATCTTCTCCTTCCCAGTTCCGATACTTTTATACAAATGTGAGAATCACATCCGGTATCTAATACTCATGATGAAGGAGCAGAAAGTTTTATCTCTATAACATGGATACTTGAAGCGGAAGTCATACCCCCCTCATCTTTTGCAGACCCTCAATATACAAAGGACAATTCCTCCTCCAATGACCAGCCTTACCACAATGGTGGAATTTCCCTTCTTTCACCAAGCCCTTCTTTTTCAGTGCTGAAGACTTGGGCTTCAGAGCAGAATTAGGTCCTACCTTTGTCTTCTTGAATCCCTTGGCCTTGCCCTTGCCTTTATGCACCATCAGTATGGGGCTAGCAGGCTTGACCATCTTCAAGTTGATCTCAGCAGTTCGCAACATGCCTAGGAGCTCGGGCAGTGTCTTGTCTATTGATGGGTACATCCACTTCCCCCTTCGCCTATCTAGCAGTATACTAGATTTGGTCAAACTTCCTTTTATTTTCCTCAGATCATCGGATCTTATAGCTCAGAGCCCAACTGACTCGTACAACTCAGGCGAAGGCCTTATCACTCAGATCACCAAGATCCTACAACTCAAGTTCTTCCCAAGAACTCTACCTCAGAGTGACTCCACACTCCTACAGCTCAGGCAATCCTACCCTACCTCAGTGTGAATCCACACACCTACTACTCAAGTAACTCATGTCCTACCTCAGCCTTTATAGCACAGACTTACAACTCAGGCCTTAGTCTTACCACTCAGATTCAAAATTAATCTTACATAGAAATATTCAAGATAATGAATTACAGACACCGGAGAAAATTCTCTGTGCCTGTTTACTTGGACTGAGTAGATGTCAGCCCTAACTTTGTCTTCAAAGGAATAAGATGATACAGCGATCTTGAAATGATGCCCGGTTTGTTCTGGAATCAACTAGCAGATGAATCTGCTTCTTTTTCTTCAAGAATATCTCCTGATCTGGACTGAGCAGATTTTAGCCCTTCCTTTTTCTTTGATACAGCGAATTGATCTTCAGATTCTGGCTCGGCTTGGATCGAGAAGATAACTTCAGTTAGGGCATGCCTAGGCTGATTCGTCTCTCTCAAAGGATTACTCTGAACCTACTGGAGTGGATTTTGATTGCACCAGCAAACTCAAAAGCCCTTCAAATTTGAACTTGAGGTTCTTGGCTTCTACAACAATGGCGAATGAAGATGACGAACTTCGCTCCTCGTTTTTTTAGAAAGTTAATCAGAAATTAATCTAATCATCATTTATAGATCGCGATCTCTTCTGTTATTTATAATCCCGTCAGATTGGCGAGATGATCGAGACGTGTCTCAGTTTTAAAGTTAGTTAAAACCTCAGCTTTATTAACTTGAGATCCACTGTAGACTGACAATGACGTTAATGTCGATTTGCATCCAATCTGAACTTTGTTGACTTGTTGACTTTGCTGAGTCAGCATCATTCTGGACTTAGCCAAAATCAACTAACTTTTCTGAAATCCTATGTTCGACGAACTTCAAGCTCAGTTCGACGAACTCTGAGCTCAGCTTGACAAAACAGTGAAGCTGAGATCGATGAATTCTCTCAACACAGTTCTTTCTTCAGGTGAAGGCTGAGGTCGACGAACTTCGAGATCAGTTTGATGAAACATGAACTCAGCTTGACGAAATAGTGAAGCTGAGATTGACGAATTCTCTTAGCCCAGTTCTTTCTTCAGGTGAAGGCTGAGGTCGAGTAACTTCGAGCTCAGTTCGACGAAACCTGAACTCAGCTTGACGAAATACTGAAGCTGAGATCGACGAATTCTCTCAGCCCAGTTCTTTCTTAAGGTGAAGGCTGAGATCGACGAAATCTGAACTCTGGTCGACGAAATCTGAACTCCAATCGACGAAATATGATAGTTGAGTCCTTCTTATAGGTAAAAGTTGAGATCGACGAACTCTGAACTCCGGTCGATGAAAGTTAAGCTCAGCTCGACGAATGGTAGACTAAGCGATTTTGGACTTAGAAACTTGCTCGATTCTTCAGCTTTGCTTAATAGCGTTGAGAGCGTTGAGAGCGCTGAGAGAGCTGAGAGCGTTGAGAGAGCTGAGAGCATTGAGAGCGTTGAGTTAATTCAACGCATCTGGACTTGGCCGATTTTCTAGATTCTTCATAGTAAGGCTATGACAGGATAACCTTGACTCAACGCTTCTAGATGTATGGCGTTGAGTTAATTGAGCTCACTCAATGCTTCTTCACTTAGCCAATTTTCTGGATTTGCAATACTGTCAGCTTTGACTGCCTAAAGCGGTCGGCAACACGGATATACTTTTTTAGTATATTTTTTCACTGTAAAGCAACAGTATAATGGGGCGGCCGGCAAGTGCGGACTCGCCGGTCACCGACTGACCTAGGCTCGTCGGCGTCCACGCCAATGAGCCCAGGGCGGCCAGTGGCCGACGTGCCCACAGCCGCCGACCGCTTTGCTGAAAAATAATAAGCAACAACCATTAGCGGCACAAGGATATACAGTGTGCTATATCTATACTATATTATAAAGAAGTCTTTGTGACTTCATCTAAACCGTTAAATCTATACCAATCCCATAATCTCAACCATCCAACCTAAATAAATATTTATTTAATATCACCGAAAGCAGCAACCTATTATAAAAAAGTCTTTTGGCTTGATTTCTCTGAGAGCAGCCCACAAATGGAGATTGGTTTCTTTTTTATTTTTTAGCTACTCCGCCAACTTTTTTTGCCTGAGCCGTAACTTTTCCCATCATTTCAGCCGAAAGCAGCAAGCTTTCAGGTCTCATCCCATGTCATAAAATTTAATATCTCCCCTCCTAAAATCTACTTTCATTTGAATCTTAATTTTGAAAGCCTAAAATCTTTTGGCGGCAGAACTCCCGCACAAAATTCCAAAGGCTAAAATCTTCTAACCGTCTTTTTTACCCTCTCGATCGCCCGTTGGCCCCCTTCAAAACCTAATCACGCCTTTCTTTTCTTCACCGACAGTAAATTTTCAGGTCCTGTTGCTGCTTCCTCCCTCACCTAATCGCAGCTTCCGCTCGCCCCCGAAATCAAGCTCGCAGCTTCTTCTGTCATCGGCTCCTTCAACCTCTACCTCTGATTATCAAACTCGCGGCCTCCTATCGCAGCATCCTCCATCTCCGGCGACTTCAAGCTCCGGCTTTGATTCTCAGTATATTCCTTTGTTTGCTTCTCCTCTATTTTCTACTTCCCCCCACTACCTCACATGCAACCACTAAGATCATGTGTACAGAACAACGCTTAGATCATTGCTTCGTGTTTTAAAGAATATTTGAAGCAATCACATAGTGGAATCATTACTATTTTTAACTTACACTAATAACACACACCACCATTTTAAAAAATCGAACTTACACTAATAACACACACCACCATTATAAAAAAATCGATAAAAACAGACAGATGAAGAATATGATCAGGTGTATAGTGCCGATTTTTACAACTTTGCATCCACTAAGATCATTTCAGAAAAAAATTCATCGGTTCACTCAATAGGCTTCGTTTTTTTTCTAATTAGTTCACCTGGCTGTATAACATAACATTGTTAGTAGTTATCTCTAAACCATTTCACTCCCTATATTTCTCATACTTTTTGGTTTTCCCACAGCTATTGCAGGTGTCCTCCCCCGCAGCTATTGCAGGTATCAATTTTTGGTTATCTCTAAAAATTTCTTTTTTTAATAACTTTCCAGGATTTGTGATGTACTGGTTATGATTGTGAGGAAAATTTTTCATATTAAATCACTCCATTATTTTGTAAATGTGATGAGGGCGCCCTGCAAAATGATGGAATATTTTATGAGAGCTGAAATTTTTTTTTATATTGGTTTTCAAAGGCATTCTCTACCTCTTCATCTTTTAAGTTCTGTAGTTGGAGATAGTTGATTTGTGTTGCAGGTGAGCTAGAATAATTAATTGATTTGTCTTTAAATATTTATGGTTTAGGTCGGCTTATTTTTCCATTGCTGTCATGCTCTCCAGTCTACAAAAATTTATGTATTTTTCCCTTTGGACTGGCATACATCGCAGAGAAAATTAATATGCTTCTAACAAAAGTTTTAAATGAGCTCTCAAGTTTTGTAGTATATAGTTCATGCTCTCAAGTTAATGATGTATACATCTTTTGACTCCTAACAAAAGTTAATAATCAATTGAAATGAAACCCGCTGCGAACTGTCGTGGGCGGGCAAAGCCAACCGAGTGCGGGAGAAGCCCGCTCTTTGAACTCCATCTCAGGCGTTGAATGGAAACCAAAATTCTAATCTGAACCATCCAACGTAATTTATACTTTATAATTTCATCTTTTTAATCAACTATGCAATTAATCATTATATGCTTTATGTGTTGTCCTTACCCGTGACCTACCTTTTATGCTAGCACTCTCAATCCATCTCCTCCTTCCATTCCCTATTTTGCTTAATCTTTTCTATTAGTTGGTTGCAGCCCAACTTTGCCATCAAATAGGATTATTATAACGGTCACATCATCGCTTAAACAAAATAATTTTTTGGTTCTGTTTGGTGTGATCACAATAAATGATTTTCCCTGTACTATCTTTAAAATCCCAAAAGTATAATGGCTAAAATCATCGTACTACAAAAGAAATAAATTTCTCATATGTTTGTGGTTTTGACTCTTTTTAACATAGAGTGAAAGATGTCAACTACAGAACAATGAGAGGCACGTAACATGAGGAGACGCGAGCTTCGTCATCTACGGGAGGATGCACTTAGAGCCCAACTAAACATGGTTGAAGGGAGTTCACTTATACCACCTCTACATGTTTCATCGACAAACATTATTTTGAATAGTACAATAAACATCCCACCTATTGTGTTCCTCCCTAGGGGACGAAGACCAAGACAACTGCCACCTCAAGATCGTCGCGATTTACGTAATGCCTATCAAACTCTATGATTACACTATTACCTACTCTATTATTCTCAACCAATATGTCCCACTATTATCCACTTCGTGCCGCATACATGGAACAGGCAAGTGATATTGTTCACATAGACGACGTAGATCACGTTGCTACTATTGTTCACGTTAATGTTGCCCAACATATCTCTCCCACTCGCAATACTTTCATGACACCAGGTGCAGTGCGATTCGACACGCATGACGTGAGACAAATCGCGATAAGAAACAATACTCGGCAGATACGCAATAACCACGCGACAATGCCCTCAGGTATTGCAATTTGTAAAATGTTGGCTTGAGTGTAATATGATTCACACTTCTAGGCTAATCCATGTATCATAATGACCTATAATATTTCGATTTTTAATAGGTTCGTTGTGGAGACAGTACAATTGCCGTAATGCCAGACCGACACAGCTACAAATGCAAAATCATAGAAGGTGTGAGCGTATTCAGGAAAGACGCTTACTCAGCATACCTAACGCGATGCTTCCAAATATTACCTATGGTGCGATCAATGATCATCCAGCTACATTACTGTTCCCACAAAATAACTTAGTCGAAGGAACGTCTACAGGCGTTCGTCTTCCTGTAGTTCTTCTTCCCGAAGATCAAGGTAAAGGTTTCCATTTGTTAGTTTTACCATGCGTTGACAATACAGCTATCCAATCATTCATTTATTTATCAATAACAATAATCATTCATTTATTTACCAATAACATTAACCATTCATTTATTTACCAATTGTTAGTTTTCCAATGCGTAGACAATATGGCTATCCAACCATCACCACGCCAACAAGGAACAGGTACTGAACTACACCTTCAAGCTGCACTTCCTATCATTAAATCTTCAGTACTTCTCTCTCTACTAATATTCTCATTACATATAGACGACATGGATTGCGTTGCTTCCATTATTCACGTTAATGTTACCCAACAAAGCTCGCTCGCTCGCAATACAGTCATGATACCAGGCGCAATGCGATCTGACACGCATGACATGAGACAAACCACAATAAGAATGAATGCTCGACAGATGCGCAATAACCACGTGACAATCCCCCCAGGTATCGTGTTGCTTCCAAGATGTTGACTTGAGTGCAATAGGATTCACACTTCTAGGCTAATCTATTTATCAGAATGACCTAAATTATTTTGATTTTTAATAAGTTCACTGCGGAGACACTACAATCGCTGCAATGCCAGACAGACACAGCTAAAAATGCAGAACAAGAGAAGAAGTGAGCGTATTCGGGAAAGACGCTTACTCAGCGTACCTAACGTGATGCTTCCAAATATTACCTACAGTGCGATCAATGATCATCCAGCTGCATTACCGTTTCCACAAGATAACTTAGTTTAAGGATCGTCTACAAGAGTTTGTCTTCCCGTAGTTCTTCCTGGAGTTCAAGGTAAAGGTTTCAAAGATGTGATACATATGCATAAATAACATTAACCATTCATTTATTCACCATTTATTGTTTTGCCACCGCGTAGACAATACGGCTGCCCAACCATCACCACACCATTTATGTGCGAGGTACTGTTATCCCGCTACTCAAGTTCTTGAGCTTCATCTATTACGGACATCTACATGCCCACACTGTCATGCAAGGCTATTCCACAAGGAGACTTCTACATTCTGTTGTTGTGGAGGTAGGGTAAATATTAACCACATCCCTGAATCAACAGAATTGCAAAATCTCTTTACTGAACAAAGCGCGGTTGCACGCATTTTCAGACAACATATACGTTCTTACAATCACATTTTCTCCTTCACATCATTGGGGGTCACGCTGGACGAACGTATATCAGCAGTTGATCACGGTGTATACTCTTTTAGGGCACACAGTACAATATATCACCGAATTGGTTCTCTTCTACCAGCACCGGGGGGTCGACCACGGTACCTACAAATGTCCATTTACGATACTGAACATGAGTTGGATAATAGGTTGCGTGAAATTCAAGGCTGAATGCTGAAATGATAGAAAGGATCACTAACATACTAAATACAATTAATTCATTCGTCCAAACGATCGGACAACTTGCACGACACCCTAACATACAACAATGCAGGTTACGTATTAAGGAAAGACCCTTAGTGGAGCGACAATACTCACTTCCGACGACATCACAGGTCGCAGCAATATTAATTGGTGGAGAAGATTTCATGGAAGCAAATGAAAGAGACATAATTGTTGAGGCAACTGATGGTCATCTGGTGCATATCAAGGAATACTCTGGTTATTACGACCCTTTGCAGTATCCACTGTTGCTTCCTTACGGAACTCATGGTTGGTGTGGCGACTAGCGAATACACCGCACGGAACGAATAAGCTGCTGTGATTACTATGCGTACTTGCTATAGGTCAGCACATCCAATGCTTACCTACTGCGTTCACTTTATTTTTTAATAATATTTCCTTATTACAACTTTTTTAGATTCGCGGTCATGTACCATCAATGCTTCTTCACTCTGGACGTCTACTGCATCAGTATGTCGTCGATAACTACATCAAAATTGAGACACAGAAACTAAGATGGATTAGATCACATCAAAGTGATATTCGAGCCGAGCTCTACCAAGCTTTACAAGATAGTTTAACTATGGGGGAAAATGACGCATGTACGTATTTTCAGACACATGAGCACACAAAATCATCTCAGCAAGAGTATACATTACTTTAACAAATCTTTATTTCATTATGCAGCTTAATTACAGCTGCGCTTGGACGAAGAACAGTTCTGTCGTCTTCTTTTATTGGTAGTCCACGTGATATGTATCAAAAATACCAAGATGTTATGGTTGTAGTGCGCAACTATAGCAAGCCCGACATCTTCCTCACAATGACCTGCAACCCCTCATGGAGAGAGATAACAAATGAGTTGTGCATTGGTCAAACACATCAGGATCGTCCAGATTTAGTATCTAGAATTTTCAATGCTAAATTTGAATGTTTAAAGGATGACATTTTCCATAAAGGCGTATTTGGTAGAGTTATCGCACACGTGCATGTGGTCGAATTTCAAAAGCTTGGACTGCCACATGCACACGTGCTTATAATTTTTCAAGACAGTGATAAGCTAAATACTCCAGATGATTATGACTCCATCGTTAGGTCGGAAATACCAATCCAATCTGAGGAGCTAGATTTATATATTGCTGTTTTAAAACACATGATACATGGTCCATGTGGTCATTACGCGTCAAATGCACAGTGCATGAAAAATAATATTTGCAAGAAGGACTTTCCGAAGCATTTTTCAGAGCACACTATTCATGGAATGGATTCATACCCATTATATCGTCGTCGGAATGATAACAGACGCATTGCTTTAGGCCAAAATGCGGATTTGGTGGTCGATAATAGATGGGTTGTTCCGTATAACCCTTGTCTTCTGCTCAGATATGACTGTCACATCAATGTTGAGATATGTAGTAGCATAAAAAGCATTAAATATCTATATAAATATGTATACAAAGGACCTGATTGGGTGTCTTTCGAGGTGCGACCAGGTCCAAACTATGACGAAGTCAGCAAGTATGTAGACGGACATTGGATTTGTGCACCAGAAGCAATATGGAAATTATTCAAGTTTCAGATGTATCAAACCTATCCATCTGTAGTGCGTCTACAGGTCCACTTGCCTAATCAACATCAAATTCAGTATCGGGTTAACAAATCTATTTCAGTGGTTTTGGCTAATGATCGGAATTCCAAAACTATGTTAACCGAATTTTTCACAATATATAACGAAGGCCTGGAGGAAACTGCTTATTTGTACATTGATTTTGCAAAACACTACAGATGGTTAATCGCACCTCGAAAGTGGATAAGATGGTCTACATCTCGGAAAGTTATGGGCCGGTTATACGCAGTATCGCCCGCTAAGGGTGAAAGATTTTATTTACGCCTTTTGTTGAATCACATTTCTGCACTCAAGTCCTTCGAGCACCTACGCATAGTTAATGGTCAAATATGTACAACATTTAAGGCGGCTGCTAAGCTTCTGGGGCTTCTCGAAGAAGATAATAGCATTTCTAATTGCTTGGAGGAGGCACGTACTTCAAAATGTCTGCCTCTTTGCGAAGACTCTTTGCAACTATCTTATTATATTGTGAACCAACTGGTGTCCGGACATTGTGGGAGGATAATTTATCTGCTATGATGGAAGATTATGCAAACACAAGCACTGCAAATATTACTTTTTTAACTAACAAATTACAACATGATTTGGACACCATCCTGCATCAGTATGGTAAAAGTACACTATCTTTTGACTTGCCACGCTTGTGTGGATACATGCATGATATTTCAAACAATTCGAGCCTAATCGAAGACGAACTGTCTATTCCCATGTCATCCGACGATTTAGCTGCAATCAACAATCTTAATGATGGTCAACTTGCTTCTTTCAACATTATCAGTGATTACATAAGACAGAAGAAGGATGCAGTATTCTTTGTGGATGGACCCGGTGGAACTGGTAAAACATTTCTATATCGATCATTATTATCGGCATTTCGACATGAGGGTAGCGTTGTTCTGGCTACGGCCTCATCGGGCATTGCAGCAAACTTGCTGCCGGGTGGGGGCACTGCTCATTCTAAACTGAAAATTCCCATCAACCTAGATAAAAAACTTTTTTGTGATATTAGTAAACAATCCCAAGCCCGTGTTTTAATACAACGCGCGTCTGCAATTATTTGGGATGAAGCTCCTATGACGCATCAAAAAGCTTTTGAAGCAGTTGATCGTACTTTTCGTGATGTGCTTGGGAACGATAAACCATTCGGTGGGAAAGTAATTATATTGGGAGGAGATTTTCGTCAGGTTATGCCAGTTGTAATCAATGGTACGAAACTACAAATAATTTGTGCTAGCATCATCGAATCATTTCTGTGGGCGAACATTCATTTACTGCGACTAAAAGAAAATATGAGAGCCCGAAATGATGTTCAATTCTCTGAGTTCTTACTTAGGGTTGGGGATGGGGTGGAGCCTTGCGTTGCTGATGACATGATTCGAATTCCCGACAATATGGCATTGTCGTGGGAAGGAGAGCACTCTATCGTCGCCTTAATAAATTATGTTTTCCCTAATTTACGGGTGCATAACTTTAACTCCGATGATGCTACCTATATGGAGACAAGAGCACTCATAACTCCCCTTAACGAGGATGTCAACAAGCTAAATGCAAAGTGCCTCCATCTTTTTCATGGAGTTGAGACTACTTATTACTCTTTTGACTCTGTCAGTGAGGATTTTAGAAACTTATACCTGCCTGAATTATTGAACTCTATTAATCCGGGAAATCTACCCCCACACAAGTTGACCTTGAAAAGGGGTGTACCCATTATGCTTCTCTGAAACGTTGACCAAAAAATTGGATTGTGCAACGGTACACGGCTTATATATAGAAGCTTTGGTAGGAATGTTATTGAAGCAGATATCCTCGGAGGTCGATTCAAAGGCCTTAGAGTGTTTCTTCCACGCATGCCACTCAAAAGTGCAGAAGATGCCATAATGCTGTTCGAATTGACAAGAAAGCAATTTCCAGTGCATTTAAGCTTTGCACTTACAATTAACAAGTCTCAGGGCCAGACAATTGGTGTTAGGTATTATATCCACAATTACCTGGATTTGAAGAAGACTCCAGTCAAGCTAAGATGGATTCACAATGTATTTGACGATCTTCTATCAAGTTGTGCTTGCAACTATTCCATGCTAAGTACACACCAATGTCAGGGTGCAGTGGGTCAATATACACGGGTCTGCACAACGTAATCCCTCGTTGCGTAGATCACTGTGTTGATTCACGTGTGCTCTCTCTATTGGAGTGTACTTATTTTCAAGTACAGGGTCAAGGTAGATCAAGAGAAGAAGAAGGAGCAAAGATGGGTCAAAGATCAAGTCTTCAAAGGAAGGAAGAGAAGAATCTTCTAAGTCAAAATCGACGGAAATCACTAAGTCATTCCCGCCGACTTCGACGGGAGTCACTTGTGATTCCCGTCGACTTCGACGGGAATCGTTAGTGATTCCCGCCGATTCGACGAGAATCAGTCAGCCCTTCCCGCCGACTGATTCCGGCTGACAGTTTTCCAACAGGAATTCAGTCAAGGCAGAATCGACGGGAATCGTGAGTGATTCCCGCCGACATCGACGGGAATCACCAATGATTCCCGCCGATTTTGCCTTAGGCAAATTTCCTCGTCCGCTGGACCGGACCAACTGGTCATGCGCTGTTTCAGCCGGGGCTAGGGTTTCTCCTTGTGGGTCCCACAACGGACTTTAGGGTTGGCCTCAGGTATATATATACATGTATTTTGAACCTCTACAGACAACTATTCACGCGAAATCAAAAGTAGCCGACGTCGTGCCCTAGCCGATCACGAAAACCACCGATTGCCTGTAGCCGCTCGCAGTTCGTCGTCGCCGCTAATCTCCGATCTTCTTGGATCTTCCGACGATAGTACCGAAGCGAGCCGAGCGTCTCACGCATCTCTCTTGAGATCTCTTGTCTCTCGATTCGTTGAATGAGACTAGTTCTCCATTCCGAATCGGTGGAGACGATTGATCCGACTGAGATCGTTGGTAGACCTTGCTTGCTTCGTCAAGAAGTTTGGATCTACAAAGTATCACCGCAGTAATCACTTGCCGCCGCCGATCTTGACAAGATCCTCTCCAAGAGAGAAATCCAGTTATGGACTCTTCGTAACTTTCAAGAAAGCTTCAACAAACGGAGAAGGACATCGGAATCTCCAAAAGCTTTGTTTGTATTTTCTTTTACATTCAATTTTGGTTTGTTGCAAAGGAATTTTTATTCCTTGTTGTAAGGGTTGGGTGCAACCTGTGGTGGTGGAGTTGTGACTCCTTTGTTGGAAGGGTTCCTTCCGTAGTGTGAGGATTGGATTTCAATCCGTTTGGAGAAGTGACCGAGTCGTCCCTTGGTGGGAGATAGGTCGAAGGGGGAAAGTGGACGTACCCAAATCGGGGAACCACTATAATTCTTTGTGTGTTTTTTGTGCTGTGTTTGTTAATTTGTGCAGGTAAATTTAATTCCGCAAAAGACTACACGGCACCTATCTCCCCCCCCCCTAGGTGGATTTAGTCGACACTAGAGACTTTCAAGTGGTATTAGAGAGAGGTTGCTCATCAATAAGGTTAACACCTTGAGTAAGATCCTGTGTCTAGTATTGAGGAGAAAACAAGATTCAAGCATGGAGCTATACCCAGATGTCTCTCCCCTGAGACTGTCTGCATGCACAAAAGAATATTTTCCCATCTGGAAAATGAGAGTTCAGTTTCATCTGGAATTTATTGACCCCCGTGCTTTATTCATTGTGGAAGAGGGTCCCTTCATTCCCATGAAGACTTCTGACTCTGGAGAAGATCTCCAAATCCCTAAGAGTCCCGCAGAGATGTCTGAAACTAAGCTCTCACTATTTAACTTGGACAAGATAGTTCAACAGATCATTTCTAATATTTGGTCTGGATCATCTCTTACGAGATTGGATAAGTGTAAGACTGCAAAGTCCATGTGGCAAACTATCTCTGACCTCATGGAGGGAACGAAGACTGCCAGGACTGAATGCCAGCAAGATGATGAAGCATATGTGGGGGTCCTCGTCTCTGAAGATGAAAGTCAAGAACAACCTCTCAATATAAGGGCTCACGTGTCTCTATCTGAGACTGATGAAGAGATTGAGGAATGCAGTTGTGATGAAGCTGAAACATCAGTCTCTACAGACCATAACTCTAACCCTGATCAGCACAATCAGGAGCAGGTATCTTCCTCTTCTTGCTCCTTTCCTCTTGTATCTCCTGAAGACAGGAGAAGTTCTGAGGTTTGTCAATCTTTTGATGTAAGGGAAATTGACAGCTTCAATCAAAAGATTGAAACTCTTGATTCCCTTCGTAGAGCCCTTCAGAAGAGCAACTTGCTTGTTGAGGAACAAGCTAAGGAAATTGCTCAGCTGAGGACCATGATGGACCTCCAATTGGAATCCATCAAGGTGAAGGACTCAAAGATCTCGGATCTAGAGTTCCATCTAGAGATCGAGAAGAGGATAGTATCTAATTTTTCCAAGATAGATGTTATTAAGAGAAAGGGAGAAAACGGGTGGATCTCGCGAATTATAAAATCATGGAGAAATGGGGAAACGGTTTACAGACCCCCCACACCGAGTAGGAGGGGCACTCAACATTCCTTCAGGTATGACCATAAGAACAACTATGGTCACTGCAAGAATGATCGACCCTCATATGGAAACACCCCTAGTGCAAGTGCTGTTATGGCTACCCATGAGAAAATACACATGGCTCATCATGAACCGTTTGTATTTACGGCCTCATCCCCCTCACTTCATGGCATTGTTGGAACCAGCTCTCGCAGAACATCTTCCCACCCTAGGACCAAGGAAAAGGGAGTTGTCAAACATGTAGCAAGCATCACTGGGGCCCCCGGATGTGTGCTGGCTGAAAAGAAAGCACCATCCCCCAGGCCTCATGATACTCACCACATGTTCACCATCAAACCCCCTTCGAGTCTCGGTGGAAAGGGTAAATCTGAGAGCAGTTCCAGCTGTGCCTCCTTCATACCTAGGGTCATGACTAACTCCGTTAATAGACCTGGTCAGAAAAGGAGGTACAATATTCATGAGTGTTGGTGTTGTGGCAGAGTGGGTCACTTTGCCATAGATTGTTGGCACAATCCTTCTGTGCTAAGGGCAAGGGTATGTTCACATCCTTTGGTAAGAGACAGCCTTCCTTTCAGAAATCTTGTAGGAAGGCATGCTGTATTTTATGCTGACAAGAACCTAGGACCCAATACCTATTGGGTTCCTAAGGTAAGGTAATTCTTTTTTGCAGGATAGTCTAGGTACCCATGAACATGATGAGACTTAGACAAGAGATGTTCCAGGCTTGCTTTGGAACAAGAATATGGGATAAGAGATAATACTAACTACAGTGTCCTACTTGTACATGATACCCGTCGTATTTCAAATAGTGGATCCGAATGATCAACCTAGTAATCCCAGGTACGCGCATTCAGTTTCGAAAATTGAATCGCATTACATAGATATACATATATATATACAGACATATATGTAGATTTTCTTTCAATATATATATATATATATATATATATACACATCTGAAATGGAAGGACACGCAAGCTAATGATCGTATGATCCTTATTTTAGGATCTGATAAATTTTCTATATCTTGATAATGTGTGAAAGTGGGTGTTAATTGGTCTGATGAATCTCAAATGGACTTGTACCAGTAGTTGCAACTAAAATTATTACATTTTGACTCACCAAGAAATAGCCAGTGATTATTTATAGTGTTAACCTTCCATCGACTCGGCTTAGCTATTCTGACCTGAAAATTTTTAATCCATTATTTAAAAGGGCAAAGTTTCGAATTAGTAGGAATTCCCGTCGACCTTAGGTCTAACCCGTCGACCTTGTCACAATAAGGTAGCTGAAATTAGCGGAAATCATTGGCAGGCATCAGCAAAATTCCTGTCGACCCTCTATCATTCGATCATTTCAAATTAACGGAAATTTGCGGAAGGACATAAGTAGCGGAAACCCTTCGCATTCCCGTTGACCCTTCAGCTTCCCTGCGAATCGTGCGGAAACGAGCCTCCTGTCGCTTCGCAATCATCGTTCCTCGATTCATCGGCTCATCGATTCATTGACTCCCGTCGTCTCCCATCGACCGCCGTGTCCCGTCAACTGGGAATTCCTGTCATCGGCATTAGCTCAACGTGGGTGTCTCGTCGATCCACCGTCAGCCTTCAGTCCCGACGCAAGCTTCTCATCGGCCTAGGGCTACTCTCCGCTCACCGCCTGCTACGCGTCTCCTTCCGTGCACCCTCCGAGTGAAAGGTTCATTATGGCTTCTTGAACAACGGTCGGGCTCCTCACTGGAAGTGAATTGGTTAGGACAGGCTTTGCCCATGCTTCAGACGAATTCAGAAACATCATCTTGATGCTGGAACAAGCCGGACTCTCCTTCATTCTCGAGCACCCGTGCAAGGTTCTCGACAAGGAAGTTCTTGAGTTTTTCGCTAATTCCAAGCTGCGTTACGAGGACACTTTGATAAAGAGTACGATAGCAGGCCTAAGGATAAAGATGACGGCTGCAAAACTGTCACATCATCTCCAACTCTCCAGCTTCGAACAAGAGGACTATCTAGATGATGATGATCGTACGAGGACATTGCTTTTCTATGGATTGGCTCGAGGGACCAGGGCTATTAAATGCAAGGACATGAACGAAGAAGGAAAGCTTCTCTCAGATATCATAGGGAAGGTTCTGATCTGCAAGCCTGGCTCCCATGATCACATTTCAGGTGACATGTTTAAGATCCTGATAGCTATAGTGTGCAGAAAGAAATTGAACTGGGGGGCCATGTTATTTGAGAAAATAAAAGATACCCTACGTACCCCTAACTTCAGAAGAATCATAAGTCTCTACCTGAACCAGATGGATAGAGATAGGTTTGATATGACTAAGGGAGTTCCTCTTCACTACCTAAAGAAGATGGACTCCAGCATCTTCGATAGGTGGGAAAGAAGGATTGTCCAAGGGGGAGTGTCTGCAACACTTGTTGATGAGGAAGACAGAGCACCTGAGTTCAGAAATCCTTCGGATCAGCCCAGTGAAGTTCCTGATCTGCTGAATGCAGGAACTGAGGGAGAGTCACTACCCAGTCCTTCTGCTGCCATCAGGATGGAAGCCTCCGTCTCAGAACAAGTAGATGTTGTTACTGATATTTCCCTCATCGTTAAGGATGTAGTGGAAACCCTCGCTACTGATCAGACTGACGAGGAGGAAGTGGAGGATGATGTGGAGAATGTTGCAGCTAGTGAGAATGATGTGGATTCCCCTGAACAGCATGCCTCTGAGGATCTTAATGATGAGCAAGCTGGAAATGATATGGCCATGAGGGAGATTGATGTTGACCTCCCTTCTGAGGAACTGATTCAAGTAAAGGTTCCTGATGTATCTGGCGCAACAATTGAGGGGGAGACTCCCGTCCTCAGGAACAACTTGATACTATGCTAAAGGGGGTGACGAGTATATATGGAAACTTGGCAGATGCTGCCTCTATCCCTCCACAGGAGACTGTAAATTTATCGAGCTCCTCAAGTGAATCTGACGAGGAGAGTCCTAACTCACAGTGTCTTATCCCTCTAGAACACGACCAGGCCTTACATCAAGATCATCCGTTAGGACCTAGCCTGGCAAATCACACTGTAAATATCATTCAAGGTATAGTAGATGAACTGAAGATCTCCTTTAAATGATCTCACAACAGAGTACTTAAACGAATTAAGCAATCAGAGGATCTTATGCCAAAGAATATTGTGGAGATAAATCACAAGCTGGATAAGATGGAATAAAGATTTGAAGCTAAGTATGCTGAGGTCGGCACTACCGTCAATCTTCTGATGCAAGGGCTACAGAAGGCCACTACTTACCTGGCAGTGGTAAATCAAAATGCTCATGTCGTAGTCAATAACATCAAACTGTTCGATGCCAACATGGTATCCCTCAACTTGAATCAGAACACCTTGCTGGCTGATTTCACTCAGAATGTAAATCATATAGATGAGTCACTACACTCTTATGCAAACTCAATTGCTCTAGAAGCCAAAAAGGGGGAGAAGGAATATGCAGCTAAGATGGCAGGGTTAGAGTAAATCATGGTCGACAACTTCAAGCAATCAAACGAATATGTATTTGAAAGTTGTCATTGGCTAGTTCAGCAAGCTTTAGGTATACATGTTCCTGTTAATCCTACTGATAATGTTACTACTGCTGCTGATGAGGTTACTATTGCTGAGGAATTTCCCTTAAGTGAAGCTGATGCCAGAAAGGCTGCTAAAGCCACTGCCAAAACTGCTCACAGTGCAATGTTTGAACAAGAAGCGATTGTGAAAGGGAAAAGAAAGCTTCAAGAAGGAACTTCTAAAGAAACTCCAGCAGAGAGGAAATTAAGAAGGAAGGAAAGTGAAGTTAAGAATGAACGATGGAGTCCTGTGTCTAGGAGCATCATACTGGATACATTCATGCTACAACAACGGGGAGAGCTTAATAGAAATGAAGTATATAGTCAGTATGAGTGGGAAATGCACAAAGAATATGAGGCAAAAAGAAACATATTCTTCAGGTCAAACACAGTGGAGAACAAAGCTCCCCCCCCCCCCCCCCCGGTACCACCCGAAGTCAAAGGAATATTTTGAAAGACAAAGCAAGAAGCTCCTGGCTAAACAACTAAGAGATGCTGAGGCAAAGGAGGGATAGACTTGAAATCTCAACTTTTTATTTTCAATATGCGTGTACGTCTATTCTTGTAATTATAAATGAACAACACTTTGGATATATATATATATGATCATATGTTGATTCAATTTTTGTTTTGAATGCATTTTTATTTTATTATTCTGATTTCTTGTCTCGCATACTTTTATATATATCTTTTTGGTTGGTGTAATTCATCTTAGCTAGTAGGATTTTGGCTTCTTCAAATAGGGGGAGATTGTTGGGTATTGTATCCACAATTACCTGGATTTGAAGAAGACTCCAGTCAAGCTAAGATGGATTCACAATGTATTTGACAATCTTCTATCAAGTTGTGCTTGCAGCTATTCCATGCTAAGTACACACCAATGTCAGGGTGCAGTGGGTCAATATACACGGGTCTGCGCAGCGTAATCCCTCGTTGCGTAGATCACTGTGTTGATTCACGTGTGCTCTCTCTATTGGAGTGTACTTATTTTAAAGTACAGGGTCAAGGTAGATCAAAAGAAGAAGAAGGAGCAAAGATGGGTCAAAGATCAAGTCTTCAAAGGAAGGAAGAGAAGAATCTTCTAAGTCAAAATCGACGGAAATCACTAAGTCATTCCCGCCGACTTCGACGGGAGTCACTTGTGATTCTCGCCGACTTCGACGGGAATCGTTAGTGATTCCCGTCGATTCGACGAGAATCAGTCAGCTATTCCCGCCAACTGATTCCGGCTGACAGTTTTCCAACAGGAATTCAGTCAAGGAAGAATCGACGGGAATCGTGAGTGATTCCCGCCGACATCGACGGGAATCACCAACGATTCCCGTCGATTTTGCCTTAGGCAAATTTCCTCGTCCGCTGGACCGGACCAACTGGTCGTGCACTCTTTTGGCCGGGGCTAGGGTTTCTCCTTGTGGGTCACACAACGGAATTTAGGGTTGGCCTCAGGTATATATATACATGTATTTTGAACCTCTACAGACAACTATTCACGCGAAATCAAAAGTAGCCGACGCCGTGCCCTAGCCGATCGCGAAAACCACCGATCGCTTGTAGCCGCTCGCAGTTCGTCGTCGCCGCTAATCTCCGATCTTCTTGGATCTTCCGACGACAGTACTGAGGCGAGCCGAGCGTCTCACGCATCTCTCTTGAGATCTCTTGTCTCTCGATTCGTTGAACGAGACTAGTTCTCCATTCCGAATCGGTGGAGACGATTGATCCGACTGAGATCGTTGGTAGACCTTGTTTGCTTCGTCAAGAAGTTTGGATCTACGAAGTATCGCCGCTGCAATCACTTGCCGCCGCCGATCTTGACAAGATCCTCTCCAAGAGAGAAATTCGGTTGTGGACTCTTCGTAACTTTCAAGAAAGCTTCAACGAACGAAGAAGGACATCAGAATCTCCAAAAGCTTTGTTTGTATTTTCTTTTACATTCAATTTTGGTTTGTTGTAAAGGAATTTTCATTCCTTGTTGTAAGGGTTGGGTGCAACCTGTGGTGGTGGAGTTGTGACTCCTTTGTTGGAATGGTTCCTTCCGTAGTAGGAGGATTGGATTTCAATCCATTTGGAGAAGTGACCGAGTCGTTCCTTGGTGGGAGATAGGTCGAAGGGGGAAGTGGACGTACCCAAATCGGGGAACCACTATAATTCTGTGTTTTCTGTGATGTGTTTGTTAATTTGTGCAGGTAAATTTAATTCCGCAAAAGACTGCACGACACTTATTCCCCCCCCCCCCCATATGCGGATTTAGTCGACACTAGAGACTTTCAATTGGTAATGTCGGGATATACCTCCCAAACCATGTGTTCAGTCACGACCAACTATACATTGCTTTATCGTGGGGGGTCTCGGAAAATACAACAAAAATTTTGGCTAGGAATTGTACGGTCGACGGTCATGCAGGCGTGTACACTAAAAACATCGTCTTTAAGGAGATATTTGATCTTACTACGAGAAGATTGGCAGATTCCCAGTGACATGGTCAGCACTGACAAAGCCTCTACCTTAGACAGAGGATTCATTCTTCATTCTATCTCACAGAAATCTGGCCCGCTGAACCAAGGTTAGACTTCCCCAATTGTATTATTTCTTCATTGTGGCTCAACCCATTTATAATTCACCCCTACGGTTTGTTGCAGATAATCGTTGTGGTTTGCTTCAGATAACTGATACGTTCAACTTCAAATAATCATTGTTGTTTGTTGCATACAACCGCTGCAATTTGCTGCAGATGACCGATTTGGTAGCACAGATGAAGGCCCTACTCATGCATGTGGTTTAGCATGGATGATGGCCCTTAATAGCCACAAATATGGTTAGATGTTAAACCCATCACGACTTTATTGCCCCTCTTTCCAAAATCTACAATATAAAAAAAAAACTTGAAAGATGGATAAAAACATAAACATGATATAATATTAGGGGTTATGGATTTAAATCCATGCCTAAAATTTTTAATGTTTTGCATTTAAATCTCTTAACATATGTTATATATCGTGTTTAAATCTTGACATTTAATGTTCCAGCATTGGAAGATGGATACTCCATGTCCCTCTTGGATTTAAATCTCTTAATATTTTTTTAGAGGGAAATACATAATTATTTTAATGTTCCAGCTCTTAAGGTTATAGATTTAAACACCGAGATTGAAAATGTTAGATTCATCTTAGAAAATTCATTCCAACGTTTTTTTTATTGTTTTGCATTTAAGTCTCTCCCCACATTTCCAATCTCGGTGTAAAAATAAAATATGTATTCCCCTTCTTAGAAATATGAGCACAACATACGTCATCGATCGTATATGCATGTATAACTTTCTACGGGAGTTGATTCAAGTCTGTTTATAAGTGCACTTGCATGCCGTTATTTTGATCTCTACTTCATCCAAAATACATGCAGATGGCAGATCAAAATCAATTTGAGGAGGCTTCATCATTGCCAAACCGGGGTGGTCCTGTCCAACGTTAGTTCTTTATTGCGGTAAAATCTAATTTATTGCAAAATGAGTGCAGCCAAATGGTCTACTATTCCGCGTGTTGAAGTTGAAGGTTTTAGGCTAATTGTACCAACAGTGCCGAGAGGCTTGAGTGTACGAGAAGAGTTGAATTTTGTTATCGATATGATTCGGAGGTAACCCTAAACATGTGTCATATACCATGGTTCGACAATTACTGTTTTAACATGCTACAATATGTTATTTATTGATTTTTTTTTTCTTGCATCCTTCATTGAAACAGGATCTCCTGTGACCACTGAATGAAACTTACAATATTAGGATTTGGATTGCTTCGACGGAAGCGGGTGACAGTATTTTGGAGTCACTTTCAACGTCGAAATTATGATGGTTTTTGTGTGTGATGCTTTGTGTTTCTTATAACTTTCAAAGATTTCGTATATAATGTTAATGATTGTAAGAAAAATATTTCATATTAAGTCACTCCATTATTTTGAAAATGTGAGGAGAGTGCCGTGCATGTATGATATTGTTATTAGTTACTTATATTATACGTAAAATTTGCTTCACAAAATGTACCCATGACTCCATGAGTGTTATTTGCTCTACCACTGATCCAAATAGCATTGAAGAACCTTGGAAACTCCCGTGTTTGGATGTGGGCACAGCCCGCTCGATCGTGCCTGTGCTTCGATGTGGGTGCAACACACTCGTATCTGCCCATTCACGGATGGGGGCGCGGCGTTCCCGGATGGGGGCGCGGCGTTCGCGGATGGGGGCGCGGCGTTCGCGGATGCGGGCGCGGCGTTCGCGGATGCGCGGGCGCGCGTTCGCGGGCGCGGGCGTTCGCGGATGCGGGCGCGGCGTTCGCGGATGCGGGCGCGGCGTTCGCGGATGCGGGCGCGGCGTTCGCGGATGCGGGCGCGGCGTTCGCGGATGCGGGCGCGGCGTTCGCGGATGCGGGCGCGGCGTTCGCGGATGCGGCGGCGCGTTCGCGGATGCGCGGCCGCGGGCGCGGCGTTCGCGGATGCGGCGGGCGCGGCATTCGCGGATGCGGCGTTCGTGGATGCGGCCGCGGCGTTTGCGGGCGCGTCATTCGCGGATGCGGGCGCGGCGTTCGCAGATGCGGGCGCGTCGTTCGCGGATGCGGGCGCGGCGTTCGCGGATGCGGCCGCGGCGTTCGCGGGCGCGTCGTTCGCGGATGCGGGCGTGGCGTTCGCAGATGCGGGCGCGTCGTTTGCGGATGCGGGCGCAGCCCGCTCGGATGCGGGCGCAGCCCACTCGGTTGCGGACGCAGCCCGCGTCAGAGTTAGCGGGCACGGGCATTTTAAGTACTCATATGTATATATAATTTAAAAAAAATTATTCACTCAAAGGCTTATGGAAGATCCCACTCGAATACGAGCGCAGTCCGTTCGATTGTGGGCGAACTCCGCCCAAGTGCATCAAGCACGACAGTTTAAATGCGGGCGCAGCCAGCTCGAATGCAGGCGCAGTCCGCTAAGAGTCAGCGAGCATGGGCGAAGCCCGTGCGAAGCTGCTCGTGTGTATATATAATATATATCATATATAGAAAAGAATATGGGCAGCCAATAGGATTGCACGGTGTAACAATGAGGCCCTCCAAAGTAATTCCAATCGTTCATATGCGTGTATGAGATTTTGGGGGTCAAGGAGACTTCAAACCGAAAAGTGATCAACATGAAAGTTGTAGATCTCGGCGATCCGAACAACTTTCATGTTGATCATTTTTTGATTTAGAGCCTCCGTGACCCGTTCATATGCGGGCATGAGATTTTGGGGGCCAAGAAGGCTTCAAATCGAAAAGTGATCAACATGAAAGTTGTAGATCTCGGCGATCCGAACAACCTTCATGTTGATCATTTTTTGATTTAGAGCCTCCGTGACCTTCGATTTGGGAATCGAAAAGTCTGGGCGGCAAAGCCCGCCGGCGGGGCGGGCGAAGCCCGCCAGCCCGAGCTGTGTACTGTCGCGGAGGGCACGGGGCCCCCGTATATATATATATATATATATAAATATATATATATATATATATATATATATATATATATATATATATATATATATATAATACACCATATATAAAAAAATATCAAAATTATGAATTTTAAACTCATTGAATTAATTACGATCGTCAATTCTGACACGATATTATATCCCCGTCCGATTTTTGTCTTGCTGGACAGAAATAATTTAATAAGTATCCTTGTATACTATATATTACATATTATTATATAACTATAAGATATAATACAGATTAGGCTTGAGAGACAAAGAGAATTAGAGATAGAGAAAGAAAGAGAGAAGAGAGAGTGAGAGAAATTAATTTTTGTACGTCAAAACGTACATTTTTCTACAAAATAAAAATTGTAATCATGATGTAGATTTTTTTACGATCATTTTGAGTACTCATATATATATGTTGCGGATGCAATCCGACTTGATGTGAACGCAGTCTGCAACGACTCATTGAGCATGGGCAAAACCCACCCACGTGGATGTACACATCCTTTAGTGAAATGATTTATCTTCCCACTTTTCACCAACATTATCGCATCTATGTACATTACATATTAAGGAAAAATATTATTTGATGGAAATATTCATCTTTTCATATTTACACCTTCATTATCATCTTTTACATATTTTTTTAAAAATATGAGGGATAAAATTAGAATAATGAATGCTCATTTTCCCTACTTATAAACATATTAATTATGTGCAAGGAAAATATGTTATTTTGTGAAAATATTTATTTTTCCACTATTACCCTGCATGATTACATCTATAGACACTATGTAAAAGAGAAAATATATCATTTGATGAAAATATTCATCTTTCCTGCTTGTATATGTGTATGAAGTGGCGGCCATATTATATTCAGTGTGAGCAGAGTTTAAATTATTCAATAAAATAAAATCGAAAAATATAATAAAAGTATGTCTATATTACATTAATATTACAAAATTATTTAAAATAATTGATCAATTCAGAGAAAATAATATCATTTACCTCTATTCATTAATCTTTATGGATTGTTTGAATACCACTATCATTTATAAATATTTTTAACATTTCACACAATAACGTAATAACAAATTTGTTTATATAAAAAAACTGTAAGCAACTAATAATTAGTTTATTAAAAAAATTAAGAAACATATTGTACAATCCCGTATTTGTCGAGTGGGCCCAGCTTATCAAAAGGCAGGAAGCAAAAAGTTAATTTTATCAGGCACTCGCTGCTTATCCAGTGTAGTAATAGGCAAACAGAGCCTGCGAGTTGATATCTCGCCTGTTAGCGAGAAGCAAGGTGGCGCGTGCCCAACTCCATCGGGTGCTCGCCGACCTGCGAGTGGCGAGAGCTCACTCTCATCGAGTTCTCGCAGCCTAGGCGAGTGGGCTGAGGTGTGCCGACTCGCCATTAGAGGATATTCATTTTCATTTTTCCATTTTTCCGATAATTCATTTCTGTCCTGCCATTAGCTTCTCCAGACAACGGAGTCTCGCTATTAGCAGACTACTTTGGGTTGCGTTTAACAGTATTTAGAAGGCGGTATCTTGCTATTGACAGACCATCCCCAAAATAATATAAATAGACCCCCAAGGGCACCTTTGGAGAGAACCTCTTTCTGAGTTCTACTCTCTCCTAGCTAGCTTTGGTTGATAGGAACTTCAGCTCATCATTCACTGTGGTCTTCGAGTGGGTGGTCGGAAGTTCTCTTAGCTCTCCATAGGTGCTCGGTCCATCATTGGTTTGAGAGGGGGAAGCAATTAAAGATCTTCCGGGTGTGTGCCGGGACCTACTCACTGTAACTCGGGGTCTGTTTGAGATTATTCTTGCGGAAGGTTTCCGAATTTTAAGTCCATAGCTGAGACACTAAGTTAAGAGAAATAAAGACGAGCTACACCGCAGGTCCAAACTCTTGATTGAATCGTGATTTTCGGGTTTAACACATATACTAACAAACTTGTTTAAAAAACTTTAAACAACAACATAAAAAAACTTGTTTACAAAAAAATATATTAAACAACAACATAACACTAAACTTATTTATAAAAATTATAACAAAAGTATAATACCGAAATTTTTTGTAACAAAAATTTAAATATCAATACAACAACAAACTTATTTTAGAAAATTTTATATAATTAGATAACAATGAGCTTATTTATAAAAGAAATTATTTAACTATAATAACCTTATTAATAAAAAAAACTTAATTTTGCTGGTAGGAATTACAACTTGTTAAAAAAGACACTATTACCAAGTGAGAGCCAAAAAAAATTTTTATATAAATAATTTTATTATAATACAGTGTTATATAACGTATGTATCATAATAAATAAATTTTATTATTATTGAAAGATAATATTCTTAAAATTCAGTGTGAATGATCGCTCACACTCGACTATATATAAATTATTCCTGGGTCTAATGCAAAAACAAACGGGCCATAATAGGGACCACAAATAATGATAATATTATAATGTAATTTATTAATACAAATTTTTTTTTTTG